>OY998175.1:199035404-200235404 GCA_963921935.1 Galeruca laticollis | reverse complement strand
GCAAGAATTATTTTGTTATTGCATTATCTTGATTTTTAATATTATTTTATATATACCCAAAGTGAAATAGCACGTCCAAACTGCTTTCACTATTAAATGAACAATATACTATTGACAAACAATTCGCGGAAGTTTTATAAACGATCAATTACCCCTTCTTCCGTGCCTTTAAAAAATGTTTCCTAAAATTTATTTTGTAATAGGGCGTCACTAAGATATTTTGAATGAAGTACCTTTTCCTTGAAAACCTTTTGTTGAAGTTATCCTGTAGTTAAACCAAAAGTGTAATTGTTATACTTTGGAAGGACTTCAGTGGTCATTTAATTCACAGTGACTTTTGTATTCAAGAAGTAGAGGCTTATTCTCAGAAAGTGTTATTTTTGTTATAACTTTAAAAAGAAAACTGATGTAAACCTTCGTTTTTCAGATTTATTTTTCGTGACTAGGTGCAAACAAAATGAGAAAGCAAAAGCATTTCGGTTAGGCATGTTAGGCGATGTTATTATAGCAACGTAATTTCTCTTAGAACATATAGGGTGAGCAGACACTCCTCAAATTTTTTAAATAAATGCCGAAATAATTCGAATGACTAGAGATATCAGTTTGCGGTTTTGATAGGTCAAAAAGTATCTTATTAGATTTTTGTAAGGTAGTTATAGTTATAGCATTGCATTTGAAATTTCTCAGAAAAGGTTATAAATCGAGTTAGGAGTCACAACACGCCCTTTATTTGCCAATTCAAAGGTCAAATGTAATATTGTTTTTTTGTTTCTCTAATATTCCTTTAATATTCTTTGCAAGGAGCGTAGATTTGTGCAAATCGGTTCAGACATATGAAAGTTACAGTCCTTTTGATGTCAACAAAACTACAGTTACTTCACCACTTAAGAATAGGTGATACATAAAGATGAATCATACAAAAGTTGTAGAATATGAATGGAAGTAACTAAAGCAAATATTTCGTAAAAAATCCAATCATACTTTTTAAGTTATGGAATGCGCTACTTAGCGGAAATTTACGAACATAAATATATTTTTTAGTTCCGATTCTGTCACAATTTTTTTTCCAAAATTCTAGGACAAACGGTTTCCGAGATACGGCCGGTAGCCACCCATAAATGATCACCCTGTAGATGTAGAACATCATTATTTGCGATACCTAAGTGAAAAATTATCAAATTTGAATATGCAACTCAAGATATAGGAATGTAGTTCGGAGCACAATTTTATATTCAAAAGATGAACTAATTACAATTAGTACAAATATATTTTATTAACACAACGTATAATAAGGATCTTACTACAAAAAAGTCGTTAAATATGTGTGTGAATTGAATATATAACTTCCTATTTGCGGATTATGCATCTAGGTCGGCTATAATCTCCCGCCTCGCTTTTGGTTACATTTCTATATGATTGCTGATGGGTTGGCGAAGATTTTGTTGGAAGAGAAGTTTTTAAAATTCTTAGGGCTTGGTCGAAGAATGATAAGTCGAGTGGGGGTGTACACTTACACTCACAAGTTTCGCCCTCGAATAAAAAAGAGCAATCCACTCCTGGTACAAAATTGATTATAAAAAATGTTTACCTACGTTCCCCCTGTAAGTAATCAAAAACACACAGTCGGCAATCAATGTAAGACGTCAATAACGCACGGTAAAACAAAACGCACGGCTGTAAAGTAAATCGCACGGCTTCCATAGCAACCACTTAGCAACTGTCAATAGACGTAGCCATTTTATTCAAAATGTATTACTCAGATATTTGACGTTGAATTTTATTCTAAATATAAATGGTAGATAACATTGATTAGATATGAGATTGCATTTAATACTAAGAGTTATTTGGAATTATATGATAATTGGTTCCGTTTCATTCAATCCGCATCTTTTAGCTGCCTGAATGTATCTCATATTAGTGAACAATAGTATATTATACACCAAGCGACTAAAGTGGCCCATTTAATTCCGCGGGTGGTGTTTGATTCCTGAGGGAAGTAACCCACCTAAGAGATTAATGCCAGTTTAGTCGAGAGGTGTATACGCTATTTCATGCAATTCCGGTAATTCTACATAGTTTTTAATAAAAATAAATACTACTTAGGACGGACTTTTACGAAACTTGGCTGGGCATCGAGGGTGAACTTCTAAGATGCTTAGCTGGGCATCGAGGAGCGACTTCTATAAAACTTGGCTGGGCATCGAGAATGTACGTTTTTACTTGTACTTTAAATACCTTAGTAAGATTATAAACACAAGTACAAGTGGGTCGTAGGTAAAGTATAGTACGTAACTCGTGTTGTAACGCATTTTACGCACTCACGAAATTACGCACTCGCCGCTACGCGGCTTCGTGCGTAACTTTTCCGTTCGTGCGTAAAATGCTTCTTACAACACACGTTACGTAATATACCATTTTCTACGCCCATGTCTGTAAACGTCACAAACCGCACTGTCAACATTCCTTGTAAATGACATTTAACAGTAACATGCACGTGATGAGATCTCATAACATACACATGCGTTTTGAAAAGAAAACTTAAACTTCTTGGTTTAATTAAATTACAATCAAATTTTTATTTACGCATGACTTTATTTGGTCTATTTACACAAATTTGGTCAATTAAAAAACGTAGAAACTTTAAGCATTAGCGAGATATATTTAGGATTGGAAGAGTGATGCCCCTAGTGATGCCACATTATGCACTTTCTTTAAAAATAGGACACGTTTTCTGAAGTAGCATATTATGAAAATAAATGTCATGTCATTTATATTGTCAATTTCTGGAACAAAATATAATACAATTATAAATAACCGTTCATCACCATTAAATAATAAGGCACAATAAATTTACAATAATTGTTCAATTGTTATTAACAACTATTATAATAAAGTTTAAATGATTGCGATGGTTTTTATGTAATGGAAGAAAATGAATGGGCGTAGAAAAAGTATAGTACGTTACACGAGTTGTAAGCCCATTACGCACTCATAAAATGTATGCACTCGCCGCTTCGCGACTCCGTTCATAAACTTTTTCATTTCGTGCGTAATGTATAGTACGTAACACGTGTTGTAGCGCATTTAACGCGCTCACGGAATTACGCACTCGCATCTACGCGGCTTCGTGCGTAACTTTTCCGTTCGTGCGTAAAATGTTTCTTACAACACACGTTACGACACGCTCGTGGTTTGGGAACAACCACCGAAATTCAAGAAATGCATTAAATAACAAAGATACCAATATCTACAGTGAAAGATATCGTACTGAAACCTATTGGTAACCAAAAAAAATAGTGATTTCAATATAATTGAATAAGTAGACGAATTTGAAAAAATTATTATTCGGAAAAAGATATACATGTTATACCAAGAACAAAGGGTACCTACCCTTGATTGTATTAAAAAACATTAATTAACTACGAAACTAATTGTTCGATTTGCTCAGATAAATTTAGGAGGGCAAAATGGACTGTAATTGGGGATTTAATGATATTAATAATAATTTTATTGAAAAAAGGTCGAGCTTATAAGAATCTCACCTACCTTCGAATATTGGAGATTGGTGAAGGTTGATCTAGACACTTGCTTAATGCGCGTAAAAAGCTATAATTCCGGCCGGTTTCTGAAAACATGAATTTAAAAAATTACTACGACGAGTCGTCGATTAATACTTTATATCGATTGTCGAAAATTGTTGTCTAATTTCGGTAATTAAAAATGAGACATAGGCGGTGGGAACTTATTCAGCCGTATTCCGTATCTCGTATGTTATTTTTAACGATAGCCCGTTATGTTAAAATAACGATCGTATTTAACTATATTGTTAACTCTTATATGATTACATATCCAGCTTCCTTAACGATATTGTTAAAATTCTATGTTAAAAAGGAAGTAAGTTTTGATTCTTACGAAGCGAGATGGAGTGATACACCTTCAACTAATGTAAAAAGAGATAGATTCGGTCCCGTTAGAGTTACAGTGTAACCCTTATATAACATAACATAACATAACATCAAAACGCATGCCAATAAGCGCATTACGTGTACAATTCAATTTTTGGGAATTTTAAATTCTGGTGTTTTATTAAATATAATTATGAATGGAAAAACAAGTACGTCTCCCAAAAACAACAAGGGCACAGTATGAGATGCTTTTGGAGTTCTTAGAGAATAATCCTGTTGTGATTAGAGGGAAGAACAAATCATGCGAGGTTAAATCCATTAAAAATTTGTGGGACCATTTCGGTAATAAAGTAAATACGAAAAAAACGGTTCCATTCAAAAGCAGCCTACAATGGAAACGAGTGAGTATTTACATATTATGCATTCTTCATAGAAACCAAATGCTTATATTTAATGGAAATACATATTTGAAATGTATATTTCATATTTCAAACCTGTAGTTATAGAGTCATCATATTTGAGACTGAACCATTACTTGTTTAATTTAATTAAATTTATCATTAGATTTTCACTGAATGGAAAATGAACACAAAGAGAAAGAGTCTACTCCTACGTGTAGCGGAAATGGGTACAGGAGGTGGTCCCCATTCTATCAAAAATTAATTTAGGAGACGATTCTTTACCATAATCTCTTGTTGATGCTGTGTATAAAAAGGTTAATAATATGTATCTATAATCTAAGTGTAAAATTTTTCAGACCCAAAGCAATCAGTTGTTGTGGAGATAGTTGAAAATCATTATGGCCATGGTAACATATATTTATAATATAATTACTTCATTTTATCTGGAACATGTTTCAGATTATATCAAAGTGAATGATCAAAATGAAGAGCCCGCTTTAACGTTAGAAAGTAGAAAGGATGTAGATCTTAATGAGAGTAATGGTTAGTATTTGATATTTCCTATTGAATATTTGATTTAACAAGTTTATAATTCACCTGCAGATATAACCTTTACTTTTCTGGAGAATAAAGTGGAACCCTGCTCATCCTTCTGGAATTCTACACCAGTTGAAACTCCACAAAGTAAAGTAACGAAGGATTATAGGAAAAGTAAGTTTCATTTATAAAATTTTTCAATGTTACATTTATATTTCTCATTTTTTTAGAAACTGATTCTAGATATACAACCAATTTAGTTTCTGAAGCTGTGCAGGAGTTCAAAAAAGTGCAGGAGGCTCTTGTTGTCAACTAAACAAAATTAGCACACTCTAAATAAAATTGCAGACGCATTGATGAATATAGGCTCTGCCCTAACTACTCATAATAGAATTTATGAGAAAATGGCTCAGAGCCAAGAAAAAATTGCAGAAGCTAAAATTATTTCATCTAGAGCTTTGGAAGAAATGACAGAGGCAACATTAATTTCAGCAAGGGCTAAGGAAAAATTAGCCGAGGCTGAAATGTCAAAATATCACTGAACTGACTGAACTGTTATTTGTTTTTTTTTTCTGATTTTTATGTGTTCTGTAAATTTTGTATATGTGTTATTTCTTGAAAGTTACAATGTAACAGTGTTGTACATTCATCATTATTCCAGCTTAACTAATAATTTCTTTTCATTATTTTATTCTTCATTCAATTGAAATGTTTTTTTAATTTATCCTCTATTCCATTTAGTTACTACATAAACAACTAAAAATATACTGCACGGACTTTCGAAATTTCAAGAAATAGAGAACGTATAGTTATATCTATACCTAAAAAAATCACAAAAATCCAACATTTTGATGTTTTATTTACATACAATACAAAAATATTTCTCACTGATATTTCCAATTACATAATCTCACACTTCAGATTTCTACTTCATTAAATAAAGTTTTCATTCTTATTGAAAGTGGTTTTGTACTAAATTGTTCCTTATGATTCGACCCTGTTGCAACCATAAATCATCTGAATAAAAATAATATAGGTACTACTTAACTTATTTAATATTTCAAGCTGCATTGCTTAACGATAAAACTCATACCTTCACATCTTTGTACAGTATTATGCCTTTGAGCACCATGTATATTCTCAATATCATAATCATCATATTCTACTTCCTCAACTTGTTCCTGAAGCATGTTGTGTATAATGACACAAGATAGAATTATTTTTCCTGATTTGACAGGATCATAATGAAGGGTTCGGTGCTTTAACAGACAGCGGAATCTTTGTTTCAACACTCCGAAACACCTCTCTATTGTGTTTCGTGATCTTATATGTGCTGTATTATACCTTTCTTCTTGGCTTCTAGGGGCAGTATTTGATATAGGCGTTAAAAGCCAAGGTTGTAAAGGATACACAGCATCACCTATGAAATGTATTCGTATATATCTACTTAATTTATTATTAATGCCTCTAAACTTGCCAATTAACCATGAATTCACCAATTCCCCATTTCGAAATATTTCCTCTAAGTACCGTCGCACAACTGACAAACTCCAAATAGCTGAATCATGAGTGGATCCAAGGAACCTCACATTACAATTTGTAATTATTAAATCTGCATCACATATGTGAAAAATAAAAATGTTGGGGTGACCTGAAGAAATTGAATATTTTGCTAACGCACCATTTGAACATTAATGCTATAATATCCTTATCTGATGTAATATGCAAGAGCAGGACGATTTGGATCTTCTTCTTGCGGTGAAATTATAGCAATATGGGTACAATCTATGGCACCAATAATTCCAGGAAATCCAAATTTCTGTACAAACCAAAAAATATTTAAATTAGCAAACAATAAATACTGAATATATAAAGCATATTCCTCTTACTTCTCTTTCACTACATTTCTTTCAGCCTCTGTTCTAGAAAAGATAATCCACTCGTTCAGAAGCTGATTAATCATAAAATCAGTGAAGCCACTCAGGATTTGGCTGAGGGTACTTTGACTCAAGCCAATATTAAAACCATGACCAACACATCTTTGGTAGCTTCCATTTCCAAAAAAATTTAAAACTGCTAATACCTACGATAAAAACAATTTGTGTTATTGCATTCGAATAAGTGTTGAAAGTACCTTCAGCTCTACTGGAACAGCTGTTGACCGCTGTGATAGACTAAAGGGTCTATATAGATTTATTAAATGCCTGGCTAAATCTTTTGGAACTTGATGAATTCCACACTAGCCATTTGAAATGGATCACTATCATCTCTCAATCGTCGCCTTTCGATCCTCAAATGATGCCTGAAATAACATTATCATTTTGATATGATAAATCAGACATAAAAATATACTTTCAATTGAATTACCTTTGATTTCTGTTCACCACTTGCGTTCAATAGACCAAAATTCAAAAAATTTACAGCATTTACCAGAGCAGCCATTCAAATTTAATTAAATAAGCACTGTTTCACAAATTGGTTAATGATGTTGGGTTGCTAAAAATGACAAATCACCACAAATATACATCAAAAATAGGTTATATTCCCGTCATTTATTTCGTTAACGAGATCGTTAAGACACAACAAGCTGCTACACCGGTCCAGTTATTTAACGATGGATAATATAACGATTCTCGTTCAAATAACTATGCGTACGATTATACAGAATCGGAATTTTTGGGCATATCGTTATATTACATAAATTCGCGCTTAACGATGGTCGTTAAATAACATAACGTGATACGGAAAGGGCCGAACGTTTTGCGGAAAGGAATTTAATTTGAAACATTACAAAGAGCTCGAAATATGAATTGAAAATAAAATATTGTAAATATTATAATATTTGTATTTATTTAAAAGTTTTCATTACGACAGTTGGGATTAATTTATACACACGGTATGTCTACTCACTTAATTTATTCATTCACTTAAGTCTTCACTTACTTATATTAAATACACAGGATATTCACTTTCACTAATTTATATAAACATTTCACTGCTCTTTATTTACTTAGAGTTGATTCATATAAACACTTTTACTATTATTCACTATTTCACTGTTCTGCCCGAGATCAAATTGTAAAACTGTAAACTCCGTTGGTAGGTAGTCGCTTATATTTTAGGTGCCTTCTATTCCGGAAAATTTTCGATTACGGCTCCCAAAAACAATCGACCTCCCTGGAAGCTCTAGATAAGAATTGTCCCAAAAAGATAATGATAAGTAGTTCGAAGAAATCCCTGCGCATTTGACAAAATTTTAACTTTCATATACAGGGTGTCGCGTTTAAGATGAAGACACCCCCATAATTATCGCTGTTTGAAAGATTACGGATTTGAATTTTTGAAGAGTCATACATGTTGATGGGCCACATCTTTTAAGTTAATCAACTGAAATCTGAACTTTAATCTCAGCCTACTACGATTTCACAAACGGGGTCACTTTTCGATATTTTGCTTCGCGTTAAAAATAGCGAAAAAAAAATTCGAAAAAGTTGTTCAGAATATCATTTTAACCCCACATATCGTAATTCATCACAAAACTCGCATTTTTATTTTTTTAATTTTGTTGGCCCACACACATTAATTATTACAAGATATTATATAATTCGATCAGTAGCGTGCCATGCAAAATAATATTTCGACAGTGTTTTTAAATGTCAGCTAAGTTCTAGTCAGTGATGAAAGAAAGAAAATGCGCTTGACTTTAAGAGAAAAAATAGAAATAAGCCAGTTGCTTGGTGATAATGCTCGTTGAAGCAGAGAAGTTGCTGCAGAGTTTAACTTGAGACATCTCCGACGTGCACTCATTATTCATGAAAAAGCAGCTGCTGTAAATACTTTTTTCAACGAAACTGGTAGTGTTATCAAAGTTCATCGGAATGGTGATCCTCGTCGTATACACCCGCATCTTGAGGATAACAATATATTAGCAGCAAATCGAGCAGATCCATGCATGAGTCTTCGAGATTTATCATCTCAACTTAATATTAGTAAGGATAAAATTAGAAGATGTTTTGTACGCCACAAGATCAATTCCTATAAACCGAAGTTCTTACATACATTGAAAGAAGGTGATGATAATAAAAGATTAGACTATTGTTATTGATACCAAGGTAATTTTTTAAATGACAGACAGTTTCTGAAGAAGATTATGTTTACCGATGAGGCTACATTCACCACTAATGGGATTGTATCCTCTCAAAATTGTAGATTTTGTGCCATAGATAATCCTCACTGGGTTATCAATTGTAAAGACCAATATTCCCAGAAAGTCAATGTCTGGTGTGGGATTTTAGGAGACCGTATAATTGGTCCTTTTTTCTTCAATGGATCATTGAATGCTGATCGCTTTGTTAACTTCCTCGACGGGGAATTTTGGCAAGCAATTGAAAATCTTCCTCTTAATGTGCGTTAGAATATGTATTCGCAGCTAGACGGTGCATCCATTTTCAATTCAAGCCTTATACGTCAATGGTTGAACCAAAATTATCTATCCTATGCGCTGGATAGGAAGAAACAGTTTTGAACTGTGGCCTCCGAGATCTTCCGATATTACACCACTTGATTTTTATTTCTGGGGAATGGTAAAAATTGAAGTCTATAAAACAAAACCCAGAAATGGAGATGAACTTTGTGCTACAATAAGGCAAGCCTGTCAAGAAATCAGCATGTCGGAACTAAGACGATTAGCTAAACAAATTCGCAAAAGAATCGAAAAGTGTATTCGATTAGACGGAGGACTAGTTGAGAGAGGTTTATTCGTATTATGAAAATTATTGTTTGATACTTTTTCCTAGATTCAATCAATTATCATAATTGTTTTCCCATAATAATAATAATAAAATAATTATTCATTTGAAAGTGCTGTTTACTTTACTAAAATATGACACCGTCTCAAGATTTTATTTTCCACGGCACACTTATTATCAAAATATATATTAATTTTGAATACTTAGACCAAAAAATGAAAAAATCAAAAATGCGAATTTTGTGATGAAATTTCGTATGTGGGGTTAACATAATATTCTTTTTTTAATAACATTTTTCGATATCTCTAACGCGAACCAAAATATCGAGAAGTGTTCCTGTTTGTGAAATCGTAGTAGGTTGAGTTTAAAGTTCAGATTTCAGTTGACTATTTCAAGAAATGTGGCCCATCAAACTATATGACTGCAAAAATCCGAATCTGTAATTCTTCAAACAGCGAAAACACGGGATTGTCTTCATCTTAAATACGACACACTGTATAGTATAAGACAGAGTCGGATACAGACACTACTCCAGTGTGTGATTTCGTAAGAATATATTCTGAAAATCGAGCATCCTTCCCCGCCGAAATGCAGCATGCATTTAAAATCATTGTTATGTACCGGGTGGTCCAACAAGCCGATCTCTCGGCTGTATATCAGAAAATATTCATGTTATAACTTTAGGAGAAAGAATCCTTAGTAAAAGAGGCCAAGAAAAATCGCTGGAACTAACTTTCAAGTTTCTAGGTTAACCGCTAACCTGTGAAGAAAAATTTAAAAACCAGGTTTTTGTGAAATATGCCCAAATATACCAAGTGGTAAATAAGTAAACTCGAAAGAGGTCAAAATTCCGCACAAATTTGTTTAAGTGCTTTTTTTACTTTTTCAAATAAAGGATGTGGAGAGATGAGGAAGTGTTTGTGGATAAATACGAATAACTTTGGTTTGGATCAACCGATTTTCACGAAATTAGTGTCATTAGAAAGAGTGTAGACGAATTAATTTCATCTACTATAAAATTATTCCATTTAGTTTCAATTGTCATAGGTCGAGGGTACTTTCAAATGTAAAAAATTAAAATTTGTTATTCTTGAAAATGTTTGATGGAAACCACTAATTATAATGCAACTGGATGAAATTCCTAACAATATGGCGTAAACCGAATGTTGATAGCTTTTGTCGAACTCGAGATATAAATAAAAACGCATAAACTTAAGTAAGTATAGTATCGACTCACCCTGTGTTATAACTTAAAATTAAATATGTGAAACAAAGGTCATACAAATATCTCGATCACTAAAACTGAATGTCCAATTAAATGTTCAAATTGTTTTCGATCGTTGTCCACACAAAGATGTCGCGCTTAGACATAACATCTGCTTCAATCTCAGCTGTTGATATACTATTTATTGCGTTTCTAATGCGCTGCTTCATGTCGTCTCGCGGTGTTGGTCGAGTTTGGTACACTCAATCCTTCAATCTTCCCCAGAGATAAAAGTCCAGACATGGTAAGCCTGGAGATCCAGCTGGCCATGAAAATATACTTCCCCTTCCACTCCATTTATTTGGAACTTACATTCAAATAATATTTAACTCATCTGGAAAAGTACGCAGGACACCCGTCATGCTGTAATATCATATCTCTTCTTGTTTGTGAGGAAATATCTTCCAATAAAACAGGCAACTGATTTTCCAGAAAATCCAAATTTGTATTGACATTTAACATTCCATCAAAGAAATATGGGCCTACCATCTTTCCATCAACTATACCACACAATACATTTAGACTCCATCTACCTTGAAGCTGCGCTTCCTCTATCCATTGCGGATTTTCTTCAGTCCAATAATGCATGGAATGCAGATTAAGACCACCCGCACTATTAAACGTAGCCTCGTCTGTCCACAACATCTTTGCCATGATATGCGGTATAACCCCCTAGCTACCTCAAGAAAAATGCTATGTGTGTTTTCGGTAGAGTAGGGGTGGGTAAATGTAAAGATGCAAAAATGCTTTACAGTGTAAAAGGAATACTTTAATATCACCAATTGACTCTTATGATGTGATTAACAAAAATAAATCAGTTACCCCAAATGGTACCAGTTGGTTCCCAACGAGTAGGTATAAGCAAACTCATGTGATATATTATTATTATTAAATGTGAGTGTCAAGTTTGTGGAGTCCTCAAGGCCAATAATTATTTGGAAAGATTTTACTTGATTGTCTAGTGCTTCTCCAATTAAAGGTAGAATGGCTGCAAAACAATATCAGCGTATTATCTGTGCGATTCAGTACTGTAGAGATGGCTGACTGGCGGATAGGGATGCAGTTACGAAGTACAGATAATGTAATGACGAAAGTAAGAAGAAGGTGAGAACTTAAAGGCCTAAACAACAAAATCCTATGTCACCTACCGTGAATCAGTTAGTCAGTTACAGTGTTTACTCACCGATGATGTTGTGTGGCCTTGATGGATAATTGTATTAGTTGTATAAATTCAAATTCTCTAAAGAGAGTGTTTTCATCAGCGAAATACAATTTAAAACAACTAAAAGTGTTTCTTTTCTTTTAAGGTATTAATCCTAGAAATCCTAGAATGTTAAGCTCTTGCTTAAAATCAGAAACCCAAAATTATGGATGTAAGAAAAAAAACTCCAAAAAAAAGTTGAAATGTTGGAAGTTGAAATTCCACACTAAGGAATTTCAAATATATCACCTGACTAACCTTGAAACGTACCTAATCATAGACTTATATGTGACATAGAACCAGATTAGATTTTCAGAATTAATGAACACAATTATAAGTTCCATGAAAATTTTATGTCAATTACTACCTATAACCTGTACTCATAAACAAAATAAACATGAAAAACATTAAAAGAATATACTTTGAATAATCCATATCTTCCTTAACCTGATTCAATTCTATTTATTTTTCTTATTCTGGCATGATCTGGTGAGTAATTTAACAAATACATTTAAGGACTGTTACTTTTAATTCGTAACAGCGGTTGTTCCTCTAGCAGACCTAACATCCAATTGCGGTAATCCAGCCTGGCATCAAAATATCTCTCTTGTAAAGCTTGGTGGTGAACTACATGATAAGGATGCAGTCTAAAAAATAGAACAATACGTATTAGTGAAAAAGAAACCACTATATTATTTATTAAAACTCAAAAAATCTTGAAAAATCTACAATTGTGTCACAAGATAAATCTTGCGTAAGTATTTTTAAGAAACGGATAAAAAGATAAAAGCGCCGTGTTGCCGTTTTTATTGGAATAATAAAATAACAGTTGAATCTGAAGTTTAAAGGAAATTACAAGTTTCTGACCTGAACGTTCACTTCATAATATGAAGAACTAACCTGTGATTTTTTAAAATCCTTAGAACAGTTGTTTTGGGTATGTTTAATTCTATAGAGATTTGCCGACTACTTATATGTAGTAGATTCTGTTGAATGAAAGCAAGAACATTGATTGAATTATCTTCGGTCATACCTCTACTACGTCGTTTAAAACAAGGACGATGAAGACTGCCAGTCTCTCTTAATCTTCTTGCCTTTCTTTTAAATACTCCTTTGCCATAATGTTTCCTGTCAGGATATCTTACAAAATATATACGTGAGGCAATAGCGGCATTTTGGTTACATTCGAAATAAACTCCAATCGTATCATACAATTCTGCATTTGATATACTCTTAGACAAGGAAAGAGAGGGGACGCGTAACTCTCTATGCAAGCTGTGGTGACGGTTTGATGCATATTTCAAAACCGACGCCATTTTTTGGTGGACAACGTTATAGGGAAGACCAGATAGTTTTTTGCGATTATTGAGCGATTAAAGTGATTTTAAAGTGGACTTTTGATGTTGTTAAAATGATTAATTGTTGTGCTCACCAATGTAAGAGTTCTAGCAGAAAGAAAGAACCTGAAATTTCGTTTCATAGGTAAGTTATGTCTAACTTATTTTTTTGGTAGCTACTTTTTTCTTTATATCTTAAAAAATAAGCTTTTAATCATAAAACCCCTCTAGTGAATTAAAACGTATTTCATAATGAATTCAATTATGTTAGTAGAAAAGACATTACGAAACTTTTTCATTGAAAATTAACGAATTTATTGTTCAGTTTCCCGGAATTCGTAACCCCGAAAGATCATAATTACAGTGGCGTGTACATATATTTTTAGTTGATACTACAGTTAAATGTGAGAAATGCGTGATTTATTTTTCACTGAAGAGACAGTTTTCTAATCTTCTTAACATTTTTTTCTAATTACAGATTTCCTAGGCAACCTACTGCAAATGATAGATTGTGCTCCAAACATTTTCAAGAATATTGTTTTTATAAAGTAGGCGATAAAACTCGATTATTGGATGATGCTGTACCTACGATTTTTATTGATTTGCCAAACTATTTGCAACCTAAAAAGGTAAATTTCATTGAATAATTTTTACAACATTTTATTATTTTTTATCTTTAAAGGCAATCAAAAGAGCTCATCCTTCAAATACAGTGGAACCTATACCCTCAACTTCACAAGGACCACAGATGAGTGAGCCGTTGACTCCAAGAGAAAAGAGAATGCGTTTGCAATTAATTCCTGAATCTCAAAGAAATAGGATAAAGTCACACAAGATAAGAATGTTAAGTCAATCTTTGAAGAGGTGTAAAAAAAGAAATAGTTCCTTACAAGAAGTTATCAAGGAGTTAAAGAAAAAAAATTCAATAAACATTGAGGATTCAGTGATATTGGGAAATATGCCTGAGATCAGTGAAGAACTGCAAAGACGCAAATTAAGAAAAGGGAAATATTCACTTGAGCTACGAAAATTTGCATTAACTTTGAATTTTTTTTCTCCAAAGGGCTACAATTATGTGAGGCGAGTTTTTGACACATGTTTGTCACATGCTAGTACCATTGGAAAATGGTTTAAAAATGTAAGTGCAGAACCAGGATTTACTAGTGCAGCATTCGACTATTTAAACGTGCACGTGAAAAACTGTGACAAGCAACCCATATTTTCATCAATTGATTAATTGTAGATGAAATTAGCATAAGGAAACATGTAGAACGGGATGGCAAAAAATTTCATGGATACATAAATTTTGGTGTCGATCTTTAAGACGATTCAAATGAAATGGCTAAAAAGGCTTTAGTTTTAATGGTTGTCTGCATAAATAGAAAATGGAAACTTCCCATTGGATACTTTTTTACAAATGAATTGAATGGAGAGCAAAAGAGTGCTATTATTTCACAAAGTATTTTTTTAATATTAGAAACAGGGACACGTGTAATTTCCCTAACGTGCACCATCTAATATTGCCATGGTAAATGTATTAAGTTGCAATACTAATTTAGAACACCTAAACACTTCCTTCTCACTAAACAGTAGCCATATATATATATATATATATATATATATATATATATATATATAAATTCACTTATGTTCTTCAACCTTCCGATAATATTTAGAATTATATCTTCTTGGGTTCAAAGGTTGTGGTATGAAACAAATATATTAGTTAAAATATATTTTCGAATAAAGACTTATCAAACTTGACGTTTCGCTCTTATTTTAGGAGCTTTTTCAAAAGAATATGTATAAATATTAAAATTAAATTACATAAAATACAGTTATTGTAAAAATTATTTTGAAGAAGTCATTAAAATGTCATGAATGAAGTGTCAATAGTAATAGAATACCTACCTTAGATATTTACGCAACGATATTATGTTGGGAGTGATAGAAATAAATTAATTAATTAATTTGTAATAAATTTGACTCAAGTTTTTTATGTCTTGTTTGTCATTTACTGATAATTTATCTTGTTTTATATATATCATTTCTTTGATTTTGAGTTTTTGATAATTCGTGTCTTGTGTTAAAGTTTTTGTGTTTTTGAAATCGAATTCATGATTTTCGTTATGTTCATGTTTGTGTAGCGCTGTGGATGCATTTTTAGTGTAATTATGGCCGTTTATTCGGATTTCTAGATATTGTGTAGTCATTCCTACATAATTTTTTGAACAGTTTACGCATGGTATGGAGTATATAACATTTGATTTCTTATTATTTTTAGTTTTGCTTTTTAATTTAGTAAATAGTGATGATAGTGTATTATTTGGTTTATGGCATATTTTGATATTATGTTTAGATAATATATATTTTAGTTTTTCTGATAATTGATTCGTATAAGGTAGAGCTATATATATATATATATATATATATATATATATATATATATATATTTCGTGGTTCGAAGTTGTTAGTGAATTTGGTTTTATATTGTTGTTGTAGTATTTGTATGTACGTTGTTGAATAATTTTATTTATTTGATTTGAAGGATAGTGATTATTTTCTAAAACAATCTTAAGTTTTTTAATGATTTCAGGACGATATTTAGTTAGTTTTATAGCTCTATCTATCAATCCTATAATAATACTATTTTTTTGTATTTTCGGATGGCATGAATTATAATTTAGATATCGTCCTGACCAAGTTTCTTTTGTATATAATTTAGTTTCAATTTTATTATCATTGGTTTTAATTCGTGTCATATCTAGAAATTTTATATTATTGTTTTTTTCAATTTCTATGGTAAATTGTATTTTAGAGTTGAAAGAATTAGAAATATTGAGGAATTCATTACGTTTGTCTTCTGGAATAGCAGCTAAACAGTCGTCAACATAGCGTTTGAAGAATAATATATCAAATTTTATGTGTTCTAATACTTTTTTTCTTCTACATATTCCATTACAATTTGTGCTAAACTAGAGGAAATTGGAGATCCCATTGTACAACCATTTAGTTGTTGAAAGAAAGTATCATTATATTGAAAATAATTATTGGTTTGAATAAGCATAATACCTCCTATAAATTCATCATAGGTAAGTGATGTGTGTTATTTCATTCCAACTCAAAATCAAAGAAATGATATATATATATATATATATATAAAACAAGATAAATTATCAGTGAATGACAAACAAGACATAAAAAACTTGAGTCAAATTTATTACAAATTAATTAATTAATTTATTTTTATCACTCCCAACATAATATCGTTGCGTAAATATCTAAGGTAGGTATTCTATTACTATTGACACTTCATTCATGACATTTTATTGACTTTTTCAAAATAATTTTTACAATAACTGTATTTTATGTAATTTAATTTTAATATTTATACATATTCTTTTGAAAAAGCTCCTAAAATAAGAGCGAAACGTCAAGTTTGATAAGTCTTTATTCAAAAATATATTTTAACTAATATATTTGTTTCATACCACAACCTTTGAACCCAAGAAGATATAATTCTAATATATATATATATATATATATATATATATATATATATATATATATATATATTGTTGTAGATAGAACGAGCATATAACATTCATAGAATCCCAATAGAATATAAAACTATAATATCTATCAATAAAAGTAATTTGTAAATAATGTACCAAATTAATAAAATATCTATATAACAATATAATCAATTAGAATCAGTGGGCATAATCATTGAGAAAATCAAAAAAATTCATAAACAATTATTGATAAACATTTTTAAAATAATTCTGTAGTTTAAACAACCTTAGACAGAACTTAACAAGCAACGAAGATCAATAAAATAACGTGACGCCACACGGAATATTAGGCACCTAAAGGATCTGCTTATATTTAAAGAATAAATAGAATAGTAATAATAAAATCAACAGTGCTACAAAGATTAATTAATAGATGAAATTTATTAATTAGAAAAATATATATAAGATATGTTAATCAAATATTCAATCATAAACATTAATAGGAAACATTATAATAAAATATAGAAAACTGTAATTATAGGTAATGTCAAAAAACCAAAACGAAATGTAACAGTTGACGACAAGTATACCAACATGAAATGCAATCTGATATGAAATATAAGAATAAAAATAAATGATTACCGACCTAATTTATGTATATAGATGTAATAATATAAAACAAAATAAGAAATGAACTGTATCCATATGTATTATGTAAATATTTAGGTTGTAGGAAGTATAAAATTTGTATATTTGCATTGACCAATCGGAAGATTTCAAATAATAACTAACAAGAAAAAACAATGATAAATACTATGTTAGTAAATAAATCAATGACGATAAGGTTATAGTGCATGAAAAAACAACATTTAGTAGCAAGTTTGAGTCAGAGAAACAATAAAATATTAATAAACAAAGTGACAGGTGAACAATAATCAAAGATTTTTCTAGAATATTGCGAGCTTCCGGTTATAAACAAAAAAAGAGGTTTTGGCGGATAAAAACCCCGCGGTAGACAGTCAAGCGTTAGTAACCAGAGAATAAGGAAGGGAATTGTATGTAATGCAGTTTTTCTTATAAAATTTTCAAATAATAAGTGTTAAATGTATAATATAAGAAGTAAAAAAGTAATTAATAGTTAAATAAGTGCAAAGACAAGATTTGTGTGAAACAAAGTCAACCCACGTAGCAGAATTATCACCCGATAATACTAAGAAGGGAGATTGCCACCTGGAGCGGGAAAACATCATGGATGGACACTATTGAAGGCGTCGGCTTGGTGAAAAGAAAAGGTCTGTGGTGTGTTTCATTAATAATATTTGGTACCAAATTATGCATAGTGAAATTTAAATAAAAAACACCTGGTAATACAAATTTTAAAATGATAATAATAACCAAGGAAACGTAAAAAACTGACCTTATCAAATTTGTAGATACATGTATTAATTTCTTTTAAGTTGTATTTTTCTCTAATTACATATATATATATATATATATATATATGTATATATATATATATATATATATATATATGTATATATATATATATATATATATATATATATATATATATATATATATATATATATATAAACATTCCACAAAATAACAAGCCACAACTAATTTCAGTTCTTATCACGTGCACAATATTATAATACGTTAAAATATTTTTAAAAGATCGAAATTAAGTAGATTAAAAATTTAAAATATCCTCTCGATTTCACGAATCGATTAAAACTAAAGTAGTGTCTAAATATTGTCAATAATACTATTTAGAATAACAAGAAGAAAAAGCTACAATAATTGAACAGCTTTAAAACAGATGTTCATTTTTCAGAGAAATATAATGTTTACAAAGGATTATGATTATGTAAATTCATGCAAATGTGTCTGCAAAAGTTGTCACAAAAAAATGAATAGTTTTTAAAATATATATAGTGGTGGTGTGATGTGGAAATTTAGATATATATATATATATATATATATATATATATATATATATATATATATAGATAAAATCCATATTTTATGTTTATGGTGTAAGAATATTTAATATTTCAATAAAAGGATAATCATTTATTTTTTTGGATATAATAGTTATATGACACCAATAACTAAATTAAAAGCGTCAACTGTATTTTATGTAGCTAATATTTGAAATTTCAAGTTTTTTTGTTCTTTCTTTTAATTAAAATAAAATAAATTACATTGATTAGTGATGTTGATTTTCTTATGACTTCGCCCAGGGACCCTACGGAGATATAGAGTTGTGTATAAATAGGAGCAGCCGAGGTAAAATTTTGAAATTAAATGAAACCACATGATGCAAAATAGCAAAATGAATAGGAGAAAATAATGATAAAATATATATATATATATATATATATAAAAATTTGTTTTACATATCAATTAGCTAGCCAAAAGTATATTATTATTTCAATAGTAATATTACATCTCATAATTCAATTCAAAATTTTCAATGCAAAATACATATTTAAAATGAATTCACAAATAAATAAATAAATAAATACACACAAATATAATCATTAACAATATATTGCTGCTATAATTGCCATTAGCCTATTTAATTATTTTAATTAGCACAGTAAGTTGTATCCTAAATAATTTGTCACCCCAAAACGTGGGGCAAATATATATAATTACAACTATAAAAAATCTAATCCTAAAATAATATATATATATATATATATATATATATATATATATATATATATACATATATCTTATGATCCATGTCATATGTTGAAATTAATTAACGCTTTTGGAGAGAAAAAGATACTAATGGACTGTGGTGACAATCTTATTGAATGGCGGTTTATTGAAGCTTTAGTTACACTCGAGGAAAATGAAGGACTGCATTTGGCAAATAAATTGAGAAGAGCCCACAGCAATTTTTTCAAACAAAAAATGAAGGTTCGATTGGCTGTCCAATTATTAAGCGAATCAGTCGCAGATGCTCTGGAATTTTGTGAGGAAAATTGAAATTGTCTGAATTTAGAGGGTGTGTAGCTACGGTTCAATTCATACGTTTATTCAATAATGCATTCGACATTTTAAATTCTAGAAATATAATTCCTCCTGGATATAAAAAAGCCTTATGTCCAAAAAATATTGAAACAGCAAGGGAAGCTATCCAAGAAATTATAGACTATATAAAAGGTTTAAAATTTACCAATAATGAACTGGTGATCAAGTCAAAAAGAAAAACTGGTTTCATAGGAATAATAGTTTCATTGACAAGTGCTCTATTGCTTTATGATGAACTGATAAATAATGAAAAATTGATTTATTTGCCACTATATAAGATCAGCCAGGACCATTTAGAATTATTTTTTTCTTCCATAAGGTCTAGAGGAGGATGGAATAATAATCCCAGTTCTCGCCAATTTCAAGCTTCGTATAAGCGATTACTAGTTAGGGCAGAAATGAGGGAAGGTGGAATGGGAAATTGTGTGCCACTCGAAGACATACCAATTCTGGTAGGTTTTAGCAAAACAGATCCTCAGGCAACTATTACTACTTCCCAGGCCCATATTTTAGACGATTTAGAAGTGGAAAGCGATTTTGATAATATTTGGAAGGATCATGATTATATAATGAATCTTCCTATGATAAATAATGTATCCAACCAAATAATATTATATATTTCCGGTTTTGTTGTACGCAGATTACCAAAAACTATCAAATGTGAGAAATGCCAAGAAGCATTGATAGGATGTAAGGGAATTTTTTTAAACTCCTTAATAACCCAAATAAATCATGGAGGATTGACTTATCCATCTCAAGACGTAATATTACTTTGTAAGGAAAGCGAACACGTATTGAGAATGTTTGATAAACATTTAAATGAAAAATATATAATCGAAATATTAAAAAACAAAATTATGTTTAATTTTATAGATTCAAATATTTTTGATAAATTGAAACATCATGTATTGTAAAATACAGAAAATCATATATATTTGCTAATTCAATCTATTATAGAGAAATATTGCGTTATTGCAAAACAACGATCGCAACATCCAACGTACATTCGAAACCAACTTACTAAATTAGTTTTATTTAAAGGTCAATAAAAATTTTTATTTGTTTTGTGTTCTTATATTAGTAGTTTAATATTGTATTTGTAGTGTTATATTTTATGTATTATGTTATTTAATATGTCACTAGTCACTATGTCAGTTGAAAACAAAATTATTTTTAGTCATATCGTTTTTCAATAAATATTTCCTACCCACTGTAAGCCACAGCTGGAATTACAAAATCAACTTTTCTAATTTGATTTAAAATAATTAAAAACGTGAACTGAATGATTTTACGAGAAACAAATAAAAAAATTATCAAAAACAGCTCAATAAAACATAATACCAAAGCTTTTTAAAAATTTATTAACTTTGTAATCATCGAATTTGAACAATATATAATTACAATTCCAACACAGAATTTACTCCAATTACAATTCCAAATTATTTTAATTAAAAAATTACTTAAGAACAATTACAAATTACTAGAAAAAAGTACCTAATTGTAATTATTAATTACTTTTTAACTAGCAATAACACAACTCTGCTATAAGCTGTCATAATTTTTATGAAATTAAATTGTTTTCCTCAATTTACTAATTTTTCCTGCGATTACTAATGCCTACAATTTTGATATTTGATAAAAGTTAAATAAATCAATATAGTTTTATTTTTAAGTTTCCCATGTATAAAGATTAATTTATAAAATAAATTTTTTATTAATTTAGAACAATCATATGAGACAATGAAGTTTATGATTTGGTGGGCATTGGTATCACATTACTTGACAGCGTTACGAGTCCCCTCTCTTTCCTTGTCTAAGGATATACTCATCACGAACTATTAGTGTTCGATTTTGATTTAACTACAATATTCTGCTGTGATTTTTTATTTTCAACTTCCCCCGTATAACACAATTCAAATATTCTGCTAAAGACATATAAACTTTTCAGGCAACAAAAAAATCATCCTAACTGCAAATTTTTACTCGCTGTATCTGACCGTTACGTTTCAAATTCTATTATTTGTCTCCTTCCTCGTAACCACGTTAACCGATATATAAATATGTCAACTACATTACATTTGTCTCATCATATTTAACTGTCGTACATCATGGTACTCATGTTATAAGAGCACCCGGCATTTGGTCCTGTTGAAAAACATGTGTTATTAATCAATAAACATTCATTACTCCAGCAGATTATGTGCTAAATAATCAAAATGTAACGCGTATGATCAAGTGAATTTCTTAATTGTCTACGCAAAAGAAAAAGTTATAAATTCCTGCAATACAGCAGCATAAAAGTGAAATAAGTGTTTAATTTCTTCGAGAAAGCATTTAATCAAACATCTTACAACAGTGAATACAATATACGGTCCTTCGAGAAAAATATTTAACAATAAAAAACTTACCGTTCCATCTAATAACCCAAGTGAAAAAAGGGTTAATTAGAATATGGCCCTTCTGTAGCCGGATCGAACCAAATAAAGCTCATAGAAGAACCAAATAAAGTGCATAGAATTTGGTCCTGAATCGAGAGCAGTGTTGGCGGTTCAAATCTACGAGGAAATTGAAATTCTTCAAAACAGACAGCAGATTAGCAGTGAAAACGAACAAAACAAATAAGGTACATATGACGGATAAAATTTATCACATTTTTATTATTACATGTTATAATTCCAAATTAATGGACATTTAATAACATTATCTCATATCAATTTTGGAAAATTATCAATTTTGGAAAATTATCAATTTTGGAAAATAATCATTTACATCATAAAATATTACTTAAATACCTAACATGACACATTGATTTGAATTTTATGTCAAACAATTGATATAATTGATAAAATGGATTCTTTAAAAACACAACGTGCTAGTTGTAAGGCAGCAATTACTCGTATTCATAACTGGTTTCATAACAATTTGGACGAGTCAGACAAGTATGCTTTCAAATTCCGAATAGACAATTTAGAAAAATATTACTTTAAATACTCTGAGATTCAGGACCAAATTGAAACCATAGCCGTAGATACTGAATTTGAATTTGACTATAGAAGCCAGATTGATGAAAAATATTACACTGCAAACTACAAAATGCTTTCGAAAAATTAAACTCTAAATTCAATCAAACTAATCAATTAACTGTACATTCTCAGAGTGAAACTCACATTAGATTACCTTCCATAGGAATACCGATTTTCTCAGAAGATAGCACTAAATATACTGCCTTTATAGATCTTTTTAATGCACTAATAGTAAACAACACCCGGCTTACATCCAAAACTGAAAAATTCTACTATTTGAAATCATACTTGGAAGGTGACCGGCTCAATTTAATTTCTCAATTACCGGTAAATGAAACCAATTTTGATGTAGCGTGAGATTTACTGAACTCTAAATACAATAATACACCGCAGATTGTTACTGCCCATTTTAACCGTTTGAAAGCCTGTAACAACATCTCAAAATGTAATGCTCAACAATTAAGAAGATTCACGTCCGAAACTAGATCTATTGTAAAGTCATTGTTAAATCTAAATATCAATAAGGAAGAGTTATTTGATGCACTAGTCGTTCACATATTAAAAACAAAACACATCATTGAGACCTTTGGACATAAACCCTAATCATTCACAATCAATGAAATAATCTCCAGAATATTATCGTCAAAAAACGTACTGTTCTGGACAAGACATTCACAATACCTAACTAATAACTCCTCTCTCACTCATTACACTCATTCTTCCGGTGTGACTAGATCACTTTTAATAAAAACTTACCCTCAAATACATTCTTAAATCACAAAACACTTATAAATCAAAACTTACTCTCAAATTAAAACATTATTACTCATAAATCATTCTCAAACCAACACTTACACTCGAATAAACAATTCACTTTCTTACTCAACGCTCTTTTAGTGCATGATAGCATTCACTACTTGAACTCTTTCTCGTCAAAAAAAGTAAACCTTTCATCCTCAAGAGGAGGATAATGATTAACCCCTAAACATGTATAGTTGACACTAAGAAAAATATAAAACTTTGACACTTTGACATGAAAAATTACTTTAATGTGAATACCTGGACAAAGGTATTGGAAAAAAATACTTTAATGTGAATACCTGGAGAAAGGTGTTATTGAAAAAAAATACTTTAATGTGAATACCTGGATAAAGGTGTTATTAATGTGAATACCTGGATAAAGGTGTTATTGAAAAAAAAAAATTTATTGTGAATACCTGGATAAAGGTGTTATTAATGTGAATACCTGTATAAAGGTATTAAAAAGACACTTGGACACTTGGATTAAAAAGATACTTGGTTGAAGAATATAACCACTTGGGTGACGTTTAGAAGTAAACGTCATCCCCCTTACTCATATGCTACTTACAAAATTACATTAACGACACTTTGGATTTAAAACGACTTAACAAAATTATTATATACATATCTTACCCTCCCTCTTCTTGACGAGAACAGAAATAACTCTCCTTTACGTTCATTAAAACATTTTAAAAAACTCATTCTTGCCCGCAAAAGAGCCGGGCCCCCGTAAGACAAATGTCTATAATCATAAAAACAATCTCAAAAGAGTTAGACAAAACTCTCATCATACTTACACTCGTGATCACTACCTTACATTCACTTACATGCCACCTAACACATTTCCAAATGAATTATTACTTGCACTCGCATACAATTGCACTTTAATCAAACTTATACTCATTGACCCAGTTATCATCATTACATATCCCTAGGCATATATTTGAAAACAAACAAATATCACACATTGAACTCCACGGTTTCTGTGATGCCAGCTCATTGGCTTATGGAGGTTGTTTCTATCTGAGAACAATTTACACGGATTCTTCCGCATCCTCACAACTTACCATTTCCAAATCCCGTATCGCCCCTCTCAACAAACCGATTACAGCTCCCAAATTAGAATTATGCGCCATGGCCCTTGTATCAAAACTTTACGCACGACTCCGCAACATCCTTGATAAACAATTAAAAATCTCATCTTTCATTTTATAGTCCGATTCTCAAATTGCCCTGTCCTGGATAGAAAGCATACCCACTAGATGGACAATTTTTGTCTGCAACAGAGTCACTCAAATTCAACAAGCAACCCATTCCGCTACGTGAAGACATATTCGATCTCACCTCAACCCTGCGGACATCCTATCAAGGGGCCCGCCTTTAGAATTTCCCAGTACCAAGTGGTTCTGTGGACCTCCTTTTCTATGGGAATCCTCCGATGACACGTTTTGTCACGATACCTTTTTCTGTCTACCGGACCCCCCTGAAGCAAATAAAGAGTCACTCGTCACGACAGCGAAACCAGCAAACCCCTTCATAGTCCTTATAACTCGTTCATCATCTCTAACCAAACTAGTAAGAGCAATGGCATACATATACAAATTTATAGAAATCATCCGTCATCCTGCTACTACACAAAAAATCTTTTCTAGACAAAATCTAGACAATGCTTTACTTTTCCTTGTACGCCAGGTGCAAACAAACAGCTTCCTAAACCTTTATCGCACACTACAAAAGAATCAACTACCCTCAGATAAACGTCTTAAATCATTAAACCTTTTTATAGACAAGGACAATCTTATTAGAGTCAGAGGGAGACTCTCCCATTCCCCCGTTTCCTACGAACAAAAACACCCAATTCTACTGCCTGCTCATTGTCATTTCACTACCCTGGTCTTACAAAAAGAACACATACGTTTAGGACACAGTGGTCCTCAAAATGTTCTCGCCAATATCCGTCTAAAATTCTGGCCCATTGATGGCCTGCGTGAGATCAAGCGCATCATAAACAAATGTCCAATGTGCCACAGGTTCAAGGCCATAACAGCACAGTAAATCATGTCTGATCTATCTGCACGTCGTGTAACATAACGTCATTTACATATACTTTAATGTGAATACCTGGATAAAGGTATTATTATTTTATCGTTTACAACTCTAGTCCATTTCTAGAGTATATTGATTACATTCTTATCATTCACACCTCTAGTCCATTTCTAGAGTACATTGCAAACATTCGTGCCCTAAAAAAACAAGAACTAGCATACATCTAGACCTCTTGTTCATTCGTTACATCCATGACGTTAGAGTCCTTACACCACTCTAACATCAAACCTTATCATTTCATACATTCATGACGGTAGAGTCCTTACACCAGTCTAACATCAAAACCTTATCATTTCTTATATTCATGATATTAGAGTCCTTACAACACTCTAACATCAACCCTAAACATTCGTTTACACTCATGACGCCAGAGTCCTTACACCACTCTGACACCAACATTAGGTTATTTTTACAACCCCTATACATTTATATAATTATATTTACAATTATTCACTTTCATTCATAATCCTGTATGAGAACCCTATACACTCTCACGCTATCTAACCCTTTCACCAACATCAGCATTCGATGTCTGAGAGCAGCCATCTCTCACCTTTCTTCCATTCTTCCCGCGCCCCCAATATGTTCGAATTCGATTTAATTACCAAATTCTCCTGTGATTTTTATTTTCAGCTTCCCCTGTATAACACAATTCAAATATTCTGCTAGAGACATATAACCTTTTCAGGCAACAAAAAAATCATCCTAACTGCAAATTTTCACTCGCTGTATCTGACCATTACGTTTCAAATTCTATTATTTTTCTCCTTCCTCGTAACCACGTTAACCGATATATAAATATGTCAACTACATTACATTTGTCTCATCATATTTAACTGTCGTACATAATGGTACTCGTGTTATAAGAGCACCCGGCATTTGGTCCTGTTAAAAAACATGTGTAATTAATCAATAAACATTCATTACTCCAGCAGATTATGTGCTAAATAATCAAAATGTAACGCGTATGATCAAGTGAATTTCTTAGTTGTCTACGCAAAAGAAAAAGTTATAAATTCCTGCAATATAGCAGCATAAAAGTGAAATAAGTGTTTAATTTCTTCGAGAAAACATTTAATCAAACATCCTACAACAGTGAATACAATATACGGTCCTTCGAGAAAAACATTTAACAATAAAAAACTTACCGTTCCATCTAATAACCCAAGTGAAAAAAGGGTTAATTAGAATAATTAGTATTAATATTTAATTACTAATATTAGCAATAATAATATCTATTGAAAAAAGTGCAATCTTCATTTCGAATTATAACATAACACTTCTTAAAGGGAACACAATGTTTTGACTGGTGTCAATAAATAAACATTATGTCCCCGTCAAATTTATTGTCTCAGCCTAGTTAGTGTTTTTAAATGAAACTCAAGGTCTCTAGTTAATTCCACAATATAATACAAGTTATTGAAAATTCTAAAAAATTGACAATTGTTTCGATAAATCAATATCATCGATAAATCATGATATTGATTTATCGAAACAATTGTCAATTTTTTAGAATTTTCAATAACTTGTATTATATTGTGGAATTAACTAGAGACCTTGAGTTTCATTTAAAAACACTAATATGAGCATATTCCACGAAGTAAGGGTCGAGACAGTCAATTTCAGCCTAGTTAGTTTCGAAAAAATTATTTTGAATCTTATGGAATAACAATGGTCAAAACGGGTATCGATACTAGGTGAAGAGCTATAAAAAAATTTGAAATAGTACTTATTTTTTAATTTAAGTTACAATACAGGGTTAGTCAATATACTCACTTATGTTTATGCGTTTTTATTTAAATCTCGAGTTGGACAAAAGCTATCAACATGCAGTTTACGCCATTTTGTTACGAATTAAATCCCGTTCCATTACAGTATATAATAATTAGATGTTTTTATCAAACATTGTTTAGAAAATCAAATTTTAATTTTCCTCATTCGAAACTACCCTCTACCTATGACAATTAAAACTAAATGCAACTGATTGATAGTAGACGTAATTAATACTTCTACACTCTTTCTCATGACATTAATCTCTTTAAAATCGGTTGATCCAAACCAAAGGTATAGGTACTTATCCACAAACACTTCCCCACTCTCCCCCACCCTTTATTTGAGAAAAATATAAAAAAGTACGTAAGCAAATTTGTGCGAAACTAAAGCCTCTTTCTAGTTTACTTATTTAATACTTGGTATAATTGGGCGTATTTCACATAAAATGGTTTTTATATTTTTATTCACAGTTAACCTAGAAACTTGAAAGTTATTTCCAGCGATTCCTCTTGGCCACTTTTACTAAGAAATGTTTTCTCCTAAAGGTATAACATCAATAGTTTCTGATATATAGTCGAGAGATCGGCTTATTTTGATCACCCGGTACAATCGATAAATAATTTATTTTATAAGTTAATCAATTTTCATAGGCTCCTTTAAATGAAGGAAGCTTAATTTTCTGGCAAGAAATTACTTGAATTGTTTATACTCCGTGTATTATTGGAGTTATTATTTTGAACGTTAATTGTGCTGTTTGCTTGAATATAATTTTTCAAAGTTCCGATACTATAAAAAAAAATTCAAATTTATGTCTAAACTGATAATGCCCTTCTGCCCCAGAATCTAAATATGTTTCCTATATATCTGTCTGAATTGACTGAAATTCAACTAGTAGGTTTGTATGCGTATTAAGCCTGAACTCAACGTCGGGTATTTCTGGCCTTTTAAACATTTATAGAAAGTGCAAATGTTCTCAGGCTCCCTAATGTTTTAGAGAATCTCTGTTTCGAATCAATTTCGCAAGTGTTATAATTGAATTCAATACACTTTGTGTAATTTCTAACTGCAATAAATGAACTTTCTTGTATTAAAAATTGTACCATTTTTATGGATAATCGTTAAAAATAATTGTAAGTATTGTACAAAATCCAATTGAAATGAATTGTAAATTGCTCTAGAATAAATAGATTTTTAATGGGAATAATTCAAGTATTTTATGGTAATAGGTAATTGAAATGAATAGATCTAGTATAAATTGACATTATCAATCGAAATAATTGCGGTATTTTATCTCAATGAATTGTTAGAATGTAATAGACATGCGCTAATAGTTTTATTCAACATATACCTGATTAAATTGACTTGGAAAATACTGCAACATTTTGAAATCCAATACACAACTCTATAATACAGTAGTTGTAAATTTGCAAAAAAGTAATAATGGATTGGACTGACTCTATAGGCAAATCAAAATAAACGATACGCACTCTGGCGGTAATACATGGAAACCTTTTCACTTGCATTCAGTTTCAATTCAACTTCGTGTTTTGCGTTTGTTAGGTAAGCATTTGTTGATTAGTGTGTTAAATTGATTCTTTGTGCGTGTTTTTCATTTAAAGAAATGAATAATGCTCACTGTTCTATACCTCAGTGTTCGTCTTGGGCGAAAACAAATACAGACCTGAGTTTTCAACTGCCGGAAAACATCGTGCTTTAGGTCGGCCCACTAGGATGTGCAGACGAGAAGCCTGGATTTTAAAATTGAAAACTGGAAAACCAGTAATCAAATATATACTGGTTTGTTCTAAATATTTCACGGATAACGATTTTAACCGAACAGGTAAATACGATGTTTATCATTTTAAGGTTATGTTTACGAATCAGTTTTTTTTTAGATTCTAATATTCCGGGTAGAAGAATATTGAAGTGGACAGCTATTCCTTCAGAAAATTTGCTACTTTCCTCTGTTCAAACTGCAGTAAACCCAGAACTAGAAGTTTGTCAAAGAACGGAAAGGCTAAATTTGAGAAATGATAATAGAAGTTCAGTTAATTGATTTCAGTGTATTGAACAAGAACCACCTGGGCCTGAACATTCCCATGAGGACTTAGAAGCTGCAGAAGGTCTGCTGGCACTTTTAAATGAACAGCCAAATTATGAACGACCCACTACATTTCGAAGCTTTGAGGTCCAAGTAAACTCTCCGAAGATCTCAACATTGTGTGATCTGCTGGCCACAGAGAGTATTTTATAATGTAATTAATTATTATCATTTTTATACACCCTTTGATTATATGAAATCCTTTGTATACTTACTCTTATTATTTAATTTCTAAATCCGGCTAGCTATTAAAAGGGTTTCGACTCATTATGTCACGTTGCGGTCTCCCCAATTAAATTTTTTTCTAATAAAATAACTTAGATGGTTTATTATATAACTGTTTCATGAAATGAATATTGGTGCTCTTTGAATAAATTTGAAGGTGAACTTTAATAGAAAAAATTTTAACCTTTATAAACCTCTTTTTTAATAATTTGCAAATTTCCACTGCAATCGAATATTCTCCTTATTTCTTTTTATTCTTTTTATTTATTAATGATTCAATTAATGCATTCTCTGTTTAAGTATTTAAAGTTACTCGTCGTGTTCCCCTCGTAACACAAATATGAATCTGCTGAATAATGCGGTTTGGGGGCATGCGAAAGTACACAGTAACTGTTTCTAATTTGGACCGTAATTCGGCGACGGCATTCAACTACACGATCATGCATAGGTAACTCTTATGAACCAGCTTGTCCCATAAGATCTGTTTGCGACTACACTCGCCAGAGGCGCTGTAATCACCTTAAATTTGAACGTTGTCAAATCTGTAAAGAAAAATTCCTCAGTTTTTCGTCAGTCGTCTGATCTCTTGATTGAAGTTACTAATAAGTAATAGGTATAAACATATTTTTTCATTATCATAACATAAAACTTGAATGTTAGTTTGGATTAGAATTTTAACTTATCTTTCAATACCCTACACTACAGAATCTATTCAAGTTGTATTTTTTAATTAAAATAAAAATCATAAGTTTTTAATGATAATTTTGAGATATGGCAACATCACAGCGGCTTTACGAGAACACAATACGCAGGCGCATAGATTTCTCGCCCAATGTTTATCCATAGAAAAAGGATAGGTTAGGTTAGGTTGATTTATTTTTATCAACAGCAATACCTAGCCCAGCTCATTATCATTATTATTCCAATTAGTGTTGTATTGAGACTAAGTTGAATTTCAATTTTTGTGTGTGTTCATTAAACTGATTTAACCAAACCAGTCCAATATGGTGTTTTCTTGTTGTGTGCCAACATGCAGAAGCCAGGGCGACACTCTGAAAATGCATCGATTTTCCAAAAACTATGAAAATGTGAGTACCGGCGTTACTTTCAATATTAAAGCTGTGATAATTATATTAACAAAATCTGTTATATGTTATTTTTTTCACTACTAACATAAAAAAACCTTATTTGTCTAATGAGAAAAAGCTCAATATTTACCTAAAACTTTATTTATTCAATGAAATAAACTCTAAGAAATGTCCTAAGACAATGAAAATGATCAGAAAATATGAAAATTATTTAAAATAATAGTAGAAATGACGTTTATTGAATCCCCTTAGTTTCAATGATTTTATTCAATGCTTTGACAAGTATTCCGAGCTGATATTTCGATATCCATGAATAATTGGGGAAATGACTAATTTTGAAGTAGAAATAAGGTCTTTCGGTATTAGTACTGCGATAAGTAGTGAAAAAAATACTATATATACTTCGGTTGAGAAGGTCATATTTGTATATTATATTATATTAATTATTATATTACTTGTAAATAAACGTATGTAGTGAAACAGTTTTTTTTATTCATGAATTCTTAAACAATCTGCCACTTCCAGAAAAAAAATTCAAATTCTATATGTACAGTTCCCGCTTTTGCTTTATTTCTGACTACACTCGCCAGAGGGCGTGGTATTTAGTGAACCAAACGCTTAATACTGAGTTGCCTATCTATCTATTGAAAATCAACCTAACCTAACCTATCCTTTATCTATGTACACGATGGACGTGATTTATTTATTTGAAAAAATGTGATTGAATTGCTTTGGAATATTTGATTTAAATAAGGAAGCTTCCTTTTAATTTATAACTATTAATATCAACAATCTTAGCTTAATGAATAAGAAATACACAATTGAAAAATAAATGTTTTTACGATGAGCAAATTTATAGGTTATCTGCTTTCAGGAACTTTGACCAAATATATTCGTTTTTCTGCTATGTGGGATATAAATTAATCAGAAATGCGTGCTGATTTTATGCACACTATTATAGAAAGTAAAATGAACCTTCTCTGGAATAAACTGCATACGGTATCCATTTAAATGCTGGGACCTTATCTACAGTCAAGGTTAAAATATGGTATAAACAAAGCTTATCGCTTCCTAGTCGGTAACAAATGGAGAAATCTTTTACAAGGTCAGTGTCTTTGATTTTTAAGATTCTCTGGTATGAATTTTGGTACTTTTCTTTTGATTTTACGTTTTTTTTTCACTTTTTATCATCTCCAAAAATTTGTACCTCCTTTTCCCGTTTTAAAATCAACAACCAATTGCATTCCTTTTTTATTTTTTATTTTTTTTCCAAAAACACTTTCCCTGTGATCCAATCGTTCTAATGTCATTTTTTTTTAACTTCTATTGATGTTTTAAGGTCATTTCACATGTTTTAATATCAATGTTCTTTTAATCGGTTGATTTAATTCGCGATTAAACACTGTCACTCTGCAAAATTTTAAAATTAATAATTAAAATCGGTTTGGAATAAAATATCTATCACACTCTACAAATAGTGTGTCAGTTCTAAAATTATTTATTGAGATGTGTAAAGATATTTTATAATTATCATTATTTTTACTCTAAGTTGTTTTCATTCTATTTATTACTAAATTTTAATTGAATTCCTATACAGGGTGTTTCAAATTAATTAATGTTATAATAATAACTAATAATAATTGTTTTATTACATGAAACTTTCTTTAATTCCAGGTCATTCACATTAAGTTGGATCCACCTATTTTAAATCATCATAATATTATTTATTATAGTTTGTGCGGTTTAACCAACTTATTAAGTTCGGTATTAGCTAATTGTCGATATCTTAAAGAATTGAAAGCACTTTAGAATTTGTTATATATTTTAGAATCACCAGCTATCATTTATATTTATATATTGTTACGGTCTTCTCAAATTAAACACAAAACTACTTCAAATGTTTTATTGATTATCCCACACCCTAAAAGGAACAAAAAACAATGGAAACATATAATATAATTAATTAGGTGATACATTCATTTGTCACTGCACAAAGTATGCATTAATTTAAAAAAAAATACGTTAAACAATTGACAACATTTCGTTTGAAAATTCGTAATCAAAATCAATTTAAATTTTTTTATCAAATTAGGCATATACTACAAAATAAAATTTTGTTACATTTGATAGGGCCATACCCAACTGTATTTGGCCATAATACTGATGATGCCTTTTTTCATATCGTAAGTACCATCATTTTGTTTTCAAAAATGCTGCTTTCGAAATAGCTTCTTTGATTGTAGCTGAAATACCTACAAAAAAATAGTTTTTGACAATACTAGGTATAAAAATATACCATTATACAAGCAATTTATTTCTAATAAAGCTACAGGTTTCTCTACCTCCATTATTAATCCATCAGGAGAGTATACTAGCCAAAGAATAAAATGTGACATTAATAACCCACATTTTAAAACAATGAAACCGGTTTTCTCCTTAAAGGTATTTCAAGTTTCAGCCTCATATTTGATACCATGTTTAATGAATTTATTGGTAATTTTTTTTGGATAGAAATACTGTATTGATTTATTTTCCCAGTCTTTTCCAGAATACCTATACAAGCCATAAAATCGGGATCCAGTGACACGAAATTTTCTCTGACCATGCCACGATTTTGTCTGCTGCATTGATAAAATGAATGACTCTTCATTATTTCCAAAAAGTTCAATATACAATTCATTTATTCACTAAACTATTCACTATATTCACTTACACTTCACTTCTGTTTATTTATTTAGACTTAATTTATATTTACTTGTTTACTGTTAATCTCACGAGATCAAATTATAAAGTAACTCCTCCCGCTGGTCGGTATTCTTTATATATAAGTGGCCTTCCTTCCAGAACCTGCTAGTTTTGCGGATCACAAAAACAATCGGCTCCCTGGAATTTTCTAGATAAGACTGGTCACAAAAACAATGTACCTCACTGGAAATGTCTAGATAAGAATAGTCACAAAAATATTGGTAAACAGTTCCCTGCGCATTCGCTAAAGTTTTAACTTTCACACATGGCAGAGTCGGTTTCATGGACTATACTAGTGTGCGCTTTCGTAAAATTACCCCCTCCTTAAAAATAAGTTCCTCCTGGAACTTCTGTGTAGCCGGAACTGGATGTTTAAATCGGCAACTGGACCCATGTCTGCACTTTCCGGTCTTATGGAAATAACAAGGCACCGTCTTCAACGGGTACCCATAACGAGGGGTATAGCTGCAAATTAATATGTGGACACAGGGATCTTGGAAGATCACCTCTATCATGTTGCATGTTGCATGTTGCTCTCTATCCTGGTTTCTCCACATAGGATTCCAGCACATGATCTCGAAGACTCCGTAGCGCCTCCCACACATCCCGGTAGGTGAATAGATCTGTAAATTCGTTTCTAGTTACCAAGTAGAAGACGTACCGCGAATTGTGTTTTGAGTCTCAGTGTCTTGCCGGGGCTGGCATCTGATCTTCAAGCTTATCTAATTGTTCAAACATTTTTCGAAAGACAGTTGCCAACCCTCGTGCGTGTTTGTTACTGGCGGAGATGTTATGTGCCAGTGAGTACCACTTAGTTTCTTGGATATTTAACACGTTAAGCGACAAGCCAAATTTATAAAATGTCGTAAACGGGCCAAGTTCGTTTTTTTATAGGTATTGATTATGTGTAAATGCAATTTGAACGATTTTTCAAAATACTTGAAATTATCGAAGATATTTGAATATATTTGATGACGGGCCAATGGACCCAACGCGGTCCTGGTACCACTCAAATGATGTCACTGGACCGTCGGTCCCGTCCCGTAGAGACGTTATTTACGGTTCTTCCGTCGTCCGTTGTGATTCAAGTTAGTTAGCATAGAATTGTGCACTTGGTCGGTTCGTTTGTAATTTGATATCATAGATAAGCTGTAAAAATTGGTGAAAAGGCTGAATAATCTTGAATCGTAAGTTGTTCTTATAATAATAGTAGTACAGTTATAAAATAAACAATATTTTATAAGTTTACAAGCTTTATAATAAATTTTCGGTTTAGTTTATTCCTGGTAATCGGTCAACACAGTTAATAGTTAAAAATAATAACGAAATTTGTATTCTTACATTCTTTTCTCATTAATTTCATTTTCCCAAACTACGTTTCGGCGTATTGCCATTTTCAAGTGTTTCTTTTTCTCTACAATGAATAATGTGTTACTTAATTATAATACATTGAAAAATAAAAGCTAGGACAAAATTAATTAAAAACAATGAGCTATTAAAACTAACACATTATAAATCTATAAATCTGCTGTCGACTGTGGACATTGCGTTCTGAAATATTTTAAAATAAAATAAAGGTACTCGAATCTGTCTGATTTATAAAATCATCAACAAAACATACAAATAACTGTCATAGGCGGGTAAGTGCAAAACACCTACAGCTACTCTATCAAATGGTTGTATATTTTTGGGAGACTTTGAAGGTGCGTCTTATAGTTAATTGAATATTTGTTTTTTATGATATAAATCATTTCTTTGATTTCACGTTTGATTCTGTTTTCTTCTTTATCTAAAATTTTGATGTTTTTAAAATCAGAACTATGGTGGTTTTCGATTGCGTGTTTTGAAAGGGCTGTGGAATGTTCATTGTTAGTTTTTATGTTGTATTTGTGATTGTAAATTCTGTTATGTAGGTAGTGAGATGTTTGACCCACGTATTCACCATGGCAATCGTTATATTTGACATGAAACACTACATTACTTTGTTTCAATTTTCGGTTTAACTTTTGTGAAAAACGTCTTGGTATAATTATTAGGTTTGTGCGCTACATTTATATTATTTTTTCTCAACTTTTTCAAAGTCTCCCAAAAATATACAACCATTTAATAGAGTAGCTGTAGGTGTTTTGCATCTTACCCGCCTATGACAGTTATTTGTATGTTTTGTTAATGATTTTATAAATCAGACAGGTTCGAGTACCTTTATTTTATTTTAAAATAATTTAGAACGCAATGTCCACATTCGACAGCAGATTTGTAATGTGTGAGTTTTAATAGCTCATTGTTTTTAATTAATTTTGTCTTAGCTTTTATTGTTCAATGTATTATAATTAAGTAACACATTATTCATTGTAGAGAAAAAGAAACACTTGAAAATGGCAATACGCCGAAACGTAGTTTGGAAAAATGAAATAAATGAGAAAATAATGTAAGAATACAAATAAATCTCTTTATTATTTTTAACTATTAACTGTGTTGATGGATTACCAGGAATAAACTAAAACAAAAATTTAAATAATACGGTCAGGAAATACACACTGGAAAAAAAGCTTTATAATAGCAAGAATTGAATTATGTTAGGTTATGTTATGAAAAATGTTTTATTTTGACAGATGTCGTTGAGAAATAATCGCCCTCTGACGCAAAAAGAAATGGAAAAAGCTGCGGAGACGATTGATATGTCCGACGAAGAGCTCGATTTCTCATTTGGAGATCCATTATATAGTCCGGATGAAAGTAGCAGCGATTCTGATGAAAGTACTGCAAATTTCTACACGTTACCATCCACGTCAAGACTTTTGAAACGTAAAAAAAAACATTTATGAGGCAGGGCCGCCATCAGCCGAAAATGTTCTATCCGAGTCTGATAATTCTGAGATATAAAATCAAGTGCCAGCTAGTAATGCTGCAACTGATATTGTGAAACCAGCTGAAGCTGAAATTATGACATTTTTTGGGCTGGTATTATGGATGGGATTAGTAAAATTGTCATGTATTAGCGACTACTGGAGCCGACAATCTATATACGACGTTACATTTGGTAAATCGAAAATGTCTCGAAATCGATTTGAGCTCATTTTGAGAATGATTCATTTCTCTAACAATGAAGAATGTCCCGAAAGAGACAGATTATATAAAATACAGCCTTTGGTTGATATGCTCGTACACAACTTTCAAACCTTGTACACTCCTGATGAATTAATTTGCGTGGATGAAACAATGGTTCCCTTTAGAGGACGACTTGTTATGAGACATTACAATAAACAAAAACGATATAAATACGGAATCAAGTTGTTCAAAATATGTACTGGTATGGGCTATAACTACAACATAAAAGTTTATGCGGGTAACTATGCCGAACTAAAGAAAACCGTTCCTGCTGATGTTGTTATGTCATTAGCGGGTAACCTGCTGAATAAGGGTAGAACAATGGTAACTGATAATTGGTGGTACATAAAACTAGCTTTTCAATTACTACTACCACTGCAGTAGTAAATGCACATATTATTACAAAGAAATCCATAATGAAGATCTGTCCATAACTGATTTTAACAAATATCTTGTAGAGCAATTGATTTGTAATCTCCAAGATGTTCCATCTACATCAACATCAAAACATCACTTACAAAAAAAACCCGGATCAAGTCATACAATAAGGCGTTGTTGTTCCAATTGTTATAAAATAATATCCCAAAGAGATGGAAGGAAGGCAGCTCAGAATAAAACAAAAAAAGTTACAACGTTCTGTGCCGGGTGTGTAGGAGAACCACTAATGTGTTTAGAATGTTTTAATTTGTTACATTAATATAGTATATTATTAGTATAACTTTGTTTCAGTTTTATTTCTACCGATTAGTATTTACAAAATATAAAAAATAAACACTTCTTATTCGACCACACATATTCTTTTGGCCCAGGGACCACATTTTTATGTGAACATAAATTTCGCGGCCCATTCAAAAAGTATAATTCCCCTGGACCCTGACGGTCCTCCCATACCGTTAAACACATTATAACTATGGTCCATTGGTCCACACAGTCATTTAGAATGAGGTGTGTTATGACGGTCCCCACGGACCAACAATGTCCAATTTCAAAAGTCATTGACGGTCCGTAGGGACCGTCATGGCATTTAACGTGTTAATGCTGCCAAAGCTGGTTTTCCAGTAACAAGTAGTCAACTGTTTAAGAGTGTTCAGCTTTTAATATGCGAATTAAAACGAGAGAATCCGTTTGTAGATGATAAACCTGGCCGTCATTGGTATGAGAGCTTTTTAAGAACACACCCTGAAATTTCCGAAAGGGTTCCAGAGAGCCTGACTTGACAACGATCTAAAGTAACAGTAGAAAAAATACGCCAATGGTTCGATGAGATAATTATTTAAAAGAAAATCAAATCAATGTAACCGAACCAAATAGAGGTTATAACTGCGACGAAATGGGCGTTTTCTTGTGTCCCAAAGGAGAAAAAGTTCTATCTGAAAAAGGTGATAAAACTGTATACATCATGTCAAATAATAACGAAAAAGAAGCAAGTACTGTACTTTTTATGTGCAATGCTGCTGGGGATCTGCCACCACCGCTTATTATATATTCTTATAAGAGTCTTCCAAAGGAGGTCATTAATAATGTTCCAAAATCGTGGTGAATTGGTAAATCAGGTAATGGCTGAATGACAGGACACTCATTTTTTGAATACACAGCAAACGTATGTTTGCCCTGCATTAAAGAAAAAAACATTCCTAAGCCGATACTCTTATTTGTTGATGGACATAAATCCCACTTAACGATGCAACTTAGCACGTTTTGTGCAGAAAATAATATTATTCTAATAAGCCTTCATCCAAATAGCACAGATATCTTACAACCTCTAGATGTGGCAGCGTTTCATCCACTGAAGGTAGAATGGAGAAAATCAGAAATTGATTGGAGAACGCATAACCAAGGCATACAAATAACTAGAGAACAGTTTGCATCTTTATTAAAAAAAACTATTGATCGAATGGAGGAAAATCTAAGACAATCAATAAAGAGTGGTTTTAACTCATGTGGTCTTGTTCCATTCAATGCCAACAATATTAAGTTTGACAAGTTTTTTAAAGATTCTACTACCAACCACTCCCTGCCCAACAACGAAATTGAAAAAAAATATGAAAGAGTAGCTTTAGCCGTTTTCGAGGAGATAAATGAAGAGAACATACCTCTCTTTAAATCCTCTGAGAGGATCTGGAAAGGAGACGTTGAAGATACAAATCTTTTTTATTTATGGCAAAAATTTTCTGACTCTGGTAATAATAAATTTCCACAATAGTTGAATGACACTGTAGTATTCGAAACAAATTTACGAGTACATTCAGAAACGACTGAACGTGTGTCTTCCTCTAATTCTCCTAACTTAGATCTAATAACAGAAATTGCAAAATCCAAAGAAGTTTTACAACTGGATGATAACACAGACTTTGTAATGAATTCCCGCAAGATTTGAACTACACCGTAGTGTTCGAAGAAAATGTACCTGTACATTCAAAAGCTTCCGAGCCTGTGTCTTCCACTGATTCTCCTAACTAAAACCTAATATTAGAAATTTCGAAAGCCAAAGAAGCCTTACAATTAGATGATAACTCAAAAGAAAGTTTGCTTTCTGTTCTAAATTCAACTGACACCAGTAACTTTAATTTCTCAACAGGAGATATAGATTTAAATGTTTTTTCAATAATTTCTTTTGACGGTGAAGCAGAAAAACAAGGCGGTTCATTATCAAATGTCGATAAAACAACCAGTGACACTACCGTACAAAAAACGAAGAAACAAATAACTCTAAAGAAACAAACGCCGAAAGCGAGACTGTAGAAAACAAAGGTACATATAGAGAATAGCAGAAAAAAACGAACAGAAAGATGAAAAAGTAACTGAAGGGAATTTAGAAGACGAAAATAAAGAAAACACAGATAAAAATAAATTCATCCAAGAGATTCTAGAGAAATATCCCATCAAAAAAATGGAAGAGTTGTCAAATATTCCAATTCCTTTTAAGAAAATTGTCTTTTGGATAACATCATCAGAAAAAAAAAGAAGCAACTTAGAAAACCAAAAGAAAAAACTCCATCAGTTGTTGTTTCTCAAGTTTGGCAGCAATATGAAAAGCGGAAATTGGACACATAGTAAAACGAAAAGACACACGAAAAAAAATTCGCTTGGAAAATAAAGAAAACAAAGCTACGGCTTCAAAAACTAAAGGGGAAAAGAAATGTATTGATCCTAACGAAAAAAGAGGTTCAGAAGGAGACAAGGTATTTAGTCGGTGACTATGTAATCGTGAAATACAACGAAGCTTGTTATCCTGGGAGCATATTAAATTATAATGATGAAAACCAGAAGTATACAGTTGAAGCTATGACCCCTAGAGGTCAAAACTGGAAATGGCCTGCCAGATAAGATATTTTATCTTATAAGACATGCGACATAACGCAAAAAATTCAAAAACCGAAGCTTATAAATATATGTATATGAAGTTGCAATAATGAAATAATTTTACATTGTTTAGAACTACCTAGTTTCTTTTATTAATGTTCTTTTTTAAACCATTATTATTGATCTTTTTTGTTTTTATTGTGTTTTAAACAGTTTAGAATTGATGTATTGTTTCTTGTTTTATTGTATATTGAATCAATTAGAATTTATGTTTTTGTTTCATTAGATATATATCCCACATATGCCGATAATAGGGACATAGTTAGACACAGGTATTCCTAACAAATATGCTCGATTTATAATCAGGTACCTGCCATGTTTAAGACTTTCAGATTGCAAAGATTTAAGAGGACCTACAAGAAACATTTATTGACAATGCAACACTGATACCCGTACGATTAAGTTTATATTTAACTGTATTTTTTTTGTTGTCACACCAACCTAGCGATGTATTCAAGGTTAAGTGGAGGAACAGTTTATAAGCTGATGTTATATCAACTTGTAAGCTGAACTTCGCCTTTTGCTTTGAACCTTATATTATGTGTATTTTCTTGTATTAATATATGGAAGCAATAAAGTTGTTTATTATTATTATTATTATTATTATTATTATTTTTTTTGTGTGTTTGAGCATCGACATCTAGGTCATTGTGCTCGTCGATATATCATTGGGGTAATTTATATTTTATAAAATAAATTTGTGGACTTTAGATAAGTTATCACCTGGTTAAGCTCGTCATTCTGGTTTCTAAGAATGTTTTCGATCTGGGGTATTTTGAGGAATTGTCTGTGAAAATTGAAGGCTGCACAAGTTAATATATGTTGGGTTGTCAGTGGGATGCCGCACTTCTCACATCTGGGTTTGTTCTTTCCAAGGAGGAGGTGTAAATGGGTTAGGTTTGTGTGGCCTATCCTTAATCGGCTGAGGACGACTTGTTCACGCCTTGTAAGAGTTTTGGGGTAGAACCATTTTTGTACGCTCGGTTTAATGTGTCTTAATTGTCCGTCATATGTATTCCATCTGTTCTGCCATGCTTCGTAAATTTTATTCTTTATATCCGTTTTCATATCCAGGAAGGTGTTAGGTATGCCTTTGTCAACTGTTCCGCTTGTGGCTTTTTTTGCTACTAGATCAGCTTCAGTATTACCGGTAATATCGGTATGCCCAGGTATCCACATTATTGAAATAGTCCTTTGCATACTGTATAGATGGGTTGATAATTCTTGAATGCGTACAACCCATTCATTAGCAGAAAAACGATTTTTTGTCGAGAGAGTGGCAGTTAAGGAATCCGTACAAACTAAACATTTTTCCAAGCTGCTCTGACTGAAGTACAACAACGCTTGCCATATTGCATACAACTCGGCATTAAGTATACTAGACTCTTGGTTTAGGGTCCAAAAGAAGGAATCTACACCGATTACGATTGCCGCCCCTGTTGCATTATCTGATTTGGAACCATCTGTGTAGATGACTAAATGTTCGTTGTATAGATCCATTTGTTCTAAAAATAGCGTTCGGTAGATCGATGGAGCAGTATCTTCTTTTTTGTATTTACTGAGAGATATGTTTATTTGTGGTAGTTTTCTTAGCCATGGAGGAGTGTCATACGTATAGGTCATTTTTTCTATTTGTAAGTTTATCCTGTACTCTTCAGATGTGTCTGAAAAACGAATACTGGATGGTTTAGTTGAACTACGTCTTAGTGTGTGTGGACTGGGAAGGTTTGTGAAAATCTTGTTATTTAAATGGTTGGGTAACGTTTGTATTTTCACGCCATATGTTATGAGCTGCATATCTCTCCTTAAGTTTAGGGGTAAGGACGAAGCATCGCATAAGATTGCTTTTATAGGGCTTGTTCTAAATGCACCGATTGCATGTCTTACTGCGAGATTTTGGATTTTATTTAGCTGGTTCAAGTGTGAACGTCTTGCAGAACCATAAACAATACAGCCAAAGTCAATTTTGGATTGCACTAAAGTTTGATAGATGCGTAATAAAATTTCTCTGTCGGACCCCCATCTGATACTCGACAAACATTTGATAATGTTAATAACTCTTCGGCATCTGTTGATCAGATATTCAATGTGCGGTCTCCAGTTTAATTTTTGGTCAAGTATCATACCTAATAATTCTGTTTTATGTTTTATCTCGATATTCTGACTTTGCAGCTTTAGTTGTGGTTCGGCGTGGTCGGATCTTAATCTGCAGAAATGGATGGCGTGGGACTTCGAAGGTGAAAATTTAAAACCGCTGGCTCTAGCAGTTTCTTATAGGCTGTTTATTTGTCCTTGTAATGAATTCTCAATTTCGGGAATTGAATGACTGTAAGAATAAATGGTTAGATCGTCGACATATAAATTATTATTATTATTATTATTATTATTATTATTATTATTATTATTATTATGCGACTTAACGAAGGCTTTTGATTGTGTTCCAGCGGATTTACTCCTAAATAAACTGGAATTTTATGGTATTAGAGGAAATGCACACAAATTACTGACATCTTATTTAAGTAATAGGAAACAGTATGTAGTTTGTGGAAACAACCAGTCTGATTTACGTAATATAGACAACGGCATTCCTCAGGGCTCGATTTTGGGTCCAATACTTTTTATAATATTTGTTAACGATTTACCAGACGCTATTGACACTTTTTGTATTTTATTCGCTGATGATACTACAACTTTATCTGATGGCACACAAGCTGGTGATAATATTTTGTTGAATCAGTGGTTCCTGGCAAATAAGCTGAAACTCAACGACACTAAAACGAAACACATTCTTTTCAGTTTAGATAAATGGGCTATAAAATCAGAGCCAGTTAAATTACTGGGCATTCATTTGGATACAAACTTAAGTTGGTCACCTCATGTTGACTACCTTTGTTCAAAATTAGCGAGCCAAGTTTTTGTAATTCGTCAATTAAAATCATGTATACCAACTCATTTGTTAAAGTCTGTATATTATTCACTTTTTCATAGCAATTTAACATATGGTATTATGCTATGGGGGAGCAGCACATCAGTGCACAAAGTATTTGTGCTACAGAAAACTGTAGTTAGAATAATTTACAACGCACCAAGAAACACCAATTGTAAAAAAATATTCAAAAAACTTGAAATATTGCCGCTTCCGTGCTTGTATATTTTCGAAGTGTTAATTGAAACACATAAAAATCGATATGTTCTGACTAAACATGCAGATGTTCATAATTATGATACTAGAAATAGTAAAGACATTGTCATTCTCAAATCAAGACTGAAAACTACAAAAAACAATAAGTTGGATGTTACATTGTACAATTCATTTGTAAAATATTTTGAACATATAAATATAAGTGATATGACGAGAGTTCAATTTAAACATTTCGCTAAGTCTTTTCTTTTAAATTATTGTTTTTATACAGTTGATGAGTTTTTGGAGGAATTGAATACTTGGGCTTAATGCTTATATGTTTGTTTGTTTTGTTTAATTTAATTTTTACTTTCTATTATTTTTTAACTTATTTTATATTTTAAAATTGTCATATTTTCATCAATATTTTTACTTTATGAAATGTATGTCTGTATTTATGTAAAATTTTTACTTTCTATTATTTTTATTATATTTTAAATTTGTCATATACAACACTATACAATCTTTAATATTTTTAGTTGGTAAAATGTATTCATATGTACTACTTTCACTGACTTCTAATGTACTATGTATGTGAATGGGGTCAATAAACCGTCTATCTATCTATCTATTATTATTATTATTATTATTATTATTATATTCTGTTATCTACGATGCCGAGTTTTGTGGAGTAGAATTGAAAGACGCCATAATAATTGCTCTTTATAGATCGTCAAGTAGAGATAATTTTACCATATTCAAAGATCAAATTATTAAACTTCTTGAATATATTCATAGAAAATACAAAAACATTGTCTTGGTAGGGGACTTCAATTTAGACATTTCAAAGAACGACGATAAATCCAAAGATCTTAAAACAGTCTTCACAAGTTTCGGATTACGCCATACGATTGAGGAGCTCACTAGAATAGTCCTGAATAGTCAATCCTGTCTAGATAACATAGTTACAAACATAGACCCTAGTCTCTCTAAAGTGGGAGTAGTAGATCCTCTTGTGTCTGATCACAACGGCCAATACATATATTTTAATCACCTATTGAATGAAAATGTCCCCATTATTAAACGTGTTATTAACGACGCAACAATAACGGCTTTTTCTGATAAACTTTCTGAAGTTTCTTGGAATGATTTGGATGTTCATAATATGGGTGCAGATAATTTGGCAGAAAACATATTGAATACGCTGAAACATATCTCTGATACTTGTTTTTGTGAAAAAACTGTTAAAACAAATAAATCTAATATCAAATGGTTCAACAACACATTGCGTAGTATGAGAAAAAATGTCATTACAGCAAAAAACAAATTTATGAATACTTATTCGGAAGGTGATTGGGTGAATTACAAAAATTTAAACAAAATATATAAAAAAGCAATTCGCTCTGAAAAGAAGTTAGCCTACTCAAAGATAATAAAAGATTCGGATAATAAAAATAAAACATGTTGGACAATCGTAAATTCGGAAAGAAGAACTAAAATTAATAAAACCAAACAGTCCGATATATCACCACAAAAATTCAATGAATTTTTTACATCGGTATCGGAAATAGTATTAAAATCTCTTGGTGATTCTCAATACGAGTCGAGTTTCTTTTTAAATAAACTAAATAAACCTGCATTTTCATTCTTTATGAGTGCAATCTTGGAAAGTGATGTCCATGAGGCTATATTGAAATTAAGTCATTCGTCATGTTTAGATTTTTACAATATAAATAGCAAAATATTGAAACGTTGTATACACTCATTGACATATCCACTGACCATTTTATTTAATAAATGCTTAGAGGAAGGATCTTGGCCTGACTCCTTTAAAATATCAAAAATTCTTCCATTATATAAAAATGGTGATATAGATTCTCCAGAAAATTTTTGACCCATAGCAATTTTACCGACGATTAACAAAATATTTGAATTGATAGTCAAAGAAAAATTAATAAATTATTTGGAAGATAAGTCACTTCTAACGGAATTTCAATTCGGCTATCGCAAAAATAAATCATGCATACGTGCTCTTCTTCGACTCTTAGAGGAAGTTGTACAGAAACTAGAGGAAGGCGTCAACTCTGTTGCCACGTTATGCGACTTAACGAAGGCTTTTGATTGTGTTCCAGCGGATTTACTCCTAAATAAACTGGAATTTTATGGTATCAGAGGAAATGCACACAAATTACTGACATCTTATTTAAGTAATAGGAAACAGTATGTAGTTTGTGGAAACAACCAGTCTGATTTACGTAATATAGACAACGGCATTCCTCAGGGCTCGATTTTGGGTCCAATACTTTTTATAATATTTGTTAACGATTTACCAGAGGCTATTGACACTTTTTGTATTTTATTCGCTGATGATACTACAACTTTATCTGATGGCACACAAGCTGGTGATAATATTTTGTTGAATCAGTGGTTCCTGGCAAATAAGCTGAAACTCAACGACACTAAAACGAAACACATTCTTTTCAGTTTAGATAAATGGGCTATAAAATCAGAGCCAGTTAAATTACTGGGCATTCATTTGGATACAAACTTAAGTTGGTCACCTCATGTTGACTACCTTTGTTCAAAATTAGCGAGCCAAGTTTTTGTAATTCGTCAATTAAAATCATGTATACCAACTCATTTGTTGAAGTCTGTATATTATTCACTTTTTCATAGCAATTTAACATATGGTATTATGCTATGGGGCAGCAGCACATCAGTGCACAAAGTATTTGTGCTACAGAAAACTGTAGTTAGAATAATTTACAACGCACCAAGAAACACCAATTGTAAAAAAATATTCAAAAAACTTGAAATATTGCCGCTTCCGTGCTTGTATATTTTCGAAGTGTTAATTGAAACACATAAAAATCGATATGTTCTGACTAAACATGCAGATGTTCATAATTATGATACTAGAAATAGTAAAGACATTGTCATTCTCAAATCTAGACTGAAAACAACAAAAAACAATAAGTTGGATGTTACATTGTACAATTCATTTGTAAAATATTTTGAACATATAAATATAAGTGATATGACGAGAGTTCAATTTAAACATTTTGCAAAGTCTTTTCTTTTAAATTATTGTTTTTATATAGTTGATGAGTTTTTGGAGGAATTGAATACTTGGGCTTAATGCTTATATGTTTGTTTGTTTTGTTTAATTCAATTTTTACTTTCTATTATTTTTTAACTTATTTTATATTTTGAAATTGTCATATTTTCATCCATATTTTTACTTCATGAAATGTATGTCTGTATTTATGTAAAATTTTTACTTTCTATTATTTTTATTATATTTCAAATTTGTCATATACAACACTATACAATCTTTAATATTTTTAGTTGGTAAAATGTATTCATATGTACTACTTTCACTGACTTCTAATGTACTATGTATGTGAATGGGGTCAATAAACCATCTATCTATCTATTATTATTATTATTATTATTATTATTATTATTATTATTATTATTATTATTATTATTATTATTATTATTATTATTATTATTATTATTATTATTATTATTATTATTATCTTCTTTCTTCTCACTTGAATCAAGTGGTATTTCTTTTCTGGGATGACAGGTTGTACCAGGTCGTCTCAGAGTCTATTGCTTGAATTGAGGAAAGATCGCACAATATTACATGTTTTCAGGATGACAGACTTATGTGTGTTTGTATGGGTATTTGGGTGAAGACTTAGTTGTTCAAGGTGTGAGTTAAAGGCGTGTGGGGTGATGCCTGTGGTTGAAATGATGAACGGTATGGTTTCTACTTTTTTCTGTTTCCAAAGTGTCTGAATTTCTATGGCTAATTCAGTATACTTTGCTATTTTTTCTCTGTATTTTACTTGGATGTTGGGGTCGTTAGGAATTGATATGTCTATGAGATAGGTGATTTGCTCTTATAATTATTATTATTATTATTATTATTATTATTATTATTATTATTATTATTATTATTATTATTATTATTATTATTATTATTATTATTATTATTATTATTATTATTATTATTATTATTATTATTATTATTATTTTCCGTTTCCTCCCTTGCGGGGTTGCTCCACGACGTGAGATTCATGATCATTCACGTTGCTTGAAACTTGCGATTCTTCTAGCAGGATTTCGCAGTCACATATTTTCAGGTAAGTTAAGAGTTTTCCTGACAATTCTACACGTTTCCAGTACGACAGATTTCTGTATTTCGGGGAACACTTCTTTATGATTTATTTCCAACGTTTCGACGTATTTTTTTAAGTTCTTTGTTACTAATCCGGTTGCAGAGATTACTATCGGTAGAACTTCGACTTTTTTTAAGTTATTAATAACTTTGAATTCTTCGGCCAGTTCGAAATATTTATTAACCTTTTCTCTTTCTGTTTTATTCAGGTTGTGATCGTTCGGATGGGCAATATCTATGAAGTATCCAATCTTGTCCTGTTTATTAATAAGCACGATATCTGGTCGATTGCTCGCCACAGTTTTGTCCGTTTGTATTGTTGTGTCCCAGTATAGACGGAAAGTATTATTTTCAAGGACGGGAAAAGGGACATATTTGTAATACCGTTCTTTTTGTTCTTTCAGTTTGCAGTTCTTGATGGATTATATTCGCCGTCAAATTATGGCGTTGGAGATATTCCGTTGGAGCAAGGTAACTGCATCCTGAGATAATGTGCTCTATTGTTTCCGCATGTCTATTACACAGTCTGCACAGATCGTTATCCAGCTGTACTCCATGTACAAATTTCACATGATCTTTGGTCGCAATTACGTTGTCTTGTATTGTTACCATGAATCCTTCTGTTTCTCCGAATAATTGTCCCCTCCGAAGCCACTCCGTTGAATAATTAAGATCAGCTTCATTCAGTTTATTGGGAAATCTACCGTGTAATGGTTTTGACAGCCAAGCAGTTTTTCGTTCAGCCAAAGTTGGTGCAGGGACCTCTTCTCCGGCGGACAGATTAAGCGGTGAGTAGTGATCCAGCACACAGATCATCTTATGCATCTCTGACATCTCTGTTTTGGCCTTAAAGTACTTTTTTAGTTCATTTATTTGTCTGTGATATAGATTTTTGAGATCTAGTAGACCTCGACCACCCATGCTTCGTGGCATGTACAGCCTCTCAATGCATGCTCTTGAATGGTGTATGCTGAACTTGGTCAGTTGTACTCGGATGGATCTATTTGCAGCTTCAAGTTCCGTTTGTGACCACCCAATTACCCCAAATGAGTAGGTTATCGCAGGCACTGCCCATGAATTAACGGCCTTTCTTTTATTTTTTGCAGTGAGTTCCGTACGCAGAATGCTGGACACTCTGGTTACTAAGGTTTCATTTAATTTTTCTTCTGCAGATTTTCGGTCTATTATTAGTTCCTGTTCAGAGCCCAGATACTTATAACTGTCTTTGTTTAGATAGCGAATATTTTCATTTTCTAAGTTGTCAATTTCCTGAGGTTTTCCCTTGCGAGCTACCAACTTGGCACATTTGTCCAATCCAAATTTCATTTTTATATCGGTGCTAAATATTTCCGTAAGGCTAGTTAATCGATTTAGATCGTTCTCTGTTGAAGCATAGAGCTTGAGATCATCTACATAGAAAAGATGGGATACGTTATAACAATGATTGCCATTCTTAAGTTTGTATCCCAGAGCCGATTGACAAAGAGCTTTCGATAGTGGATTAAGACTGAGTATAAACCACAGCGGGCTAAGCGAATCTCCCTGAAAGATTTCGCTTTGTATCGATATTTCCTCAGTTGTTATTTGTTGTTTGGGTGTATTAACAAGCAGTTTTGTTCTCCAGGTTGCCATACATGTTTTAAGAAACTCCACAATTCCTTCGTGCACCTTGTATATTTCCAGGACTTCAATCAGCCAGCTATGAGGAACTGAGTCGAATGCCTTTTGGTAATCGATCCAGGCCACAGCAATATTTTTTTGTCGGTGTCTTGCATCTTGTGTAACCACGCTATCTATTAAGAGCTGTTCTTTGCATCCTTGTGTTCGGGCTCGGCTTCCTTTTTGTTCTTCTGTAAGTATCTTCTGTCCGCTGAGGTGTTTTTCTATTCTATTTGCAATAACAGATGTAATTATTTTATTATTGTTATTATTATTATTATTATTATTATTATTTTAACTAGTTCTCTTTTTAAGGCATTTTACATAAACTCAGGCCTTTTGGTCTGAGTGTGGTTTATTCAAATATACAGATATAAATCTATCAAAGCATGTTTGACCTTCCACTTTTTAGCGTTATTTTCCCAGTACTTTCCTTACAATGGTGCAAGTGCCAAGAATAGCTGTTTTCTGCATCTTTCCAATTGCAGATGGACTGATTTTAAGAGTATCCACAGCCTTACCAAGCTGCCGTGGTACAATGCCTGTTGTGGATAGGACCATGGGTAGGATAGTAACTTGGTCTACTTTCCACTGCTCTTTGATATACTGAGCGAGGTCATCATATTTTCGAAGCTTTAGGTTGATTGTGTTTTCCATGTTGTTATCATTCACAACTGCGAAGTCGATCATCCATACCTGTTTTTCTCTCAGGCTCCAAAGAACCACATCCGGCCGGTTTGCTTCATTTGTCCGATCAGTAAATATTGTTCTATCTCAGTATAATTTGTAGTGGACGTTTTCTAGGATGCTTGCTGGTGTATACTTATAGGTGAGTTTTTCTGTTCCGGGTATCAAGTTATATTTAGAAGCCAGAGCATGGTGTACTATCTTTCCTGTTTGATCGTGGCGTTTCTTGTACTCAGATGCGGCGAGGGAGCTGCATCCTCCAGTTATATGTTGGATGGTTTCCCCCATCCTGCCACACATTCTACAAGTGTCATCTATCACGGTTGGATCTTTGATAATATATTTGAGATAGTTCCTAGTTGGTACAACCTGATCCTGTATGGCGATCATGAACCCTTCAGTTTCAGGGAAAAGGTATCCTGTTCGTAAGTAGTGATTCGACCACTTTTTATCTGTACCATCTGCGGCTAGGATAGTAGGATCTCTTCCATGCAGTGCTTTCCTCTGCCATGCTTCTCGTCTTTCTTGTACAGATGTTGGGTGAATGTCACAGTTATTAGTTAGGTTCAATGGGGTGTATTTATCATCTTGAGAGCATACTATATTATGAAGAACGGAAGTCCTTGCTTTCCTATGGAAATAGCTTCTCATTGATTTAGTTTGACGAATGTTCATGTCATAGAGGTTCACTATGCCCAATCCACCTTCTTTGCGGGGTATATAAACTCTTTCCACAGCACTTTTCGGGTGACGGCTTCTAAACTTGGTCAGTTGAACTCTGATCCATCTGTCCATATCTTCCAGGTCTGTATTGCTCCATTTCACAACTCCCATAGAATAAGTGATGACTGCTATGGCGTATGTGTTGATAGCGATGGTAGTGTTCTTGGAATTCAAAGATGTTTTCAATACCCTTCTCACTCTTCTCTGAAACTCGCTCCTAAGTTGTTGTTTAATCAGCGTATGCTCGATAGTTTTGCTCTGGTTCATCCCTAAGTAATTATACAGCTCATCCGTATTCATTGACGTTATTGTTTCCTGGTGGGCCGTTTCATATCTTAGGTTTTGGTTGAGTTTCCCTTTGTTTATACTTTGGATTTTGCACTTATCTACCCCAAATCTCATCTTTATATCCTCGGAAAAACTTTCGGTTACTTTTAGTTGGTACTGAAGCCCTGTCTTTGTTGCTGCGTATTGTTTGAGATCGTCCATGTAGAGTAGATGGCTGATCTTGTGCTTTTGTCCGTTTTCATCCTTCATCTCAAATCCTTTCATCGTGTCATTTAACAGGTCCGTTAGCGGGTTTAGGGCCATACAAAACCACAGTGGACTTAATGTATCTCCTTGATATATACCTTTTCTTATCTGTATTTTTACTGTGGTGTAAGCTATTTGAGGTGTTTTCAGGTTTAAGGTCGTGCGCCACTTTTTCATGATCTTTTCCAGGAAGGTGATCAGTTTCTTATCTATTTTATAAATTTCCAGGACTTTCAGAAGCCAGTCGTGGGGACAGGAGTCATACGCCTTGCGGTAATCTATAAAGGTTGTAAATAAGTTTCTCTGCTTCGTTATGGCTTCTGACATTATGATCTGGTCTATGATTAACTGCTCCTTACACGCCAATGACCCTTTCTTGCAACCTTTCTGTTCTTCACCTAGGATGTTGTTGGAGTCACAATGTTTTGTAATATTTTCGGCAATGCAGGCTGTTATTACTTTGTAAAACGTATTAAGGCATGTAATTGGTCTGTAATCAGCTGGGTGAGATGACATCCTTTTTTTTGGTATCAGCAGTGTTTTTCCCTCACACAATAGCTCTGGTACTGAGTCTCCATCCTCCAAAAATCGGTTTATCAGTTCTAGCATCCTTCCATGCAAGGCGTGAATTCTCTTTATCCAAAAGTTCTGAATAGTATCGACTCCCGGGCATTTCCCATTTTTGAGTTTATCAATCACAAACTTCAGCGTTTCAGGTGTTATAATTGTCTCTGCCATTGGTTGTATCCTATTTGCTTTATCTTCAATTTTTTTCAGCCAGAGTGCGTCTCTGTTAAAGTTTTCCTCTTTTGACCATATGTTTGCCCAGAATGTTTGCATCTCTTCTTCGTTTGGGGGTATGGTTTGGTTTTTCTCAGGCATCTGCTGTTGGATATTTTTGTAAAATATTTTCTGGTTCCTCCCAAATTGCACATTGTGGTCTCTGCGTTCCTTACTTTTCTTATATCTTCGTAATCTTTGTGCGTATACACTGAGGTTTTGTTTCATTGTGTCCAGCACTGTCGCAATATTGTTATTAAGAGGGTCATATTGTGTGTGTGTTCTGTATACATTCTTAATCTTTCCAACCTTCTTCTTCATTCTTTTGCTTCTGCTTCCATTAGTAAAGGCAGTCAGGACAGCAATGTTCCTCCTGAGTTCTTCTATCTTCTTTTCCAATCTAGTTTCCCATGGAGGGGTTCTTTCTATGTTTGGCTTGTTTGTCTCCATACTCTGGTTCTCTCTCATCTTCCCCCCATTACATATTACTATTGCAACTGCTATTATTATTATTATTATTATTATTATTATTATTATTATTATTATTATTATTATTATTATTATTATTATTATTATTATTATTATATCCCGTCTGATAAGTAGAGCTTCACTCTGTTAGAGCGTCCGATGACTGGGACAAATGTACCTTTTTTAATAAATTATTAATTATTAGACAACGATTTCTATTATTATCAAACGAGATATTATATTATGATAGGCAAAGAAATAGAGGAACCTGAAATGCAATCCGTATCAGTGATTTTCTAGAGCATATATTTTTTCTGAACGCTTAAAGTTCGACTTTGTTCCTAAGCGTCCGATAGTTGGGCCATTTACCTTACTATCTGAAATTTCCAGATAGAAAACGACTCATTATTTATCAGTTTCTCATTTGCATTTTCATCAACGGATGCGACAACCATTTTGTTGAGTAAGAATGTATTTGTATTAGTATGTATTTCAGGCGACTTATGTGTCTGCTTGTTATTTTAATGCTTTGGGCCCAAAATCTAAAGAGTTTTAGTTTTATTTTAATGTTCCTTTAAATAAAATATCACGCTATCACGATTTTTTATTATGTAATACGTCACTCAAAAATTAAAAAAATTACATTGAACCACAGAACGATGACTAATAGATTACAAAATAAAGTATTCAGTAATTATCACAGATATCTTAACAAATACAAACTCAGTACAACTATTTTTATCGAATTAATAATTTTATTAGTGTTTTTAAATGAAACTCAAGGTCTCTAGTTGATTCCACAATATGTTTTTGCGTTTTCCTCTTTTCTAATGTTGCGGAATGCCGTATTCTCCTTTATGGTAAATGCTCTGAAGGACCAATCGTCGTAATGTGACGATAATGAATGTTTTTCCATGTATGAATTGGTTATTATGTGAAAATAAAATTCGATGGTTTCATACACTTTTATTTATATTTTTATCATTTACATTTTCTTCGTTATATACCTGCGTCACAATGAAGAATTCACAAATGCTTATTAAAAGATGCAATCATAATTTTTGTACGTTTTTATCAAATTTATGACAATATGTGTCGTTAGATTTTCTAATGCTTTTTTTGTGACTTGACTAACAACGGTTTTTGATGGAAAAGCAATATTGCGGAATGTCGTTTTCGCTTATATTGTACTGAGCTCTGAAGGACCAATCGCCTTAATGTGACGATAATAAATACTATTCCATGTATGAATTGGTTATTATGTGAAAATGAAATTCGATGGTTTCATACACTTTTCTTTATATTTTTATTATTTACATTTCCTTCTTTATATACCTGCGTCACAATGAAGAATTCACAAATGCTTATTAAACGATGCAATCATATTTTTTGTACGTTTTTATCAAATTTATTATATTGTGGAATTAACTAGAGACCTTGAGTTTCATTTAAAAACACTAATATGAGCATATTCCAGGAAGTAAGGGTCGAGACAGTCAATTTAATAATTTTATATTTGAAATTTATTTATTTTAGAAATAATTAATTGAAATATTAAATTTTATATGTAATTACATATCTATCTAATAGTAAAAACGACAGAAATAAAAAATAATTATATTTTTGAAGTACGAGTCTGTTACTATTTACTGTTATAGTCAAAAATGCTCATCACCAGTACCTTTACTCCTTGGTATGTAGCAAATCCCAGCAATGCTTTCAAATTGCTACCGTCAAAAAATATTACAAAAATATCTTCCCAACGTTTAAAGCCATATTCATCCGCTTTCAGAAGTATGGAAAAAATACCAGATTTACCTTTCTATGATAGAATCGATTCAAATTATTTACTTGACGTAATTTAATTTCACAGATTGAAAATAAAATTGGGCGTCAAAAGAATTGATAAAAGTTTGACAAAAACCTCGTACATTCTGTTATGCATGATAAAACACAGTTCAGTAAAACACAAATCAGTACAAATATGTAGTTAATACTCAGACAAGAAAAAAATGTCCGATCGGTGTACACCGAACAATTCTTATCCTTCGCAGGAGCGATGTCCTTTTCCTTTTGGTAGGAGTGTCCAGAAACAGCGCCGACGCCCGTCGTCTCGTGACGTCACGCTCTATTATGAAGACTGATTTTAATAATGGCGTCGATCGAGATAGTCCTCTGGAGGGGTAGATTATACAGTGTCTTTGGTGAAGCAGTGAATCTCGGTTTAGCTCTCCTTGAACACTTAGTGAAATTAATCGGACAGACCAAGTTAAGTTAGAGCACAAATTGAAAAATATCACCTACATGAAACATACGTATCTGGAAAGATTTACGGATTTTCACAAGTGGGATTCAGTGAAAGATTCGTCTTATGAGATCGCCGTGATTCTTTTATTTTTTCAAACTCTCTGTGATATATTTTTATTTAATGACGGGAATGTTCGGACAAAATAGGTAAAATAAATAATTTCTGCATGTCAATAATTGAAAATTTATAAAACGTGAAATAACTAAATTGAAGGACTCAATAGTAGCATTTATTTTGAAAAATACTGATTTTATAAAATATTGAGAGCAAGGACTGGGATTATTTTCAAATAACTTTTTTTAAATGTTATAAAGAAATAAATAATATCCTCAAACAAAGTTTGTATATCGGAAAATATTAATTTTTTGAGTACTTCGAAATTTGAAAAATTTACGGGTTTTCAGAAGTGGGATTCAAATAAATAATTTCAGTTAACCATGCAAAAAACAAACTGAAATACGCTATATAGAACTGAGACTAAATGAAAATTTATGGATAGTTACATTTTCAGCTTTTTTAAATGAAAGATTTGTCACAATGTCACATTTTTCATTTAATATTAGACAATAAACAAATCATAAATTAAATACCGTATATAGAAGTGACATTCTGTTTTATAGGTTATATTTTCAGTAAAAAATCCTTGAACAATAGTGTGCGAAGATTTTAATTTTTCGTGCATACCAATAAAGGAAGATAAATAACTGTACTTTTGTAAAACAAAGCATAAATGATCAGAAGAGGGATTCAGTGAATGTTGCATCTTTTCATAGTTGAGGTTTTTAATTCTCAAAACTCTTTTTGATATGTTTTTGGAAAACTTGGGAAATTTCAATTTTGTTTGTGTATCAGTTAACTAAAATCTGGAGGAAACCACATTTTCATGTAATATGGAGTATCTGGAAAAACACCAGTCAAAAAGTATTATTTGAAAATATAAATTGCATGAACTTTAAGGATATACTTTTTTAAATGAAAATAACCGTTGCTAAATAATTCCACAATATGAAAATTCAAAAAAATTAAAAATTATTTCGATATTAGATATCATCTTCGGAATGACAGAGGTTACAATTCTTGTGATACCTACCCGATGTTTAATAATTATTTTTGGCTACACCAAGAAGTGACCTACCTTGTGACTGACGTAATATATGTGAATATGAGATATCCTGGATATCTTTTCCCATTTGTTTGTAACAAATTTCTCACTGTGTGTTCCAATTCTCGGCTCTGTTAATTGCTTATGAATCTAATTATAAAACTCCTCCTTGAAATTGTATTGTAAAGCAGCTGTTCTGCACCTAGTATCGTAACTATTTTTCGTTATTATGGAGTTATATAACTCTGCGTTATTTTTATTCATATTCAATAATAAACTATGAACATGTTGCTGCAACCGATTTCCACAAATCAAAATATCATCTTTGGGTTCTTTGCAAAAATACTGCACCGCACTGCATTTGGTATGATCACCAAAGACGGGCCTAGGACAGTTGCTTATGTCTGCTTTCAATAATTTTATTTGCTCGTCCATGGGTTTGTTCTCTTTTCGATGATGGTTTACGGCAGTTTTTTATTCTCGTAGTTTCGTTATATTTGATTCTAGGCGTTTTCGCAGTGAAACGCCAACTATCAATTTTTTTTGCAACCTCTCTCAGCTGAGTGCAGTAGTTGCGCAACAAATGGTTTGTACATTCAATTGTACTAATCGGAAACTGATATCCGTACAGCCTTTCTACGCATAATTTTTCATATACACTGCTATACCCGTCACCTATTAACTACACATATTTTAGTTTATGCATCTAAACGCTCCGTCGGAATCCTTCAAGGATAATACTAGTTTCCATGGAAGTAGAAGATGCATTCCAATTTTTGAAGCATTTATGTTGGGGAATATGCCCCTTTTAAGGCTTATTTCAGAATGAAATAGGACTATTGTAGAGAGTAGCATGACGCGACTGCGGAATGCTAAAATGCCTGATGCCAAAGGTTATATATGTATTTTTTTGCGAAACAAGTGTAATAACACTTATCACCAACCTACTTTATTCACTTCATGTAACGATCTTGTAAAACCATCTTTTTGAATAAATTTATTATTATTATATATACAACGCGGTCCATATGGATCGAATAAATTCAATTTTAGCGTTATCATGTAGTACGTGAAAAAAGTCTGAAGCACATCGATTTTTATTCTTAAATTGACAATTTCCAGTATGAAAATATGATCCCCTCCAGTACCCCCTCTGAATTATAAGCACCCTCTCGAAAATTATAAATAAGAAAGGGGGTTGTGTGGCACCTTGTTGGAAAGAGATTTTAGTCCTCTGTTAAGCAATATAAAGTATTTTTAAATTTGCTGCAATCATAACTGAGAAAATTAATTTTTAAGATGCAAAACTTTGATGATGTCTCTATCAAAAAACTTTACGTAGAATGAAGATAATAATGTCGCATAACATTTAGAATACACTTTTCAATGTACAATTAAATTAAATATTTAAAATGTCCACCATTCACTTCTTGACAATAACCTAGACGATTTCGGAATTCTCGTACAACATTTTGTATGACCTCGGGGGTTATTTTGTTAATTTCTTCCGTTATCCTAACTTTTAAATCAGCAATATTGTCTGGTCTATTAAAATATACTTTGGATTTTGAATAATCTCATAAGAAGTATTCAAGAAGAGTCAAATCGGGGGATCTAGCCGGCCATTCGATCGTTCCACGGCTTCCAACCCACCTATTGGGAGAAACATGCATTCAATCTGTGCATCATCAATTCACAGAATTCTTGCCTTCTATCAGGATCATCTTCATTTAACTCCTGAACCAACTGAAGTTTGTGAGGGTGGTATTTTTCTTTATGCAAAACTATCAAAAAAGATGATTTACTTACACCATTGTCGACGGCAAGTTCTCGAGTTGTCTTATGCGGATTTTCCTCAATCTCTAGAAGTACATCTAACTTTTTTCATCAGTAAATTGAACATTTCTACCTGGTTTTTCAATATTTTTGACATGTCCAGTTTCACGAAACATTTTTCAATTTTGCTAACTGTAGACTGCGATACGTGTTGACCAGGATATTTATTATTAAAAATTTCACAAACCTCCTTTCCAATTCTTGTTTCATTACCACAACCAATCATAATTAAAATATTTATTCTTTGAGTCTCGGACAAATGAGCCATAATTGAATTTAATACGCGCACAAATATTATACTGACATCTTTTAGTAACTTAGTAATTAATTACCTAAATGACAGAAGCCTACTACATTCATCAGTTGTTCATTTGGCTTTTTGGCTAAATTTTTAGCATTTTCAAAGATTTTTTCCTTTAGTAAAACAGATACGATAATACCTGATTATTTCTAAAGTATATTTTAATAGACCAGACAATATTGCTGATTTAAAAGTTAAGGTAACGGAAGAAATTAACAAAATAACCCCCGAGGTCATACAAAATGTTGTACGAGAATTCCAAAATCGCCTCGGTTATTGTCAAGAATTGAATGGTGGACATTTTGAACATTTAATTTAAATGTAAAGTACATTGAAAAATGCATTCTAAATATTATGCGACATTATTATCTTCATTCTACGTAAAATTTTTTGATAGAGACATCATCAAAGTTTTGCATCTTAAAAATTAATTTTCTCAGTTATGATTGCTAAAAATTTGAAAATACTTTATATTGCTGAACAGAGGACTAAAATCCCTTTCCAACAAGATGCCACACGACTCCCTTTCTTATTTAAAATTTTCGAGGGGTGTCTCTAATAGAGAGGGGGTGCTGGAGGGGGATCATATTTTCATACTGTGAATTGTCAATTTAAGAATAGAAAACGACCTATTTCAGAGTTTTTTCACATAGTACATAATAACGCTAAAATTGAATTTATTCCATTCATTTGGACCGCATTGTATATTTTTATGTGTGGGATACTTTCTTTAACCTTTTGAGTATATATCTAAAGTTTTTTTTGGTTCAAGGTCCTCTTTTTAAAATATAAATACAAAAAGACGGTTTAAGTTGTTGGGATTACCATCAATTATTAACGTTTCGACTAACTCAGCCTTTTTCAAAATAAATCTACATCTAAAATAACACGATTTTCTCACTAAGAGATACAATACAACTAAAAATGTTTTTTACTTACCCCAAATGTACAATAATAGTTGTTAATATACATTAAAATGTTCAGTCAAGAACTTCGTCAAAACATAAAATATTCTTATCACTCTGACTAAAAACAATATTCACAACAAAGAATCCACAACGTTCATACATATTAAAATTATTTACAGTACTGCTAGATATATTTTACTGAGGTTGTTTAAATATTTTTTATTGTTAACGGCATGCTGGTTTTTTTTGATAGCTATTGATTCCAAAACTTCTCTCGTTCTTGTATTTTGTGCCGACCTTATAATTTTTGTGTTTTCAAAATTAAATGTATGTTCTCTGTAGTTTTCGTGGACAAACAAGTTAGTATTTGGAAAATCGGATAGAAGGTCATAAATACGACAAAAAAAATACAACAGCTCTAACTTTCCACGAAAACTCCAAAAAACTTACATTTAATTTTGAAAACGAAGTTATTGACTGGACATTTTAATGTATATTATCAACTATTATTTTACGTTTGGGGTGAGTAAAAAAGATTTTTTGTTGTATTGTATCTCTTAGTGAGAAAATCACTTTATTTTAGATGTAGATTTATTTTGAAAAAGGCTGAGTATTTTGAAACGTTAATAAATTATGGAATTCCAAAAATTTAAATCGTCTTTTTGTATTTATATTTGAAAAAAGGACCTAAAACCAAGAAAAACTTTAGGTGTATATATGTATATATTTATATATATATATATATATATATATATATATATATATATATATATATATATATATATATGTATATATATATATATATAATAATTCTTAATTTTCTTTGACCATTCAAAATATTTTTGATTTCGTGTTCTTGGGTTTAGGTCATAAATAAATAAAAAACTAAATATCGTCTACATACTTTGACGTTTCGCTCCTTGTTGGGAGCTTTCTCAAAAAGATGTTATGTCTTATTTGGACAGAATAAAATATTTACAATTAATCGATATACAATTTTGGAACGTGTACAAAAAGGACACTGAACATATAAAAACAAGTTTGTTGATAAAATATTAAAGGTGTTCACCTCAGAACCAAATTTACGATATACGAGTGAAATCAAAAGTGTGTAGTATTTGTATTTTGTTATTGTATGTATATAATTTGGTTACTAAATTCATTACACAATTAAATTATGATAAAATTGACTTAGATTTTGTATGTCTTGTTTATCATTCAATGAATTCTTTTCTTTTTTCATATGTACCATTTCTTTGATTGCTAATTTATGGTAATTAGAATCCTGGGTTAGTATTTTTGTGCTATTGAAGTCAAATTCATGGTGTTCCCTGGTTTCGTGTTTATGTAGAGCGGTGGACGCATTTTTTGTGTACTTGTGACCATTTAAGCGATTTTCTAGAGTTTGTCTTGTCATACCTACATATTTCTTCGGGCAGTTTAAACATGGTATAGAATACACTACGTTAGATTTTTTTTTTGGTTATAATTGGGATTTTCAGTTTAGTGAACATTGGCGATAAGGTATTTTGAGTTCTGTGACATACGTTAATATTGTGTTTAGATAAAACGTATTTCAGTTTTTCTGACAGTTGGTTTGTGTATGGTATTGATATGTATCTGTAATTATTTATTTGAGTTTGTCTTTGATTATTTTTATTATTGTTGTAGAATTTGTATGTGCGTTGTTTAAAAATTCGTTCTATGTTTTTTATCGGGTAGTGATTGTTTTTTAGGGTGTTTTTGATATCTTTTAAAACTTCCGGACGGTATTCTGGAGAAGTAAGTTTCATAGCTCGGTCCGTCAATCCAACAATTACACTGTTTTTTTGTGAATTCGGATGATTAGAATAGTAATTAAGATATCGGCCGGACCATGTCTCTTTTTGATACAGTTTGGTTTTTATTTTGTTGTCATTGGTTCGAATTAATGCTAGGTCCAGAAAATGTATTGCATTGTTCTCCGTTTCGATTGTAAATTGAAGTTTTGGATGGAAACTATTAAAAGAATTTAACATATTATCAATTTTATCTGACGGAATAGCCGCTATGTAATCGTCAACAAATCGTTTAAAAAACAGTACATTTAATCTAAATTCCCTAGTACGCCTTCCTCCAGATGTTCCATTATATATTATATATATATATATATATATATATATATATATAATTTTAAATTAATTATTTGCCAACTTAATAATCAGGATTATTTTTATTGGGTTTGTCAAAATGATACCAACTGTACTCTTTCAAATATTTATTTTACGAGCTTTCAAATACAATCGTATTCATTTTCAAGTACTAAAAATTATAAAATATGGTCTAATGATGAAATAAAGGGTATATAGAAATACTCTCATTATTTAGCGAGATTGTAGGTAAATTTGTAAAATATATGTATAATAAATCATATCAAATATTATCCAAAAATTATTATAAAACTTCAAAAGACAATATATGTATTAAATAATGTTGCCAAGTAAATATCAATTTTATTGATTTGTATTACTTTGATTTTAAAATAATTTTATTATAAGTTTCTTATATGATTTGTACTTAAATTTTTAAATGTTATTTTTCAAATTCTAATAAATATGCGTATATTACACTAATATTATTCAGGTCTGTTTTTTTATTTATACAATCAACATCTTGATTGATGTATGCTGTTTCTAAAAACAGACGTTTCTGTAGTTTTATGAAGGCCATAGCATGAACTATCAATCCTCTAAGGTGTTAACTACAGAAAGGAATTATAAAAAACGTCTGTTTTTAGAAACAGCATACATCAATCAAGATGTTGATTGTATAAATAAAAAAACAGACCTGAATAATCTTAGTGCAATATACGCATATTTATTAGAATTTGAAAAACAACGTTTAAAAATTTAAGTACAAATCATATAAGAAACCTATAATAAAATTATTTTTAACATCAAAGTAATACACATCGACAACATTCATATTGACTTGGCAATATTATTTAATACATATATTGTTTTTTGAAGTTTCATAATAATTTTTGGATAATAATTGAAATGATTTATTATACATATATTTTACAACTTTACCTACAATCTCGCTAAATAATGTAAGTATTTTTATATACCCTTAATTTTAATTTTTGACCATATTTTATAATTTTTAGTACGATTGTATTCGAAAGCTCGTAAAATGAATATTTGAAAGAGTACACTTGGTATCATTGCCACAAACCCAATAAAAATAATCCTATATATGAAAAATCAGATAACGAAAACAAAATTTCAGGAACATATTCAGCATACTATTTAGATTTATCACTTTCTAACTTTATAGAAATTCACACAAGCGTATCAGACAACATTAGATACAGGAGCAGACATTTCTCTAATCAAAATTTCTAAAGATTTTCCACATCATCTAATTGAGACTAGGAATAAAATAAGCATTAAGGGGGTAACTGAAGGCTCAGCAAAAACTCTAGGTCAAATATGCATAAACCTTTATATCAATAACATAACTTTAAGTCATTGTTTTCACGTAGTGGAAGAAAATTTTCCAATACCTACGAATGGACTAATAGGAAGAGACTTCATGACAAAAAATAATTGTATATTAGACTATTCACAATCAGAATTGCACATAAATTACAAGCCTAACAGGCGAGAAACCATACGAATTTTTGGTAATCCAGAATATGATACCTTAGCAATACCACCTAGATGTGAGGTATACAGGCTAATAGAAAATTTCAAGAATTTGAGAAAGGATACAGTAATAGAGCAACAAGAAATAGCACCAGGAGTATTTATAGCCAGATCCATAGTATCAAGGACAACACCTTACGTCAGAATTTCAAATACAAATTATGAAAGTATTACAGTAAAAACTAGGAACATCGAGACCTTAGATTTAGATTTATTCGATATATATACAATTAAGACTGATAATAGTAACAGACTGAAAGAATTAAGGAAAGCACTAAACTTAGAAGTACCGGAATATGTAAGAAATGATTTAACAAAACTTTGTGAGAATTACGAAGATATATTTGCTTTAAAGAATGATATACTAACGCACAATAACTTTTACGAACAAAAGATATCAGTAAAAGATGATACACCGATATACATAAAAAATTATCGTACACCACATTCGCAAACGACGGAATTAAATAATCAAGTAGAAAACCTTATAACACAGGGAATAATTGAACCCTTAGTATCAGATTATAACAGTCCAGTACTACTCGTACCAAAGAAATCGACGAATCAAGATAAGGCATGGAGACTTTGTATAGATTTTAGACAGTTAAATAAGAAAATAGTCACAGATAAATTTCCTTTACCTCGTATAGACGCAATTTTGGATCAATTAGGGAGAGCAAAATGGTTCTCAGTTTTAGATCTTATGTCAGGTTTTCATCAAATACCTCTAGAACAGTCTTCTAGAAAATACACTTCGTTTAGTACAGAAAAAGACTCATTTCAATTCACAAGACTACCCTTTGGGCTAAATATAAGTCCTAATAGTTTTTCAAGGATGATGTCAATCGCATTTTCAGGGTTAACTCCAGAAAAAGCTTTTCTCTATATGGACGATATAGTTGTGATAGGAATTTCAGAAAATCATCATTTAACCAATCTTAGAAAGGTGTTTGACGCATGTCGAAAATTCAATTTAAAATTAAATCCACAAAAATGCCAATTCTTCAGGCGAGAAGTCACATATTTAGGTCATAATTTATCAAAGGATGGTGTTTCACCAGATAAAGCAAAATATTAGGTCATTCAGCATTATCCAGTGCCGAAGAATGCCAACGAGGTCAAAAGATTTGTTGCATTTTGCAATTACTATCGAAGATTCATTCAGAATTTTGCCGAGATATGTATTCCTTTAAATAGGTTAGCTAGGAAAAACGTGAAATTTGAATGGTCACAAGAGTGCGAAAACTCATTTCAGGTCTTAAAAAATGCACTAATGAACCCACCAATTTTAAGATATCCAGACTTCAATAGACAATTCATATTAACCACAGACGCTTCAAATAGCGCATGTTCAGCAATCTTAAGTCAAAATTACGAAGGGATTGACCTACCCATCGCATTCGCATCACGCAGCTTCAAGAAAAGCGAACTTAACAAACCCACCATCATAAAAGAGTTATTAGCAATCCATTGGGGAATCAATCATTTTAAGTGTTATTTATATGGTTCACCACACTTCATAGTAAAAACGGATCACAAGCCACTAACACATCTATTCGCAATGAAAGATCCGACCTCGAAACTCACGAGAGTACGAATTGATTTGGAAGAATACGATTTTGAAATACAATATGTTAAAGGTACATCGAATTACGCGGATAGCATATCGAGAATATCCATAGATGAACTTAAGGATTTATACCTACATACATAATTCACATGTCTTAGCAATCACAAGAGCACAAGCGCAAAAAGAAAACGCCCAAACAGGAAAGGATCAAAAGAATAACGTGGAAACAAAGGAAGTAAGAATACAAAAACCAGCAGTAATAAAAGTTTTAAACAATCTTGAGGCACATAAATTACCAATTTTACATTTTGAAAATAACCGTATCTCGCTAAGGATGAGCATTCGGATCAAAAATAAGTTGAAATTTAATGAAGCCGTAAATACCGGATTAAACAACTTCGACCTAGGACGAACGTTGGAAAAGCTTGAAGAGCTATCGGTAAGAAATGAAGTAAAAAGAATGAAAATATATACAAATGATGATATATTTCAAAAGTGCACAGTAAAAGAATTTACAGAAGTAGGAAATCAAAGGTTAAAAAGTATTCAAATATGTATATGTGAAGTACCAAGAACGGTACAGCAAAAAGAAGAGATCAAAAAGATATTAGCAAGATACCACAACGATCCAATGTTTGGAGGACATGTAGGAAATAATAGATTATTAAAGAAACTAAAAGCAAATTTCAAATGGAAAAACATGGAGAGAGACGTAAGAAAGTACGTAAAGAATTGTCATAAATGTCAAGTAAACAAAGCAAAGATTACTCATAAAGAAAAATTTGTCATCACAGATACAGGGATAAAACCGTTTGATATTATTTACATAGACACAATAGGTCCGTTTGTAGAAAGTAACAACGGGAATCGTTATTGCATTACAATACTTTGCGAACTAACTAAATACGCAGTTATGATACCAGTTCAGAATAAAGAAGCACACACTATAGCAAAAGCAATATTCGACAATTTTATACCGAATTACGGGCTGATGAAGGAGATAAGAACAGATCAGGGAACAGAATACAAGAATGAGATAATGAAGAATTTTGCAGAACTTTTAAATATAAAACATAATTTTTCAACGGCTTACCATCACGAAGCAATAGGCAGTTGTGAAAGGTTACACCGAACATTTAATGAGTATGTAAGACACTTTATCGCATACTCCAGGAATAACTGGTGTGAGTTTGTTAAAACGTTTGCTTACTGTTATAATACTACCCCGAGTACATATCATGGATACACTCCCTTTGAGTTATTATTCGGGAGAAAGCCCAATTTGCCAGAATTCTTAGGTGAAAAAATCGAACCATGTTATAATTTTGAAAGATATGATAAGGAATTGAAGTACAAATTACAATACGCTAATGAAAGAGCCAGACAGTTTCTAATAAATAATAAGCTAAATAGAGTCAGTAGTAGTAAAAAGGATTCCTCACCTGTAAATTTTAGAATAGGGGAATTAGTAATTTTAAAAAATGAAGGTAGAAATAAATTTGATCCACATTATTTAGGTCCGTTTAAAATATCGGGAATAACAGGTGTAAACTGCGAGATCACATCGCCAGACAATAAGACGCAAATCGTACACAAAAATCGTATGTTCAGATACGTTGACCGGAAACAAATGTAAATAAGTGAAGAGTGGTTATAAACGAACAAAGTAGTGTTAGTAAACAAAAAACATTTAATAAACAAACTATTTTTATGTATAAGTGATATCGAAAAATTAAGACAGTAATTTTTCTCTCCCAAGAGGGGATGATGTAGTGAGTTATAAAAGACAATAAGGACAAAAGGTCTTTAATTAAGTATAAAAATAGAATCTAATAATAATATCTAATTTTAATATTCAAGAGATAATGAACTCATAACATTGAACTCATAACACGTTTGTTTATCAGTCATGACCGAAGGGTAAACAACATTCTTTCATATTTTGAACTTGAACGTGAAATTGAAGTCATCGACTTGAAGTATTGTCAAATATTTCCTATAAATAATTAAGCATTGAGAAATGGCGACGAACTCAGTATTTATATTCGATATAGTTCTAATGTAGATTAATGTGTAAATTGTATTTAGATTAATATACTAACCCAGTGAATTAAATCAAAGTGTTTCTTATTCAACCCCAACACATGGTTACGAGGTAAGTGTTTCTCAACAATAAATGGTGTTATGGTTTAATCGAGGCATCTACGAGGGCACTTGCTAAGTAACCCCTACATATATATATATATATATATATATATATATATATATATATATATATATATATATATATATTGAACCATATATCTTATATACGAAAGACTATCAGCTGTTTGAAAATATTTTACTTATTATTTGAAATGAATTGAAATTATGTAGTTAAAAACACATTAAAAAAAACACAATCATAAGTAAAAATGCATATACACTCAGAATATATTAAATCATTTGTTTATAATAATTAAAAGAAGAACAATAAAATAAAAAAATTACCTTAATTATTGTCTAAAGTTAGAAAATGCTTAACAAGTATAATGGAGAAGATGGAATCTGCCCAAATATAGATGTTTAGTTGTTATGAAGAAATCAGCTGCTTCACCTGAAATTAAACAAGTTTAGTTATCTAATTTAATAAGTAGTTAGTTGAAACAGTAATAATATAAACCAATTTCATATTTAGTAATAAGAAATAGATAAATTTATAATAGAAAAATATCAAGACATAAAGATAATTCATATGTCATAATGTATATAAAATTTTATGAAATTAATGAATATTAAATGATGATGGATTCAAAGAAATATTTGCTACTAGAGAATTTAAATAGTTTAAATAATCAGAGCAAAAGATCTTATAAAAGAATTTATGTTCATAAAAATAAATGTTATTTTCAAATTATCATATGTATATGTCAAAACAAAATTAGACATTGCCATGTCGACATATAAAAGAAATTTCACTATCAGTAAAAGATTTGTTCTATTGAAATTAGTTGAACAGTAAAAGAAAACAGATACTTTTCGGGTGGTATTTACATTTATATATGTTTTTAAAAAAAACTCCTAAAGTGTAGCAAGTGTAAAATAGTTCGACAGCTACAGGAACAACGTGATTGGTGGAAAGTGACATGACAAATTTCGATTAAATAAAATTTAACAAAAAACTTATTGATAATCAGTGTGCTTAGAAACAATATATTGGTTGTTGATTAAAACATTGACGATCAAATAGAAGCGTTGGAAGTTGGTTCTTGGCGTCGAAATGGTGTGTATGTGATAAGAAACTTTTCCCGAAATTTCAAGATAAATTATAAATTTTCATAATAAATGCCACAAATTCGTAACAAAGATAAAACCTAGAACACTTACATGTATTTATAACAGTTTTTTCCGTGAGAATATCCAAATTTCCTGTATCCAGATGGGATATATCTACAGAATCCAGGCATCAGGTCAGTGCTTCCTTTGATATTATTGGCCAATAATAAGAAAAATAACTTTTGAGTGTAAATTCAGTGACTAATTTCATGTATATATAAGAATTCTTGCGTCTTTATGATCGATCTATGAAAAAAGAAAAAATACTATTTGTATTTTATTCACTAGACAAATTCTAAATATTATTTAAAAAGGCCTATTCTATGATATAATAATGCTTGTACTTACGTATTTTCAAATCATATAAGAAAGATGCATCGTATTTCATTCACATAATTTTCCATTTGTATATATATAAATTTTGTAACATATTTCCTCTGAACAGTTTATTTAATGTATGTATATAATTTCCAACGTAAATTCTTTCATGAGAATCCATCAGCATTATTCTAAAGGAAATGATGCTATGTATCTAATATTTACGCAGGTGCAGAGCGTCGTTAAGAAACGTTCGTTCCGTTTCGATTATGTTCGTTATTAGTTGGGCATGCGCATAAGATAGTGTAATTCTGTGTTGGTGAATTCCATAGGCGTAACCGTTTGATTTAAAAAATATATTTAAATATAAAAATTTCATTATAAAAATTTAATGCTTGAAAATATTGTATTTTGTGTTTCTTTTTATTCTGAATGAGCGAAATATCTCCAAATAATGCCAGGACTCAAAGAGTAGAGGAAGTCTCATGCTTCCGAATCAATATAATATAGAATAATAATATATATCAAATAATAAACAACTGAGCTAGCCACACCAAAAATTTCAAACATATGTAATAAATATCTATATAAAATAAAATTAAAATATATTAATAATATATATATATATATATATATATATATATATATAAATATATATATATATAATTTTTTTCCATTTTTCTTGGGCCTCAGGTTAATTCTAAATTAAACTGATGCCCAAGAAAAATGAAAAAAATTATATACAAGGTTAACGAAAAACAAATAATTTATATAAACATATATATATATATATATATATATATATATATATATATATATATATATATATATAATAAGCAACGAATAGATTAGTGGGTATTGCACGCAAATAGAAGAAGGGGCTACTGAAAGGAGTGATAACCACAAACATGCATCTTTCTTGCTCATTAGCTGTCATCGGTACGGTACAACCAAGAAAAGATGTGAGACATGGGAGCAACGGTGTTGAATGAAATATGAGAAAATATAACAGAATTCAGCAGGATAGTCAAACACAACATTTGTGTCAGTAATATTAGAAGATCTCGAATATTCGAGACAACAACCAACATAGACACGGAGGTGCATACATCAATACAAATCCTCTATTTGAAATTTAAAAGAAAAGTAGAACATAAATTTATTTATATTTGGCTGCCATACTTTCGATACACACTGTGCTATATGTAAATACACGTCAAGATTCAAATCAACGATTGGAACTTTTATTAAACGTTTTTTTTTTCATTAGAATAATTTATAGTATCTAGGTTGTTCTAATTTTAAGTTCCTTAGAAATTACGACTGTTGTGTCTTTATAATAATTTGGTAATATTAATTTGATAATTTGTGATCTGGTGGTATAATATAGAATTATACATTCCAACTCACCGTATTATTTTCATAACATATTATTAAAGAAAATTAAACATTTTGCAGTAAATAAAACTGTCGATCAAATCAGTGACAGTTGATAATTTTCAGTGACAGAAGTATTGTAAATGTCATCAGATATTTGAAGTGCCTTTTATAATATTAAACATACAGTTACTAGAGATTCTGAGCAATCGCGAAACAGTTAATTTGGAGATACGTTAAAAACAAATAAATTTTGAATAATTAATTTTTTTGAACAATTTGATCCCACCCTGAGAGAAGAGTAATAGATCGATTATATATAAATTCATCTTTAGAAACACTAAATTAATATTTATTAGAGTCTGGCATATTTTTTGACAATTACTATCAAAGTTGAAATTTCTAACATGCTTTTTTAATGTTGCATGTACAATAATTGTCGCAGCGACAATTTTATGACAATTTATAACAATTCTAATAATAATAAATAATACTAAATAGAAATATATCACAAATTATATATATATATATATATATATATATATATATATATATATATAAAATCGAACTCGCTACAAAAATCGGCTGGGCCAAAATCTTGGACGAGTTCGTTAATGAGCCAAATCGGCCTGCTAGAAACAAAATGGCGGCCTATCAAAGTTGAATAAAAATCGTATTTCCTTTGTTTTTCATTTACGCAAACAACTTACTGAGGTTTTTCATAGACCTTAACATGTTCTACAACTTTTCTACTAAACATTTTTCTCTAAATCGTACATTAAAACATTTATTTAAGAAAATTCACAAATTAACCAGAATTTTTTTAAATTTTTTGGTTTTTGATTTGATGCCAAAATGATACTTTGGTTTTTTGTACATCTCAAAACACTCTATTACTTTTGTATCTAATTTCTACTTGGACTACTTTACTGTCAGGAATTCCAGAAGTAGATGGTGCTAGATCATCATTACTGTTTAACATAGAGTTTTTATTAATAGGGACGCATGTTTCAACCTACGATTTTCTTTATTTCTGAGATTCCTGTAAACAAAATGTACAATGTTACATTCGTTGCATAATACACTGTGATCTCGAATAAACGCACACAAATTGTACCTTCTATCTTTATGACAATAAAATAAGTTCATTCACTCATTCAAAAGAATTTGAAAGGGTACGTATACTATTTCCAATTTTTTTTTTTCATATTTCTATTTGAAAACTTCGCATTTCATTATGGATGCTCTATTTAAATCTGGCCGTTCTATCCAGCTGATTTCCTCCATTTTTTTTAAATGAAAAGTATTTAGACACAGATATGTCATCAATCAATTCACTCAACTCCCACCTTACTCAAGTTATACTCAAACGCGATTCTTCCCGGCACATTTCTTATGAGACACATTCACTCAAGCAATTCGAATTCTGATAGCTCCTCTTCTAATGGATGGATCTTGATCGTTTCATTCTCAGAACACTCAGTGGATCAAGCTCTTTCTTTCGAGCTATTAACTACTTGAATTCGTCGAGTTTGAGGAAAATTATGCGCGCACAATCAAATTTACATTCCATTTTTTCAAGATTTTTCTTCACTCATACCTCTATAACTAGAGTTCTAATTAACGTAGGCTGTTGGCACAAGTCTAATAACACTCAGTGGATAAAGCCCTTCCTTTTCAGCTAATAACTGTCTGAATTCGTTGAGTTTGAGGAAAGTTATGTGTGCACAATCAACTCTACTTTAAATTTTTCCCAAATACTGCGGCCAACGCACAGCTAATATTGTCTGGAAGGAACTACTGTAAAATTATTATATGTAATAATTACACCTTCTCATACATAGTCTATCCTAATTCTGCGGAGCAGCACGGGTCCTCTGGTATACATTTAAAATTATAAACGATAAACATTCATTTAGCTCTAGCTATATAACATCCATAACGATTCCCACAATTTTCTTGAATATCAGTATTACTTTACATGTCCACCAAACCTATCTACGATGCAAGAAAAGTATTGGTTTGCCCCCGAAAAAGTTGGAATTTTTCATTTTTACGTTTTTCAGTGGAACACACGAAAAATGAATTTTAGAAAAAAACTCTTGTGTGTATGTCATCGCCATTGTCGTTGCCCACTTCTTGTAACATGCACGATAGAGCCGAAGTGCATAAAGTCACTAATGTTATGATTGGGTATTGATTTAAGCAACTCACAGATGAACTTTATTGATTTTCAGCTTCCCAAAGCTAGTACAACGGGTGCTATGGTACCTGAAGAACCACATTTTTGGTCATTTTTGAAGAAATTTCTGGCATGATACCGCCTCCAGAGTGTATACAAGTGACCAATTTGATGATTGGATATAGTTCAGGGTGTCTCACATATGAACTATATTGATGTTCATCTCACCAGAGCCAGTCCAACTGGTTCTATCAATCCAGATATACATTTATCGTCACTTTTGGAGAAATTTCGGTTTGTTTGCATAATACAGTCTCCGGAATGCATAAAGTCAACAATTTTATGATTGGGTATGGTTCAGGGTGTCTCACAGATAAATCCTATTGGTATTCAGGTTACCAGAGGCATTACAACGGGTGCTGTGATATATGAAGTACTACATTCTTGGTAACGCCAAAAGTCTCCGACTCCTGGTTCTAGTTTTTCGAGTTTTAGGGCTCATTTGGCTCATGTCACAATAAATTTAATTAATAAACATAATATCCAAACATTTAATTGAAACACAAAACTGAAAAAGTACTTACTACGCCACTTCTGCACAAATTTAGAAAATACTATTATTTGAAAAGTCCGTAACAATACACAAAACTGCAGCAGCGAAGTCCAGCTACATACTGTTTAACTCCCATTCCATAACAAAATAAAGTATATTATATTAGCAGACATAATATATTCTCCCAGTACCTACTTGCAATTTCTTTAAAAAAATTCCTTCTCGTCAAGTAATAAATAAATTCCTATAGTTCTCAATATTAAACTATGAATTTCGTGTTTACTTACCTAATATTTTGGATTACATACATTTCTGATGATTTTAGGAAATGTTTAGATTATTTTGTAATAATATTCGAAATGACCGTTTTGCATTAGAAATTAGGTATTTGTACTCTCACGTACATAACAATAGACTATACTAATTTCTATAGAAAATGTAGAAAGGAAAATCTTTGAATGTAACATATAAAATATATGTAGATGGCATATTAGCTTGTTTTATAGGTAATGAACGACAATTAGATGTATTTTTCAATCAGAATAGTTTACACTAAAAAATTTAATTTACATAAGAAGTTGAAGAAAATAACTCTATAAATTTTCTTGATTTGAAAATTCAAAGAGTTAATAATGTACTTGATTATTCAATTTATAGAAAACCAACAAACACTGAAGTGACTATACCATATAATTCCAATAATCCCATGTCACATAAATGATCAGCACACAACTCAATGATACATAGAGCATTTTCAGTTCCTGTGAAAAAATATATTTTTACTAGAGAAATGAATACAATTAAACAAATAGCCACACTCAACGGTTGTACATTACATATAATAAATAAATTACTTAATAAAAAAGAGGAAAAAGTGGCGTTACAGCTAATATATTCAAAACAAACTAAAGAAATAAAAAATTACAAAACCATCACATATGCTGGTGATGTTTCTAAGATAGTAGTTTTATCAACAAATACAACAACAAAAAAATGGTGATGTGAGTACAACATTGTTAAATGTAAAAACCAAAATATATCCATTAAAAAAGTCTAGTATATATAAACTAGAATGTTTAGAATGTAATGCTGCTTATTTGGGTCAAACCCTCAGAAATTTTGAAATTAGACACAGTGAACATTTATGAGTATATATATTAAAACAACCAGAGAAATCCCATTACGCAAAATATCTTCTTGACCCCAAACATTCATTAACATCAAACACAGAACTAGAGATACTACATATTTGTGACAAGAACTGGATTTTCTTGAGTAATTAGAAATAAGAAGGCACTTGAGAGACCCCAATATGAAGTCGTCAATGAACAGATAAATCTAGAGAGTTCTCCACTTTTAAACTGCCTTCTTAAGTAATAATTGTGAAGATTAGCAGATGTAGTTTTCCTGGTTTCCTATCCTATCATTGCACAGTTAAACCGATCTTAAATGGGAAAAAGATATCCGGGATATCCCCATAGGAGTAATAATACAGGATGCAACACCAAAAACGAAGCAGATCTTGAAGACATATTTTTATTTGGAGAAAATGCAAAAAGAGGTCGATTTTTATTTCAAGGGGGACATCTTTCGATCATATCCTCAACTATCCTACATCCTCCCCCTCCCCTCTGTCACTATTACCAATAAAATTGATATAGGAAAAGTACTAAGTGGGATACATCATTCAAAAGGTAATTTTATAAGGAATTTGACACTGTGACATGTGACAGTTCAAATAAGCGTATTTTCATGTGAAAGCCAAATTCAACAATTCAATGCATAACTTCCTTTGGAATAAAATTTAACCCTTAAATGCATGATTTTTTATTTTCATTTGAAAAAAAAATTTTTGGACTTTTTTAGCCAATATTGACAGGAAAAAATGTAAAAAAATATTCGTATTTTTTGACAACTGAAGTCTAAACGCACAATGTTCCCAAAAAGCAACAAAGCAAAAATCGTGTTTTTTTTTGGAAATAAAAGCCAAAATGTACGTTTTTTTTCAAACACACATATATTTTACTTACCTCCACAAGTAGTACAATATTTTTTTTGTAAAAAAACTCTGTTTTTTACAAAAAAAACGAAGCAAAAAATTTTGGTCATTCGTTTTTGTAAAATGTGTAGTTGTCTTGAATTAAATTATATGTATGTTCCCTAACGGCAACACATTTAAGGGTTAACTTACTACGCCTATGTTTCGTAAAATAAAAATAATAAAAATAAAGGTTTTTGTTTCCATACCTAACAGGTCTGTATTTTAGTTTAGCGTCATTGATACTTCAAGCCTATTAGTGAGTAAAACATAAAAATGGTTTATTCTATTCAGGAGATAGTAGAAAGTGTTGACTGTTATTTAAAAAATAACGAATGAGCTAACAGTGACTGTACAATTTTCAATGAGCAACACCCAAACAAACAGGTTAAACGTAAATACGTTTTGAAGCTAATTTCAAAATTTCGACAAAAAGGATCTATTCAAAATAAAAACGGCAGATGCAAGATCTAGTAAGAAACGAAGCGGTAGAGGTAGCCGTTTTAGGACAAGTTGTTGCAGATCCAACTCTTAGTACAAGAAAGCTTGCAGAATTATCTGAAGTAAGTCAACGTACCGTTGGGCGAATTTTGAAAGCCAACAAATTCCATTCCTATAAAATTTATTTAGTTCAGGAACTGAACGAAGACGATTTTGATCGCCGCTTGCAATTTTGTGAAATCGTGAGCGAGCTTGCTATACAATATCTACATGTTATTTATAACATTTTTTTTTTCGGATGAATGCAGTTTTTATGTTAACGGGACTGTCAATCGATACTGGTCAGATTCGAATCCAAGAGTATTTCATGAAACGCATACTCAACACCCAGAAAAGTTAAACGTTTGAGCTGGAATATTTGGCGATCAAATTGTTGGTCCATTTTTCTACCAGGTAATTACTCGAAAACACCGTTGATCCAATGTTAACATAATAGAAAACGATAACCGATACTTTGAAGATCACTTAATGTTTCAACAGGACGGGGCTCCTCCACATTTTGCTGCAGCGGTTCGTCAGTACTTAAATGAAAACTTTCCTAGATGTTGGATTGGACGAAGACGATTTATTGAATGGCCCCCACGATCTCCTGATCTGTCCCCCTTAGATTACTTTTTATGGAGATATCTGAAAAGTAAGGTATACCTCACTCAGCCAGGTTCCTTCGAACAGTTACGTTAACGTATTGTTAGGAAACAGCACACTGGTATGGTCTCTAAATCCAACTCTGTCTAAGCCAGGTATTGAAGTTACAATTATAGCGGACGCGCAGGGTCCTCTTAGAATTTGTTACGATGGTGACTATCTTATCTACATTGTTTTTTGTGACCACTCTTATCTAGAAAATGCCAGAAAGCCAATTGTTTTTGATTAAGCCGCAATCTAGAATTATCTAGTGAAAAAGGAATTAGTATATATAAAGGACCGATCAGCGGCTAAGTCATATGATAATTTGACATCGTGAGATAAACAAGTAAATAAATGAAATAGTGAACTGTTCATATAAATTAGTTTAAGTGAATATACTGTGTATCTAATCAGTGAATAGTGTAGTGTTTGAATAAATTAAATAAGAGAACCCACCGAGTGTTTAAAGTTTATCCCACCCGTTTGCTGTTTAAATAAATAAGAAAAAAATAACATTGGTGTCAGGTGTGGGGTAATATAAATAAATTGCTACGTAAAAATGGCCAAGAGACTATGTGACCTAAAAGTGGCGAAACTAAGAGCAGAAATGGAAGATTGTGGGTTGGAAATGTCCGGTAAGAAGAGTGAATTAGTAGAAAGACTTGAAGTGGCACTGGAAAATGACGGCTTTGATCCAGAAACCGTTTTATTTACTGACAAGGCTTCCATCTTAACCTCGTCTATTTCTGCTAACATGGACGATACGATTTCTGCCATGGAAGAGAACATGGACGAGAAGATCTCTGCCATGGAAAAGAACTTGGACGAGAAGATTTCTGCTATGAAGAACGACATTTCTGCTAATATTTCTGCTAACATGGACGAGAAGATTTCTGCCATGGAGGAGAACATGGACGAGAAGATTTCTACTTTGAAGAACGATATATCTGCCGATATCTTATTAATGAAAAACGACATTGCCGCTGATATTGAAAACGAAATTTCGTCTCTAAAATCTGAAATCGAGGGTAAGATGTCAACGATGGACGAGAACATCGAGAATAAAATGTCAACGATGGACGAGAAAATCGAAAATAAGATTACAACGATAGACAAGAAAATCAAGGAGTTAGAGGAAAAGATTACCGATTCAATAACGCGAGGCACGCCAGAGGAAGAAAAGAAGACCGAGCAAACGAAAAATTGCAAGCCAGAAACACTACCTAAGTTTGAAGACATGGGCAGTTTTACCCGAGTCAAGGCCCCAACGTTCGATGGAAAAATGTCATGGATCAATTATGTGAAACAATTTGAAGCAGCCGCTAGAGTGGATAATTGGTCCGATAGCGACAAGGCAGTGAACTTAACCATCGCGCTTCGGGGAGATGCCTTAGATGTACTTCAGACGATACCTCTGGAAGAAACGGATGATTTCGAGCAGCTGAAGAAGAGGCTGGACATGCGATATGGTCATGAACATCTAGAACATTTGTACAGATTCCAGCTGAAGAACCGAAGGCGGAAACGTGACGAAACCCTTCAAGAGTATGAAATGGTTATTGCCCGACTAGTTCGATTCGCTTATCCATCAGCACCAGAGAATATGATGGAACGTTTAGGCATCCAGGCCTTTATTGACGGCTTATGTGACCACGATATGGAGAAGACGTTTCGATTAGCCCATCCTAAAACATTGGTCGATGCATTGACTGCTGCTCTTGAATATGAAGCAGCCACGATGGCTTGACCAGATCGTCAACTTTTTGAAAGGTATGGCAGACAAGAAGCCAAAGAAGATCAAATGCCGGAAGTGTGGGGAGCTACAGCACGTACGCAGTCCGTCTAAGCGCCCCAAGACTCCTATAACCCAAGAACTCTAGTCACAGGGGAAATCAGACAGGGGTCAACATCCAGCTGATGTGAATCGCCAAAAAAATCCAACTCTTTGTGTTCGGGACGATAGCAAATTTTCCTTTTGTTTTAAATTTAAATTGAAGTGAACTGTAATATTCATTAATAATAATTAATTAAAGGATGACATTTTACCTTTTTCCCTCTTGTTTTAAATTTAAATTGAAGTGAACTGTAATATTCATTGATAATAATTAATTAAAGGATTATATTTTACCTTACTTACTCATTTCTCGGAGATTTACCGGCCGGCGTTGTACTGGTATCGATGTAGCTTCACCCACACACCTTTTGTACTGTATCGCGCGGTGATTGTCTTACTACTACTGCTACTATAATTTACACACACTCGGTACAAAACTTTGACGAGGTGAAAATGTCAACATTGCGCGGTTGAATTTAAAATATATAAGGCATATCGGGATTCAATCAGGAACACTTTGCTTAGACGGTAATGCCCTGTAGACTATTCACAATGCAACAATTCGAAATGTAAGGAAGTTGCAGTTTCAAGAATTACAGTAGTCAACGAGGAATGGTCACCCACCAGGATCAGAGAAGATCAGGAGGATGATCTTCACCTGAAAATGATCCGGCAATGGAAGTAAGAAAATCGGTGACCTACCTGGCAAGAAGTGTTAATATTTTCACCAACACTCGAGGCATATTGGGCTCAGTGGGACTTCCTTGTCCTGGAAGAAGGGTTGTTGAAAAAAGTCTTTGAAAACGATGATGGTTCCGAGATGAGGAGACAGCTAGTTATCCCGAGAACAAGAGTAGCTGAGGTACTGAAGAAGTTACACGACAGTCCATCGGGAGGTCATATGGTAGTGAAGAAAACCCTCCAGCGAATCCGTGAGAGGTTTTATTGGATCAACAGCTCCGATGATGTGAAGGACTGGTGTAAGAAATGTACGACTTGTGCTACGAGTAATGGACCACATCGCAAGAGAAAGGCACCCATGAAACAGTACAATGTTGGAAGCCCTTTCGAAAGGATTGCTTTAGATATCGCTGGACCATTTCCGACGACCGAAAATGGTGGCAAATACATACTGGTTGTAATGGATTATTTCACAAAGTGGGTGAAAATTTACGCTATCCCCAACCAAGAGGCCACAACTGTCGCGGATGTATTGGTGGAAGAATTTATCAGGCGATATGGAGTGCCATTGGAAGTCCACAGTGACCAGGGAAGAAATTTCGAAAGCCATCCATTCCAGAAGATTTGCGACAAGCTGGGAATGAAGAAGGCCTGGACAACACCATTACATACACAGTCAGACGGAATGGTCGAGAGAATGAACAGGACTATTGGAAAATACCTGTCCAAAGTGGTTTTCACCCATCAAAGAGATTGGGACCAGTATCTTTCCCTATTCGCATTGGCTTATCGGGCTGCCATCAATGAGTCCACGGGTGGAACACCTGCGAAAATCCTGTTTGGACGTGAAATCATGCTTCCTTGTGACCTGGAATTTGGCTGTCGGCCTGGAGAAGATCTAGCAGGCGAAGACTACGTGATACAATTGAGAAGAAGACTGGACGATATTCATGAATTAGTTCGAACAAATGTTCAAGTTGCCAGCGACAGAATGAAAAGTCGGTACGACACGCAGGCCACATAAGGCGGTTTTGAAGAAGGGGACAAAGTATGGTTACACAACCCGACGAGGAGAAAAGGATTTTCTCCAAAATTACAAAAATCCTGGGAAGGTCCATACTTAATCAAGAGAAGGATCAATGATGTTATATATCGCATGAGCAAGATCCCTAACGGAAAACCAAAAGTAGTTCAGCAAAACCGACTAGCGCCATTCGAAGGAGACAACGACCTAAAGAAAGGAGTAAACCATATTCGAGATGTATCTGACCCTACCTTCGATGAGTTTATGGGCGTGTATGGAGGTGCCGGTAAAGCTAGATATGGAGTCACTTCGAAACAGCAACAAGATTTGTTCACTCTCCCGGAAGAGTATTAACTGGCATACAACATCCACGCCCGTATCAAGAACGCACGAGGGTTGGCAACCGTCTTTCGAAAGAAGTTCGGGCAATTAGAAAAACTTGAAGACCAGATTTCAGCCCCTAGCAAGACACTGAAACTGAAACATAATTCGCGGTACGTCTTCTACGTGGTAACTAAAAATAAATTTCAAGATCGATCTACCTACCGCGATGTGTGGGAAGCACTTTGAAACCTACGAGACCATGTATTGGAATCCAGCCTGAAGAAACTGGCTATGCCTACGATAGCGAGTAACCAGTTGGATTGGCGAAGCATCAGGAACATGGTAGAGGTTATCTTTCGAGATACCGGTGTCCAGATATTAATTTGCAGCTACGACCCCCGTTATCAGTATCTGATGAAGACGGTGCCCTGCTATTTCCATAAGATCGGAAAGTGTAGTAATGGGGCCAGTTGCCGATTCAAATATCCAGTCTCGGCTACACAAAAGTTCCAGGGGGAACTTCGATTTAAGGAGGGGGAATGTTACGAAACAGCACACTGGTATAGTCCCTAAATCCGACTCTGTCTAAGCCAGGTATGAAAGTTAAAATTATGGCGGACGCGCAGAGTCTTAGAATGATTTACGATAGTGACTATCTTATCTACATTGTTTTTTGTGACCAGTCTTATCTAGAAAATGTCAGAAATCCAATTGTTTTTGATTAAGCCGCAATCTAGAATTATCTAGTGAAAACGGCATTAATATATATAAAGGACCGATCAGCGGCTAAGTTAGTTGATAATTTGACATCGTGAGATAAACGACTAAATAACTGAATCAGTGAACTGTTTATATAAATTAGTTTAAGTGAATATACTGTGTATATAATTAGTGTTTAAAGCTTATCCCACTCGTTTGCTGTTCAAATAAATAAGAAAACATAACAGTATTATTACCGAATGTCGTCAAATAACTCCAGAAATGCTCCAAAACGTCAGACAAGATTCGAGAATGATTTATATTCGTTTATGGAAGTTAATGGACAACATTTTGAGCATTAACATTGAAGTAATTTAGTTTTTAATTATGGGAGTTGTTCTAAATTTTCCAATTCAATTTTTATGTTTACTTTTATTTCTTTTTAAAAAATTTATTATGAATTGCCCAATAAAAAGTTGAGTTTAAAACTCAACTGTTTAATGGGCAATTCATAATACAATTTGCTTTCAGATGAAGTATAATTATTTAAAATACGGAAACTTTTCTAGCAGGGTGGCACCAAAATCAAAAGTTACGTAACAAACGACCACACAGTCAAATTCCTTATAAAATTACCTTTTGAATGATGTTTCACACTTAGGCCCAGTTGTAAGAAGCATAGTTAACTCAGTGTTCAGGGTTAACCTATGGTCAAAGCTATTTGAGTGTTGTATGAAACGCAATCAAGAATTATTTTGGTTAACCCATGAGTTAACTATACAATTTTCTGAACTATCAAAAATGATGGTTTAACTCAAGTTCATGGAGTTAACTTCAAATTCTGACATGACACGATTATATTTTACTGTTCTATAACCTATAATTTTACGTTTTGTTATTTGTAATGGAAAACATGGATTATTTTGATGAGTTAACGGATGATGAGGATTTTTTGGAAATGATAAGAGAAGGTTTATTTACTTATTTCTATATTACTTTTGTACCTTATTGAGATTTTATATTTGGTTTTAGGTTTAAGGAGAAACGCTCGTATATTTCGAGGTATATTTCGAGCAAGAATAAATCATTTTGAAAAGTGGACAGAAAATGAATTTTTTTATAGATTTAGGATATCAAAAGACACTGCAAGGGAATAAAATTGATTACCTATAACACATTTTTTTTAAATTTAAGGAGCAAAGCACTTTCCCCAGAGGACATGTTATTAATAACATTACGATGTTTTGCAACTGGTTCCATGCTGATTGTTGTTGGTGATTTTTCTGGTGTACACAAATCAACCGCAAGTAGAGTTGTGTATAGAGTATCACGAGCTATTGCCCAATTAAATAATATTTATATAAAAATGCCAGAAACAGAGGAGGAAAAATCTGAAGTACGATTGAATTTTTATAAAGTTGCAAAATTTCCAAAGTGTATTGGGGCATTCGATTGTACCCACATCAAAATTCAGTCACCAGGAGGTGATACAGGCCGAGACATTTTGTGATCGAAAAGGATATTTCTCCTTTAATGTGCAATGTATTTGTGATTCTTCCCTCACTTTAAGGAGTATTGTATGTCGTTGGCCAGGATCTACTCACGACTCTACTATTTGGAACAATAGCAGAATTCGAGCCAAATTTGAGAATGGAGAAATGAAAGAGAATGTATTAGTAGGTGATAGTGGGTATTCTATTAAACAATACTTACTAACTCCATTTTTAAATCCACGAACACCAGAAGAGCATCTTTTTAACGAGTCTCAAATTCGAACAAGAAACCCGATTGAAAGATTTTTTGGGATTTGGAAGCGTCGTTTTCCTATTTTGGCTCAAGGCATACGGTTAAAAGTACAACGTGTAGAGGCTGCCGTAGTAGCAGTGGCTGTACTCCAAAATATAGCAACCAAAAATGCAGATCCATTACCTCCTCCACTTGACGAAAATCTAGAGAATCTCATCGAGGAAATGAATCGTATTGATACAATACCTGTGCCCGAAGTTATTGACCCTGTGAATGTTAATAACCTAACTAGGCAGAGATTTGTAGAATATTTTGGAACATTACGTCGACAAAAAATAATACTTTATTTTCTTATATTATGACCACGCAAACTCCTTTTTTAATTTTTGTAATGGAAGAAAAGTTCCATAAATGTAAAAATTACTGTTAAAAAACTAAAATTAAATTAGTTTGAGTAAATGTGTTATAAACATTTAAAGTAGCTAAGTAAATTAATTGTAATGCAGCTAACAGCTAAACAATGTTATTATTGATAATATTTAATGATTATCTAATATTTTATAATAAGGATAAATAAATATACACTATATAAGAAAAAGTTTTATTAATTATTTAACTATTTTTTTAATATTTCAATTTTTAATGTATGTTCCTCTTCAGCAAATCCCATTTCTGCTGCATGGTTTTCCCTCTGCTGTTGCATATGAAGTTCATGTTTTACTCTCTGTTGTTGCACATCCAGTTCATGCTTTTCACGCATTATTTTTGTTTGCAATGAAGCTGTCGCACTTTTGGCTTCAGCCCAGAGAGTCAAACGATAAGATAATTTATTTCGTTGCCCACCCACTGGAAAAAAATTTGATCTTTTAACTTATTTAATGTATTTTTGAAACTTACAGAATTACACCTACCATTAGTTTTCAAGCATTTTGTCTTAGGGGTTCTGAGAGTTGCTGGAGTATACGACGACCAGTCTGTAGATTTTGATGTCTGAGGCACATCTGATTTAGGTGAATCTAAAATATTGTGAAAAATATGCTTTACAAGAACTATTTTAATAGATTATTAATGTTATGTTACATTATTATTATATTGATCACACAAATTAATAAATTGAAATTTTAAACACTTCTACAACTGCTACATGTGGTTAGCATTGTAAAAGATTCATCTTCTTTTTACGAACAGTCTACGTAAAATAAAGCATTTTATTATATATCAATGTTGGCTCTTGTGTTGTTAAAGCAAACGAAAAAAACTATTTACAGAATTAACTAAGTATTACTTATTTCTAACTGGGGCTTTTGTGATAACATCAGTTTCATTTATGCGGGACTGTACTCCAACTGAAAAAATAAAACTGTATAATATAAATCGTTATGGTGTACCACAGGAACACATATTTCAATTCTTTCTATTAAGTAATTATTACCTTTGGCATTCAATTTTTTTTCTTTATCGTCAGGTGACGGATTATAAGACATCCAGTTTCCATTTTTGGATGTTGATGGAGAGGAAAAATCGTCGGGCATTTCTGAACGAAAATAAGAGCTATACTTATATTATATGTAATGTATATTGAAATAAAACATGCGTACATAAAGTTACATTATTACTTACATATAATTTCGTCGTCATCAAAGTCGCTTGCCATACCAGTTACCTTTGTCCCAAGAATATCTTTTAATTCAATATCTATATCTTCGATTTTAATTTTCTTATGTGGACCAGTGCCTTGAGCATGACATTTTCCGTCTGCAAATTTTTTTTCACTCTTTTTTTTATATTTCTATATTTATTTATTAAAACGTCCGTTGTTCGTTGTGTACTGGCACTAATCGAATTGAATTCTTGGGTCAACTGCAACCACACATTTTTCTTTTGGCGAGAATTTTCGGAATCGGTTTTTTTGTAATCAATTATACTTTTATATTTTGAAATCAAAGCTATGAGTGTTGATTCTTCAAACAGACTAAAATTTGGTGTTCGCTTATTTTCTTTATCCGCCATGCTTTCGTATCGAAGAGAATACATAAAATGAAATCCGCAAATTATAAAGTATGCGCTGCTTGAAATTTTACTCAAGTTAATACCAATAATATTCATAAAATGCATAAATGTTACTAGATAATCGTATTACCAACATACAAATATTAATTTGACTGTGCTGATCACACTCTGAACTACTTCCGTACAACGATTGATTGATTTGACTATGGTCAGCATGTGAACCTGGTTCAACTGACCAATTGGTTAACTACGTTACATACAACTGGCCCTTAGTACTTTCCCCATTTAAATTTTATTGGTAATAGTGACAGAGGGAAGGGGACGGATGTAAGACAGTTGAGGATATGATCGAAATATATCCCCCTTGAAATAAAAATCAACCACTTTTTGCATTTTCTCCAAAAATAATTTGTCTTCAAGATATGCGATCTGTTTCGTGTTTGGTGCCGCACCCTGTATATAAGCAATATTTGTTACATCATATTTTCTTTTTTTTATTCAAATATATTAAGTCAATCACTTATTGGTCTAGCCAAAAATAATTATTAGACATCAGGTAGGTATCACATGAAATGTAACTTCTGTTATTCTCACGCGAATGTTTAATATCGAAACAATTGTCATTTTTTTAGAATTTTCAACATTTTTTCATTATATTGTGCTCGTATTTAGAAACAGATGTTTTAATTTGAAAAAATAACATGAGTAGATTCCACGTAGTAAGTGTCGAAACAGTAAGAATAAAGAAATATTCACGGGTTCAGTGGAAGATACATCCTCATTTCATGCTATAAATATTAATTTAATAATCACTTGACAAAAAGGTAAATATTTTGTGTTTATTCGCTCTTCAATCCCATGAATTTTTGCATAAGTTCCAAAATAACTTGTTCAATTCAAAACTGAATCGACTTTTATACAGTTTTCACCGAAAAAGTGCAGCGGCGTTTAGTTTTAGCGAGAACCATCTATAAAAAATATTCGAACACATTAAAAGCCATTCCTTAAAACATTCTTGAACGCATTTATAAGAATCTGATTGAGTTCTAGCAGCGGATTACTTTTATATTAAACAACAACTCTCTTCGAAATCTTTAGATATTGTGCCTCAGTCTTTCTTACTTGCTGCTGTTTTCCAGGTTCAGCAGTCTCTATCCTGACCTCGTCCTCTTACATTCTTGTCTGATGTAGTAAAGGATATCGCAATAAGTATTTGTGATTGAAGCAGATAATTATTGAATACAATATGAACAGTAAATAATTGTATTTGGGAAGTCTTGAAAACTTTCCTATCAAATTAAACATGCGTTTGCAAGCAAATGTATAGATATATATTTGAAATGGAACACTGCTTCAATGCAAACAAAGATTAATTACTATTTACTAAAACAATAAAAAAATCGCTGTCGCCCGTATTTTTAATGAAGATAGCGGAACACGCTTAATAAAAGCTGATAAACCCAATATAATAAAAATGCTATTTAGATTCAAAGTAGTTCGGATTATAATGTGTATAAAGTCGTACTAATCGAGATCCTGCTACTATGTTTATAGTTTTATAGTACTAGCTTTCCTCAGTGGGTTTTCTTATTTTAAATTATTGTGTCTTGTGTCTAAGTGGAAAATTATTTTTTATGTTAGTGTACTTATAGTATGTATTTTATTTATATTTCATATTTATGACTTATTAACTACGATAAAACCACCAACATTTCTTATTTTTAGAGGTAAAATGTCATTCATTAATTAAGTAAGGAAGATTTTAAACACCCCTATCCCCATGTAAAGACACATAATATTTCTTGGACCCTCCCTCCCCTTTTTTACGTGAGACACTTCACCGAAATTTTCCTTCATACGTAAATGACGTTAGAAAAGGATCAATTAATATTCATAAATCGACATAGATCAAAAATTTGTATTTTATAAATAATAATTATTAATGTTTTGAATGAGACTCAACGTTTCTAGCTAATTCCACAATATAATGAAAAATGTTGAAAATTCTAAAAAATTTGCCAATTGTTTCGATAACTGAATATCATCGTAAGAATGACAGAAGTTTTATTATTTATTTCGTTTTATGCCTATCTGATGTTTAGTAGTTATTTTTGGCTAGACCAAGAAGTGATCTACCTTGTGATTGACTTAATATATGTTAATAGAAAAAAGAAGAAGATATAATACTACAAATATTAAAGCTTAGATATTATTAGCCCTATGGTGATATCCTGGATATCATTTTTCCAATTAGGATCAGTATAACTGTGCAATGATATAGAAAACCAGGAAAATTATATCTGCTGATGTTTACAATTATCACTTTAGGAGACGGTTTAATAGTGGAGAACTCCCTAGATTTATCTGTTCATTGACGACTTCATATTGTGGGTTTCTTAAGTGTCTTCTAATTTCCAGTTCTTCAAGGAAATCCAGTTCTTGTTTCTTATTACAAATATGTAGTCTTCTAGTTTTGTGTTAGGTGTCAATGAATGATAGCTGTCTAGTAGATGTTTTGCGTAGTGAGATTCATCAAGTAAAAGCCTCATCTATTCAATTATTAATGTGGTTGAAAAATATATCTAATTGTCGTTCCTACCTATAAAATTGTTAAAGTTTTTAACCGTGAAACTGACTGTTTATATTAATTTATTAACTTTACTAAGGAAACACTTTTAAGAAAAATGCCTTTATCAAAAAAATCTTTTTTGACATCAATCAATTATATATCAATCTGACATTTTTCATATTATTTTATAATCCTCTAAGTAGAGCTTAGAATATATCAACAAAGTAACTATAATGTAAAAGCTTCAACACCTTCCCTCATTAAGTACTTTTGATATTCGCTAGTCCAATATTTTTGAAAATATAATCCATTCTTGGCTTGAATAATTACTTCGTCAATATATCTGCGAATAAGTGTTCCGAAGCAACCTATTCTATATCAATACATCCTTCAGTTACCAATTCTCGTACAAAGAAATGCCTGATTTCAATATGTTTCTTCGTTCTTCGGTGATATTCTGGGTTCTTTGCTAACTTAATAGCAGCTTCATTATCAACTGATAGTATAGGAACATTTTTTAAACCTATAATTTCCTGATAAACTCTTTTTACCCATATCAGTTCTTTGGCTCCTTCACTTGCAGCAACTTTTTTTGCTTCTGTTGTTGAGAGTGCTACTGATGGTTGTCTTTGACTAAGCCAGGAGATTGCACCTCCAGCATATTTACAAATAACACCTGTAGTTGATCTTCTGGTTGTAGGATCTCCTCCATAGTCAGCATCGCTAAAATCCTTGAAGATGTTTCAATTTGTTACCAGACTTATAGATAATTCATATATCGATATTTTTGAGATACCTAAAAATACGTTTCACACGAATCCAATCATCATGAGATGGATTTTCTAATGTTCTTGAGGCATCTCCTACTACATACGCAATAGCTGGTCTTGTTCCTACCATAAGATACATTAGAGCTTCAACTGCTTGCCTATAAGGGAAACATTCTTCTATTTTTCCAGTTTGTTTCCCTGATTGGTCACTTTTATTAATTGGTGTAGTGGCAGCCTTACAATTTTGCATTCCAAAATGTTCCAAGATTCTTTTTGTATAAGCTGCCTGACTCACTGTTACAGAACCGACATTACTAGTGTCAATTTCCAAGCCCAAAAAATAGGCAGCTGGTTTTGCAGTAATTTTGAACTCTTCTTCCAAATTATTAATAAATTCATTTTCCAGAATTTCGTTACTCGTGGATAAAAGTCCATCGTCAACATAAAGTACCAATAGAATCATATCATGTTCTTGTTTCTTGATAAACAAGCATGTATCTGCATCACTTGCCTTAAAATTTTGGTTTATAAGAAAATCTACGAATCTCTAATTCCAGCATCTCGGAGCTTCCATAAGTCCATACAAGCTACGTTTGGGACAGCAAACTCTACTAGTACCATCTCGATACCCCTCCGGTTGTTTCATATATACTTCTTCCTACAGATATATATAAAGAAATGCAGTAGAGACATCAAATTGGCTCAAATTCATTTTCTCACTAGCAGCTATACAGCTCTTATTGTTTCAGATTTAGCAACAGGACTAAAAGTTTCTTCATAGGATTCACCATATATTTGTGAAAATCCCTTGACTACCAATCTAGCTTTGAATTTATCTATAGAGCCATCCGGATTAGTTTTAATTTTGTAAACCCATTTACACGAAATTGCTTTCTTCCTGGGTGGTAAATCTTGTAGAATCCATGTTTCATTTTCTTTCAAAGATGCTATTTCTTTATTCATGGCTTGCAGCCACATGTCTTTATAATTACTATCAATAGCTTCTTGGTAAGTCTGTGGTTCTCTAAGTTCTACAAGTGTCGTACATACCTCCGTTACAAAATCTTCAAACTTCTTAGGTAATTTTATTTCTCTATGTTTTCTTAATATATTCTCTACTAATTTTGGCTATTCTTCAAATATATCTTCTAAATCTTCTTCGTTTATTTCTTGATTTTTTGGTAGAATATCGTCTTTAGATCTATCTTAACTCCTTTCATCTTCAGTTTCAGTACTTTTCTTATTTTCAACGGGTGAAAATTCAGTCCATCTAGTTAAAGGTTGTTCCTCGAAGATAATATCTCTGGATCCTATGAGTTGTTGTTTTTCTTTACACCATACACGAGATCCATCATCATTATCGTAACCAATTAAAACTCCTTTTACCGCTTTTCTGTCCATTTTCTTTCGACATTGTTTGGGAATATATACGTAACAGGTACACCCAATAACTCTCAAATGCATGATGTTAGGTAATTTTCCTGTCCAAACTTCATAGGGAGATTTTTCATTTACTCGAGATATACCTGTTTTATTCAAAATATATGCAGCAGTATTTAACATCTCAGCCCATAAAATTTGCGGTTAATTGTTTCTTGCATACATGATTGATCTTGCAGTTTCAACAATAGTTCGATTTTCTATTTCTGAACACCCATTTTGCTCTGGTGTGTATGGCATGACCAATCTATGCTTAATTCCATTCTATTGTAAAATTTGTCGAAAAATGCTGCTGGTAAATTCACCTCTCTTGTCTGAAAGTAGAGCTCTTTCATTACGTGCCCCGCTATTTTCAATTCATCCAACAGGATTTTTAGTTTAGTTTAGATAGGTGGATTATAAAATAATGTAATGTGAAAGCTTCAACAGAAATAAGCTTATATGTCATCTACATATCTATACCAAAATAAAACATTTTTTGAAATATTACTTTCAAAGATTTTTCTTTCTAAACTATCCATAAAAATGTTTTCCAAAATTGGTGATATAGGCCTTCCCATTGGTAAACCTTCATTTTGAATATATATCTTATTGTCAAAAGTGAAATAATTCTGAATAATACAAACATCAAATAAATTAAGTATATCTGATATTATTGCTGGAATAATATTTCTATCTTCTAGTAATTTTCTTCCAAGTATTAGACATTCTTTAGGAGGAATTTTAGTGAACATAGTAACATCAAATGAAATATATTTGTGATAAGGAACAAGAGCTGGATTTCCTTGAAGAATTGGAAAAAAGAAGACACTTAAGGAACCCACAATATCAAGTCGTCAATGAACAGATAAATCTAGGGAATTCTCCACTTTTAAACTGTCTTCTTAAGTGATAATTGTGAAGATCAGCAGATATAGTTTTCCTGGTTTTCTATATCATTGTACAGTTATACTGATCATATTTGGGAAAAATGATATCCAGGATATCCCCATAGGTCTTTAGCTTTAATATTTGTAATATCATATCTTCTTCTTTTCTCTATTAACATATATTAAGTCAATCACAAGGTAGGTCACTTCTTGGTCTAGCCAAAAATAACTATTAAACATCAGGTAGACATCAAATGAAATGTAACTTCTGTCATTCTGATGATGATATTTAATATCAAAACAATTGTCAATTTCTTAGAATTTTCAACATTTTTTTTCAATATATTGTGGGATTATCTAGAAACAGAGAGTTTCATTTAAAACACTAATATTAGTAGATTCCACGAACTAAGGGTCGAGACAGTTAAATTCGTATATTATGACTAATAATCGCATAATTCCTATTCACAAGATAAGTTACATTGTTAAGTCTTACACGCTTGTCTTGCGTTCTCGGTCTTAGTTTTAGTCTTGTTCATTCGGTTTTGGTCTTGATCTTACTATAGTTTATTTCATAGAAACCCGAACCTGAACAGAACAAGATATACTGGCTTGCGGCAGCATAATTCCTATTCACAAGATAGTTATATTGTTAAGTCTTACACGTTTGTCTTGCGTTCTCGGTCTTAGTTTTAGTCTTGTTCACTCGGTTTTGGTCTTGATCTTACTATGGTTTATTTCATAGAAACACGAACATGAACAGAACAAGATGTACTGGCTTGCGGCAGCATAATTCCTATTCACAAGATAGGTTACATTATTAAGTCTTACACGTTTTGTCTTGCGTTCTCGGTCTTAGTTTTAGTCTTGTTCATTCGGTTTTGGTCTTGATCATACTATAGTTTATTTCATAGAAACACGAACCTGAACAGAATAAGATGTACTGGCTTGCGGCTTTAATCTACATAAATGGACAAAAAACAAACATTTCTGTAGGCAACTAATATACAGGACATTTCAATGAAAATTATCCACCTTGATTAATTTCAAACAAGAGACTTTTATGGAAAAATGTAGAAATAGGGGGACGTCAGGCTACGTACCTATACTCTTTGTAGCATTCAACCCCTCGGCCCCTCGGTCAGCGCCTCAGTTTTTTTAAATGGAACACCCTGTATATTTATTCAAAATTGGATACACCTCTTATACTAGATTTCAAAAATTTATAATACTTGGTGTAAAATGAATCGTTTTGGAGCTATAATTAATTTCCATTCAATAACAGAAACGATATAAATCATAGGAAATTAACGGTATTATTCAAATATCAATAACAAATTAGTGTATTAGGTGTTCAAACTGACTTCCATTGGTAGCGATGGAATGGTACAATCGAGTTTCAAATGCTTCTTGCACATTATGTAATGATTCTGGTCGTATTGCTCGACATTCTTGAATAATTCGCTGACGTAAATCACCTAAAGTTTCTGGTTGAGTTGCATAGATCTTGGTTTTGAGATATCCCCATAAAAAGATCTAGTGGGGTTAAATCTGTTGACCTAGGTGGCCACTCCATCATGCAAATGATGAAGGAGTATTATCGTTCGATCTTATGTTTGAACGAACAATTACAACCTTTAGAAACCTATTTATTTCTCAATTTTTAGAGTTCTTTGTTTGATAACACATAATTTATTTGTTTATCAAACATCTTCAGTTACGTTCTTTCTTCTTTCACATTTATTGTCATTTTACTGATTCTTACTTTATATTGTTAATTTACCTACTTCATATTTCAGACAGGCACAATTATTGCTTGAATTGTTATTTTATTTAAAAATTTTCATTTATTAAATTTATATGTCACGACCACTGAATAAATATACTGGAACGCGCACGTAAAGGTCGAATGTCTTTCAAATTTGAAGGCACTTTTAGACAAGGGCAGATGCCATGGGACGGAATATTTTCTCTTTCTAATTTGCTTTGATTAATTGCGTTTTGCGAAATTATTCTTCTTAAGTTATGTTTATTTGGCTTATTGTTGATTACAAACATACATGACGACAATAATTCCTTCCCGTCTAGGCATTTTAAGGATTTCAATTAATAAGATTATTTAAATTTATTCATTGCACACTTTTGGAAACTTTCTAATGGTACAAAATTTTATTTAACAACTCTAAATCGATTAAATTAATCACCCTGATTGATAACAAATAAATAATAAGGAAAAATGTGTATTATAAAACTAAGGGCACTCACCTTATTACTGGTATTTAATTTGTTTTAAATATCAAAGCATATTGAACATTTTAAAAAATTGCTACAAACCTTGTCTTACGTCTTCGATATACTCCTACCTAATAAAAAGGGGTTTTAATGTATTTAGCATCATTAAAACTTTTTCTATAAATTTAAAAATAATTGTCACATTTCTGCTATTTAACTGCACGTGTGTAACATAGATAGCCTTTCCTCCCTCAGCAGTTATTCTTGTCTAACTACATGGCTTCATATTTAGAATGTGTCGTAGTTGTTCCAGTTTAGGTTATTCATTTCAGTGGTCACGACTTATTAGAATATTTTGGCCTATATTCTTCTCTTTGTTAATTGTCGTAGCTTAATTTCTAGTTTTGACGATTACTTTATGGATATTGTTAAAAGACGTTGTGCCCTTACATTATAGTGTGTTTTAGATAATCTCTTCACATGATTGTTAACATGTCTCATGCATCTCTGTTTTAAAAGACTTTTCATTTTGTTATTGAAAGATGTCATTGGTCCTTGTCATTTGTCAGTTTTCCGAGCATCTTGTCTATTTGGGATTTACTGAGTCACTGAGCTTACATACTACAATACTAGACTTTCAGCTTCGGACATATTCTGTCGTACGACGATGTCCAGTTTAGTTTTCTTTTCTTTCCTCCTTTTCTTTTATTATACTTTGACCCAATTTATGACTTTTCCTAATGTTATCCTGTTTTGTTTAATTTTATTTTATTGTGCTTGACGTTTTACATAGTTATGAAATATTTTTCACTATTTTTATTAAGGATTTTCTCCTACGGTATATCCCCTTATTGCCTACTGACATATGTTGGAATCTGCTGGATGCCACGGACATGTGACGGCGGCTTTTCCTTTATGATATTTTACATGTGGATGGATGTATGCATTGAGGTAATTCGGCATATTGTGTATATCTCATCTTTTTCTATTTTGATACCTTTTACAGGCGTGATGATTGCTCGGCGAGCTGAAACTGGTTGCTCTCTTCATCTTTTAGTAATACATGCTGTAGTACTGATTTTGAGTTTTACTTACTGCTATTTGGATACATTTGTGGATATCTGCGAGAAGAAGCAACACAGACATAAAAAATTAACTGTCTTGACCCTAACTTCGTGGAATCTACTCATATTAGTGTTTTAAATGAAACCAAATGTTTCTAGCTAATTCCACAATATAATGAAAAATGTTGAAAATTCTTAAAAATTGAAAATTGTTTCGATAACTGAATATCATCGTCAGAATGACAGAAGTTACACTTCATTTGATGCCCACCTGATGTTTATATATAGTTATTTTTGGCTAGACCAAGAAGTGACCTACCTTGTGATTGACCTAATACATGTTAATAGAAAAAATAAGAAGATGTGATATTACAAATATTGAAGCTTAGATATTATTAGCCCTATGGTAATATCCTGGATATCATTTTTCCAATTAAGATCAGTATAACTGTGCAATGATATAGAAAACCAATAAACCTATATCTGCTGATGTTTACAATTATCACTCAAGAAGACAGTTCAATAGTGGGGAACTCTACTTGATACCAATCATTAATGGACAGCTAGCACAGAACTAGAAGTATTACATATTTGTGATAATAAACAAGAACTAGATTTCCTTAGAGAGTTGGAAATTAGAAGACACTTAAGAAACGAACAATATGAAGTCGTCAATGAACAGATAAATCTAGGGAGTTCTCCACTATTAAACTGTCTTCTTAAGTGATAATCGGCATTACATTTCTAATAATATTTCAAAGATAATATCATTAGCAACGAATACAACAATTTCTTTTAAAACAGAAAGTAACGTAAGTACAAAATTGTTAAATGTTAAAACAAAAATACCAACATTAAAGAAATCAGGTATATATAAACTCAAATATCCAGAATGTAATGCTGTCTATTTGGGTCAGACCCTTAGAAATTTTGAAACCCGATACAGTGAACACTTACGAGCATACAGATTAAAACTACCAGATAAATCCCACTACGCAACACATCTACTTGACACCAACCATTTAATGACACATAACACAGAACTAGAAGTACTACATATTTGTGATAAGAAACAAGAACTGGATATCCTTGAAGAGTTGGAAATTAGAAGACACTTAAGAAACCCACAATATGAAGTCGTCAATGTACAGAGAAATCTAGGGAGTTCTCCACTATTAATCTGTATTCTTAAGTGATAATCGTAAAGATCAGCAGATATTGTTTTCCTGGTTTTCTATATCATTGCACAGTTATACTGATCCTAATTGGGAAAAATGATATCCAGGATATCACAATAGGGCTAATAATATCTAAGCTTCAATATTTGTAATATCACATCTCATTCTTTTTTCTATTAACATATATGAAGTGAATCACTTCTTGTCTAGCCAAAAATAACTACTAAACATCAGGTAGTCATCAAATGAAATGTAACTTCTGTCATTCGGACGATGATATTCAGTTATCGGAACAATTGTCAATTTTTTAGAATTTTCAACATTTTTCATTATATTGTGGAATTAGCTGGAAACATTGAGTTTCATTCAAAACACTAACACAGACATTATTTTCGTTTACATTTACACAAAGCATTGAGCAATTAATTTAAAAAAAAGCCAATAAAAAGCTAAATAATAATTTTTGAACCTAACAAATTATTATCTACATAGGTATTCCAAATAAATTCCAGAATGCTGAATACTATTGATTTTTTATTTAAAATTTTAAAAATTATTAACAAATGAATAATTATTTCTGGTATTTAACAACTAATAACCAGCATTTGATTAAAATTGTAATCTAGAATTTTTGCGAATAATAGATAGTGCAAATTCATCTAAGGGTTTTTTCCATGGCCACAAAAAATTTTATACGGTAAAATTATTATGGTAATTTTTGAAAAGCATTAATCACAAATGCTAGAGAAAAAAGGCTCTAATATCAAGGTTTTGCCGCGGTTCGGAAAAATCGTGAAAGACAAGTGTTAATAAATTAAGTTCACACAACACAGATAATTATTGTAATTTATCTCGTTCCAATATTCTCAAATCCGTACTATAATTAACCTTGTCTTATTCAATACAATTTTCGATTGAATTCAAATAATCCTTTTGATTTGTCACAGGTAGCAGCAGCAGGACTAACAATCCCGTCGTAGTCGGGAGCAGTGATTAATATGTCCATTTTGGATCAATCCAGGACTCTACCGCACATCCCGGGCTTACCACCCGTTACGCAATCTATGATGCCACCCCATTCCATGGACGGACCCCCTAATTCTGACGTTCTTCTAGCCTTATTAGCAAGAAATAAAGCACTTGAAGGTAAGAAAACTTTGCTGTTCGATAAAAATAATTTATCTTTTTTCTATTACGTTTTCATGACATTTCCTTTAGTGTAATTCTTCTTTTCTGTCCTAATTTATAACAAATGACGATATTTATATTAAGAAACATTTTTTTCGATTTAAAATAATAGTAATTATCAATTAAACCCCGTATTTTGAGCGGTGCATTGAACAAAACGATATTTAGTAAGCAGCGACTCCATTATCACCCCCTAAACTCAACCGGAAATCAACAATGTCCGGCACGTGGACCGAGCGCCGCGAGGTGGCAACTGTTAATAGTCGGGGAATCCCAACAACCCCTTCAAGAGCCCAACTGTTGACACCACCAAACCCCATGTGTTTCCGGTAAAAACAATGTCTTGGATATTACGGTGAATCTGTGTTTCCGCTATCACAATGAACGCGATTAATTTGAATAGAAATTCTAAAGGGTGTTCCGTGACCGGTGGCGGAAAAATTTTTGTTGACTGCGTGGAAGTGACAAGACAGAAAATGAATAATGGAAATCCGGAAAGTCTTTGATTGATTATTTAATATGTGCCAATGTTGAAAAGGGTGATTTTTGTGCGTAACGAATATATTGATTAATAATTATAATATTTATTTAACTATATTTAAGGAACTATTTATCATATTTATTTGATACGCAGTTGACTAATTCAATGTAGAATCTGAAGCCATTTACCGATTTTAACACATATTTTTAAATGTCAGATAATAAAACATCTACTTCGGGGCAAAATTTTAAATGCTTGTTCCAAGTTTCAGGGCATACTTCAATAATTTTTCTAGTAGTCGAAAATAGAGAGTTGTTATTAGCGATTTATTTATAAAAAATATCTAAGCTACTGGATTCAGAATGCTTCCAAATAGCTGTCACCAAAAATACACAAAAATCGTCATAACTTAGTTAGATAGATAGATAGATAGATAAATTTTATTGTACATAAGATACATCTTTTCACAAGGGTTCGGTACATACGGTATCCGCCAAAATAAACAGTACCGAAACAGAGAGTGCTGTGGAGTTGTTTATGTAATATGGATTTGTCATATTTGACTTAATTGTCATTAGTTGATATATTAATAGTACGCTGCAGTTAAATTTGATTTAAAAATGGTTCTAACAACGGAAGAAGAAGTTTTTTTGGTAGAGCATTATTTTCGTTCATACGGAAAAGGTCGTAATGATGGTCCAAGCTTAGAACAGGTGTCAATAAATTATCAACAAAAATTTAATAAAGCAGCTCCTAGTAAAAGTGTGATGTTAGCTGTTGTTGAAAAATTTCGTCGCACTGGTAGTGTATTGTGTCAACGTAAAGGTTCTTCAGGTCGTCGAAAAACAGTATGCACTAACGAAAATGAAGGTGTTTTTAACCAAGTTGTTCAATCACCTCAAAGAAATCTTGTGAGAACTGCATGTAAACTCAACATTAGTGAAACGTCTTTACGTCGCATGTTCAAATCAATTGGTGGTTATCCATACCGTATTCGAATTGGACAACGACTAAATGCTGCGGACAAACGTGCAAGAGAAATTTACTGTGGTCGCATGTTGAGTTTAATTTTCAGACGAGAGTCACGTTCATCTTAGCGGCTATATTAATCGACAAACAACCAGATTCCTTGGATTTGAACGTCCTGATGTCATTGTAGAGAAACCACTCCACAGTCTTCGAGTTACCGTTTGGTGCGCGGTATCTGGTCATGGAATGATTGGTCCTTATATCGTTCAAGATGATAATCAGAATCCACTTACTGTCAACCAAGAGCGTTATAGAGAGAAAATTATTATACCTTAGAGATCTAAATAACTTTTGCCGTGCACGAAATCTACAGTTTCGCACACAATGGTTCCAACAAGATGGTGCAACGAGCCATGCAGCTGTGCGCACCTTAGACTTACTCCGTCAGCATTTCGATAATAGAATAATTTATCGGGGAACAGACTTCGAATATCCTTCTCATTCATCTGATCTGACGCCACCTGACGCATACATTTGGTGCATAATGAAGAACAAAATATTTCACTCGGAAAATCCGCCGGCGAATATTGCCGAACTACGGGAAAGAATACAAAATATTTTTCAGCAGTTACATCAACCATTTTTTATAAATATGTTTATTGACTCACAAAATCGATATGAAGCTTGTTTGCGTCGAAATGGTGAACATTTTGAACACTTACATTACAGAAATTAAAAATTAATTTTTATTTTTATTTTCGGTACTGTTTATTTTGGCGGATACTGTACATTACATTCATTACAATGATCTATACAGCATTTTCAGTAATTATTTACAGTTATTTGAGTTAGAACATATATATTTGTTATTAATTGATATTATTATATTGTATATACATATTATAGTGTTATTATTCATTCTCCGCATGCGAAAGCTCTCAATTTTAAGATACTAATAACACTATGGGCCAGCATAGAGAGCTCAGAGATATTATCATTAATGGCATTCAAATAATGTACCAGATCATCAACATTATCCACACTAAAATCTATTTTGTCTAAAAGGGCTGTAAATGGGGAATTTAAAGAGAATATGCTCCAACGACTCTGGTATATGCATATTACAAACGGAACAGGTTTCCCCACAATCAATTATATAGAAGTTTCCTTTAAAGGAAAATTTCAGTATATTTTTACTGAAAGTTCTGATTTGTGCGACAATTCTCGTTATGTATATAGATGCGGGTATTCGCAAGTAATTTCTCCCGGTTTACCAATTAATAGTTGAGTGTATATCAGAGAATAATTAGACGTAACCTTCCTATACATATCCATTTCGTAAAGTCGTTTTTCAAAATTTTCTAGAATAACCCCATCCAATTTCCTGAATATGTATTTAAATAGTTTGTCCATAAATGTTCACACTCTGCAAAGGTAAACTATTCTTTAGCTTTAGCTTTAGTGACCCAATTATATTTAGCGTTCTCCGTAGCTAATTGTAAAAGTTGCATATAACAGATTTTGGACATTCTAGAATTATCCATTATTTTAAGTTTATTTAACCAACTTAAAGCATGTTTGAAAATAATTAGTGATAAATGGGGCGAATATGTCTCAAGGTGAACAATATAATCTGGAGTATTCTGAGACAAATTCAACAGTTTTTTAAAAAAATTTACCTGAACCCGCTCAATAATATCAGTATAGCGTAGTCCCCATATGCCAATTCCAAAAGAAAGGCAAGATAAAATGATAGAATTATACAATTTGATTCTGGAATCCCATCTATTAATTTTTGATCGGCACATAATATCCATAACTGCTCCAATGGCCACGACAAGCTTTAATTTTAGTATTCTTAGCCATGGTACAGAACATAGCTGTAGAAGAGAAATCGACACCTAGATACGTAAATTGCTTTACTATTTCTAACCTAAAACCATCGTAATAAAACTTTTGATTATAATTATGTTTGTGCCCTCCTTTTGTAAATATTAATACTTTCGTTTCATCAGTGTTAACTGTAAGTTTATTGGTAGAACAATAAGTATCAAGTATTTTCAGTTTGCGTTCTATGTCTATTGGGGAGTCCCCCAGGATTACTATGTCATCGGCGTATTGAAGCATTAACACATCATTCTTACCATCAATATTAATTCCGCGTAAGTTACTTGAACGAAAGTAATCTTCAATATCCGATATGAAAATAGAGAAAAGCAGTGGACTTAGCGGTTCACCTTGGAGAACTCCCTCAGCGATAGCATATTTTTTACTATATAGGTTTTGGTGTCTAATTGAACATGTGGCGTTCTCATATAAGTGTTTAAGTATTCTAATATACTTAGTACTATTACTTAGTTAATAGTTATGACAACTTGAAATTCGTAAGCTTCCTAAGCTAACAGTTACAAAAGAACATCCTGTATCAATAGATTGCCATGGATATTATGTTTTTTTTAAATAATTCTTAGGATAAACTACCAGAGAGAACTAAGAAGATAAAATAAATCAAAGATGTTGGTTATGTTCACGTATATACTTGAAGATTACTGCCATTAAATACGGACAATATAATGAAAGTATTGACGCCATTATCTACTTTTTAACTAGAACAATATATACTGGGTATTTCCACTATAAGTTATACTGAGTACATGAGAGCAAAACGACGTCCCCCTTTTATATTATTTTTGACGTATTTTCCCACTTTTTTATAAAAGTGGGGCTTACAGATTTCATCATAAGAGTTGAAATAAAATCTAGCCATTGTTTTTGTTCTTCTGATTCTCAAATATCAGCTTGACATATCGTTATTATCATTTTTTTCTTATATTCACTCGTTTTAGCCGTCGCTAGTGTGTTGAGCCGAAATTGCATGTATTATCCCGTTAGGCAAATAAATTGCTGTAGTATTTAAAATTAAGCAAGTTCAGAATTTTCACAAACAATTTTATAAAATAATAACCTTGTTCTCATACACATTTTCAGCATGAGATTTCTCTTCAGTGCTTAGGCTGATAGAGGCCACCATACCTGCCAATTGCTACTCCATTTATTAACCTCAAAAATGGTTCTCCTGCTCCTTGACATCGATTAAAATAATTGTCAGGCGGTTTTAATTGATTCGATGAGTACGACTATTTCCTTCCTGTCAAAAATCCCATATAAATGGAGTGCAGTTATCACAAAATTACTGTGACTGGTCTTAATATCCACCAATCACAAACGCGCAATTTTGAATTACAATTTGGGCTACTTTAAATGAGAACGATATAGTCAATAAGACTAAGGAACTATCCGTCTATTTTTCTACCATGGTAATTTCTGGAAGACATCCTCCAGGACCAGTGTGAATAATTTTGGAGAGATCAAGAGATGGTGCCGCACTCCTCGTCTGATCTTTATATTATTAGTTCTCAGATTGTCATGAACCCGTTTCATGCAATTCTGGATTGTAATAAATATACCTTATGAAGGCTGTGTATGTTCTATCGATGCTGGCATTGTCTATGGCTTCAAGAATACATTGTATTCCAATGCAGTCGAAAGCTTTGTTGAAATCAATGAAAGCCAGATGAATTGGGATATTATATTTTGCCGTTTTTTCAATTAATATTCATAAGGTTTATGGAAGGACGATGGTAGAGTTGAAGCCACCTGAAGTTGCAGTCGTATGTGCCAACTTTTAGTCAAAACCACCGCCATATGTAAAATTGAAAATCAGTGGCATGACGATTTGACATTTGGTCGGTTATCACAAAATTAGAACAATAATGATTTATTTATCATGATATGACTGTTCCTTTGAAGATTGATGGTGTATTTAAAGTTTTATCGCTATGTTGCTTATAGGTTATAGTTAGGGAAAACAAACATTACTAAAAGTTCAATAAAGTGTAATATTTAAGTTAAAAACAAAGTAATTTGCAAACTTATCTCAAGTCGTAAGTAGGTACATCATTTAGTTATTAAAAAGGTGGAAAAAAAACATAAAATAGGAAGTTATAAGATTGTTTATTTTAATTTATGAAAAAAAGAGGTAGAAAAACTCCAATTTAAGATATAACAAACATAAATTTTAATTATAAACAAAATACCCTAACACAAAGATTTAAATACACGTTCTATTTTTCATAAGGACTTCCTCTTCTTCTGGAATTCGCATGACATAATTTTGGTTTATTCAAATGTCTCATTGAATTTTACCAATGGTTCTTAGTTTAAATTGTTGATTAAATCATTAATTATTGAAGTGGAATCCTGTTGAATTGGAGTATTTTTTGAAAAATAAATTTTAATTTCAATTACCTTTCTCACCCGGGTCCACATCAGTAGTCTGCCACCTCTTCATCCGGACACCTCACCGAGCCGGGCGGCATAGACGACCCACTGAGAAAAAGCAGTGGAGCAAGGGTACAAAAATACCTGCGACTCCTCAATCAGGGAATATCCCCTGAAGAGGGTAGGAAGGAGGATCATAATCAAGCCGTTTAATCCTTAGGAATTATGGCTAATGCTCATGCTAATGCATTGCATTTTGATCCATTTATTGAGGTGGATCATTCCTGTTCTCCTCTATTTTTTTACAGTTTTGTTGCGGGTCCTGGCTATTCTCGTTATCGTTTCCCACTCTACTCTGTTTTTACATTTTAGTTTCAATTCCTATTCTCTTTGAATCTCCTTCAATTGCATCTTTTTCTGGATCTTCTTCTCAGTCTAGGCCAGATAAGGATCCACTCTGTAAGTTTCCTGATAATATCCGATGGTCTTCTTCTCATTATATGTCATTCCCATTGTAATATTTGTGCTTTTATGAACCTTATAGTGCCTCTATTTCTTCATTACTTTTGAGCCTTACAGTCCTATCTCTTGTAGCGTCTGGACCCAGAATTATTATTATTATTTTTTGCACTAATACTTTAAGTAATTTTCCTATTTTTTTGTTATTGTACTTATTTCCATTGCGTAGGTAATAACTGGTCTAATAATCGTCTTATAAATATTTATTTTTGTTTTTTTTGTTACTGTTTTACTTTTTCACATTTTCCGATTTCGACCATAGACTTGATTTCCTTCTAATATCCTATCTCCCATTCGTTCCTTCCCATCTTTTCCAATTATCACTCCGAAATAATTGAAGTGGTTGACCATCTCAAATATGTGCTTCTCTGTTCCAAAGTACTTTCCTGCGTTATTGTCTTCTCTTCCTATATAAATATATTTTGTTTCCTCTCAATTTATATACAAACCAAATGTTTTTGCTTGCCTGTCTAGCCTATCTATATATTTTATTAAATGGTTCTTTTGTATTTGCTACTATCGTAACATCGTCTGCATATGCTATAATTTGTGATTGATTCACTTTCACATTTTTCTTGTCTAAATTTGCCCTTCTCAGTATGCCTTCCATTACTAAATGAAATATGGTGGGCGATAGAGGGTCTTCCCGTTTGACCCCTCTATTAATTTCAAATAGATGTGTTGTCATGGCCTGAAATTTGACTTTTGCTCTTGTATTTATTTAACCCATGTTAATCAGTGTTCCTAGTTTTTTGGGATTTTCAATCTGTCTGGTTCGTTTTCCATATGCTTTCTAAATACTGTATTAAAGGCACTTTCGAAATCTATGAAGACTGCATGTGTATTTCGTTTATGGTACCAGTTTTTTCGCAGTATTTGCTCTAGAATGTGTATTGCATTATTTGATTTTCGATTTCTCCCGATGGGTATCTCCATGTCACTTTGTGCCTTCTTTGGTTTTCAAATTTTTTGGATATGAAGGACATGTTTAGGGATCCTACTAGCTAAAAGAATCTATGTCCATTATCGTTATTTTTTTATGTATCGTTTCCCTTCCGTTTCCTATTATATCCTTTAGATATACTTTCTTTTCTATTTTGGCATTTGCATCTCCCAATATTATCACTTCGTCTTTTTGGCAGGACTTCGCATACCTCATTTAATTTTTCATAAAAATGATCCTTTTCCGTATCATCCGTTGTTTCCGGGGGTGCATTTATTATTGAGATATTACCGTTTTTCATTTTAAGCCTCACTACTCCAATCCTACCATTCACTGGTGTAAATTTAATAATACTATTCACCAAATTCTTCTTAATATAAAAACCTACTCCATTCCCCTTTTCTATTTTTGTCCATAAAGGAACGTGTATTTATCTTTTGTTATTTCTCCCGATTTTTCCCATCTTGTTTCTTGTATAGCTGTTACATCGATATTGTATTTTTCCAACTCTATTGCTGTTTCCTCCATTTTGATAATTTTTAATGGTGTCTTAATATTCCAAGTGGCTATTTTTAAAAGTTTGCCTTTAATTTTTTTACCCTATTTTTTTTGTTTGACGTATTTATTCGCATTTTTATTTATTTTTCCTAGTACATATACCTTGATATGTTTATTTCTCAAATTGGTCATTGTATTTTTATTATTTGCATTTGTTTTCCCATTCCGCATATATCTAGTTTCATTACAATTATAATTGAAACTACTATTGCCATACCCATAAATACTACTATAATTACTAACATTAATCTTATAACAAATTTCGTTGTTCTGTCTTGTATCCTTTTCTTCTTTGTGGACTCGTTTATCCCATTGATTTACATGTTTTTTAAAATTGATCCAGTTTGGCTATTATTTCTTGCTAATTTCTTGGACCCTTATATTCTTCATCTTCTTCTGCTTAAAGTGGTCTTTCACTAAACGTTCTTGTTTTTTTTCTCCGCGGTGTACGTTTGTTGTTGGAGTGTACTTCTCTTTCCGTTATCATACCTAAGGTTTCTACCGTGTATTTTGCTCCGTCTATCTTTAATTTGTTATAAGTAGTATGTCCTGTGAGCATTTTCTATTGCTTGTTTCAGATGAGCTTTTAATATTTTTCTTTGGTTCAGTATTACTCTGGAGTCATCCTTATGTTGGTATCCTCTTGGTTGACCTCATTATTCCTTGTTTTTTATTCCACTCGTTTATTTCTATTAACACAGGCCTTGTCTGTAGCTCCAATTCTTCTTATTTCACTGATATCTTTGTTGTCCTATATATTAATTTCTATTTTTTTCATTATCTCTTTAACTTTCAGTTTAATCTGTAAGATATCTTCCTCTTTTTTCTCCTTTATCCTAAATACTACGATTTTATTTTTTCGTGTTTCTTTCTTCAATTGTTCTATTTTCTCCTCCAGCTCTGACAGTATTTTTCTTAATTCATTGTTTTCTTCCTTTAGGATTTAATTTTCTACCGTCATCCTTTTTAACTCTTTTTATATCTTCTCTAATTTTGTCTCTAAATTTGTCCCCATATTTTGTATTTGTTCGATATTTTCTAAGATTAACTCCTTAGTGTTCTATACAGAGTTGTGTTCTGATTCTACTCAGTTCGAACCTCAACTCCTATACAGACTACTACAAGTGCTGTTGTTTTATTTCAATAAATAATTATCCTGTAATTTTTTTCTAAGGCCGGTTCTGTTTATTGGTAATCGATAATTTTTTATTGGAGAAGGCAATGAGTTGGTATATTTGCAATTATATTTCTAACATAAATACATAAATCTTAAAATCCCAATAGATTAGTAATCTTTTCCTTTCGTCCTCTCAAATTATATAGTTTCTATTTGCTATCAAGAAAAAAGAATCAATTTTATAATAATCACACCAGGTCGTAATTATAAAATCAACCGTTTTACCTCAGTAATTTTAACGCGTTTGCCGTTCTCCTTACTTATTATATAATTAAAAGATTCCCTGTGATTTTGCGTAAGCATTTGATATTATGATAATGAATAAACGTGGAAGCTTTCAACACCTGGTGCAGGCGTTTGACGACGGCGATAAAAAGGGGATATAGAGGAAGTTTGACATAATTTATAATGTTCATTAAGAACTAATAAAATCTAATACGATTTCTCGGTATTAATTATAGATTATTATAGTGGCAAGTTAGATATCAACTAAACTAGGAATTATTTTTGACTGTATATGTGGACTTAATTCATTATTAATGAAAATATGGCATAAACCGGGTAGAAATAACTGAATAAATCTCGAGAAAAAGTATAAATCTGGAGCTCCCAAACTGTTTTGTATTATGTCCCCTTTTGTTAATTTTAAAGCTTTCCACGTCCTCTGTCCTTACACAATAAATTTGGGTATAGAAATCTAACAAGTACGCATATCAAATTACTCACAAAACATTTAATTTTACTGTCACCAGAAGATACAACATTATAAGTCCCAATTTTACTTAAAGTACTGGTAAGAGAAAAATAATTGGTGAGATGGAAGTGCTTGCATTTAACTAGTAGGTATGCCTATTCGTGGTTGTGTTTTAGTAAGGACACAACGTCACTAGCAACATCAAATTTGTTGCTATACTTTGTTTTTATTGCCACAACTGTTTAAATATAATCGAAGAACTTCCTGAGATACACTGGGGTATTTTATCCAAAATGACAGTGTGTCCATTTTATCAAAGTCATATATTGCAGTAGAATTTCATTTTGTTTCCAAACTTCTTGCAGTGCTTCTTGTAGTGACCACGCACGTTATAAAAAACATTTTCGACTTCCCAGTTTGTTAACCCAACATTATTAAAACTGACGTATTAGTTTTGTTCGTTTGTATCAATCCCGCCAACGTTTTCAAATGGCAAACGACGTAGATGACAGATCATTATATCTGACACGCATCTGTCAGATAAGGTGTTCGAGTGTCAGATTTGTCGGTGGGTTTTGTAAATGTAGATCGACGCTAGACCTACAGCAAAAAACGGAGATAATAACAAATGTTTTGTTGTCCAGCGAGATCACATTGAAACAAGAAGAGAAATAAATAATTAACCCCGACGTTTTACACATACATGTAGATAATTCTAAAATCTGCAACGATAATATATATATATATATATATATATATATATATATATATATATATATATATATAATATTATTTAGCTTCAGGAAGATAAAAGAATAAATTAGAGAATAATTTTGATTCATTTTGATATCTTGTCAGAAATGCTCGTAATATGACAGATATTAAAAAGAAACAGAATGCATGAAAACAAACCTTTAGAATTAAGTTAGGACACGGGTTTTTGTTGAAAAGGGAGGCTAGAGACTTGACATATTTTGAAAGGTAAGAGGAGATTGATTTTCGAGGGAGAAAGAAGGTTTAAACATATTTAATATTGTTGAAACATTGAAATATTAATATAATTGAATATATTTAGAGGATATATCGATGAATAAATTATTATGAAACATATCAGAAATGAAATGGAATAATGGAAGTTTGTTACAAAAATAACATGGAATAACTGTTATACGAATACAAATCATATTTATAAGATTTGAAATGGAGAAGAAAATAATTTGAAAAGGTCTAGTTAGTCTTTGAAATTTTGAATTTATGTATGGTATTGAAAATTCTTCAAGATATTAAATGTTCTGTAAATTGTGGTATCAATATATTTTTATAAGGTGAATTTAGCATAAAAAGTATAGTTCAAACAAAGATCTCTGTTAATGAACACAAAGAAGCAGTCCCTGTATAAGATAAAAAGGAAAAACGGTAAGAAATTTTGATATATTTGTCAAATTATGAATGATTTGATAAGAAATATAATAATTAAATAATTTTAATTACATGATAAAAAATTGACATACAGGTTGTTATTCTTTACTATGATTTTGAACTGGAATTTATAAATTATTTTGTAAATATGAAAACCATTTGTTAAAAAACCAATTTCAATATATAGTAAAATTAAAATTTGCATGGATTTTAATTTTAGCTAGATAAAATAAAAATATAAATATCTAGGAACTCAATACCCTGAGATACAGTTAAAATAAATAATCTACAGAAACAGAGTGGTAACCACAAACATGCATGTTTTGTCTCGTTTGCCGTCCTCAGTACGGTATAACCAAATCAAGGTGTAAAACTTGGGAGCAAAGATGTTGATCGAAACATGGGAAAACACAAAACAACGGATTTCAACAGGGAAACCAAACGCACATTTGTGCCCTCAATTGGGAGATCCCTAGTTTTCGGGTCAACAACCAAGATCGACACGGAGGCGCATATAGCCCCCCTGCCTGAACCTTCCGACCCAGAGTAATCCACAAAAAAGATTTACGAATATTGCGTGATATGTAAACAACAACAACAAAGAGATTCATATATGTCAATTAAATATCTGTCAACAGAAATCAAGAAATATCACTGTCACAATTAAAAATTTTCCTATTTGAAGAAGCAAATTTATAAATTTATATCAATATAAAAACTTTCAAAATAATTAACAAATAATATATTAAATATGATTAATTCAAATCTGTTTTGTGTCAAACCTAGAAATCATCAAACAAATCTCAGTTTTTCAAAAAATACAATATACCAAATCAAAATTATATACAATAATAAAATTGAATATCCAACTACATTCTCCAAAAAAAACGCATAAAATTAATTGTAATTACTGAATATTCCGATAATTGTCAATGAATGTCCCAAAATGTCAAAAGTTAATCACCAAACTAACGTACACCGATATAGTTCTTTAAATTGTACAATTCTTCCGTAAGTATACTTGAATTTTCCTCTTTAATTCTATCCAAATACATAGATAATCATATATTTGATTTATTTATCATTTATATCATAAATGGCCCGTTATTTTGATGAAATAATGCATTATCTTTAATAATTCAGAACAATCTCACCCATGGTATCCATTCGAGACTGGAATCTGGATCAAACTCACAACAATTTCAGGATCATTACGCTTTGTATAATACGACTCGTTTTGTTCATTCTCGAAACACGCACATACTTTAAATTGTTTGAGACAGAATAAAAATTTAAAAGAATGATAACATTATTTAACACCACATGTATAACTTGCTCTATATATTGAGAGTTCTTTAAAATTAGATCCTCTTCATTCAAGATATCAAATAAATCAGACTTCGCTTTTTCAATCCACAACTCATTACAACTTAGTTACAAAATTTTCTTTTAAAAAAAAAACTAAACTTGTTTGCTGACCTCTATTGTTTACCTTCCAAAAATTCTATAAAAAAATTGAGATTTGTTTATCTTTTATTACTAACTGAATTCCTATAGTAACATCTGACCTCATTTTGACATATTTCCTTTTATTGTTACATAACCTATCCATAATTTCTTATATTCTGTGTGAAATATCATACGAAGCACAATCAATACAAATTTGACCCATTCTAGGTATTTTAAAAGTATTGAATAACATTCTAGGTATTTCAAAAATATCGAATCTCATTTATGAAATTTTAATTTATTATATATTAATTTAAATGATTTTTCGAAATTTCAAATAACAGAACTATATTAATGTATACAGGGTGGAGCACTACATACAGCACTTAATATGGTCCCAAAACCAGAACAATCTAAAAAATATTTTGATATGCATATTATGTAGGTCGATAAGAATTGCAGTCTTAAAAATGTTTATAAATAAACAGAGTAGTTCAAAAAAAATTGGTATATCAAAGTTATATCTTTTCAAATGGAGTACCCTGTATACTATCACATTTTCGAATTAAACGAAAAAAAATAATGTCTGTTTTCTTAAGGATTTCCTATACCTATCTTACATGGTTTTCCAAATATCTCGGTTTTTCCCAAAAATAAGAATAACAATAAAATGGTGATCTTCTTTATTGATTTTATGTTGGCAACTCTACACTGGGTTACGTCAGAGGTGTGTGAATTTGAGGAAAGCATACAGAGCAGTATTTAATAACTTTTTGAAATTTTTATTTTAATAAAATTGAGAACAGTCCGAAAGAATTTGGGAGTAAAAAGCTGAGGTAAATTTATGAAAAATTTGTTATAGAAAATTAATTTATTTGGGCGCTTATAAAATATTCTTTACCGAATCTAGCAACCCCGAATGCTGAGAAAAATAAGTCTATAAAAATTTATGATTACTGCATGAAGGTACGTGCATTGTTTTGAAATTATTTTAAATAATATCATTCAACAAATTATTCAAAAGTTCAACATAACAAAACTATACAGTATAAATTAAAATTACAAAATATAGAAAATCCATATCAATATATATTGTTACATATCTATTAAACTTATTTATTTATTGATAATATTATTTGATATTAAATAATTAGAATTATCCAAATTAATTTTATTACTCTTACTGATTGAATCGTTTAATCGGTCGTTTAATGAAATTATTGACTATATTATTTAAATATAATTATTATTAAAATTATATAAATCCTTTTTATTATTCTCGTTTACAGAGTCCAGTTTTGAAATAGATAATTACTTTCATTTGTTAATAAAATAAGCCAGCCAATCTTAGTAGTAGTAAATATGAAACTCTTAATCATGTACCAGGAATTATGGTGGGTTGAGGATATGTCTAGTATTTTATAAATTTAAACTTCAAAAATAATTCAAATTGTAATGTAATTAATAAAATAAAAAAAAGACGTGTGGCACTCGGAGACTGCCGCGATAAAGCTATTGCATAGAGTTTTACACTTTGACGTTCACAATTTCTTTTTCTTTTTAGCTCTTTTTTAGCTCTTTATGCTTTTCTTCTCTATAAAAAGAAAATATATAGGTATAAATAATTAGGTATTAATAGTGTAATTACACACCAAAACAATTATTCATTCAAAAAATTTGAACAAAAATAACGATATCAAGAGTTTGATCATCGAATTTCGCGCGATGTACATTTATATAGATATAATATCATATATACTTTCTCTGCGCGGCATTAATGTGTATTACCTATACATGAAAATATAAATTACCAAAACAAAAAATAATACTGCATTTGTGATAATAATAAAATGTATGTATATAGAGTACTCACTCATTTTCTTTCACTATTTTTTCGTGACTTTCTTCATTAATAAATGCACTTTGTTTATTCATATTTAAAACACTTTGTATACAAATTATACGAGTACAGATATTCACTGTTGTACATAGATGATAAATACCTATACACCTATGGCAAAACTAAAAAGTATCACCGCTGTGCCGGTCGGTGTGTGGGGTGTTAGGTTATTTTCGTTACGGAATTTCTGGATTCGGTCTCCACGCTCAAGGTCCGCGATAGAAGCTATGCAATAGCCTTATAAACGCTTAAATCATTATTTTCCATTAATTTTCTTTACAAGTTAATTAAATAATATCTAATACAACTCTGTATTTGTGATTTTAACCTTGACCACAAACTCTAGTTGTCTTATTGAATTAGAGATGGTAATGTGGTATGAGATTTATTAATCTGAATATGAAAATATTATTTCGTTCGTGTTTAGTTTACTGCTATTAGTTGTCAATCTATTTAATAATATCCAATTAATAAATTCCCATTCAGCTTTAAATAAGTAACTCTTAATTGAACAACACAATTGTTATTATACGTTGTAAGTTATTTGCAGCCATTAATCAAATTGAAATATTGTACACTACTATAATGACAACATATCGTATATTATTGTTTGATATTTAAAATGTATGGTACTTCGAGTTATTATTATTTATTATAGTGTAAGAATTATTAAATTGATAATATGAGTTCTTTAAACACAATTTATTTGATTTTACTATAAGTGAGATCCAATGATATGTTATTTTTTATTCTATATAATCTAAGGGCTACTAGTACGGGACTGGACTGGAAAACTGTGTTGATTTCTGTTCCGTAATAAACTTCGTTTTACACGGGAATTACGAGTAATATAATCAGCAAAACAGTGTATGAAGTTTTAATATAAGGATAAAAGTGTCCAGTGAAAATTCGACAGTATCCAAGTATGTTTAGGAATAGTTTTGTCACAAATATAACCTAACATAAATAACAATTAACCAAGCTAAATATCACTGATAAAAGTTCAAGGTTCGACGGGTTGACTGGCCTTAGAGCTTTTTGCGCGGTGTGATAGCGATAAGAACGAGTTTGTTGATAAAATCCAACAACTGGAATCTCCTTGTGTCGAACGATATACTTAAGACAGGGACGGACGTAAAATTTTCTAATATTGAGGCGATTTAATTCAAAATAGAAAGAAATGAGTGATAATGAATATGGCAAAAAGAGGAAGAGCGACAGAGAGGAAGACTATGATACGGATGAAGATATTTCCAAAAAAAGTAAGAAATTAGGGATATCGCCGACAAAAATAGGAAGTGACATAGAAAAAATGATGAATATGATGGAAAAAATAGGAGACAAAATGGAGGAAATGAGCATGGAGATCAAAAAAACACGAGAGGAGCAAAAGAAGTACAGAGAATAAATGAAAGAACTGAGGAAAGAAAATGAAAAACTGATGGAAGAAAATAAAAAAATGAAGAAAACAATAACCAATATGGACCACAAATTGGAACGACTGGAAAGCGAAAAAAGAAAAAACAATATAGTGGTTCAGGGAGTAGGAATAGAGACAAATAATCTAGAAGAACTACGAAATAAAATGGAGAAATTCCTAGAAAAAGAATTACAAATAAAGACAGCGGTAGAAAGCTCAGTAAAGTTAGGAGAAAAAACATGCTTAGTAAGAGTGGCAAACCAAGAAGAGAAAAGGAAGGTGATGCTCAATAAACAAAAATTGAGATTTAAAACTGAAGAGAGATTGTTCATCCAGGATGACTTGTCGAAGAAGGATAGAGGAATTCAAAAAAAGATCAGAATGAAAGCTATAGAAGAAAGGGATGAAGGAAAACGAGTGAAAATTGGGCTCAGAAAAATAAACATAGAAACAGAGGAATGGAGATGGAACACGGAGGAAGAAAAGTTGGAAAAAATAAAACAGAACATATCGACAAGAAACCAGTGGCGACAAGCATAAGCTCAGAGGCAGAGGAAAATAAAGTAGACCAGGCAATGAAAATGGACAGGGAAATACAAAAGATTAAGAAAAATACAAAAAAAATGATTACAGAAAAGCAACAACTTAAGGTAAACTCCGGCGTTAAACGAAAACAAAAAGGAAACCAATATGGAATGAGAATAGGAACATGGAACGTGAGGGGTACATTTTAGGAGGGGGCCATAAAACACTTGATCAATGAAATGCGAAAATACAAATTAGATGTGTTAGTGATACAAGAAACTGAACAAAAAGGGAAAGTAATTACAGAGATAGACGATTATATGTTCTTTAATAGTGGAGTAGATAATAGAATGTTGGGTACAGGGTTTATAGTAAGCAGTCAACTTAAAGCAAATATTATAGATTTTCAGGGAGTATCAGATAGACTATGTAGAATAAAAATCAAAGAAAAACACAGGAAAACGACATTAGTTAATGCGCATGCCCCTTCTGAGGACAAAGATGAAGACACGAAAGCAAAGTTCTATGAAGAACTGGAACAAGCAGTCAATAAATTACCGAAATTTGATGTTAAGTGTGTAATAGGAGATATAAATGCAAAAGTCGGACAAGAAGAAGAGTATATAAAAGTAACGGGAGGAAAAAGTAGACACGCACTCAGTAATGATAATGGCAAGCGACTCATAGAATTTGCTTTAGAAAATAAAATGAAAATCGTAAGCACGTCATTTGACCATAAGAACATCCACAAGGAAACCTGGTTATCACCAAATGGCATAACAAAAACCAAATAGATCACGTCTTAATAGAAATGAAGCACTTAAAAAGGGTAACAGATGTACGAAGTTATAGAGGAGCTGATGCGTATAGTGACCTCTTTTTAGTAATTACAAAACTGAAACGAGATAAGCCACCTAGAATTGAACAAGATAATAATAAACGGAAAAAATACGATTTAGAAAAATTGAAGGACGAGACCAAAGTAGATCACTTCCAACAAGAAATCAATAGAGAATTGAATTTAAGACCTTACGTCGAGCAGCTAGAAGAAGAATGGTCACAGATAGAAACTGTAATGAGAGATGTCACAAATGGATATTAGGGAGCCCCAAGGGAAGAAAAAAAGATAAGTGGTTTGATGAACAATGTAAACAGGCGTTGGAAAAAAGAAATAAAATCAGACAAAAACTATTAAAAGAAAACAGTGAAGAAAATACACTAGAGTATGAGAAAGCAAGGAAAGAAGTTAAACAAATATGCAGAAAAAACAAAAGAAATTACGTTGAAAGGGAATTATTAGAAATTGAAGAAGCTTTAAAAAATGAAGAAGTGAGAAATTTTTATCATGAAATAAGAGAAGGGAAATGCCACAACCGGAAAGCACCTTATTTTTTGAGAAGCAAAGAGGGATATCTAATAGGGGATAAGGAAGAAAAAATAAATAGATTTGCACAGTATTTTGAGGAATTACTAAATGATGGTGAGCAAGAACTAGACGAAAAAGATAATGAATCGGAGGAAGAAAATTGTGATGAGGAAGATCTAGCCATAACGGTCCCAAAAAATCTGGAGGTGGCAGAATGCTTAGAAAATATGAAGAATAATAAGAGTGCAGGAGAAAACAATATTCCAATAGAAATTTTAAAATATGGAGGCGAACAATTACCGGAGAGAATATGGCAGTTGTTGAAACAAGTATGGCGAGAAGAAAAAATCCCTAAAAATTGGAACAAGGCATTAACAATTCCAATCCACAAAAAAGGTCCCAAGGAAGAATGCGATAACTACCGCGAAATAGCACTTTTAGATGTAACATACAAAGTTCTGGCAAAAATATTTAAAAATCAATTAGACAAATACCACAATGAAAATGTAGGAGAATACCAAGGATGTTTTAAAGCAGGTATCTCGACAATAGACCAAATTTTCATTATGAAACAACTTTAGGAGAATGCTTACGAACAAAATTCAAGTCTGCATATGCTATTTATCGATTACAGACAGGCCTATGATACTATCAAAAGAAAAAAATGTATGAGGCAATGAGAAAGTTAAAAATACCAGTTAAATTGAGAAGACTAGTGGAAATGACCATAGGAAAAACCGAGAGCAAAGTAATTTTGGAGGGCAGTACTTCTAACGAATTCAAGATAGAGAGAGGTCTGAGACAAATAGACCCATTATCCACAACCCTCTTCAACCTAGTTCAGGAAATTATACTTAGAGAAAGTGGTATGAAAACCGGAGGTTTAATTTATGGGAATAAACATCAGTGTCTAGCAAATGCGGACGACATAGTACTTATGGCAAGATCCAGGAAAGAACTGCTAAGCGTATTTAAGCTACTGGAAGAGAAGGCAAGAGAATATGGTCTAGTGATCAACGAGAAAAAAACAATATACTTGGTAATGAAGGATAATCAAAAAACCGATATTATTATAAATTGTAATGGAAGCAAAAGCTACAAAATAGAAAAAGTGGAACAAATCGAATATTTGGTAGTCACTATCACAAATAAAGGAGGCGAAGAAAGGGAAATAGAAAAAAGGTTAACAAAAGGCAGTAAAGCAACAGGAATGGTATCACAGATGTTTAGCTCAAAAGACATATCACGAACTGCTAAAATAAGAATGTACCAAACAATAATAAGACCGTCAGTTACCTACGCTTGTGAAACCTGGACAATGAACAAAAAAGAGCAGAATAAACTAGAGATATGAGAACGTAAAATGCTCAGAAATATTTGTGGTGGAATAAAAGAAAATGGAGTATACAGAAAAAGAACAAACAGAGAATTATCAGATTTTTACTCATATACCACAGATTATACTAACAATAATAAATCTCATATATTAACGACATTTAAAAACCTATTGAACGTTTTTGTACATGCCTTTTTACAGAGTCGCCGATTAAAGTTCGATTCAATCTAAATCTACAATATTTTATCAATAAATGAAAATGGCATATTTCCGCAAGAAGTTTTTTGCGTGTTTATGTTTAGAAAATTGTCTAAACGTATTTTCTTGTAACTGGTTTCAGCTATTCTAATGTCGGAAAAATGAAAATTATGCATTTCCGCAAAAAAAATCGAGTCTTTCTGTTTAAAAAATATTCCTAATGGTAAATAAACGAATATTTCTTACATAACTGGTTTCAGCTAAACGAAAGTTGATACGATTTCTTCAAATATTTCGAGAATTATGTCACATATTTTAATAAAAAATGACAAGTAGCTTTATTATGATTGGAGCATCTTTTAGAACGAAAATTAAGGAAGTCACCTCGTAGAAATTTTACTCAGCTGGAATTTATAGATTCACGTCAGCGAAATGTTCAGGAATATCGAGAAATACACCCAGGGGTGTTACAAAATGTGCGAAAAGCTTTTGAAGACCGATTGTATAAAATAATTTATTATTGTTATACTAATTTGTTAGGAACTTAACTGTTCTTGTTAGTTAATTGAAATTATGCTTAATTTCCAAATGATTTGGACTTTTCTCTAGATATTATACATTTTTGGAATCTTTTTATGTACACACGAGCAAGAAGATATGACTTTTGACGTATTTTCCAATTTTTCTTAAAGTGCGCCTGAAATTACCAAAACCAGCAATAGTTCCTATTCAACTCTCTCGATTGGATATAAAGTCGAGTAGTTTAACTGACCGGAAAAATCTGTGTTTCAATGGTAAATAAATAATTTCGTAGTCCCACATCGGCCATTAATCCAAGTCAAATTCCAACCGAAACAAACTCTCACTGCCAACCCGAGTCACTAATTTTCCAACAAAAGAACATCGATTCTAATCTAATTACCGAAACCCAAAGCATAGGGCCGGGCATCGGCAGATTAAGTTCGAGAAAATGTAACAGATTTCCCATGTGAACTGGTGGCAACAGTCGCGAGTGTATCCACCCCGTAACCTTAGTACTAAGTCACGTGTTGGCCCACCATGCACGTGCCGTCAAAACGTGGTTATTCTTTTAGCCTCCTCGCCGATGTGTAATTATGGACATTGACATAGGATACACATCTGATCGGAGACTATCTAGATGGGGTTTTAATATGATAATGTTTTGTTTGGATTATATTTTTTTGTGAGAGATAAAAGTGGTGGTTAACAACTTTCGCAGGCGTATTAGATCACAGGATAAATAGAAATCAGCTAATGGGATACCTATGTAACGTTTTTTCCAAAATTGATTATATTTTTTCATAAATATATAAACAAAAAAACACATAAAAACTTTATACATTGTAATGGCTTATCAATTGGCATCACTTCTTGGAACATGCAGTAATAATAATAGTTACTTATACACCAAGGGATTAAAGTGCAATTTTAATTCCAAAGCTAAAGTATATGAACGAGCGAGCGTAGCGAGCGAGACCATTATTTAGCTGAGGGATTAATGAACCTTACTTTACTTTACCAGATGGATACATTATTTTTTCCATGGCCATTTGCTTCTATTTTCAGATTAATGTAATAGTACAAAAATGTTAACAGCAAACTGACACGAAGCTGAAACTTGGTTTTAAGTTGCATCGTCCGTTTAAGGTTTTGACATTTAACTAAACGAAAAATAAACTACACTAAACTTTAGTCTCCGGAAGTATACATTATTTCTCAGCAATATAAAGAAGGTTTTAATCAAAGCTTTCCCTGATATATTTATTAAATCGTAATATTCATATTGCTAGTATGAATGATATTGATATACGGAGTTTTTTCATTTGGTAGAGTATTCGTTATATCGATTTTGACATTTGCATAATTTTCAAATCAAACAAAAGTGAACTACTCAACAAAAGCCGTACATTATATTCAGGTAGGTGAGTTAGATATTTCTGTCAAAATAAGAAGACTCAAAGACACGAAAATCTTGCGTTTTTACTTTTCTTACAGAAATACCTTATCTAAAGGATATGTCCACCTATATTTCATACTAATTAATGAAAATTCATAAAATAATATGCACAAATATCGATGACAGGTTGTCAGTTTACTTCATTCCCTAGGTATTAAAGTACTTTATTCCCTCTGTGTAATAATTTGTCACATTATGTTACTTTATTCCCGGTCGGGAAAAAATATTTATTTAACCGTTTTTTTGGGCAGATTACGGCGAATATAAAACTATCACTTTCTTTATTCCTAAAATCTGTTGTTTTTGTTAATATTTTCTATAGACAGTGGAGGGTTAATTTGCCAACATAAACCAGAGAAACAAATACGGTTTTATCAGTTTCATCCTCAGATTAACAAATAAAATAGATATGTTCCTTTCGATTTTTTCTTGCCCCAAACATCGTGTCATATTCTAAGCTCACTTGCGGACATTCCACTGCTTTGCCATATTTACAAAGTCTCTCTTCTCTTCATACATAGAAAAATTGAGTAAAAACCCAGTTGAGGAGCTCTTGGCAACGGCCATTAATCTGCCTGGATTGTAGATGTCTAACAATTTTTTTGATAAATAGCATCGGCCTAACTTTGAAGAATTTATCGAATTCCGAATCTCCCATTGTCAGTTATGTGTATGAAGCGGAGCATCTTTAGAAATTTTTTAGAGGAATTATATTCGATATTATTGTGTGATGTAAATTTTGATGGGATGACCAATAGAATCGCAAACTTGGCAAAGGATTAAAACCCGTTATGATCAGAATCCCAAGAAAGGCCTTCAACTCTTCTAAAATAATTTCTAAAGAATCATTCATTTGCTGTGCTACCAAGGAAATAGCTAAAATATCTTCAATATAGGACTCACTTGATAAAATTTTAGGCCCAAAATGTATTTGAAACGAATTCAGTTGAAAACTGTGAGGTAAGTAAGGGAATCTTGACCATGGAACGTCATCAGTCTGGTTTTGTGTTGTTATGCTGGGAACTACATTAGCAACAGTTACCTCGCCATCCGAGGAAAAATTATACCTCTTAGTAGATTAATGTCGTCTTAGATTAGGATCGAAACCAGCATCAGCTACTAAATCATCACTGATGAAATCCAAGTCGTTAATTATTTCGGGATAACTTATTTTGACGTGCTAGCAGATAGAGAATAAAGTTTTGTGATAATGACATCAGAGGGATCAGATTCGATTCCTTGATTATCAGTAATAGTGTCTATCATGTCAAATACATCCGAAGACGATAATTCAGTTTCCAGCATTTTTAAATTGATTGTTCCATTAGAATCCATTTTTCAAACGATAAATAAAATGTTTTCATTGCTTTGGTATAAGCAATAAGCACTCACTTTTTGAAATATTGCTTATCTAATGCATAATTGAGGTTATATCAATTACATTACTAAATTGCCCTAGCGAAAACACAGTTGGGGATTATAATTACTACATCGTCATACTCACCCACCAATTTTTATTCTCATAAATCAAACGGTAAAAAAGAAAAACTCTTCTTGGTGCAACGTCACACAAACCATGTGGATAACTAATACTTGTAGGTGGCGGACGCTTGTTGAAAATTCGGCCGGTTTCCTTCACTCTTGCTTATATACGAAAACTGGTCGGATTTGAGATTCGCCTCTACAAAACGCAAGATTCATCTGGTTGAATATTAGGTTTGCCACTATTTTTTTGCCTGGTTAAAATATTGACCAATACTCCATGAATAGGCCAGTCATCCAAGACACTCCGCATTGCAAACGCTACGTATATTTTATATACCGTTAGGACTCTTAAAGCCAACAAAACTTTCTACAATTGAACTTAAACCCAAACCGTGTTGGTCAATTTGTTGTGGAGATACAGCCAATCGAAATTCGGCAACTTTTTTTAAAAAGTTAAAATTTATCATTATGCTCATATTACACGTATCGGCCAAACTAATGGTCCTCGATAAAAGTCATAAAGTCCTACGAAAGGAACTAAATCAGAGTATTTATCTATCTTTAATCTTCTTTTAAAATGAGGGAGGAGGTGGAGGCCGGTTTTCACATACTAAATCATCAAATTCTACGTCCTCCTCGTCAAGGATGATAGGAGCTAAGGTTGACTTTTACCGTTGCTGCCGATTTCACGAACGCCAAGTGTTCAGCGCGCGCTCATCTCCTCCGTAGAGATTTAACAAAATCTGTTCGCCAACATTTTCTACGTCTTCTTGGTTTGAGTTTGGATCAAGAAAAATGGTGTCAAGGGTGGGGATTTTTTCTAAAACGTTGCACCACTTCATTTTACCTTGCCAAAAAAAGGCAGAAGTGGTGTCACACTTACTCATGGCTTGCAGAAATAAGACCATCCCTCGTGGAAGTTCAATTTTTTCACATAAAAAGGAATTTGTCGATATTGAGCGCATTCTGTTCCACTTCTTCCGCCTTTCTGGAAGTAGATGTTCGCTTTATGAGAGCTGAAGCCATTTAGAAGAATCAGGTCAAACGTTGAGCTCTTGGAGAGGGTAGTTCTCACTATCTCAGAATCGGCGTCTTCTTGTACTTGATGTATAGTATTATACTGATCAATCGGCGTTTGTTGGATTCATTTGATGCCAAGGTCTTTACTTTGTCCTTTCTTTTGAAATTTACTTTCCCAAAGGTATTACCAACAATTTGTTTCACTCTTTCCGCTCACAGTTCTTGAACCAAGTTGAAATTAATATCAGGGTCTCTGACTATTCCACTGCGGATGGTAACTAGGCGATCGGTAACAGGGAACGGAGGGTGGCTGTTAAACCAGGTCTTCAATTTTTCGGCGTCTGCGTTATTCGTTTCAATTTGAGATGCTCTCATATGAACATACTGTTCTGTTATTAGCGTTGCAGTTTCAGTAAAACATTCCCCCTCTTCGCAAATATAAATAATGGAAACCATTCCCAGTGACCAGCGAGTCAGCACACAGCTTGATATTCTCCGACCAAGAGGTAGCCCTCCCTGGCTTTTCATAGACTTCATCAGTACTTGTTCAATGGTCAAATCTGTCCAAAGACCAGACCAGAATTTGTTGCAGCGGCGTATTTTAAAGGCCCCTTCATACACTTTTTGCGTAGAAGAAATGTCCCGCTGAATGAAAGAATTGAAGCATTTTGCTGACATATTCGAGGGGAAGCTGCTAATCTCTCATTCTCTCCGCCTGAATAAATAGCTTCATGTGAGCAGCAATTTGATTATATTGACACTAGAGCATGGGGGTGGGAACATTCCGTTTAATTTTTCCAATGATGCTCTGAACTTGACACTGACGAGATGAAAAATATCATTTTCTTTGGCAAGAAGGATGCCATTTACACATAGCAGTCTTTCCAATTCAGCACGTTCAATATTGGTAAGGTCTATCTCATCCATGATCAGTTTGGCTAATACTAGATTGGTGAGTATGTGCGCCCTTACATTCCTCGAATAAGCATGGCCACGAAGCATTTCGTCAACACTGTTTTCAGCGTAAATTATTGTTAACAGCTTCTTCAAACCTCTACCACTCATGACTTCACGGGATTGAACGAGAAAAAATATCTTCTTTTCATTGGTAAGTGATTTTCAAGAAATGTTCGTGCTTATGAATATTAATGATTTTATGAGAAAAAGTTGCCGAATTTCGATTGCCTGTATCTCCACAACAAATTGACCTAAAGGATTCGGGTTAGGGTTAAATTGTAGAAAATTTAGTTGGCTTTAAGAAAGTGAAGAACAAAAATATGCGAAAAATACTTCCTTAATATATTTGTTCCAAAAAAATTCAAATAAAAGTAAAAAATTTGAGGTTTTTTCACTCCCACGGGAGTAGCACAGGGTTTTGGAGGTTGCAAAATTGGGCATAAATTAATCTTAAGGATCCTAATGATACATAAAAAAAATCGCGTTTGCAATGTTTGCATTTTTATTTGTATTAAATGACGGGCCTAAAAGTGTATCCAATGTATATCGAATAATGAGGGAGTTTTTCATGACATACATCAATTGAATAACTTGTCAACTTGATGCTTATTTAAAGCAATTGTTAAAAAAAATTTTGGAGGCGCCGGGTATCGATCCCGGTACCTCTCGCATGCTAAGCGAGCGCTCTACCATCTGAGCTACGCCCCCTATATTAAGGAATGTTGCGTGTCAGGTTTATAAGTCCAGCAATAGAAGTGTATTTATATATAAATTTTTATTCATTACTGTAAGTAAATCTACTTTTAAAAACTCATATTTCTAGATTATTCTTTCTTCTACCATATCTACCTAACAAAACATCATTCTATTTGATAATATACTCACCAGAATCAGTGTCGTAGCTAGAATGGAGTTCTGGTGGGGTTAAACTACCGGGGGATCTGGGTATGGGAAATTTTTTCTTTTTAAGCCACTAAATATGCATTTTAGCATAGTTTTTCTCATAAAATTATAGCCTAGAGTTGATAGTTTTTAGTACATTTCAATCAAGTTCAAACAAGTAGGCTTGCTGTGATAATTTTTTAGATTTTTTTTATTTTTAGGGTTCTGGGAGGGAGGATCTATCCCCTCATCCCCCCGTAGTTACGTCACTGACCGGAATAAACTAGTTAACATTTAGAAAATTCTTCCTGAATTTTTATTAATAGTAAGCTACCAAGACGGGAATTCAAAAAAAATTGCAATACTGGTCTATTCTGCCTATAGACACTTAATTTTTAATAATTGTGAAGTATTTTGTTAAATCATGCACATCAACTGGCTTCAAACATGTTTTTAGTTTATTAGTCCAGGGAAGTTATGAAAAATAGCGGAAATTTTTCGGCACAGCAGATATCGAGATGCTGTTTTCTGCATTGTGTTCAGGAATGTCCCAGAAAACGACTCGAGGAAGTCGGGTTCATGCTTCATGCATTTTTTGAAAAATGCCTTCTGGGCCGAAAAATGAATTTACCAATTACATCATTACTTGAACCATTATAGGAACGACGGCAAACTCGGAAAACGACTCGAGGAAGTCGGGTTCATGCTTCATGCATTTTTTGAAAAATGCCTTCTGGGCCGAAAAATGAATTTTCCAATTGCATCATTACTTGAACCATTATAGGAACGACTGCAAACTCGGAAATCGTTACTCGGTTTTCGGGGTTGCCGAACGCGATTCTGGCATTAGAATTACCCGGGGGTGCTCGTGGCGGCACTGTGGGGGTGCGCGGGGGATCAATCGGTGAGGAAATGGCAGCATGTCTGAAAATCACTCCAAACTCGTTACTCGGGGAGTTTTCGGGGTTGCCGGACTCGATTCTGGCACTGGAATTACCCGTGTACGCCCGGGGTGGCTCTACAGGGGTGTCCAGGGGCGAAATTGCAGAGTCCATTGAAATTGCTCGAAAATCCTTACTCTGGGGTTTTCGGGATGCCAAATTCATTTCCAGCATTAGATTTCTCCGTGGGCGCTAATGGGTCCCTCTGTGGGTTTGTCTGGGGGTCATTCTGGGAGGAAATTGCATTGTCCATGAAAATCGCTCCAAACTAACGCTCGGGGGTATTCAGGGAGGCAAAATTCATTTATAGCATTAGTTTCCCCCGATGGCGCTCGGGGGCTCCCTGTGGGGTTGTCTTGGGGGGGAGGGGGGTGGGGATGGCAGCGTCCATGAAAATCGCTCCGAAATCGTTACTTGGAGGTTTTCGGGGATGCCGAATTCATTTCCAGCATTACATTTCTCCGGGGAGCAAAACGGGTACACTCTACTAACACATGCACTACCGACACTGGAACCTGGAACCCAGAATGAGACATTAGGTGGCCGTGGGAGAAACGAGTGTGTCCAATTCTAAGTCGAGTTAATATTATTTGATCTCTTCTTTTGGCTGGAAGGAATTTCCAGGGAGCTACAGTTTTTTTCACTATCCTCAATTTTGATTGAGATCTAGGCCAGCAGTTTTTCCAGTGACTGATAACTAACTGTTTAAAAAAGTTTTTACAGTCTGTCACTGTAGTTCTTGATACTAAAGTGCAATTTGGATCTTGAGTTGCATTATTGGCCTCGAGATCTGCCTTTTCGTTTCCGATTATTCCTATGTGTGACGGAACCCATAAAAAACGAATATCCTTATGAGCTTCTTGTAGATTGAACAGCTATCTTCTAATAATTTGTACTAATGGATTCGAGGAGTACATTTGGTGAATGCTCTCAACAGAGCTTAGAGAGTCCGTAATGATCAAAAAATGACTTGGTTCGTGGTTTTTTGCATATATAAGGGCGTGAAATATTGCGTATAGTTCTCCAGAGTATACACTTGCCATTTCTGGTAGCCTAATTCTAATAACAACACTGGGAGCGATAAATGAAATTCCTACCCCTTTTCCCTTTTCCATTTTCGAGGAATCTGTATAGACTTGTGTGTATTGACTAAGTCTGGACACTTTTTCAAGGAATGCTGTTCTAATCAAGGCTTGATTTGTTTCGTATTTATTGAAATTTGATAAGGAAGTATCGCAGTACGGAAGTTTCCTTAGCCAGGGAGGAATGGGATTAAGGGTTCAGCGGGAAAGTTGTAGGAATGGAAGTATCAAATAAGATAAGGGATCTATTTATTCTATCATATAGAGGGAGATCAATTCGTTTTTTTGTACTCGGAGCTGAACCGATTTGACAGTGCATTTTGATATACCGGATTATTTAGATTTGAGGAAACTGATGCGGTGTACGCGAGGCTTAGATAATAACGTCGAAGATGGAGGGGAAGTTCAGAAGCTTCACATAGCAAACTGTCAATAGTACTCGAGCGAAAATCCCGAAGGCAGATTCGGATTGCAGAGTTTTGAACAGAGTTAAGACGACTTAGGACGTTTTGTTTAGCTGTTGTATACCACACTGCCATAGTCCAGGCGATACCTTATTAGGGCACGATATAGGCGAAGTAGGCAGGCAGAATCAGCTCCCAAATTTTTATTTGATAATGCTCTTAACATATTAATTCCATTGGTAGATTTAGTAATAAGATTATTGATGTGGGACTCCCAAATCATTTTAGAGTCCAGGATAACTGTTAGAAAAGTAAGTTTTTCATGAGAGTGCAGGTTTTCGTTATATAATTTCAAGTTGGGGTAAACCAGCAAAGGAGTTTTAGAAAACATTAGACATTTTGTTTTCGAGATGGAAAAGGTGAATCCAGTTTCTCTGGACCAATTCTCCAATTGGTGAATTTGCTGCTGTATAGCAGTTTTTATGAAATCTAAGTTTTTGCCTTTGATAGAAATTACTAAGTCATCGGCAAATAGCCTACCTTTTAAAGGATAATTTATATTTCATAACACGCTGTCTATTGCTATTAAAAAAAGGGTTACACTGATGACTGATCCTTGGGGTCTGCCATTCTCCAGGGATTTTAATTGTGACAATTGACTGTTTGCATTGTACACGGAAACAAAGGTTTTGGAAGAAATTTTGAATAAAAGCTAGCATATTTCCATTTATTCTCATCCCAGATAAAGTTCTCAGGATATTATGCCGCTACGCTGAGTCGTAAGCTCGATTAATGTCAAAGAATACGCTGAGAACTTTTTGTTTGTTAAGAAAAGCTTCATGGATATTCTAGATCAACTATATTATCTAAAGTTGAGCGTTTTTTCCTGAAACCCTTTTGATGTTTGGATAAGAGAGAATTTTTTTCAAGGAGCCACGTTAAGCGATAATTAATAATTTTTTCCAATAACTTACCAATGCTTTATGTGAGAGGAATGGGTTTGTATGATGTGGGAAGGTGCGAAGGGTTATTATTTTTTGAAATTGGAATTATATATGCCTCTTTCCAGGAGTTTGGTAGACTTTGGTTGAGCCAGTAGTAGTTAAAACTTTTTAACAGATAGAGCATAGATTGTTCTGGTAAATTCTTTATAAAAATCACTGGTATATTATCTGGACCCGGGCCACTTTTTGGTGGATTTAAGAGCGTTTTGTAGTTCTTCTAATGATGTTGGCATATTCAGAGGGTAGTTTTGTTGTTCGGTGATGTGAAAAAAAATTGGAGGCGCCGGGCATCGATCCCGGTACCTCTCGCATGCTAAGCGAGCGCTCTACCATCTGAGCTACGCCCCCTATAGTGGAGAATATCGCATCTGATACTTATAAATAAAGCCATAAAAGTGTATTTCTTTATAAAATATTTTTTCATTCATTACTCTAAAATAAATCTATTTTTTCCTACAACTGCTATAAAAAGTGGTGTATTTCTCATAGCTTACTTAATTTCAAAACCATATATTGCTCATACTGTGAGGAATATTACTTTTAACGGCACTTTGCCCACACTACATACATTTATATATGGAGAATCCATCTTCGATACCTAGACGTTTAGAGCACCAGAATAAATTAGTTAAAATTTAGAACATTCTTCCAGAATTTTTATTAATAGATATACTCGTATAAACGGGACGGGAATTTTAAAAAAAATAGCATTTTTTCTTCATACTCTTTTTAGCTTCTGCCTATAGACACTTAAATTTTAATAACTGTAAAGCATTTTACTGTTTTAAATGAAACTTACTGTTTCTAGATAATTCCACAATACCTATATTTGAAAAAAAATTCCATATTCTAAGAAATTTGACAATTGTTTCGATATCATCGTCAGATTGACAGAACTAATATTTTTTTCAATATATTGTGGAATTATATGGAAACAGTAAGTTTCATTTAAAACAGTATTATGAGTAGATTCCACGAAGTAAGGGTCGAGACAATTAATTTCAATAAAGTATTTTGTTAAATCATGCTTATCAACTGGCTTTAAACTTGTTTGTAGTTTATAACAATGTCTTGTTTGGTATGAAGGAGATGAAAAAAATTTAAAAAATGTGAAAAGAAATTGGAGGCGCCGGGCATCGATCCCGGTACCTCTCGCATGCTAAGCGAGCGCTCTACCATCTGAGCTACGCCCCTAGTACAATTGTAATTACATTACGTATATGGAGAGCAGTATATTTTCAAAATATTTTCGATGTTACATAAAGTTATTAATTTCTATAACTTCTTTATGCACGGTGGAGTTATATTCAATGATTAGTAGAGGGTACTCGGGATCTATAACAGCGAGAGTCGGTTAAATAGGGAAACATTTACAGTATTTTATGAGCAATGATGCAATTTAAAGTTGAAAATGTCCTTTCTGGTGTAGCAGTGAACACACAAGTAGTGTACAAAAAATTTTTAGAAGCGTGTTGACTACAAACTTCCCATGTTTGTTTTTTATTTCTGAGCATTTACTTAAATGTTCGTCCCACATTTTAATTCCTGATTTTATAATAATTTTGGGAATATCAGGTACCCAGACAACATGGGATATTCATAGAATAATCTTTAAATATACCAAAAAGTATAAGAATATTCCGAATCAACTAAGAATATTCTTATAATATTAATATTATTTTTGAATATTCTATTAATATTCCTTAGTGAATATTCGCAGAACAAGTCTGATGAATATTCTTAAAATATTCATTTTAGAATATTATCAAATTGAATATTCTTAAAATATTCATTTAAGAATATTACCAAACTGAATATTCCTAGCATATTCTTTTAAGCATATTTACTTATGATTAAGGAAAATTAATATTATTTTTCACACGGGACGAAAGTTATATTTCAAATATTTATCCGGATATGCAACCCTACGCATAGGTGTAAATAGTTAAAATCACCTTCATACAAATAAAAAATATAATATATCAAATTAAACCATGTATTAAACTCCTTGAAGTTCAGATAGAGATTATAAGATAAGAAAAAGATATAAAAATAACCTCAATATGAACACTACATAAATGGTTGATACGGTGTGGATATAATGTTATTCGTCATATCGTCGTGTGATAAAAAGAGAACAAAGATATAAATGATAATTATAACATTCAGCGTAAAGCCAAATCAAGACAGGTACCCAAACGCGTCAACAAAAAGCCGCCAGCCAATTAAAATGCAACTGGCGTTCTCTGTACACACGTTTATTGGTTAATTTCTAATATCATGTGTGATGGGCTTAAGTCTAGCATGCTCAAAGTCAAGTGTCAATAGGTTCCTTTCTCTTCCGTTTTATCTAATATATAATCTTTGTCTAATATCAACCAGGGAGTATATATAATCTGTGATATCAACCTATCAACTGGAGTGGATTTTGCTTTAGTTAAAGTTTATTTTGATTTTGTTTTCAACAATATCGTGACTAGTGGAACTCTTAGTGAGAAATTATTGTATTTGTTATGGGATGAATAACTTGTGCAGTTCGTGGATGTCACTCAAGAACATGAGAAGGAATAATTATGTTTGGATTTCCCAAAGACCCTGTGAGGTAAGAGTAATTGTTTCTATATGCAATATATTATAGGTATATATTACTTTTTCAATATTTTACATGTACCTATGCACCGTAAGTTGTGTAATTCTCTATGTTTTTGGTTTTTAACATTGATATGTCCCCCTGCCTTTAATAACATGAAATAATAATATGTACTGCAATAAGCTTTCTGCTGACGAGCCCTGTTCAGCTAAAAATATGTTGAATAATAAATTAGTAGTTAATATAGACATGTGAATAACTACATTTATTTATTTTTTGTCATCGGGCCGCATAATTAATTTATACTTTTTGACGGGATTAATACCTTCTTGAAATTTGTATAAGGGAATATCCTGGTGTTAAGATAATGAAAACAAAAAAATTAAAACATTTATATCGGTTTATAAAACTAAGTCAACATTCATTTAAACAAGTAAATTATCTTAAGAACTAGAGGCTGGTAAAAACTTACATGAGAAGAGCATACAATAATTAATCACCATATGCTTTGGTATTTAAGCAACAGTACAGAATACCAGTGTTAATGTAATGTATTCTGCATAGTGACAAATTTAAGAAAATATCGATATTTTTTATACTCATATTTGTAAAATTTCTACAAATGATTACTTCAATTACTTTTATAATTGCAGATACCACACCATTACAGCAACCGGCACATTCATCTCAGGCCGTCGCAATACATTCTAGTGACTGTGATGATATAATGCAAGTTTATGAATCCACATGCTGCCAGCTTTTAACACCGCCTTACCCGAACGGGTAAATTGATATATCTGATTGCAAAACGTCAACAATAAGGATGCTTTTCAGTTATGTACCCTTAACCGCACAGATTTATCTATTTGGGTATAGCTAAAAACTCGCAGTGTGTGGGCCCTATAAATATTTACAAATTTTACAAGAGTAACTATATGTTTTGATAGAAACAAGTATTTGGTCAATTTTGTTTTTTGTTTATTTTTCATTTCTCACAAAAGAATGTAAGTATCTATAAAATATTTAATTTCACGAAACTGATGTTCAACAAGTAGATTAATGCTTTATATTTTGTGAAGCTCTGTCGTTTTGGTTTAAAAACGATAAAATGAAAGTTATAGTTGAATATTTATAAATTTGAAAAGTTTATAGAGAGTTATAAAGTTTATGTTTGTCTAATAAAAATTTGGACAATTTAATATTGAATTTTATTTTATTATGCTTAGTTAGTTAAAATATATTTTTTTCTTAGGTGTAACCAGAATTAAGCACTAATGTTATTGGACTCATGTTCTGAATCCAATTTGTACCTGTGCCACTTTATTCACTTTAGAAGCCACCATCCAGTAAATGGTCGGGTAGAGAATTCCATCAGTTATGAAAATTTATTGATTTACAGAAATTTGAAAAAATTGCATTTACATGAATCCTATATACTAACCCCTCCCCTATCCCCCCATTAAATGTATGGTTCTGAACATTCTGAGGATATTTCTGCAATATTCTGAATATACAAAGAATATCCCCTGAATATACAATTTGAAATAATTCTACAAAATTCCAAATGAATCTACCATGAATATTCATAGTATATATTGAATATTCTGGAAACATTCATTGAAGAACATTCTGAGATAATGCTTTTCTGAATATTCTCGGAATAATCCTAGCTTATATATAATACGAAAAAGAATATTCATTTGGGAATATTCTCTGAATATTTAGGATATTCCCATTTTCACTTTCTAGGAATATTCCAAAAAGCATAAAGATATTCTTGGCATTTTTAGAGAATATTCCAATATGCCAAAATGAATATGCCACGGATATTTATAGAATATCTAATGTTGTCTGGGTAAATATAAATCACGTAATTAATCATACTGATTATTGCCTGTTTTAGTTTCTTCGCCTTTACTTCAATAGAGTTGTTGGATATTTGTAACTTTAACTGAGTCAATGGGAGGGATATATCCCCCACATCCGCCCTCCTTAAGTACGCCATTGTGCATTGCAGACGCACAGTTTAAATTAAAAATTCTATAGACAGATGGAACCCGTTTGACAAATTGTGGTATTTTCAACAGGCATAATGAACCAATTTGGGCTGAAGTAAATCCCCATGAGGTCGACCAAAGAAGACCACAAATTGGATTTGGGTTTAACGTTTGGCGTGATGTACTTGGTTCAAAAGCTTTGGGTCCATATATTTTTGATTCTACTTTGACTGGAAACTGTTACCTTTGTAGTGATCCCTAAAAAGACATTAAAGACAAAAGGACATTAACTTAGAAATAATATTTAAATTTAGGTTAATATTAATTATAGCATTTAGGTCGGCCACGGTCAATGTCAGTTATTGATGGAAGCACGTTCGTGTTTATATACAAGCATGTACAACTTATAGACGGAAGGTCAGGCATGTATAAAATCATATCTATTTTGTATTATATTTCCTATAAATTTAGAGTTAACGAACCAGGATAGAAGAGTTGTTATTAATACTTTGAATAAGACGAGTGGTTTTATATTTATGTATTTTTAATGTATTAAACGTCATCCCAGTGATATTTACAGAAGTGATGTTGTTTATTTTATTCCCGTATACAGGTTGCTAGGTAAGTGGTTTCCTCCAAGATATAATGCCTTTATGGTAAACGTCGAGTATACGAGGGACCCTTACTAAGTAACCACCGCACCTTCTCATTTTACAATTTGACTTTTCTTTAGAAATGTTACAATGTGCTGGTTATATCATGATAGTGCGCCTCAACATAAGTATATTGAAGTTTAAGCTTGCTTTTTCACAATTCATGGATTGTACGAAATGGACCGATTGAATGGCCGCCTCGGTCTCCAAATTTGTCAGTTTTAGATTTTTTTATGGGGAATTGTCAAAAACAATATTTATAACATATCATTTGAAAATGTAAATGAGTTAAGGGAAGATGTTTTGGAAGTATTTAATAATACCGATGGACGCTTTCTCTTCGAAAAGCAACCAATTCAGTATTAATAAGGTGTTATAAAATGTATAAATAACATCGGTGGTATTTTTAGTTATCTTAAGGTTTTATTTTTTTTTTAATAAATTTCTAATTTTTTAAAATAGCTATAAACATGTTTATATCATTGAAAAGCACTTAAAAAGGTCGTTTTAATAAGATCATAGCCTACTATGACGACCCACTATGCAAATAAATATTACAGTTATGTTAATTTAACATCACATTGTGATAATGTTCTTCCTTTTTTCCTCTTGTTTTCATCACATGCACATCTATACAATGCAATGTCTAAAAACTAACATCTTATCAATGATCTAAATGCGACATATCAAAAACAATACAGTGTATTCTCTTAGATGTTGTATGGACATTACTTAAACCTCTAAATAACATACCTCAAACATTCTAGATGACATCATATAGATGTTTCTGTGCCTAATCAGCAAATACAGGGTGAACAACTAAGAACGCCGGCTGTCTACCATATTTCAAAAAATAATCATGGTACAACTTTAAAAAAATACCTTCAGGACAATGACCCTGAAAAATCGCTGGAAAATATTTTTTTTGAGTTCCTAAAGTATTTGCTATGGGGTGGAATGAACACTTAAAAACATAATACTGTGATTATCTCCAAAAAAGACATACTAAAGGTATCCTAGAAATACAATTTTTCATATATTGATGAGATTATGAAAAAATGTAGTTAGTGACTTTTTGTCCCTATTCTTCAAATAAGGGGTGGGGGAAGGTTCATCCTAAAAAATAAATGTCGTAACACTTTTTTGTTTTTTAATCGATATCAATGTTTTTGGCGTCATTTAAGAGTTTTTCCTCTTTAATAAGATATATGCTTAACAGAAATAACAAAATTGGACAATTTTGTCAACGCTATCTGAAAAAGTCGACAATTTTCCCATTTTCTCGGTAATTTTAAATGTAATGAGACATTTTTCAAATTCTGATGAAAAGGGATTTGCGTTATCAGATATAAAAATTTAAAAAATGCTTCAATTTACATTTGAAATTTCCGAGTGAATACAAAATTATCTAATTTTGTTATCCATCTTATTAAACATAAAAACTCTTTTAAATGCAGCTAAAATCATTAATATCGGTTGAAAAACGAGAAAGTTATACATTTGTTCATAAGTTTGAACCTTCCCCACCCATTATTTGAAGAATAATGGCAAAAAATCTCCTTAATTAAATTTTTTCATAATCTCTTCAAGATTTTAAAAATTGTATTTTTAGGACACCTCTAGTATGTTTTTTTGGAGTATTACGTTTTCGAGTGTTCATTCCACCCCTAGCGGATATTTTAGAGACTGTACAATATTTTCCAGCAATTTTTCAGTATCACTTACCTAAAGGTAATTTTTTCGAAAGTTGTACCATGATTTTTTTCTGAGATGTGGCCTACAGTCGTTCTTAGTTGTTCACCCTGTACATTTAAAATAAAATAGCAAAAAAAGCAATAAAGGATTTAAAACGTTTATTCACTTTTAATGAACAGTACAGTAAATTTGAAAAAACAGATACAAAATTAGAAAAAAAATATCTTGTCCATGAATCCAACCTAAAAAAAATAAAATTGTGTAAGCATATTACATAACAAGTGTCGAAAGTGGAAACTATTGAGCGCATTCAGTTAAAGCAAGGAATAAAAAAGGGTATATTAATCTGTAGTTGTCATAATGTAACATACTTTGAAACTGAATTAATAAAGTTTAACGGATACACATACATTACAGCTAGTTTACAGAAAATTCATTAGAATAGTTTTTTAATGATATTAAAACAAATAAAAATTTTACACCATAAAGATTTTATGAAACATTACGTTAAATCAACAGAAATCCAATCTGATTGAGAAAATTCTATCGTTTACTTACGATTACTTTTTCTTACGCAAGAGTCGCTGTTTCGAGTGCATCAACCATTCCATAACGTACACTTCAAAATCCCTATCTGTGAAACATTTAAAGGTGTTCTGAACAGCAGCTAATAAAACAATTACTTTAGACTTTAGATCAAATTGTGCCCATGGAGACCTTTGATCGATCATCAAAAACTACATCAAACTTGATTTTCAGCCAATTGACTGGGACCCATTTTCCACAAGATACATGCGGGGTTCTTCAAACGAATAACAACATATTTTATTTCGTGAAGTGACTTTTCATGATTTACCTTCTATTACATGCCTCACTCCGTTTCGCCGGTAAATTCAGGTGTGCCATGAAAATTCATACTTCTTTTCTGTATAAAATAATATACTATTCTCATCTTGTTATTTTTATCCTGGAACATATTGTATATTAACATCATGGAATTGTAACTTAATGAGAACTATAAGCATTATTAATACATTGTATACAAAAAACTACCTATGAAGAAGAGATATGAACATATTATCAAGTTAAATGAGTTTATAATTAATTGTATCCAATTGAGTATCCAATAGCTGTGTTTCTACAACAATAAATAATTGAATTCTGTTTGTTGACTGGAGCATTCAGTGCCATAAGTTGCATATTCTTCAACTAGAATAGTATAGGTACCATTGTAAGGAACAGCTACAGCCCTTTCAAAACACGCAATCGAAAACCGCCATAGTTTTGATTTTGAAAACATCAAAATTTCAGACAAAGAAGAAAACAGAATCAAATGTGAAATCAAAGAAATGATTTATATCAAAAAGAACAAAAATTCAATTAACAATAAGACGGACCTTCAAAGTCTCCCAAAAATATACAACCATTTGATAGAGTAGCTGTAGGTGTTTTGCATCTTACCCGCCTATGACTATTATTTGTATGTTTTGTTGATGATATTATAAATTAGACAGGTTCGAGTAACTTTATTTTATTTTAAAATATTTTAGAACGCAATGTCCACAGTCGACAGCAGATTTATAATGTGCAAGTTTTAAGAGCTCATTGTTTTTAATTAGTTTTGTCTTAGCTTTTATTGTTAAATGTTGTAACGCTCTTGCGTCGTTACTTGACGGGTTGGCGTCTTAACTACAGGTGACGGGTTGGCTCGGGCGCCAGTTTATTAAAGTGGTATGCTCCACTCGCACCGGGCAGCGTCAGTGAAGAATTAAAATACTCCAGGGGTCACTTTATGGTGGTGACGAAAGTGTTGCGGCCGGTCGGGCAGATTTAACTTGCCTCCCCGGGTTCGTAACCTGGGTATTAGCTGCTTAACGTTCTTACCTTTTTACGGAGGTTTACTGGTAGTTGGAGTTGGAGAGAAGAGAAACCAAAAGTTACGTATCTACAAAGAGTCTTTATTAAACGTAAAACTAAACTAACTGTCCTCTAATTCGGGTAGGCGGGGCAAAAGCACTAGTACTAACTACTATCCTACAGGTTCAAAACGGTCTCTACTACGGTAAATAAAACAAAGCTATGCAAGGAAGCAACAAAAAAATGGGCGGAGTTGCGGTGGACGGTTAGCGGAAGCCGGGTGGTGCGGTGGACGGTTAGCGGAAGTGGGCAGAACTACTACGGATTGCAAGCGACCCTCTAGGTTAATCAAAGCTCTACTTTCGGGGGATACGGCTCTCGGTTTTTCGCGGTATCGAAATCTCGGAGTCGTGGCGGCCACTACTAGGATGTGAGAACTCAACTTTCTAGTAGCGGACACGGTTCCCCTCGATCGGATGACTGAAGGCCCAAACACGGCCGCTACTAGGATGTGAGAACTCAACTTTCTAGTAGCGGACACGGTTTCCCTTTACTTCCCCTGATCGGATTGTACGGCGAGAACCATATACCCTAAGGTATGAATTGGAATATCACTCACCTCGGTAAACGGTACGGTTGCTTTAGCGGAATCGGTTTTCTGAAAGAGAACGGTTTTATGAGCACAATGAAGTCTCTTAGATTTAATTCTCACCTGCGTATGCGGGTAAGGAGCTGAGTCTACGGATAGACTGACGACTCTGAGAATCGTTCTGCTTTACGGTATGGCTTGTTGGGGATACGGTGCAAAGACGTAAGTGTCGCCGACTGTCGGTGCAGGTTTGATAAATTATATTATATTGTACCGATGTTTATATTACATTGTACCGATACGGACGGAGAAATACAGTGTACGAATGCTGTGTTTCATATTATACGGAATATTGTGCTTTTGACCGGTCCTTGAAAATGTAACTTCAATACACACCCTTCCCACTTCGGGGAAAAAAATGTATACCTATATATTTTTTTTCAAAAACTTCCCCTGAACTATCGATTGCGGAAAAAATCCCAAAACAAAAAAAAACGTTTAGGCACCTACCTCTTTTGCGGCCGAACCCTTTTAGTGGGGGTAGGTACACCTATCACAAACTTTCGGAAATGAAAAGATGAAATTCAAAAGGAAAATAAAGTTCAACTTCTCGGTTCTTCGGTTGATGTCGGACCGGGGTAGGGCTTCCGACTTCTAGTGAAGACGCGTCTTGAAGAGATACTGACATCCGCAGGCGGGGCAGGCTGGATGTTGGTTCGGTAGCGGGCAGTCACACAGACGGCAGGTATCGTGGCGACTCTGTTTGGCTGGTGGTGGTGTACACGGACAATCTCGGGATAGTACGTCCTTCAAACCGCATCGGGAACAGAATACGATAGGATGACTGCGGTGGCACTGGTTGCGGGTGTGTCCGGGCTGACCACATCTCCAGCACAGCTCCTTTCTGACGGGTAAGTAAACTGCATCTCGACATACCTCCTTCGGTGCTGGTACCTGCAGTGGGCTGACGGAATTCGTTTCCCAGAACTTGCTGTTCCATGGGTCCTGTTCGGGGTGCTCCACAAAGTAGGGGTGTGTGGGGCTTCCGACAACCGCAGCTGGGTTGGCAGGGCGTATGGCGGCGCTAGAAGGTGATTTGACCACTGAAAATCCGGGGTCGGCGGCGTCACGGCGACTAGGGGTGTCTTGGCATTCCTCCATGGCCTCCAGAAGGTCAGCGACGACTTCATGTATAGTTGACGTGGTTTCGGGAATCGGATCCATTCTAGCCCTCTCCTTCTATGGCTTCGGGATTCCTGAAAGATCAACGCATATCAGTATTCTAACCAAACAAACGGTCCGGCGGAGAGATACCAAACAAATGACTATTACAACGGATTGTCATAGATGAGGTTCGGAGGTAATTTAACTAACGGATAGGGGTCCAAAATAAAAAACGTTAACAACTCTAGTATATATCTATAAAAAAATGATGAAAACAAATAAACCAACGGAAAAATACGATTCGGAAATTAAGAATAACTATACTACAGTCTTTTTAGTAACCCCTCTTGTCGAGGCATAAGCAGAGGGTGCGGTGGGGCGGCTCCCCTTGGGGTTCTCCTGGACATTGGCTTGCCATCTCTGAAAAGAAAACGGTTATCTCTTACCTAGTGTTTATCGGAAGTATGTGCCGGTCGTAGATCATTGACATTAATCCGATGGAGTCGTTTGCCTGTTCTGCTTTTGAGGTTGTATACTACCGGCGAGAGGACATGGGTCACGGTATAGGAGTCGAAATATTTGGGAGCAAGTTTCGCGGCGAATCCTCGGTCCGCTGAGGACAGGTGGTGCTCGCGTTTCATGACTTGATCGCCTACATGGCAACGCCAATCCCGGCGCCGGAGGTTGTAATGATGACTCTGAACGGTGAATGCCCTGGCCAGATTTACTCGTACCATCTCGAATGTATCCTTTAGACGGGACAATCTGTCGGTGTGCTGAGTGGCATCCTTTTGACTGGTATTTACATTTCCCTTTTCAACGGGAGATGCAGTGCGGTATATGGCCTTGGAACTTCTAGTTCTCTTCGGGGGTTCTGAGGGCGATAACGTTGCTTTATGGGGTCAGGATTTGTAAGACGGATCCTGTGCTCGACCAACGGTGTTACCCTTCGAATATCCTCAACTAACGGTAGTTCCCTCTGTAGAAATCTTTGTAGACGATCTTCTTCGTCTTTGGTGGGAGTCAGCGGTGGTCTTACTTCGGTGAGCCCAATGGGAAAGCACGGTACGGGCCGAGTCTCCCTTGTGACGGGACGAAGGTTCACCATAATTTGTCCACTTCCTAGGTCCAGACTAAATCGTCGGTTCCGTAATATATCTATTCCTAGTACCATGTCGAATGATAGTCCATAAAGATGTCCAAAAGTTTCGGTAAAATGCTCCTCTCCAATCTGTATCTCCACGAGATATGCGTCGGATACGATGACGGTTTCTCCATTAGCCATACGGGCGGAACTCGTCGGGATCGGAGCTTTTGGTACTCCTAGCGCATTCCATAGTCTAGCTAGTCTGTCTCCTATGTAAGAGATCACAGCTCCGGTATCTTTCAAGGCTTCCGAAATATGAGGGCGACGATCCAACCAAGATGAGACTCCATGGCAGGGGTCGTCCGGCGGATTGACGGTGCGTACGATTTCTTGGGGAAGACTTCTCGGCGGTGGTATAGTAGCTCGAACTTCGTGGAGGACGCTATCCTGTGTTCTATCTGGGCGGCTCCCTAATACAGATGACGTAGCAGCATGAGAGGCATTGTGAAGGCTTTGATCCGCGGGCCTCGGGTTGCTGCAGCGTCCTGGCCGTGGACATGGACAGTCTCGGGACATAACTCCATCCTTCTTACATCTGGAGCAGAGGATCCTGGGAGTTCCTCGAAATTGACTGCGAACATGCCCGGTCTGGCCGCATCGCCAACATTCTTGGTTTCTGCCGGTTGGTTGCTTGTTGAGTGCTGTTGCGTTTACTGTACCCTTTGGGTCAAAACGGCGTCCAGTGAGCCGAGTTGGGGACGCGGCTCCTTGATGGGTTGCCCTAACGGTCGCTGATGCGGTCGCTGCAGCCGGGCGCGGCTGAGAGCGACAGGGTGTGGCGGCAGAAGCGGCTGCATAGTCCTGATTACGCGTATTCTGCGTTGGCTGCCGAACTGGATACGAATTGGTTCGATCGGTTTGTCCACGAGCCTGCTCAATCTCGGAGCGTAGCAGTTCATAATCCCGGGCGGCTTTGGCAAATTCCTGCGGATTCTAGAAGTCCGTTCTACGAATCTGACGGCGAAACTCCGGGTGGAGATTCTGGTATAGCCAATTCAATTCCTGCTCCGGGGTGATACTTCCATGGCGACGGATGAGTGTTTGCATATCTGTGATATATGTGGCGGTACTCTCTTGAAGCCGGTGAGTTCTTCTACTGATGGCTACCTCTAAATCGACGAGATAATTGACCGGAAAGAAAAAATCTCGGAAGGCGGAACTCTTGCCAGTTAGACCAGTATTTGCGGTTGTTCCGGAACCAAAGTGCTGGCATTCCATGTAAGAGCTCGGGCATAGCTTGCAGTAGCCGGTCGAGAGAGATGGCTTGTGACTCACAAATCTCCTCAAGCCTCTCTAGGAAAGCAGCGGGGTCTCCTGATCCATTGAAGCTTATCCTCCAATCCTTGGTTCTTAATGGCGGCATTATTGGTCCTAAGCTTGGTCCTGGTGTGGGCTGGATTCCTGCCAGTGTACCATTGAACACGTTTGTCGTTGCTGGTTCTTCTGCCATGGTTACGGTGACTGTCGGTAATGCGGCGGTAGCTGTGGTTGCTTCGGATGTGGCGGGAAATACAAACGGCATTGCGGCGGTCGGTGCGGGGGAGGCGCGGCCTTCACGGATGAACTTGGAAAGGCGGCGTCTCTTATCATCTACGGTTCCGGTGACTTCTAGCCTAAATTTGGCTAGTTCCACGTCTAATTCCTCCTTTCTTAGGAGGTATACCCATCCAACACGGGTGTCAGTCGGTTCTTCTCTTGGAAGCGGGTTCTGGGCGGCGGTAGCTTCGTCCGGAGTGTTTGCGGGTACTAAATTCTCAGTAGCCATTCTACTAATAATCGGAATCGGTATAGCTTCCTTGCTCAACGGTCAGAAACCTACTTTTCCCTTACCAATTGCTCGTATCTCTAGACAGGTGACTCTAAGCAATAAACGGACGATGCCAATCGGTTATACGTACTCGATAACCTATTACACGAGGGGTTGCACAGGGGGTCTGTCCTCGGTTAAGCCGAAGCTGGCAATCTGTCAATATGACAGGTCAGCGGATTCCGTCGGATTCGGGTATAATACGGTGCCCTGAAGTGTTTGCGGTGTGTTTCGGACCTCTAAAGTGACGGAATCAATTTCACTACTTCAAAACGGGTTTTACTCAAGTTACGGAGATCAGCGGCCTCGGTACACTATAAAAATGGTCTTTTCCGCGAAAAACTGATAACCTGTCAAAGATGACAGGTCGGCGGATTTCGACGGATTCGGATATAAGACGGTCTACTAAAACGTTTGCTACGGTTTTTACCTCTCTGTAACGTTTGGATTACTTCCACCAACTCCAAAACCGTTTTTTTTTACGACTTCTGGTAATTAGCGGATACGGTATACCATAAAAACGGTCCCTGCTCGGGCGCCAAATTTGTAACGCTCTTGCGTCGTTACTTGACGGGTTGGCGTCTTAACTACAGGTGACGGGTTGCTTCAGGCGCCAGTTTATTAAAGTGGTATGCTCCACTCGTACCAGGCAGCGTCAGTGAAGAATTAAAATACTCCAGGGGTCACTTTATGGCGGTGACGAAAGTGTTGCGGCCGGTCGGGCAGATTTTACTTGCCTCCCCGGGTTCGTAACCTGGGTATTAGCTGCTTAACGTTCTTACCTATTTACGGAGGTTTACTGGTAGTTGGAGTTGGAGAGAAGAGAAACCAAAAGTTACGTATCTACAAAGAGTCTTTATTAAACGGAAAACTAAACTAACTGTCCTCTAATTCGGGTAGGCGGGGCAAAAGCACTAGTACTAACTACTATCCTACAGGTTCAAAACGGTCTCTACTACGGTAAATAAAACAAAGCTATGCAAGCGGAAGCAACAAAAAAATGGGCGGGGTTGCAGTGGACGGTTAGCGGAAGCCGGGTGGTGCGGTGGACGGTTAGCGGAAGTGGGCAGAGCTACTACGGATTGCAAGCGACCCTCTAGGTTAATCAAAGCTCTACTTTCGGGGGATACGGCTCTCGGTTTTTCGCGGTATCGAAATCTCGGAGTCGCGGCGGCCACTACTAGGATGAGAGAACTTAACTTTCTAGTAGCGGACACGGTTCCCCTCGATCGGATGGCTGAAGGCCCTAACACGGCCGCTACTAGGATGTGAGAACTCAATTTTCTAGTAGTGGATACGGTACCCCTCGATCGGATGGTTGAAGGCCCTAACACGGCCGCTACTAGGATGTGAGAACTCAACTTTCTAGTAGCGGACACGGTTTCCCTTTACTTACCCTGATCGGATTGTACGGCGAGAACCATATACCCTAAGGTATAAATTGGAATATCACTCACCTCGGTAAACGGTACTGTTGCTTTAGCGGAATCGATTTTCTGGAAGAGAACGGTTTCATGAGCACAATGAAGTCTCTTAGATTTAATTCTCACCTGCGTATGCGGGTAAGGAGCTGAGTCTACGGATAGACTCATGACTCTGAAAATCGTTCTGCTTTACGGTATGGCTTGTTGGGGATACGGTGCGAAGACGTAAGTGTCGCCGACTGTCGGTGCAGGTTTGATAAATTATATTATATTGTACCGATGTTTATATTACATTGTACCGATACGGACGGAGAAATACAGTGTACGAATGCTGTGTTTCATATTATACGGAATATTGTGCTTTTGACCGGTCCTTGAAAATGTAACTTCGTTACAATGTATTATAATTAAGTAACACATTATTCATTGTAGAGGAAAAGAAACACTTGAAAATGGCAATACGCCGAAACGTAGTTTGGGAAAATGAGATAAATGAGAAGAGAATGTAAGAATACAAATAAATCTCTATATTTTTAACTATTAACTGTGTTGGCCAATTAACAGGAATAAACTAAAATGAAAAAATTAGAATAATATAGTAGATTCACGTCACAGCTAGGTATCTGGAGAACTGCTTGTAAATCCATTGTGAGAGAAAATTTTCTTCGTTGTTAGATCTGTTCTTATACTTTTCCTTTTCACTATTGCAAATGTCTTTTTTTAAATTCACGTATAAAAGAGACTTCATTATAACATTGTTTACAGTGTCACAATGAAGCTATTTGAACACTGTTATAGTTATTTTTAGTGTACAGTTGGTTTTTGTATTCAGTTATATTTTTATTTGACATTTGACTTTAACTTTGACACAAATTAGGAATAAAATGGTCTAGCGTTGTTCTAGCTAGTAAATTATTATATTAAAGGTAAATTAGAATGATTTATATATTAAAACTATTAATGAATAAAGTACGCTAGCGTTTATTTATCAATGATTTGTCAATTGTTCATTTTTATATTGTATAGGATCAATATATAGGTATAGAAAACGATCGATTTTTGGGATAAATTACCAGATATCTATGTGAAGATGTATTACAGAAATAATTTTGTTCATGATATAATATAAATAGATCGCAAGAGCATATACGAAAAATCTCTTTTTTAAACAAATAATCATCCTCGTTTTGCTTAAATGGAAGTTTGTTTACAATTTACACAATTATTCGGTTATAATATGTCAAAAGTCAGAAATGCTGAATAAAACCATTTGTGATCTGACCAATTAGGAATCTACAGAATTGCCAACTTAAACTCAAACCACTGCTCCTAGTTTAAAAAGAGGGATTATATGAAATTCTATTTAATTTAAATAAAAAATAAATGCGAATTATAAAAAATATTGTGTAAAACTTGTGCCACAATGACTTTTTGTAGTATTCGTGATTTGCAAATTTCACTCATACTACAAAACGAGTCATTGTGACACTTGTTTTACAAATAACTATTCTTGCTATGTGTTCTTTGTAGCTGTTTACAACTTCTGATGTCGTGTTTTGCCCTGTATTATAATTAAGTACATATTAGGTCTTTTTTAGCGGAGGTTGTACTCGTTGCAAAATGTTCGACGATACGTAATATCCCAAGATGGCTGGGTAAGGTTTTTAGTACATAACTTTGTACATACAATACATCTTACGTATATTGAAATTTCTCTCGAATTATTTGCATTTTGAATCTCGTCGACTATAATGTGACTCCACTGTAGAAAATGTGTCGATTTGTGATCTTATCCCAAGGAGGGTAACAGTTGTAGTCTTATTATGCGGTTCTGTCATTTTCTTCAAAACGATTAATATTATTATTTCCCTTTTCAACTGCGCCAACTATGACACCGGGTCCAATACATAATGTTTTGTAGAAAAAACGTTGACATACTTGTACAAGCACGTTATCTATAGATAAAAACCATTTTTTATTGTACGATCTTTGTTTGCGTCGACTGAGTACAGCGAGAACTCTTTTTGGTGGACACACAGTGACATTTGTTAAAATAAAATTCTCTCTGCCCTTAAAATCCAGACTCCAATAATATCTGCGTATCCTATTCCTATTTTTGTCATCAAAACTTTCAGTACAATGGAACTTACAATAAGAGCAATGAACGTGTTTTGGGATTTTAGCAGGTCTTTGTGTAGAATGTATTTTGTTTGGCAAAACTTCTGTTCGTCTTCTCTCTATATTTTCAACCCAGTTGCTAGGATTTCATTTACGGCATTTTTTACGAGGCTTCACTACTTTCCATATTATATCCATAATTTATCTCAATACGTATACAGCACAATCATATTTGCTTCCATATTATTCTTCCTCCTCTCCGCCCTCCCTGTCGGACAAATCAACAATACTTGGTGAGTTTGGTGGATGGTAAGTTGGATTATCTACATCAGAGACATCGCCAAATAAGCTGCCTCCATTACTTCCAATACTGGTGTCAATTAATTCTTGCTTCAATTAATTCTTGCTCTGAAACGTAAACAAAGAAGAATATTTATCCAATATTGAACGTGAACATCAACTACTCTCATTATGCCTAGTAAATGACATTATCTCTGTAAAAACAACAGAGAGATAAATCACAGATAAAGTAAAACAGCAAAGTTATAAACAATTCCACAATATATCCATTTGTTTTATTCAGTAACCCTTAGCTGGTGACGCGGAGTCTGACAGACTCCGCGCGCTATTTACTTACACTTTTCCCCCGCTATAAATTCGAGCAAGTTCATGTGCGTTGCAGTACTTCAGGCTGTGAAAGAGGTATCACAATTGCTCTTTCGAAAACTCAGCAACGTTACCAGTAGAGTCTCTGACACTCCGTGTCACCAGTTGCGTTACAAATAAAAAATTGCATCATGTCAAAATTTCGCGAAAAGGTTAACCTTTTAGATCCCGAAATTGAAGAAAAGTGTTTGAAATGGTATGAGTAAGAGGATGAACCAGTGACGAAGAGTCAAGTGATAATTATATAGAAAGCGATCATGACTCAGTTAGTGAAATGGATGTTACAGATTGTGAAAATCCAAATGAAGATGCTAACTGCTAGGAAAATATCCAGTCAGGTGATTCTACGTAATATTCCAGAAAGTGAGAAAACGGGACAAGATTTTTGTGGAAAGGGTAAAAATTAAAAATTCAAGTGGACTAAAGCTGAACCAGTTAGAAATGTTTGCACATTAGCACATAATATAATTCGAATTCCAATGACACGCAATCAACCGGAAGGTAACATGCCTTCACAGTTTTTACATAGAATGTTTCCATCGGAAATGTACGAAGTATGTATTCAATGGACAAATGTTAAATTGGCAAAAATGTGAGAAAAATATAAACGATATGATAAACCTGAACTATGTGACATCGATCTTGTAAAAATGAAATCTTTTTTTGGAATTTTATTGTATACTTCCATCTTCAAATCAAATCATGAAGATATCAGAAGCCTCTTCGCTACTGACGGTACTGGCAGAGAAGTGTTTCGTGCGGTGATGTCAGAAAAAAGATTTCCTACACTATTGGTGGCTATGAGATTTGATAATCCGGATGACAGACCTCAAAGAAAAACGATCCATCCAGATGCGGCAATTCATGATTTTTTTGAATATTTGTACAAAGTATACAAAAAAGTTATATAGTAGGAGTAAGTGCCACTATCGACGAAATGTTAGTATCATTTCGTGGAAGGTGTGCATTTAAAATGTATATTCCAAAAAAACCATGCAAATACGGGATAAAAATTCAGTGTTTGACAGATGGACGCACGAGTTATGTGTACAATGCGTACATCTATGCCGGAAAAGGAACTGATGGCTACGGTGTAACTTCCGAAGAAAAAAAACTGAGTATACCCACTGAAGTTGTTTTGAGATTATGTAAGTCGCTGTATAATTCAAATCGGAATGTAACAACAGTCAATTGGTATACATCTGTCCAAGCAGCAAATTGTTTACTGGGAAAGGGACTAACGCTTGTTGGAACCTTGAAACAAAATAAAGGAGACATTCCTACACAATTTCTACCAAGTAACAATAGACAAGCTGATGAAAGTTTATATGGTTTCACAAAACATTTAACCCTGTTATCTTATGTACCGAAAAAACGAAAATCAGTTGTGTTCCTCTCATCTATGCACCATGCCAAGGACTTGGACAGAGAAAAGAACATTCTCGAAATTATATCTTGGTATAATTTGACAAAGGGTGGTGTAGACACTGTAGATGAGAAAACTGTGAAATATTCTTGTAGCCGCCGAACTTGCAGATGGCCCATGGCAATTCTTGGTAAGATTGTTGACATTTGCAGTGTTAATTCATACATCGTATATTCTTCTGTTCCTTGAAACGAGTTATCAAGATTTGATTACATCAAACAACTTTATAGTGCGTTAGTAGAGGGCCAAATGCGTAGAATATTACAAAAAAACATTCCACGGGAACTCAAATGTATCATTGCCAGCATTCTCAAAATAGAGGAAAATCCCGGGGAAGCATTTTTTAGTGTAGGGTAAAGTGCGGATACTTGCCCTAGGCGGATAGACGCCCCGTTGTCAGCCATCTTGTAATAGAATAGTTGCGACGTTTTTCAAATACCGCGTTCCAAGCGTCTTACGTTCCATACCTTAGTCACAAAGTAGCAAGCGGCTGGAGTGCACGTGGGCGTTGCAACAGAACGTTAAATACCGAACTATTTCTAAAATATCCGAATAGTTTTGTGCCGTTAATTTGGATCGTTTGTAAAATCAAGGTAAGTAAAGTTTATTATGGTTTAAAGATCGAAATAGGTTAAATCGTGTATATATTTTGATTTTTTGGTGTAATTAAAGTCATTTTGATTAAACAAACTTGTTAGAGGGCTGGGGCATCTATCCGGACGCAATGGGATAGTTGCCCTGTTGAGTGGTACGGATACTTGCCTTTGGGGGATAGATGCCTCAATTATCAAGAACTGTGTGTGACTTTAGACTCACTTATAATTAATAGCAATAATTGATTAACAATATTTTTTACAGATAATGCCTCGTCGATATACTCGAAAAGTTGGCATTGCTCCTCGAGCAACCTGGTCAGAAGAAGCTCTAAAACAAGCTGTAAGTGAAGTAGAATCTAAAGCAATGAGCATCAATGCAGCCTCCAAACAGTTTGGTGTTCCTTCACGTACATTAAGGCGACGTATGTTAAAAAAGGACTACATTAAACGTGGTCTCGGAAAAATTCCTGCTCTTGGTTACGATGTAGAAAAAAAATTAGTTTTACATATTAAGAAATTGGAAAAAGCGGGCCTTCCATGTACCCGAACTGATGTTAGAAAATTGGCATTTCAGTTAGCACAACAGTTAAATATTAAACATAATTTTAATGTAGGTTCAGAAATGGCTGGAAAACAGTGGCTACAAAGCTTTTTAGAAAGACATGAAACTTTAAGTGTTAGACAAGCAGAAGGAATGTCTCGAGCTCGAGCACTAGGATTTACAAGGGAAGAAATTGAATCTTTTTTTAAACTGTATGAGGAAACTTTAAGTCAACACGATCTTTTTGACAAGCCAGGTCATATTTTTAATATGGACGAGACTGGTGTACAAATGAACAACAAACCCGGAAAAGTAATCGCTACCAAAGGAAGCAAATTGGTCCAACACATAACTTCTGGAGAAAAAGGTGAAACCATTTCGATTGTTACGTGCAATAATGCAGAAGGAGTTTTTCTACCACCTGTGTTAATCCTTAAAGGAGTAAATAAAAAACCGGAATTTTTGGACGGTTTACCACCTGGATCTAATGTATATATGAGTAAAAAATCTGCTTACATAAACTCGGAGCTATTCATGAAGTGGTTGGTAGAACATTTTATTCCTCGCAAACCTCAAGGTAAAGTTGTGTTACTACTTGATGGTCATGGTTCCCACTGCAACGATATTAATATGTTGGAAACAGCAGCTCTACATGACATAATTCTTTTGGGACTTCCCAGTCATACAACACACGGTTTACAACCGTTAGATCGTTCCTTTTTTAAACCTTTTAAAACATTTTATGCAACAGAATTGCGTCAGTGGATTGTTGCAAATAAGGAAAGAAAAATTACGAGATATCAAGCTGGAAGACTAATTGGTGCTGCTTGGATCAGGGCAACTTCTACGGTCAATGCTCTATCAGGTTTCAAGGCATGTGGAATTTTTCCGTACAACCCCAACGCTATACCTGATCATTATTACACGGTAGCAGATGCTTCCCAGTATTCTACGGAGAATGCTGTTACTACTAATATGTCTGAAAATAATTTAACGACACCAACAGAAAACGCAGACACTTTGCCAATCAAGGAAAATTTACTCGTTCCCATGAATTCCCCACCCTCCACATCTACAAGTGAACCGATGTTTGGATCTAATACTGTAGAAAAAGCGTATTCTACCAGGCAAGCAACTGAAAAAATACCAATTGTTATTGAATGCTCCCCCTCTACATCTAAAAGTAAATCAGTTTTATTAGATATTAGTCCAACTCAACAACTTCTGCAGCTATCTCCAATTCCCATTGTTGCTAAAGTGCCAAGTAAAAGAAAAAGACAAGTAGCACAATTATTAAATTCTCCCACTGTGATTAACGAAAAGAAAAAGAAAATTGAGGAAGCTTTACATAAAAGTAAGGAAAAAGAAAACAAAAAGATCAATAAGACAAATAAAGGTAAAACATCAAAAGGAAAAGAAATAGTTAAACCAACTACCCTTCAAAACGTTACTAATCGAAAAGAAAATTATAAGAAAAAAGAAAAGAAAAAGAAAAATATTGACATTCACTCCTCCTCTTCGGAATCAGAAGAATCCGAACTGTCCCATACTAGTGATGAACTAAATGAACAGTGTCGCGAGTGCCTTGAAATCTATGGTACCACTAAATCTACTGCTGATTGGATTCGATGTATTTCGTGTGAAAAATGGTTGCACGAAAATTGCACTCTTTATGGCGATTTCTGCAACAAATGTGGCCGTGCAGAAAAAATTAAAAATATAAGAAAATAATAGGGGTGGGGTGTAAATTTTTCTTAATACCTATCAATAAGGTGGGTACGATAGTGAAATAGTTTGAGTTTTTTCTTTTTATTGCTTTAATATAAACAAGTTTTTGAAATTAATATTTATTTAATGCCCTATTTCTATTTGGGGCGACTATCCCTCTCTAGCGAGGCAACTACCCCACCTCTGGAGGATAGATGGCCAAAAAAATGGTAAGTAAAATAACTATCCCTCTTGTCGGTGATCCAGTATAGACAAACTAACTTTTGTGGAAAAATAGCTAAATATATACACTAAACCGTAGTATAATTTACTTTCAGAAAATAAGACAAATTTTCCATTTATTAATTTTTTTCAAAAAGGTGGGCAAGTATCCGTACTTTACCCTACCGTCTTTAACGCATTTAACTCGTTATGAAGGAAAGTAACTTCCTTATTATTCGTCGTAGCGTTTAGCCAGTTTTACCAGATGATTAAGAATAAAAAGTTGAACATAATGGATTTGTTAACTAATTTATGATAATTTTGTCCCTTACTTACCAGAATACCCTCGATGGGTTCCATTTAAAAATATACAAGTTTGTGTTATAACTCAAAATGTAAATGAGCTATAGTGATTTTATAATTTTTTTTAAAATAAATTATTAAAATATCTACAACTTTCAAATCATGTTTTAATAGTATCGTGTATAATAACGGAGAATTGAGACATTTAGGATATCGGTAAAATTCAGTTTTTTTCTTATATCTAGTAAGACATGACTTTTTTTGAAAGTGTAAAAGGTGTTTAGAAATAGGCATAAAAAGGTGCAAATGTTTCCCCATTTTACCGACTCCCTAGCTCTTATAGTTTCCGACATCGAATATAACTCACCCTGTATATACCTTCTGCATAATTGTTTTAACAATCATATTAGTTGATGAGATTTACTCGATATTCGTACAATTCAGCAATACATTATTTCAATAAAATAAAATTACAAGACACATCTACACTGTTTGTGCAGTTGAAATAAACCACTGACAGTTTGAAAGGCATCTCTGAATGGTAGAATTGCTTGGAATAATAATGAGAATAAATGAAATAATCTGTCGTGTTACAAAATTTTCATAAAATAGATTCTCTGTAGGAATCAAATATAGACAAAAAATGTATGGAAATCTTTAAAATTTCTAGATCCATTCATCGACAATCAAACACGTTTAACTGAAAATCTCAAAAATGATCGTGTTTATAATTGCGTAGAGTACCGATAAAGTGGCCATCTCAACAAAGGAAAAGTTTATTTGTTCTTCTTACGAAATTGAAATTATGAACAGCATAAATTTTAATCAGCAAACAATGTAATAAACCAAACCCCCAAACAAAGATAACTTTGATTGGGTAAAATAAATAAATTCAAAACAAACACTCAACTCGCAGTTTATTCAATAAACCACAAGGGTGTGCGTATAGACGGGTAGTTTTATATCAGGGGGTGAAGTGTAAAATACAGATCCGGGATTAATTCAAAATATCATCTTGTCGAAAAATATGAATAATAGTCAATTGGTGCGAGATCATTGATGAACATCAGCATCATAGGCAACGGATGAATAATAGGGCGTTGTTGCCAGATTTTTGTTGCGCATCTATAAAAAATTCTTATCGTCATATGCACCATTTTTGTACATAGGCTACGTTCATCTAAGCCAGTTTAAGAATTAAGCGGAGAGTAATATGCACCGGTACTATGTAAATAACGTTTATTTTAATCTCGATTATATTTGCAGGAAACTACGTAAAGTTGTAATTTCAATTTGTTACTGTACTTTGTTGGTACCAATTGTGTCAATCGTCAAACTTTTTCTGTTGGTTACTGTAGAGGAATGAATATGGTATTTCCTGTGTTTTACTTTTCCGCACAACCTATCTAATATGCGAGAACAGTATTGGTTTACCCCAAAAAAAGTTGGAATTTTGAAGAAAAAATTGAATTATTTTCACGTTTTTCATCAAGAACAACACGAAAAAATGGTTTTTAGAAAACAAGTCCTGAGTGTATGTCGTCGTCGTTGTTGTCGTCGGCCACTTTTCGTTACATGTCTTGTTAGCACGATACAGCCACCGGAGTGCAACAAGCCACCAATTTCATGATTGAATATTGTTCAGGACATCTCACAGATGAGCTCTATTGATTTTAAGCTCATTAGGGCCAGTAGAGCGAGTGCTATGGTTCTCGAAGTACGACATTTTTGTCATTTTTTGAAAAATTTTAGTTTGTTAGCACGATACAGCCTCCGGAGTGCAACAAGTCACCAATTTGATGATGTAATATTATTCAGAACATCTTACAGATAAAGCATATTGATGTTCAGCTCACCAGAGCCAGTACAAAAGGTGCTATAGTACTTTAAGTACGACAGTTTTGTAATTTTTTCAGAACTTTCAGTTTGTTAGCATGATACAGCCTCCGGAGTATATACAAGGGACCAATTTTATGATTGGATATTATTCAGGGCAGCTCAAAGATGAATCGTCTTGATATTCAGCTCACTAAATCCAGTACAACGAGTGCTATGGTACTTGAAGTACCAAATTTTTGTAATTTTTGGAGAAATTTCAATTTGTTAGCACGATACAGCCTCCGGAGTATATACAAGTGACCAATTTTATGATTAGATATTATTCAGAGTGTCTCAAATATGAATCCTATTGATACTCAGCTCACTGAAGCCAGTACAACGGGTGCTATGGTACTTGAAGTACCAAATATTTGTAATTTTTGGAGAATTTTCAGTTTGTTAGCACGATACAGCCTCCATAGTGTATAAAATTGACTTTTATGATTCAATATTATTCAGGGCGTTTTATGGATGAAGCTTATTGATTCTTAGCTTATCAGACCTAGTACAACGGGTGCTGTGGTACCTGAACTGCTACATTTTTGGTCCTTTTCGGAGAAATTTCGGGTTGTTAGTACGATACAGCCTCTGGAGTGTATACAAGTGACCAATTTTATAATTGAATATTTTTCAAGGTGCCTCACAGATGTACCCTATTGATTTTCATCTGATTAGAGCGAGTACAGCGGGTCCTATAAATCTAGATATACTACATTTTTGGTTACTTTTGGGGAAATTTCTGTTTGTTAGCACGATACATCCCACGAAGTTTATACAAGTGACCAATTTTATGATAAAATATTATAATATTATTCAGGGCATCTCACAGATGCGGAAAAGTAAGTTTAATCTTTAAAGCCGTTTATTTTTAACTGGATTTTATTCACATATTTTTGAATATTACAAACGATTATATATTTTACATTTTTTGATAGCACATGGTTATGTAGGTGATCTATGATGATTTCCGTGTATGTTATCACCGTCGAGAAAATGAAGAATGGTCATTTTCGTCGATATTGCGATGTGTTTGCATTTTTGAATTTTGTCTATTGTCTGTGGCTATCATAAACCCATTTCCACTTACCTCTCAACTTGCTTAACAAAGCAGACCAGACAGTACACCACAAAAACCTATATTTTGAACTATAAAGTTCTCCTAAATCCTCACAACACAGTGAAATTTGCAGAAAAGTTCACATGAAACACTGAAACGATAACACGTTCTAACTTATAACCTTAAAACGTGGCTACTTGACATGTGGCTGCATTGGCATATTAGGTGATAAGCGGCGTGTCGGAGGGCATCATGGAACCTCCTTCTTCTAAAATTGTGTTTTTATGCATAGGAATTCAAATTTTTTTGTGTCCACACCAGAATCCGGAAAATATGCAGGATTTATTTATTTATATATTCCAGGTGCTGAGAATTTTAATTAAAAAACATTACTTAGATACTTATTCAAGTTTTCTTATACCGAAACTAGAATTGAATGCTGTTATGCAATACAATTTTAACCAACAAAATTTCAAAAAATGAGTTATTCTTTGTAATCTATTCAAAAAAAAATCCTAATTATTTTTCTATATCATTTTAAGTCACTTAACGCATCTAAATATGGCAAACTGTTAGTGAAAGGTTAAACTATTTGAATATTAGCTTTAAAATGATACGCAGTAACGTTTCATGTCTCTTAGTGTCAATGATATGAACAATACCTGCCATCTGTTATATCGAAATAACAAGTTAAGTGGCATAACTTGTTATTGCACAGTGATATCCTAACCTTCAACACGAACTTCTGGCGTGTTAGCAACGTGCGAGTGTATTTTTTAAGTTGAAAAGTATTCTTACGTGGCATATGAAACCAATAATAATTGGTAAAAAAAAATGTTTATAGTACATTAGTGCATATTTTGATGAGGGCTTATTCTCTGTTTCAAGTAAGTATTTGAATAAATAAATTCATTCAGTAAGATAACCTAAAACAACAATAACTTTATAACTTACCTACTAATATTGCCCTTATTTAAAAGCTAAAAAGTTTAGTTTCCTATTTTTATGAAATATCTTTGAGGTAAAAATCACAACCAACTACTAATACTTATTATTGAAAATGTATTAGTTTCACAATAAGCTAAGGTTCAATCTCTGTTGCTTAAAATCTTATTGCAATTTTGTGTTTAAACTTCATATAAGGATTCCAGGCTTCATAACATCTTGTTGCAAATTATTTAAAGAGGCTATTGATACAAAATAAAAGATTTGAAGAATATAAAAGTTACTTGATGCTTTGTTGTAAAATTTCGTTTTGGATTAATTTATAATATTACAATATGTTAAAAAAAAGATATTATTTTTAGGATTTCTTTTTCAACTCTCTACATAGTTTGGTATTTTAATTCTTTATTTTTGGCATATCAATTTTATATAACTACCTACTTCAAAGGTATCTTTTTTCTATGGTACAAAATTTTATTTTGTTTCTAGTATGAATCCAAATTCAAGAGGGCATCGTATGGTAACAGCAAGTCTTGGAAAATATTTTGAATCTAATAATCAGTGTCCTAATGCAGCACCAATCATTATTTTTGAGGGCATGACTCAAGAAGTTTGGAATAATTCAAATACTGATTCTCAAACTCACACAGCACAAAATAACGACGTTTTGATTATTAAACCAATGGGTGAGCTTTTAACTGCAATAAAAAATAATTTCGACAATGCTCAATATTTAGTGGCGAATGAGCAAATAGACGCATCATTCACAAATATTATTCATGAAGTTGCAGGCATTGGAAAACATGGTTCTGTTAAAAATGGGCTTTTGTCATACGGTCCAGGTCAGGAATGTATTTTGACAGGTGATATTGTAGAAAACGATAGCGATTTTACAAACAAGAGTTTGCCAGGTGATAATGATATCTTGATAAACCAAGTTAGTGAAGTTGAACATCAAACAAATGTTGAAGAAGAATTCTCAGAAGCATTTGATAATGTCTCAGAAAAAGAAAACCAACTTTATCAAGATCAGGGGACAAGCAATCTCGACACCGATCAACCAAATCATAGTAGCACAATACAAGAAGAAGAGAAAGAGCAACATCTATTGGAAGATCCCGATCACATTCCTAACGAAGAAAGAGAACCAGATAAAGGAAACGGAGCAAACCAAGGAAGAGCAAAAAAAGGAAGGAAGAGAAAATACCCAGAACACAGTAGAGAAATAAGAAAGAAGAAAGCGAACACTAATCAAAGGTACATCAGCGTGAAAGGAGAAGAGGTGTCTTCCAGAGAATTTACTCTGATTGCGAATGCTCAAAAAAGTGTATCATTAACTTATCAGAAAATCATAGAAAGGCTGCTTTTGAAACTTTTTGGAGTAGTGGCTCATTTCAGGCAAGAGTGCATTAATTCAAAGTAATGTGAAAGAAACAGTTAAATCAAGGAGCTATTCTAGCGAATCGAAACGGCAATTTACAAGAAAGTACTTCATATCAGAAATAGAAGTGTTCAAACAGACGTATATAAAAAGTTTAAACATAAGTCAAACTAGGATAGACCTTGCTTTGGAAAAAAACAGAAAAGTATAAGTGACTCTAAATTGAATAATATCAGAGAATTTATTACGTCTATTCCAAAGTACATCTCCCATTATTGTAGAAATGGAACTTCATCAAGATTTTTAGCGACGAATTAAAACTTGCAAATTTTATATGATCTTCACAAAGTAAAATACCCCGACGGTGTTACCCTATCTCGTTTTAAGAAAACGTTTTACCAAGACTCAATCTACGCTTTAAAAAGATACAAAACGATACGTGTTTAAGATGTGATACTTATCAGGTGCAAAAAAAGGTGCAAAAGACGATGACTTAAACAGACTAGAGCAAGAACATAAAGTTCATCTAGAAGCACATAAAGTTCATCTAGATCATGCTTACAAATTACGAAAGCAAATGAAACAAGATCTCAATCTTGCAATGTCTGATCCTAATACTGAAACTTTAACTTTTGACCTTCAAAAGACCCACGCTTTGCCGCGATTGCCAACCGGCATTGTTTACTACAAAAGATGTCTCAATTTACACAATTTAGCCATACACTGTGGTAGTACGGGTAGTACTTTAATATTTGGCTAGAGCATTAAGCAGGGCGAGGTACTCAGGAAGTTGGTTCTTGTTTGAGGAAATATATTCTTGAGAACTTAATAGCCAGTCCAACTCATTTAATACTGATACGTTTCAATTTTGTGGTTGTGCAATCTAAGTCACAGGAACTTGAAAATATAATTCGTCATGCAATTTAACATCATTTTGACCTACCATGTATATTAGGAAATCCAGTGGCATCTATATTGGGAATAATTTATAATATTGTACAGCCATAAACATTATTACCTTTCCTAATTAACTATACGTCAAGTATTTATTTTATGTTTGTGGAGCATGTCCCCTTGGTGTTACTCCGAACGCACTACCCCTGATACATATCTTTGTAACGCGATTCTCCGTGATGTGTCTTTGCATATATTATTCTGTGATATATACTTGTTGGATATCTCAGCTCTTATTGGTTATTGGAAGCTTTGACATCTCGAGAGCATTCTGATTGGCTGGCTTGACACGAGAGTTTTTGATTTTGCCTGTGAATATACTGGACATTCATTGTTCGCTGGGTATATCGGAGTGAATGTGGTTGAATTCATGTCACCATTTTCGGATGAAATAATTGAATATTTCACCTTATATTAAGGGATGACCGATTGGTGATACACATTTCCCGTGTATCGTTAGATATTTTTGGAGTTGTTTGGAGAGTATAGACCTGTGGAAATACCATTTTTTTGGGATCAGATAATACAACCGACAGGTGGTTTTTTTTATGCTGTCATTCCAGTTAATTGTAAGTATCAGAATGTTCCTATAGTTTCATTAACTAGATTGTTCTCAATTATATCGTAGAGGCTTTGTCCATTGTCTGATGAATTGATTTTCCTTTATAGCTGTACATTGTACATGAAAACCAATCTTGAAGAGGGTATATTGTTTCAGTAGGCCTTTATCACAGTACCTAGGGTAATAACACCCTCAGCCCTATATATTCGGAACTCAAACTGGCCATTTGGGTTCTCTTTCTTTTCTTCTCTTCTTTTCGTTCGTCAATCTTTACTATTCTGGATTTGGTTTTGGATTTCATTTTATGGGACAACGTTGAGTCAGAACAACAAACTTGTATGGGGGAAAATTTGGATTGTTACTGAAGAGTACAATATTGGATCTTCTAGCATTCTATAGAAGTAGTAGTTGGTAGCCACCACTGGCAACCATCAAGACACAGTTGATTTCACGCAAGTTTTAAACTTTGGTTTATGTAAAGTACCTTTTGCGCATAACACTTGTTTATATCCGTCAGTGTAGGTTGTAGATAACTTTTTTATTACCGTAAGCCACTTGTGGTGCGCAGTTTACGATACTTGTGTTGATTATGTATTACAAATACTCTGATCAACATACACTATTCAATTAAACCTGTTTTACCATTTATACTCACATTGTGGATTGGTGATAACTACACCCACTGTTGTTAAATTTGTAAACGTTACTGTGGCTATTCAATTTTAACATACTGAGTTATTTGAGTTGGTGGTAGTACGCGTATGAGCTCATATGATATTGCGCCATATTGTATTTTTAATATTTACTTTCAAATTTCACATTTAATTGCATAAACGTTATTTTGTGCCATAGATACGTATGGTATATTGTATTGATTTAACTCTATATTGTATTTGGAACTTAAGTATATAGTTTTCTCATTCTACCGGCTAATCGAGTACTCGTTTGAGAAATTTCATTTGTATGTAGGTACTGGTTTGTACATATTTATACCCAACGAACAATCCATGCTGTAACATACGATTTCAATCGGGGGGAATTATAGGATTTTACCGGGGGGGTTTCATAGGATTTTACCAGGGGGGTTTCATAGGATTTTACCAGGGGGGTTTTATAGGATTTTACCAGGGGGGTTTTATAGGATTTTACCAGGGGTTTTCATAGGATTTTACCAGGGGGGTTTCATAGGATTTTACCAGGGGGGTTTCATAGGATTTTACCAGGGGGAACTATAGGATTTTACTTGGGGGGAATTAAAGGATTTTATTTAGGGAATATATAGGGTCTTAACCCAGGGATTTATAGGATTTTAAAGTACCATTGGGTACTAGTGGGTACAGCCTGTCAACCTTTTTTTTGTACAAATTGTAGTAGGATTGAGTTACTACTGGGGAGGGATACATTAGTTTTAAAGGTACGGGATATATATTTTTGGCTTGGGATACTTGTATATATATATATATATATATATATATATATATATATATATATATATATATTTGTATAAATTTTTGTACATCATTTAATCAAGCGGGGAATTTCACTTACCTATGATAATTTGTGTTCATGACTTATGAGTCATTTTGGACACCTGGGGGAATTTATTGTAATTTTGTGGTACCCTTCTATGTACTAGTTGTAATAGTAGAACATTGTAAGATCGCTTGATATACTAGGCCAATTCATTAAACTTAGACTTGGGTAAGTGACATCTGACTTTTATTTCTCCACCTATTTGGTAGTCTTAGGGTGGGAAAAACTTGTGTAGATAGTTGTCGGGAGGCAAGATTGCCTGGCGCCCTTTTACATTTATTTAGTCTGTGAACAACGGACCCCCCCGTCTCCGCAAGAGTTAGAGGCAACGCCTAGAAGCGCACAGTATGCACCGAGTTTTAGGTTCATATATCTCAGAGTGAATAACGGTAGGTGGCAATACTATGGGCAGATTCTTGTGGAGGACAAAACCGGAGCATCAAAATGGTACTTATGCTTTTACAAATTCTACATAATCACCACAAACTTGAAAAAATCACTATTCGATGTCTTTAACCTGGACATACATACCTTCCCAATGATTCCGAATAGATTATCCAAAGAACATTTCAAATCAATTGCTCCGGTTCAAAATTTTGTAACTAATCGAAAAACTGATATTGAAAAAAATAAAATTTTATGGCTGAAGACTTTTGAAATAGAATTGGAAAAAAAACATTCCCACCAAACTCTTTATGAAATCTAACCTTGATGATGATCCAAAAGAAGTAGAAATTGGTAAGAGGCTAAAAGGACGTAAAAATAAGCCAAATTTTGCATCTCAACTGCCTTTACTGCGGCCAGATGGCCCTGAACTGTCAGCTCTTAAGCTTCCGGATCTTAAAGATATGTTAAAACTAGTTCCAAATGATTCAAAGCCTTTTTATCAATTTTACAGAAACGTTCAGGTTGATGATTTTAGTGATGATGTCGATGGATTTGGATTACCGACAGGTATTGATTTTGAGCCGAAAGTGATACCTATTAGAGAAATATTTTTTTATTCGTTTTATTATGAACAAACAACGAATAATTTTTCATGTGATAGGAAGATAGTTTTTGTTTTGACCAAATAAGGACGAATCATTTTTTTTATTATGTGATATTAGGAAGATCTTTTTTTGTTTTGTTTCAGTTTTTTTAATAACATTTCAGTTTGTCATAGAGTTTTGTAATAAAAGTTAACGAAAACGCCTATTTTTTTGTTTTTTCCTTTGAGCTTTCTGATTTGAAAAGTACCTAGTTTGGTAATAGGCAATACAATCATAAGGAACATAACATTGCATTTATTTATTTTTCAAGATTTGTCAATAAAGTGTTAAGTGCTTTAACATACAATCGTTAGTAACAATTACAATTTGCAATAATAAAATTTTGATATAAAAGAGTATAAAGCGATGTTTTCATTATGTAAGGATAAGAACTAAAAAGAAAAATTCACCATATATTTGGAAAAATGAAATTTGTATCAACAAAATACAAAAATATGCTATTTAAACATGAACCTGCTTGAGACAGATTTTACACAAAATAGTGTTAATGTAGATTAATACTGTATTCCATAACAGCGTCCAATTTATATTACATTTGTACGAAAATCTCACAACTCTCATGGAAGAAAACCTGACCTTACTAAAAACTCTGACATCCAGAGAAAGCACGTCGTACAATTTGTAATTGTAATTCATATTAAAGTGGCACATCTGATACTTAGAATGGTTCATTATCGGGAACTGTACGATGGATCCAGTTATGTACATCTTATGGACATTCTGGCATGTATATTTGTAGATCATCATGATTCAATTTGATCCAACATAGTACATTCATTGGATGTACGTAAGCGAGCCAATTCATAACATCCTTTGGATGTACTAGAATGTACAATTATGGATAATCCAGGTTGATCCAATAATATTTTATCCAGTGGTGATACGCAAACCTACAATTTCTGAATGTGCAAATTGGATTCAGTCCTGTACACCCCATGGATGTTCACAAATGTACAATTATGGATATTTTCAATTGTTCCAATATTGTGCATCCAATGGATATACCTACATGAACGTACAATTTCTGAATGTACAAATTGGATCCAGTCCTGTACACCCTATAGATGTTCAGAAAAGTACAATTATGGATATTTCAAGTTGTTCCAATATTGTATATCCAATGGACGTACAATTTCTGAAAGTACAAATTATATACAGTTCTGTACATGCCAAAGATATTCAATAATGTTTGTCAAACGTCCGATATTACACGTCCAGTGGACAGCCAAAAGACGTCCAATTAGGAAACGTACAAGACTTATCCAAACTTGCACATTCATTGGTCGTTCATATTAGGTCCATGGACGTTTGGAACTCAAACGGGCGTCGATTGGACGCCGTGTGCTGAATGGGCTATGTTATAGTATAGTTAAACTTCCTTAAGGATGACTGAGATAAAACAGTAGTGATAACAAAGACAACAGCAACGAACAAGTACATTTAATGCTAATTATAGCAAATAAATAAAGCGATATTTTGGAGGACAAGAAAACTGACCGAGCTTCTGTAATCAGAAAAGATGAGATCGGGCAGCATATAACGCATTAATACAATGCAAGCTCACCTAGTAGTGTTTTGGGTACTACTGAAAATTTACGAAAATATTATGAGAACCGTAAGAAGGGGTTACGAAAAACTTTGGCTAAAGAAAAAAACATCTTACTGAAGATGAAGGAGATGTAGTGGAAAATATCTTATTAAGCATTGGCATTCCAAAAATTTTCGTTGGCATTAAAAATAATTTTGATGATACCAAAATAAACGAAGTTGAATATGTTTTCGAACATGAAGAACTAGAGGCAAATGATCAAGATGTAATTATACTGTATGGAATTAATGAAATTAACTGTCTTGACCCTTACTTCGTGGAATCTACCCATATTAGTGTTTTAAATGAAACTCGATGTTTCTAGCTAATTCCACAATATAATGGAAAATGTTGAAAATTATAAAAAATTGACAATTGTTTCGATAACTGAATATCATCGTCAGAATGATAGAAGTTACATTTCATTTGATGCCTACCTGATGTTTAGTAGTTATTTTTGGCTATACCAAGAAATGACCTACCTTGTGATTGACTTAATATATGTTAATAGAAAAAAGAAGAAGATGTGATATTACAAATATTGAAGATTAGATATTGTTAGCCCTATGGTGATATCCTGGATATCATTTTTCCAATTAGGATCAGTATAACTGTGCATTGATATAGAAAACCTGGAAAACTATATCTGCTGATATTTACAATTATCACTTAAGAAGACAGCTTAGTAGTGGATAACTCCCTAGATTTATCTGTTCATTGACGACTTTATATTGTGAGATTCTTAAGTGTCTTCTAATTTCCACCTCTTCAAGGAAATCCAGTTCTTGTTTCTTATCACGAATATGTAGTACTTCTAGTTCTGTGTTAGGTGTCAATGAATGGTTGGTGTCAAGTAGATGTTTTCCGTAATGGGATTTATCTGGTTGTTTTAATCTGTATGCTCGTAAGTGTTCACTGTATCGGGTTTCAAAATTTCTAAGGGTCTGACCCAAATAGACAGCATTACATTCTGGACATTTGAGTTTATATATACCTGATTTCTTTGATGTTGGTATTTTTATTTTAACATTTAACAATTTTGTACTTACGTTACTTTCTGTTCTAAATATTATAAGAAATATTTCCTGCATATGTGATGGTCTTTTGATGCCCACCTGATGCTCAATAATTATTTTGGGCTAGAACAACCTTGTGGTTGATTTAATATATACAGTGATGGGCATAAGTGTGGAACCAAGTGAATATCTCTGGAATGGTTGAAGATAGTAAAATGAAATATGGTATGCATATATTACGCAAAAAGGTGCACATTTGAAAAATATTTTGACAACCGTTCCACTTCCGGTTATACCGGAAATGGACAACTACATCATTATTTTAAATGGATCTTCCTATATATTAATGGGTTTTTGAAATCTATGTAAAATTTTAGGGCACTTTTGTATGAAATACTTTTTCCAAAAATGGATACTTTTTGAAATATTAATTTTTTCAGAAAAAAATTGACCTATGTAGACCCTTTACAAATTATATTTGTACGAGCAAACGCTTGAATAGTCGTAAACTGTTTCTGTAAGGTGACTACTAGGTAGGTCAAAGATATTTGAATATGTGTTGAAAAACTCTTCATTGTATACAGGGTGCGCATAAAAAGTTTAAATATTTGAACTTTGAAAATTTATGTTTTCAAACCGTTATATCTAAACCTAATAGTTTTGAAGATATTGCAAACTTTTACATTTATGCCATTTCTCATTTTTTACCACTGATTTCGATAAAATTGAAAACAATTGGGGGTTCCTTTTAAAAAAATGATGAACTTTGATATTTTCGAAGTTCAACTTTTGAAACTTTTTATGCGCCCCCTGTATACAATGAAGAGTTTTTCTACACGTATTCAAACACCTTTGACCTTCCTAGTAATCACCCTACAGAAAAATTTCACGATTTTTTAAGCGGTTGCACGTACAAATATAATTTGTAATAGTCTACAAAGGCCAATTTTTTCCTAAAAAAAATAATAACTCAAAAAGTATACATTTTTGCAAAAAAGTATTTTATACAAAAGTGCCTTAAAATTTTACATCGATTTCAAAAAACCATTAATATATAGAGTGTTCCATTTAAAATAACAATGTAGTTATTCATTTCCGATATAACCGGAAGTGGAACGGTTGTCAAAAGATTTTTCAAAGGTGCACCTTTTTGCGTAATATATGCATATCAAACTTCATTTTGCTGTCTTCAACCATTCCAGAAATATTCACTTGGTTCCACACTTATGCCCATCACTGTATATATTAAATCAACCACAAGGTAGGTCACTTCTTGTTCTAGCCCAAAATAATTATTGAGCATCAGGTGGGCATCAAATGAAATGTAAAGTCTGTCATTCTGACTATGATATTTAGTTGATACGTTTCAATTTTGTTATGCGAATCATATATAATATCGTACAACTATAAACAATAAGTCGATGGGTAATAAAAGAGTTATAACATTCGTTTGTTGTGCACTATATGCACGAATTCTTATCTCCGTGTATTATTATGTTTACATTTGTGACAGATCTGATGTCTATGTGAGTATAATTCACTACAGACTTGCGTTCATTGGGGCGATTCTGAGCTCGGATCAAAGTATCGTTGTCGATAATTGATGGAATGTTTTTCACGTACCTAAATTATTTGGCAAATGTGGTTGTGATTCCTCCATGTAGTTGCTAAGCCGAAACTGCATGAGGGTAGAGTTGGAGCTTCCGCGAATTATTGTCTGTCGATGACAGTCAACACGCTGGAGTTAATGGTGTTGGATTCAGACGGTAGAGTCGGGTTTATTGTCTCAATTAGTTAATATTGAGAGTATGCAAGCAATGTTTATTACCTTTCTCAATTAACTATACGTCAAAGTATTTATTTTGTTATTGTTAAGCATGTCCCCGTGGTGTTACTTCGAACGCACTGCCCGATATACATATCTTTGTAACGCAATTCTCAGTGTAGTGTCTATGCATACGTGATCTGTGGTGTATAATTGTTGGGTGTCGCGAATCTATTGGTTAATGAACATTTTGACATCTCGAGAGCATTCTGATTGGCTGGCTGATTGAACACGATTGAATTCGTTGCCGGTGTTGATTCGTCCGTTACCGTAAGACTTGTGGTAGTCAGTTTATGACCATACTTATGTAAATCAAGTAATAACAAATGCCGTGATCAACATATAATATTCGATTATTTCTGTCTTACCATTTATACTTTGCGAATGTGGATTGGTGTAGATTTTGTAGACGTTACTGTGGCTATTCAATTTTAATATTTTGAGTTACTTTAGTTGGTGGTAGTAAGCGTATGAGCCCATATGATGTTATTGCGCCATATTATATTTTAATAATTATTTTCAACTTTCATATTTCATTACGTAAACGTTATTCTGTGCCATAGATACGTATGGCATACAGAATTGATTTAACCCTATAGTGTATTCAAGACTCAAGTAAATAGATTTCTCATTTTTATCGGGTAATTGCGTACTCGTTTTCAGAAGTTTTATTTGTATGTAGTTACTAGCTTGTACATATTTATAGTCAGCGAACAATCTGGGATGTAGTGTAGAATTTCAATTGGGGGGAAATTATAGGATCTTAAAGTACCATTGGGTACGATATTTGTATATATTTTCATTAAATCAATGGTGGAATTCACTTACCTATGACAAATTGTGGTTAGGATTTATGGGTTTATAGAACATTTGGGGATTTCTTGTAATTTTATGAAACACTTGTACGTAATAGTTTTACTAACGGGATTTTTATAAGATTGTATCGACAAAACTAAGGCATTTTATTAAACTTAGACTTGGGTCAGTGACATCTGACTTTTATTTCTCCACCTACTTGGTAGTCTTAGGGTGGAAAAACTTGTGTAGGTAGTTGTCGGGAGGCAAGATTGCCTGGCGCCCTTTTACACTTCCTTTAGTCTACGAACAACGGACCCCCCCGCCTCCGTAAGAGTTAGGGGCAACGCCTAAAAGTGTACAGTATGCACCAAGTTTTAGGTTGATGAATCTTACAGTGAGCAATAGAATGTGGCATAGTATTGAAACCATTGACAAATTTCTTAGAATGTTTGAAATTTTATCAATATATTGTGTATTGTGGAATTATCTAGAAACAGTTGTTTCATTTAAAACAGTAATATGAGTAGATTCCACAAAGTAAGGGTCGAGACAGTAAATTTCATTTTTAGATTCATTTTTCCCATGTGCAGTGTATATATTTTCCGTATTAGATTAAGAAAGTAAGGAAGTTATCATATTATGTAGTCAAAGAAGACAAACTCCTATAGCGATTGTTATTTTAAATATTCCCTTTATTTTTCTACTAATTTATCTATACCTACTCTCATCTAATAAATATAAATTGAGATTTATCTGAGATTAATCCTTCTCATGTATAGAAAATGTTTGGGAGCCGACTCTGACACAAAATTTAATATCGAGGGCGTCTTTATTTGAACCATATTATAGTCATGCTTCACGGTATAATTTGTAGGTTGAATTGATGATAGTATTTACTGAAATTCTCTAGAGAGGCTCTCGGAGTGATTCTCGTTGAGAAGACAACTTATTGATTACGGTCATTTGGGAATATATTTGCTTAAACAATGCGACATTATAGGTATACAGATTGTCTCCTGCGAAAGAAATACTCATCTCAAATATTATATAGTTGAGAGTTTTAGAGGAACAGTCATGTTTTTATGATTCCGTTTTTGACAATAATTTCACTGCCTATTATTCATCCTGATACCAATTCACTTTTCGACGGAATTTAAACCGTGAATTACTCTTCTAGTTCTTTTTCAATTCGGGTATATGAATGCAACATAATGTCGTGAAGTATGAAAAAGGCAGAGTATAGGGGTTTGTTAAAGGGGAACGGCGGAAGGCAGGCAAATGAGGCGGTCGATGATGCGTGCCGCGTGAGTGGTTGCCTTCCACTCTAGTTGATTAGATCGGGGCGACGGGGGCGGTATCGAAACAGCCTCACTCGGTTTGCCGCCAACGCCGCTCCCGATATTTTATCTATACGAGGTAGTACATAAGTTATAATACACAAAGCAATATAGGTAACGAAAAAAACTATTTCCACTTTCAACAAGGGTATATGTTTTAGATGAATTTATTGTCAGAAATGTTTAGGAAATATAATTATTTCGTTACGTCAGAGGTAGCAGAACGGTTACTAAAGCTCTAGCAATAATTTAATAACAATAAAATTACGCGGAACACATTGAATCCCGATATGCTGGAAGGGAAAATGTGATGAGATGGTAGTTGGATCTGCTTTTATTTATGTACTAGTGCTCCATTAGAATGAATTAAAAATTATTGATAAATTGATGTTGAGTTGAAGACAGGGCGAAAATCTATCTATATTTGAGGAAGTACTCCAATATATTGAACTAAAATTTTTTAATCTAATTCTATACTTATTATTAACCCAATAATTTGTTATAACGATTTTAATCTTAATCTATTGTAAAACCATTAGATAAGAAACTTTGAAGTGTGCAAGTGAAGTGTGCTAGGTCATTTAGTCAAAATAGAAAATTAAAAATTTCATCTAGGACGAATATAAAAAAAAAATGTTGATGGTTGCTAAGCGGGAATCGACGGAGGTTGTTGATTGATTTTTGATTGAAAAAAGGGAAGAAAATTGAGAGGGATTTCTAAAGAGGTTATTAAAATAGAGACATTCAGCAGAATCAAATAAGATTATAATAAGAAAATTAAAGAAAGAAGATACATGTTGAGATATAAGAAAAGCTGTAGAAGAAATTTTTCTTAAATATAAGTAAAATCAACTAAGTATTACTTCAGAGTACAATGACACTAGTGGAGAATATAGATTAAATAAAGAGGAGAAAAAGTATTTGATCACAATACAAGTAAATATAATAAAACATTACTTACTGGAACTACGGAAAAGCAGTCTTCGGTATCCAGCAAGGATATAGAACTGAATTTTGGTTCAGTTCAGTACTACACATAATTAAATTAAGAAGTATCGAAGAAAAATCCAGTGCATAATTACAAACTGTAAGGTAAATTTATAAAAAACTAAATTTATATCATTTCTATTTTTCACAAAGGAACTGTCAAAATTTACATACATAACCTTTTTATCTGATCGGACTTGTGTCAATTCAAATGGTAATTTTTGGATATATTTCACATAAAATTTAACGACCAGATAAAAAGTTACTTAACAAATTTTAGATAAGAATATTATAACAAATTTTACTGAATATATTTATAACTTAAATAAAATAAGAAGGAACTTTTCGACAATTTCAATAATATAATTTCTCATAACTTCTAAATATTATTCAGTAAGATAGTTAAACCCATTGGCCAAGGTATTTATTAGTAGTACAGAGACGTATTGAGTGCTATTTAGATCTATTTAAAAATTATTGGAAAATAATAAGTAACAGTTAGTGTAAATATTTCTTTTCCTTATAAATTATATAATATCTTAAATATTTTGAAGTTTAAATTTAAATATAAACGTATCCTCACTCACGATAATTCCCTACAAATAATTAAGAGTTACATCTTGAGGACTGAAGTTAGCTGGCCTTTTACTTTTTAAACTAAACAGACATTCATTTATTATTTCATTAATTTCATCTGGCGCTCAACAACTAAAACTATAATAAATAATATAAATAATATAAACAATTGAATAAATAAACGATACTATTATCTCAATATTTTTAGTAAAAACATACCGAGGTAATGAGCTTAACACAGAAAAATGAAGAATATCTGAGAATTACAAAAAGAAAAATATTGAGAAGAATCCTATGAGACCAAAAAAACAACAAAAACACGAATATCGAACACTCATGAACCCCAAAATAAGGACCCATATGGAGGGAGAAGACATAGCAAAGTACATAAAAGCACAGAGACTAAGACGGTACGGACATATACAAAGGAAAGATACCCTTCCCTGTTGAAAAAATTCATGAAGTGGATGCCAATAGGAAGTAGACCTAGAGGAAGGCCGAATATCAAGTGGGAAGACTAAGTAAACGAAGACCTGAAAACACTGGGAGTAACTAATTGGAGGAAAATAGTTGGAGACAGAAAAGAATGGAGAAATATAGTAAACATTGCAATAAACCACACCAATTCATTTAATTGGCAAAAGGAAAAAGCAGGAAGAAAATGCGAGCTACAGTTCGCTGACCCATGGTTCATGCATGGTATTAACCTTCGAGCTTCCGGTATAATTCACGAACGCTGATCCATGTTTGTACAACAACTGATAGATATTTTTAGTCTATAGCTGCATTTATTTTAGTATATAAGTTCGATTAATTGAATATATTGGATATCGTGTATTTTGTGTTTGAGTTGTGTAGTTGTATTGTCAATAAAGTATCTTTTTATAAAGTGACTTTTCGGGCAACAACTCTTAATTAGTGTATTTTGTGTTCAAGTTGTGTAGTTGTATTGTCAATAAAGTATCTTTTTAAAAAGTGACTTTTCGGGCAATAACTCTTAATTGGCGCAGTCATTAGTATAGTGGAAGAGCCCTTAGTGATCCTCTTTGTTTTTTAACGTTTATCCACTTCAAGAACCTTTGGGAAACGTTGAAGTTCATCCAAAAGTGCCAGAAGAAGAATAAAAGTAAGTGAAGTGTATCCATAATGATTAGAAGAAAGAGAAAAATCGATCTAAGTTAAGAAGAAGTACCTTTGGAAAACCAAGTGAAGTTCATCCAAAAGCTTTTTAATTAAAGAAGCAAGAAGATAACGAAACTAGTAAAATTAAGAAGAAAAACCTTTGGAAAACCGAGTGAAGTTCATCTAAAAGCTATAGAAGTAAAGAAACGAGAAGAAAACGACACTAGTAACCGGAATGCATCTCAGCATCATCGTTAGCCTGTAGGCAACTATAATTTTTCTTTTTATTACCTATATGTCAGAAACACCTCAAGCAAACCCTCCTCATACCTCTCAATCATTATTACGTCCATCAATTCTAAATTTAAACACACCTAGACTCATAATTACCCCACCTCATAGCAACATCATGCCTGAATTTAATCCAAAACACCTAGACATTCTATCTCCATGCGATGGAAATCCCAACGAGCTGTACAACTTCATTAATATCGCTACTCTACTCTTAAGCCATTTTTGGGACAATAACAACACTCAAAGTTTTCAAAACCACCTCCTATTCCAAGGAATCCTAAGTAAACTGACAGGAAGAGCTAAGGAAGTCATCTCAGTCTACGGATGTACAGAATGGGAACATACCAAAGAAACATTGATCCAAAACTTCGCCGACCAACGCAAATGAGAATTCTCTCACAAGAGACTTAGTAAATTTACGTCAAGGACCCAATGAATCTCCACAGCAGTATTACGAGAAAGTAATGGGTCTGCTAAATACAATATATAACTACATAGAACTTCACAACGGCGATATTAACATAAAGGCAAGTAAGAAGAGCTTTTTCTAGAAACAAGCCCTAACAACTTTCCTAACAGGACTTCGGGAACCCTCAGGTTCCACTATCAGAGCAATGAGATCAAGCAATCTATCTACGGCAATGCAGTACATCCAGGAAGAAAACAATATAAGGTATCTCCAGAAAGCAGTAAACCTTCAACCAACAACCAGCAGGCATATTAGCGCTAACCAACAACATAAGTCACCTCTTATGTCTTCACAATGGCAACCATCAACGTTCAAACCACAATGACAACCATCAACTTTGAGACCACAATGGCAACCACCACCTCTCCGACTGCAATGGCAGCCACAACCCCAACAGTCTGGATTTAGACCACCGGCGCAACCAAATAATTTCATTCCACAAGGCCAGAAAGTATTCCCTGGATCGTCAAGGTTTCAACAGTTCAGTAGGCCTCAACAACAAAACACCTGGAGTAATAAACTTTGAATATCTCAGCCACATAAACCAACACCAATGAGCATTAGCACTAGAGCTACGACTCAGAACCGAAACTGGAGATCTCAACAACAGCAAAATCCGTCAAGATTCACATCTGAAGAATTATTTAACATTGAATATGCTAACGAAGCATATGGTTATGATACCAGCAAATACTACAGAAAAACTCCAAAACCAAAATTCACGATAACACCAACGCCAACAAAACCTTTGGAAATAATTCATCTCGATACCTTCCAAGCAAATGGTTAAAAGTTTCTGACTATCGTCGATGCATTTTCCAAGTATACACAAGCATATCCGATAGAGGGATCTAATTCTATCAACGTTCCAAATGCTCTCATCATCTATGTAACACATCATGGGATGCCACACATGATGGTAGCTGACAGCGGTACCGAGTTCAAGAATGGACTTTTGCAAGAGTTTGTAGACAGTCATAAAATTATAATTCATTACACTACAACTGCGGATAGCCCACAGTCGAATGGAATAGTTGAACGCCTCCACTCCACAATACTCGAACATCTCAGAATCCTCAGAACAAAGAAGAAAACTCTAAGCATTAGGGAACAAATGCTATATGCTATTTTGGGTTACAACAGTTCTGTTCACTCTGTAACCAAACAAAAACCAATAGATGTTCTGAATGGTAATTTCGGCGCTCAAGACCCTTTTGACATAGACATCGATTGAGCTTTGTTAAACAACTATACACAAGGCCATCGGGAAAACCCAAAGAAATATATAAAGAAATCAACAAGAGAATCCAAGACATCAAAGAAAAAGCCATCGAAAAAAGGAATGAGAAACGACAAACTCCTATATCCTACAACCCTTCTACCAAAATCTATACCAAAAAGATGGTCAAAAGAAATAAATTACTTCCAAGATATTGTCCTAAAATCGTTACAAAAGACAACGAGGTCACTGTTGACACTCAAAATACAACTATACACAAGAAAAAAAAACTCTAACACCAGCCAAGAAAATCTAATGTAAACCCTATATTACAGATGTACATACGGCCCAAGAAGTCCTGATCCAGGATCTCAAGGACAACCCAGGAATTCTATCCCTCAAGCTAGGACTGGCAAGAATTTGAACTAGTAAACACGACTTTATCCACTATTTTTACCTGAGACCATTAGCTGAAGAAATAAATGCACTTGAAAAACAATATCGAACAGTAACATCAGAAATTCAAGAAGGACTAACACAACCTTACTTCGACCAGCTTCAAAATTTCGACCAGTCTGTAATACCTACTAATCGCTGCTAAGCAGAAACTCCACAGCATCTATCCAGAATATAAACTGAAGAGAAGATTAATTAACGGTTTGGGAAGCATAATCAAAGTAACATCTGGTAATTTGGATCAAGAAGATGCTGGAAGATACGACAAGGCCATCGCCTCACTTGAGAAAAACCAAAACAACATTATATCAGAAATTGACAGGCATACGATTCTAAACAAACTAATCATGGCAAACTATAATACTACAGTGACACTCATTACACACATCCGTGAAAACATTGCTTTTGAGATAAACAAAATCAGCACTGATATGAACAAATTTGTATTTGTGTTTTTAAATGAAACTCACGGTCTCTAGTTAATTCCACAATATAATAAAAGTTATTGAAAATTCTAAAAAATTGACAATTGTTTCGATAAATCAATATCATCGTCAGAATGGCAGAAGTTACATTTCATTTTATGCCTACCTGATGTTTAGTAGTTATTTTTGGCTAGACCAAGAAATAACCTAACTTGTGATTGGCTTAATATATGTTTATAGAAAAAAGAAGATGTGATATTACAAATACTGAAGCTTAGATATTATAGACCCTTCAATAACTACATGGAAGTACGAAACATATTAGACCAGCTCAACCTAACTCTTCAGACTATCTTACAGCTTCTCATGGACTTAGAAACGGCCATCACATTTGCAAGATTAAATATCATTCATAGCAGCCTAATCAACCCAGAAGAATTGAAATGGGCAGTAGAGAAAATGCATGAACATCACTCGTCCGAACAATTAGCATACGTACAAGAAGATTTCACGAAATACTTTAACATTCTAAGAGTTGACGGTTATTACACCAATCACAAATTGGTATTTGTCATCCACTTTCCAGTCTTCTATCCCGATCCGTTCTCATATTTTCATCTATTTTCTACCCCCACACATAACCAAACAATAATCATTCCACCTGGTCCTTACCTAGACTCTAATGAAAACATTTACCAATATATGGAAACTCCCTGTGAACCAATGGGCATAGAATACCTATGTGTAGAACAGCTACTTCAAGAAAGCTATGATTGTGTTAACGAAATCCTGAAGCTCACCAACGAAGAAGCCCGTTGCGAACATCTACCTATCTCAATTAACTCCACATTCATTCAAGAGATGTCAGAAGCCCATTATATAGCAGTTTTCCCCCAGGCTACAAAGATTTCTACACAGTGTTTCACTTCAAAAATTATGGTGCTTCAAGGAACATACCTCATCGAACTTCCTCCAGGATGTCGCTTCAGAACAAATACGGAAGCATTTGAAAACACAAAATCGGTAATACAAGAAGAAGCTTTAACCCTGCCAAGAATCAAAACCTCCCCACAGACTCAGATAGCCAAGACCAAACCATTGACAACCAAGAAAATCCCGTTGGACCAACTCCACCTCCTTACCAGGGAAGAAGAACGACTACAATCAATACCTACCAATCAGCAAAAGACAGACCCCACACACTTCTGGATGACTCCAATCTACATCATCATAACCATTTGTATAATACTGGGATTATATCAACTTCGAGGACGTCAACGTAAAACTCCAGAAGAACCAGAGGTTCATCAGGATGTGCCATCATCACCATCAGTTTTGTTCGTCCCTTACAAAACTTCTTCGGGGGATGGAGAAGTTACAGTTCGCTGACCCATGGTTCGTACATGGTATTAACCTTCGAGCTTACGTTATAATTCAAGAATGCTGATCCATGTTTGTAGAACAACTCATGATTCTGCAGAATTGCATATTTTTAGTCTATAGCTGCATTTATTTTAGTATGTAAGTTCGATTAATTGAATATATGGGATATAGTGTATTTTGTGTTTAAGTTGTGTAGTTTTATTGTCAATAAAGTATCTTTTTAAAAAGTGACTTTTCGGGCAACAACCCTTAATTTGCGGATTGATTCACCGCGAAGAAAATGGATCAAAAGAGATCACCAAGAACGGCCGAAACTCATTTTGAGGAGCTTAGTGCCTATATATAAATAAACTCCAATATCTAGTAGTAAACAGTACAGTTATTGGCCCTTTTAAAAACCGAATAATTAAAAGAATACAGTACATTATCACCTTTACTTTTCGATTGAAACAACTATACTACATTCGTTTAGAGTGCAAAACCAATTTCTGTTAAAATTATTATAAATATTACGAACAAATGTTACTTCTATTACTATTTTTTATTGCTACGTAATTGTTTGCTGTATAGTTCTTTCTTCTTCCTATCAAGTTTAACTAAAACATATTCAATAAGTTATTATTATTTTATTCTCATTTCCATCTGATTGAAGTTCGTAGGAAAACTACTATTGTGACGTTGTTTATAGAGCATAATTTTTCCTAAAATTTAGAGTTAGTAGGTTTCGATTAATAAGACAAAATACAACACGTTGCACAACAGTTTGTAAACGTGTTTGCACTCTACTAAATATTATTTTAGTAAAAAAGTTTTCACATTATTCTGACACTCAACACATTGTACAAACAATGATGCAGTAAAATAAGTTTACTTTACATTTCGAAAAATGTTTTATGCTTTGATAAAAATTGGTAGTACATTAATGTGCCAGTGGGCATATTCGATATCGCTGTAGGTAAGCAGTTCTGTGAATTGATTTATTTTTAGACTCCGTGCAATTTCACAGCTTTGCAGGGTAGAATTAAATACTTGATATTCAGTTGTGATTAGTTTGTATGCGTAACAAATGGCAGAGTATTTTATTCATTGAGCAGTCCTATTTTTTGTCAGTTGTTGATTGTATAATTATATTTCTCAAATTTTGAGAGTGGTACACAAATCAGGGATGATATATTGTCCAGATGATAGAGACCTTCTTTTTCATGGATTTTCAGAAGAATTTGAGAACGACGAGAATCGGAATTTCCATCTTTTGCAATCCAGCTCACTTTCGAAACAGATGGCGTGGAAAGCTGTGAAGGTACAGATGCTTCTGATTTAGAAACTACTGGCGATATAAATCGCTTACCTAGCAGAATGTTCTTGTCAAAATGTGCTACGACCTGGAGCAGGGATAAAAATACCATATCAGATGACAATGTAAAAGCTGGTACTTCAAAGGAAACAAGCGCTAGTGGAAGCGACGACGATGTTCCTATTGCCGAACGCGCGCGCCTCTGAAAGAAGAAAAATATCGAGAACCATGACCAAAAGTTACCAAATATCAAAACCGACTAAAGAAAAAAAATTAACAAACGGAAAGAAAATGGAATGAAACCGAAACGACCCACATATTGCATATTTACTTCTCGACTTCTGTTTAATATCGTGGATTGACTTTTTGATATAACGGCTGTAAGTGAAGGACCAGCTCAAAGAGAGCAATAAATAAATGGCTGTGTGGATGAAGGAACTGTTATATGAATGATTGTATATAAATTCGTGACGAAAATCCAATACTTTCTACAAAAAAACTTTATTTATGCGTTTACCGTGACATATACATTTTTCGTGACGTTCTGTCTCTCTGACATAATAATAACTTTCTTTTTTTTACAACTGGCTTGCAAAATACATTCGAAAGTCGGTAAAAAAGTTTGCTTTAGCGATGAGTACAGGTTGACAGCAGTCGGCTGACACTATTGCCTTTTTTTAACAAAAAATAGGGAAAAAATATAAACTTAACATCATCTTTGAAAGTAAATTAAGAGCAAGTGATTTTGCAGCTTGAGGTATAATTTGATTTCGAATGGTATTTGATAAAAAATATTTACAACAAAATGGGTTCGGAAGTCAGATGTGATGGGTGTCATTTACACCAATGTCAAAACCGATCAAAATAATACGTGGTTAAATATAGAAGGCCTTGAGCTAATTTAAATGTCAAATTTTGGAAAAAAAATGATATGTTTGTTGTTGTACAAACTTACTTCGTGACCAAAGCAGATAACCGCAGTTATAGGAACTATTTAGTGTTGTTGAAGTATAGATCACGACGACAAGATAAGTGGCTTTGGTCATGAAAATATGGAAGTAGTTAGGCAAGAAATTGAGAAGTTAACACCCACTAATACCAAAAAACTTAAAGCGAGAGCTTGGAGACAGTTTACTGACTTTTACCTAGAGAAGTTATACAATTTCGATAGGAAAGATATATTTGTTGAGGAACTTGGGTTAATTTTGGAGGATTTTGGATTCAGTATGCGCAGGCAAAATGGAACAAATAACAAGGAACGTGTGGTGAAAGTGTTTTGTAACTCTATTGCGAAACAAGGATAGCAACATATTTATAAAAAGTACAATAGTAAATTTGATCGTTTTTCCGATGTTGAATGTGTGAACGCCAGAGCTGCTAGGAATGCTAAACGTTGACAACTGCAACGAGACCCGTTTAAAAAAAAGTTCGTGCATCAGCGTTGTCATCAGATGAATTACAAAAAATTATTGAGCTTTGTGTGAGAACACTCCGGAGGGCCCGCAGAAAAAATATTTTATATTGATACTTATAAATTAGCTTGGAGGGGTGGGAAGGGAGCTTCAGCCTGTATAGAGTACTATTAAAGAAGCTGATAATCAAGGGCATTTAACTGGACACATTGAATATAACCCAGAGTTATATATCATACTACAATACAAAGGGAGCATCGTAGGTAAGACAAGTCAATTATACAATGCCATATATGCCAACTGTTGGGACACGCAACCTCTAATTGTGGAAGAACCCCCCGCTGTTTGAAATGCGCAGGATCACACCTCACGCCGGACTGTCCCAAAGATAGGATGAAGCCAGCAAAATGCGCCAACTACGATCACCCTGCAAATGTCGATGTTTGCCCTCTAAAAAGAAGAATATGGTTCGAAGAAAAGCGGTCCCAAAACCAGAAAATTAAAGCTGCTCCTGCAAAGTACATTCCCGCCTCAATCCCAACAGTATATCCTTGGACCAAAAAAACAAACCCCAATAAAACCGATATTCCTAGTCTTCCATCAAAACTCTCTCAACAAAAACCCACGCAAAAGATCCCTACCACAATTCAACAGAACAGCACCGAGAACTTCACACACTGATCAACCTGGACTTCTTGTGTTTTTTAAAATATATATATTCCACAAACTTATTTTGTAAGGCTTCAATTTGGCGACTTAGGCTTATATTAATAAGTGAATTCCAGATTATGCTACCAAACTCCAACTTGCTTCTTATGAGCGAATTAAAAATACTTGTAATCGACTTAACATTAGTAAAAGCATGAGTAGTACGTTTTATAAACCCAAGTAATTTATATGATTGAGAAACAATGTTAAGAATATGTGGTTTAAAGCTAAACTTACCAGTGAGTAAAATACCAAGTTTTGTTATCTCCTTTACTCTCGTTAATTGAGCATCCCCCATTGTATAATAAAAATGGTTAGAGTTTTTTTGGCAACTGAATGTCAAAACAACACATTTGCTAGTGTTAAATGGTAATTTATTAGTTAGCGACCAATTATATATTTTATCTATGTCGTGTTGTAATTGTAGATGATCATTTGAGTTATTCACTTTTGTGTTAATTTCCAAATCGTCCGCAAACAATAAACACTCAGATGTAATTAAGGAGGGCACTTCGTTTATAAAAATCATAAAAAGTAATGGCCCTAGATTAGATCCCTGCGGTACACCAGATTCCGCCATAAATACCTCAGACTTCTCACCCATGAAAGACACATATTGCCACCTATCACTAAGATAAGTTGCATAAAGTTTTAGTAAAGGATAGCTCATTCCCAGTAAATTTAACTTTCTTAAAAGTATATCGTGGTTTACTTTATCAAAAGCCTTGGCGAAGTCTGTATATACCACGTCAACCTGTTCCCCTTTATCAACTAAATAATTGGAGAACGTTAGCAGATTTGTTTCAATAGACCTCTTATTACAGAAGCCATGTTGCTGATTACATAAAATAGTTTGAAAATGCGAATATAGTTTATCATATAATATATATTCAAAAAATTTAGCGCTACAGTTTGCTATGGCAATCGGCCTGTGATTACTGAACTCGTCCCTAGGGCCTTTTTTATGTATCGGAGTAACCTTTGTGATCCTAAACGCCTCTGGAAAGTAGTTATTGTTAAGTGATTTTTGTAACACAATTATGAGGGGGTATGTAAGATAATCGCGACAGGCTTTAAATATATATCCCGGAATGCCATCTGGTCCGGCTGAGAACTTTGGTTTAAGCTTTTTAAAGGCATTGTGAATATCCTGATCTGTGATCCTAGTAAATCTGCAGGATTATTAACCAAACTATTTTCCAGGAAGTAGGTATTATGGGGAACACCTACATTTGATACTATTATTAAGAGCCGAAAATTGAAATAAAATATTCCATAATATTAAACCTTATTTTTATTGCTACCACACTGGTAAAATTGCTTTGCGCGCTAAACCAATGGCTATAATGACAAAAATATTTTATTGGTATTAAACTTTAATCTGGAAGTCCTCAAATATTGTAAGCGTTTAATTGTCAGAAAGTAAAAATCTTGTTACAGAAATCAGTGAACTTAAAGTTAGTCAATGAAACAATGACAAATTGAATGTTGGGGCTACTCCTGCTAGTACTACAACTGTACCAACTACCGAAATATAGTAAGGGAGCACAAAGGAAGAGATTAAGGAAGGAAGCAAATCAGAAAATTACTAAATAAAATGGGTAGTATCTATGCCAAATTATTAAAAAGAAAATTTAATTCATGGAAATAATTCAGTACTCATATATAAGTATTCTTTAGGATCACGACATATATCAAATAATATCACCCCTATCATTAAGGACATAACAATATATCAGTATTGAACGACGTTAATTGAAATATACATATGTAATCATTGTATACATTGTATCATATGGCACCGAAAGAAGCTTTTTATTTTCGGACACTTGAACATTTTCACATTTTTCATTCACGACGACATAAGTGTAACGATGCCATAGCCAGATATCAAAATAGGAAAAAGCACGATCAAAAAGTCAGATAGGTAAATGACCATTACATTACGGCGGGTGAATCATATAGGGCGGCAGATGGTTCGACTTTAGGTATCACGAAATAGAGGGGTTGAAGAAGCTCTATAACAGCTCCATAATATTTCATTAGCTGGCGATCCTTAGGCGGAGAAATAGTCCAGGAATATAAGTGATTATTGCTTATAACTTTTCAATAGATTTTTTTTCCTTTCAAAATTGTTATTGTTTAATTATACCTTCTAAAGAGAATGTTTTGATAAACGAGGAAGGTATGTAGACTATTTGTGGACTGGTCATTATCAATTAGGTCAAACACGGTTAGAGAACCGCAAATACAAGGCGCTTGAAAGTGAAGAATAGAGTAAGCCCGAGTAACTTATTTATTTTGAAATTCAATGAAAGAAAACGTATTGCAAACGTTTTTTACTTTGAACAATATTGAGTACACCATTTTCAAGCAGATTTGGGATCCGATATCAGGCAGATGGCGGTGATCTACTTCTGTAGTTTCGTTAAACTTTTTTTATTTATTCTTGATGTGATAAAGGGTTTATCTTTCGATGATGTGAGTCTCACATAATTTTTTTTATCATAGAGGAGCTGCCTCACAGATTGAGCAGAAAACCCAAGAGCAGCAATATGTTTCCGAGCAGAGCGCCTAGGGAATCGCCAAATTTTCCAGGTCGATGTTTTACGATGGTCTCACTGTTCAACTTCAGTTGATAAGTGTATATAAGGCTTCCCTATTTTGATATGTACATGGAATATTGTCCATCAACTTCCTTAGGAAAGATAAAATAATTTTTTTATGTGAACGTGGACTTCGACTCTGCTTTTAACAATCTCATTTCACCAACTCGAAAGGTTTAGTCCTTTTGAGTCTTTTATCTATTCCTGCAGTGTCGAGTACGTTGATTACCTCTACATCAGTATGATGAAGAAGTCGTAATTCGTAACTCGTGGAAAATTTGGTTATAGTTTGATCAAGAAAATAGGGGAACATTAGGTGATACTGCAGTACTAGCATCCAAATGCCATTTTGTAGGAGTGCCACCAAACGAAAAAATATGTAACTGTCATTGGTCCTCACTAAAGCTCAAAAGTTCGCAACGTTGTCGGATGTATTTGTACTTTTGGTAATATACCTATTTTATATTTTCAAAGGTTAGTTTGATTATTGGAGTAATGGGCTGCTGTCATGCCATCGAATTATATTTAATGAAAATGGAACATTTTCACGATCATGGAACTGCTTTTGTTGCGGATGCTCCCGAAACAAAAACTAAAGTGGCACGTCAATTTTCAATAACTGGTTTGTTTTATAACATTGGTTAAAATTGTATGAATCTACGTCTATCTAATGTAACAACAAATGCATTTTTTTTTATTTTCAAAAGGGCAAGTGTTACAGTGCAGAGCATTGGAATCAACAAATTCAAATTAGTTAAGAAAAGTAATTGCAACTTACTTGAAATTACCCAACCTTGAAAAATATACAGGGCATTGCTTGAGAAGATTATCGGAGACAATATTTACTGATAGAGGTGGAAATACAATAGACTTAAAGCTGAAAATCATCCTCCGTGATTTAAAGTTACATCGAAAGACTAATGAGTCTAATGACTAATAGATGAAAGTGTCCTAAAATGACATAGCTGCTAAAATGACACACTTGCTCTATATAGGAGACTAGACGCGGCATCTCTTATTCAGTAACTGAACTAAGTAACGAACACTCTAATAAAATATATTATAAGTTTACAGATTTCTCCAGGTTTATTTAACGGTTTAATTGTGTAGGTTATATTTTAGTGGCAAGAAAGTTTTGTATGCGTGTATTTTACATTGCTGTTTTTATATCATTCTCCGTGGCATTAATTGTTATATGTGAACAGTGAACAATTGATAGGTAAGTAGGTTTTGTAATAGCAACTTTAACATTACCAATAATATGATCAACATGTTGAAAATGTAACATTGCGTTTAAAATGACATATTATGTCATTTCATACGACGCACAGTACAATTTCCAGTCTTTTTGGTACCATGATTTATATTAATTGTAATTCGATTTTTTTCAGATGACCATGGTTAGAAGGTACGTCAGAAAGACTAATAGACAGTCCTGGGATGAAGCATCTATACAGCAAGCTATAAAAGATGTACAAGAAAAGAGAATGGGATGGCTAAAAGTATTTAAAGTGTATGACGTTCCTCAAGCAACTATTAGACGTAAATCTGCTAATAAGAATAGAAGAGTTAAAGGGGTAGAGAAAACTCTGGACCGTTTTTCAAGAACTTTTGATTCCCAAATAGAGAGAGAGTTGGTAAAACACCTAAAATAGCTGGAATCTAGACTGGTTTGACCACAACCGAAGTGAGACAATTAGCTTATGAGTTTGCGAAAAAAAATAAACTAGATAATAGATTAAATCTTGAAAAAGGAATTGTAGGAAAAGAGTGGCTAAGAGGATTTCGCAAAAGAAATACCGACATATCTCTACGACGTCCAGAACCCACGTCAGCAGCCAAGGCACGACCTTTTAGCGAGCCTCAAGTGTCCAAAAATTTTGAGGTTGTAGATTATTTTCTACAAGAGAAATCTATCACTGTTGAGAAGATTCACAATATGTATAAAAGTGGACTGTCTACTATCCAGAAACCTTCGAAAATATTGGCATCAACTGGGCGCAAACAAGTAGGATCCCTGACAAGTGCACAAAGAGGCCAACATGTTGTTTGTTGCATGGGTGCAACAGGTAACTATATTCCTCCAGCCTTGATATTTTCAAGAAAAAACAGAAAATATGAACGATTTGATAAAGCACCTCCTGGAAGTTCAGGTTTGTGCCAAGAGTCTGGTTGGATGAACTCAGAACTCTTCGTTCAATGGCTGAAACATTTTTGCAAACATGCTAATCCCTCTCCGGAGAATAAAGTACTCCTTCTACTTGATGGTCATGTGAGCCATACCTGTTTTGCAGCTGTGTTGTTTCGTAGCGAGAACAACATAATTCTCATGTGCTTCCCGGCTCACTGCATCCACCGTATGCAGCCACTTGATGGGAGTTTTTTCGGACTCCTAAAGGCGTATCACAATCAGGCTTGTATCACATGGATGAAAAATCGTCCAGGTCGTGTTATTACAACTTTCTAAGTGAGTGAACTATTTTCTGAAGAGTATGGTAGAGCAACCACAATCCAAAATGCATTGAGCGGATTTGCTAAAACAAGAATCAGTCCATTCAATTCTAACATTTTTCCCGATTACCTTTTTGTGCCAGCGGACACAATTGATATTGCACTAGAAGATACTCAGGCTGAAACATCAAATTCGTAGGGATGCAGCTCCACGATGACAATCAAGTAGAAGAAGAAAATCAACCATGTGTCGTTTCTGAACATAAAATCAATAGTCACGAAGAAGACAAGACAGTAGTCGCGAAGGTGTCATTGATAAAAATATTCTCTCCTCCAATAACAATATACCAATCAATAAAGAGGAATGTAACAAAAAGAACGCAGTCCTAACATGTTCTCCGAAACATGAGGAATTGAAATATAAAAACGAAGAGCTAGCAAAGAAAAAATCGAAAATTGACGCACGGAAGATTAAAAAGAATATTTCTTGTGACAACTCAAAAGAAAAAAAACAGGTCAGAAGCACATTGTTCTAAATTACATATGAATTTGCGTGATCAAACTACAAAAAACAGTCCCAAGGTAATAATTGAAGTTGAGACTTGACAGAAGTGAACCCCTTCAAGAGACTGATGATGAAGATGGGTTATTTAGGGCATCAAAATATAAGGAAACTTGGATCCAGTGTGGGTTGATCCTGTCTCAGTTGTGGGCTCATTTGGAGTGTACTGATTTAACTCCAAAATCAAAGACATTCATTTGTGATTTGTGAAACTAATTTTTACTAATATTGTGACACTGTCATTTTGGACACCCCCAGTGTCTAAAATGACATAGTTCAACTAATAACATTTTGGGTCTTTGTTCCATTTATTTTTCATTATATTGCGTTTTTCTTTAGAGCATTTAAGGATTGTTTATCTTTATTTGCCCTTCTTTGAAAATATTTTCAAAATAAAGCAATACAAAAAAATTAGGTTTTTTTTTATAAAAAGTATGTCATTATAGGACACCTTCCCCTGAAATGGAGACAGTCTAAAACATTATTTTACAACCGGGTTCTTCCCATGTTACCGCAATTTCCAGTGCTTCAGCTAATTTTAATGCTTCAACTTCTTTAAATTTTATGAATACTTCAAATGTTTATAGTGGTATTTTTGGTAATCGTATTAATCTTGATGACGATTTTACACCTTATGTTAATTGCACAAATTGTACTAACGTAACTGTTCATTTTAATTCAAAATAAAACATTATAACACAATAATTTTGCATTCTTCAAAAATGTATGTACATAATCGTAGATAAAATACTGTATTTCACTCGCACATAATGGTTATTATTACACTCGAATGATTACAACAGCTTAATTTTCGTATAAAAATAACCTACTTATGTGCTCGTCAAATAATATACTATAATTAATTTGCTGTTAGGTATACAATGTGTATAAAATCCTTGGCAACTTAATTGTGAGTGGGTGTACGGCAACACTGTAAATTTCCATGCCCCATAAAGAAGTAAAATTTTCACTTAGAGAATGAGTGCTCGAAAAGCTTTTACGCACTTAGAGGAGGTGTATTTAGTAATGGTGTTTGGATGCGAGTACTGCAGTATCACCGAAAAATTCCGCATTGTTTCTTTCCTTTGTGGTGTTATCATTTTCAGAAACTTAGATTTTTTCGTTGCTTCTATGAAAACTTTGCATATTCTTCTCAGTCCATTTTCCGATTTCGACAGAATCACTACAATGTCCTCGTATGCCAGTAATTATGTTGCCCTAGTTTTTAGAATCACTGTTCTGTTCATACTGATTTTGCGTACTATCCATTCTAATACAGTGTTAAACAGAGTGTTGGATAAAGGATCTGCCTGCTCTAGTCCTGTGCTGGTCTCGAAGCTTTCAAAATTTTTTTGGTTTGACTTGATCTGCGTTATTGTGTGCTCGAGTGTCATTTTCATTCTTTGCGTTTGCTTCAGAATAAAAATATGATCCATGACTGATCTTCCAGATCTGAATCCGCATTGATAATATCCGAAGAAGTATTCTCCATATTCTTCTATAACTTTTCCTCTATGGCCTTAGCTAGTATTATACACTCTGTGTCCAGTAGCGCGATCCCTCTATATATTCTGCATTACCTTTTTTTATATAGGTACCATTATCGCTGTTTTCCAGGCTTCTGGAATTGTCCTTGTTCCCATAAATTAAAAATTAATTGGTAGATTGTCATCTTTAGTGCCTCTTCGCCATATTTGATCAGTCCTGGTTATTTTTCATCTTCTCCAGAGGATTTGTATTATATAGCATTATTTCTGAGATTTCTTCCTTCGATGGTGGAAATGTTTCTGCGTCATTATGCCAATTTTGGGTTGTAAGTTACTCCAATTGTTCGTTTTTTTATTTATTATTTCTTTGAAGTTCTCTTCCTAGATTTGTTTCATTTAGCTTTCATCCATTATTATTTCTCTTGATTAGTTTTTATATTTTCTTCTACGCGCCTATTTATTCTGTCCTCCAATCCTTTACATTTTTTTGATCTACATACATTTTTTGTTATTCTTCTTTGATCTTCGTACTGCCTTTTGACTTTATATGTACCAATCTGTATTATGAAATTGACTGTCTCGACCCTTACTTCGTGGAATATGCTCATATTAGTGTTTTTAAATGAAACTCAAGGTCTCTAGTTAATTCCACAATATAATACAAGTTATTGAAAATTCTAAAAAATTGACAATTGTTTCGATAAATCAATATCATCGTCAGAATGACAGAAGTTACATTTCATTTTATGCCTACCTGATGTTTAGTAGTTATATTTTTGGCTAGACCAAGAAGTAACCTAACTTTTGATTGGCTTAATATATGTTTATAGAAAAAAGAAGAAGATGTGATATTACAAATATTGAAGCTTAGATATTATTAGCCCTATGGTGATATCCTGGATATCATTTTTCCAATTAAGATCAGTATAACTGTGCAATGATATAGAAAACCAGGAAAACTATATCTGCTGATCTTTACAATTATCACTTAATAAGACAGTTTATTAGTGGAGAATTCCCTAGATTTAACTGTTCATTGACAACTTCATATTGTGGGTTTCTTAAATGTCTTCTAATTTCCAGTTCTTCAAGGAAATCCAGTTCTTGTTTCTTTTTACAAATATGCAGCACTTCTAGTTCTGTGTTAGGTGTCAATGAATGATTGGTGTCAAGTAGATGTTTTGCGTAGTGAGATTTATCTGGTTGTTTTAATCTGTAAGCTCGTAAGTGCTCACTGTATCGTATTTCAAAATTCCTAAGGGTCTGACCCAAATAGACAGCATTACATTCTGGACATTTGAGTTTATATATACCTGACTTCTTTAATAGTGGTATTTTTGTTTTTACATTTAACAATTTTGTACTAACGTTACTTTCTATTTTAAAAGAAATTGTTGCATTTGTTGCTGAAGATATTATCTTTGAAATATTATTAGAAATATTTCCTGCATATGTGATGGTTTTATAAGTTTTAATTTCATCAGCTTGTTTAGGATATATTAGTTGTAATGCCACTTTTTTCTCTTTTTTACTAATTAGTTTATTTATCATATCTAATGGATAACCGTTAGATGTTGCTATTTGTCTAATTGTATTAATCTCTCTATCAAAATTACATTTGTTCATAGGAACTGAAAAAGCTCTATGTATCATTGAATTATATGCTGCTAGTCTGTGTGAGACAGGGTGGCTAGAATTGAATGGAATTGTCACATCAGTCTGTGTTGGTTTTCGGTAAATTGAATAATCAAGTACATCATTAACTCTTTGAATTTTTAAATCAAGAAAATTGATTGAGCTATTTTCTTCAATTTCTAATGTAAATTTAATTTTCGGGTGTAAATTATTGATGTGGTTGAAAAACACATCTAATTGTCGCTCACTACCCATAAAACAAGCTAATATGTCATCCACATATCTATACCAAAATAAAATATTTTTCGAAATATTACTTTCAAAGATCTTTGAAAGTAATATTTCGAAAAATATTTTATTTTGGTATAGATATGTGGATGACATATTAGCTTGTTTTATGGGTAGTGAGCGACAATTAGATGTGTTTTTCAACCACATCAATAATTTACACCCGAAAATTAAATTTACATTAGAAATTGAAGAAAATAGCTCAATCAATTTTCTTGATTTAAAAATTCAAAGAGTTAATGATGTACTTGATTATTCAATTTACCGAAAACCAACACAGACTGATGTGACAATTCCATTCAATTCTAGCCACCCTGTCTCACACAGACTAGCAGCATATAATTCAATGATACATAGAGCTTTTTCAGTTCCTATGAACAAATGTAATTTTGATAGAGAGATTAATACAATTAGACAAATAGCAACATCTAACGGTTATCCATTAGATATGATAAATAAACTAATTAGTAAAAAAGAGAAAAAAGTGGCATTACAACTAATATATCCTAAACAAGCTGATGAAATTAAAACTTATAAAACCATCACATATGCAGGAAATATTTCTAATAATATTTCAAAGATAATATCTTCAGCAACAAATGCAACAATTTCTTTTAAAATAGAAAGTAACGTTAGTACAAAATTGTTAAATGTAAAAACAAAAATACCACTATTAAAGAAGTCAGGTATATATAAACTCAAATGTCCAGAATGTAATGCTGTCTATTTGGGTCAGACCCTTAGGAATTTTGAAATACGATACAGTGAGCACTTACGAGCTTACAGATTAAAACAACCAGATAAATCTCACTACGCAAAACATCTACTTGACACCAATCATTCATTGACACCTAACACAGAACTAGAAGTGCTGCATATTTGTAAAAAGAAACAAGAACTGGATTTCCTTGAAGAACTGGAAATTAGAAGACATTTAAGAAACCCACAATATGAAGTTGTCAATGAACAGTTAAATCTAGGGAATTCTCCACTAATAAACTGTCTTATTAAGTGATAATTGTAAAGATCAGCAGATATAGTTTTCCTGGTTTTCTATATCATTGCACAGTTATACTGATCTTAATTGGAAAAATGATATCCAGGATATCACCATAGGGCTAATAATATCTAAGCTTCAATATTTGTAATATCACATCTTCTTCTTTTTTCTATAAACATATATTAAGCCAATCAAAAGTTAGGTTACTTCTTGGTCTAGCCAAAAATATAACTACTAAACATCAGGTAGGCATAAAATGAAATGTAACTTCTGTCATTCTGACGATGATATTGATTTATCGAAACAATTGTCAATTTTTTAGAATTTTCAATAACTTGTATTATATTGTGGAATTAACTAGAGACCTTGAGTTTCATTTAAAAACACTAATCTGTATTATGATTATTATAACATAAATATGTATTATTGTACAAGACTTTCTTATAATTCCTACACTAAAATTATAGAACAAGTTACTATTCATTCTGAAATTAACGGACGAAGTTCAATAACATTAGCAGATTAAAAAATAGCGCTAAATTTATGTCAATAAAAATGAATAGGCCTAACTGTCCGTTTAGAGTGATTAAACAATGTCTAATAACTGTAATTTCCGATATCACGAAGGTAAAAAAAATTTCCGAATACCTTGTATTATTTCCTTTTTCATTTAGTTGAGTGTATAGAAGCAATAGTTAAAAATACAGTCCATAAAGTCCCTCCTAGACTATATTAAAGTTGTATAAGATTTCATTAGCCGGTGCTCCGTAGTGGAATAACAGAAAATGAAACAACAAAAGTTAAAGTTAACTGCTACCACTTGAACTGAAATGAAACTTTATGTTGGCGTAAGGGATATTGTGTTGTGTTGTCTAAAAGACTCCCCGCGATGTTCAGCTGTCTACATTTCAGGATATTAATGAGATAATTGGACCAGATAGGCCAATTATTAATCCTTAAAAATTGCAGCTTTCCTGTTTTCATCGAGGGGAGAAATATTTCGATGCGGTAGTCCCAAATTAATAACAAAATAATATTAGTACGGTTAGGTTAAAATCTCGGTATAATTAAAATAGATTGACGATGAGTGTTTGTTTCATATCAACAGCTTCTGGGTCCAATAATCTAGTAACTCCATACTTTCGTTCGGCAACAGATGAAGTGTTTTGTCTCTGAATCGTTGCTGCCTTGCTTTTCCTAAATCTATCAAATCCTGTCTGTTTTTGTGAACGATTTACGTAAATGTCAATCCATGATTTAGTGAATTGGCTCACCTAAGGTATAGATTAGTAGTTCGATTGGCCAGTGGCGGATCCAGGGGAGGGTGAAGGGGGTAATTATCCCCCCCCCCCCCCGAGCCTTCCATATAATTGTGGAGTCTGAAGATTCTTATTTATGATGTGTTTCTTATCATAATCACTTAAAAGATAATTTGTATTATTAACAATCTCTCTTACATTATTAGAAAACTTTTTGTTGGGTCTGATCTAAGAATTTGTACATCGATAGCTCCTATAAAGTTATTTATCTTTGACTTATAATCTTCCGTTTTTAATATAACAGAGGCATTACCTTTCCAAGATTTTGTAATTGTTAGTTTATTAATCTGTACTTTATTTTTGATTGAATTTGAAACTGAAATGTCATTTTTTGTTTGACGTTTAACCTTTGACGGCTCAATATTTTTTTTTAATTTGGCAATTTGTAATTTCTCATGAAGAAAATTATTTTAATTAGATTTTAAAACTATTTCTGATTCTATAGCAAATATTTGTTTAATATTATTCGTAAATTTTGGTGGTATGCTGTACTTTAAACCTTTATTTAAACATTCTATTTCACTATTTGTAAAATTACTGTCTGAAAGGTTTTCAAATCGTTGTGCAATGTATGTTGGTATGTAAGTACTTACAGCTTCATGATGTTTAGAGTATTAAATTCTATGGTGTGTGTATTCAAGTTTTTTAATTAGTTTTGGTTCTTGTTTCTTAAATTTCTTGTGCTGTAAACAATTGGAACTTATAACCTATTGTGTTGTTAAACTACTATTTAATTGAAATATGTACGAGCAAATATAACTGACACCATTTATTTATCTGTCAAAAATATGCCAATAAATCAGAAGCGCTGTCAGCTGACTTTTTGTCATTCAACAAACACAAAAAATAAACTAACACAATCATATCAACTCTCCCCTCTAATGTGTTAGGACTGGAACACTTCGCATTTCAGAAGCTGGTCAATATGTCTTGGCTAAATACTGCCATCGTCCATTCTAATATTGTAAATTAAAGTACTCTCTTTCTCTACAATGTTTCCAATGTCCCATTTATGTTTTGGATTTGTGTAATTTCGTGCTTGAACTCTGTCCCCGACATTAAAGTGCCTTTTTACCTCCTTTGTAGTAGTTTTTTCTTGATCGATTTTGGGATGCATTAAGCTCAAGTGAGCTCCAATCTTCCTTCCGTACATTAAGTGGTATGCATTTGATCCGGTGGTGTTTGGGATTTATCGCAACTGCATGAGGAGCCTAAAAAGTTTGATGTCTAGCTTTCCTCCCTCCTCTCTCATTGCTGTAAGTGACTTTTTCACTGTCTCAACGAATCGTTCCGCATGTCCGTTCGATGACGGGTGGTATAGTGCTGTAGTTTTCTGTGCTACACCATTTGCACATAAAAACTGTCGAAACGTGCCCGATGTAAATTGGCTTCCATTGTCTGAAACTAAAATCAATGGAAGGCCAAATGTAGCAAACATTTTCATGAGTTCTCTTATACCCAAATCTGAATAAGTATTTTGGTGGGAATTACTTCAACTCACTTCGTAAAAGCGTCAATAACAATAAAGTACCATTGTCCTTGCATTGGTTCTGCAAAGTCAATATGGATTCTCTCCCACGGACCTCGAGGAGTTAACCATGATTTTCTTCTTTACTGGGTTGATTTTGTTTTAGTCGACCTTGCTTGCATGTTTTCAGCATATGTTCAATATCTCGATCGATATTTTTCCATGTACAATAACTTCTAGCTAGTGCTTTCATTTTCTCTATGCCTAGATGTTCAACATGTAATTCCTTAAGCACAGTCTGATGAAGATCTTCTGGAATTACTACCCTTCTGCCTTTTAAAAATACACCCATTTTGCAGGGTAAGTTCGTTGTCGTGAAAACCAAACTGTTCTAATGATTCTCCCTTTTTGAGTGCATGTAAAACTTGTTGTATATTGCTGTTCTGAGCAGTTGTTCTACAAATCAATTTACTATTAACTTGGAGTAAATCAATCTGACAAAGTTGAAACAAGCTGCAGCTATCCATCAGGTTACGAGAAGTGTGTTCTGTAAGAAAACAAGATAAAAAATCAACGTTAGCATGATCAGAGGTTCTTCTGTATTCAATGTTATAATCAAAACCATACAGAAAGTGTGCATAGTTGAATAGTCTGGTAGCAGATATCGATGGAAGTGTCTTTGTAGGGTTAAATATAGACACTAACGGTTTATGGTGTGTAATCAAGGTGAATTTACGACCATAGCAGTAGGGGGAAAATTTTTAGTCCCCAATAGATGCCCGTCGCTTCCTTGTCAATTTGACTGTAGTTCAGCTCACATTTTGTTAAACTGCGTGAGGCAAAACTAATTGGTCTTTCACTTCCATCACTGTCACCATGAGAAATTATACCTCCAAGACCTACTGGGGATGCATCGGTTGCAATAACTAAGGGCAAATCTGGGTTGTAGTGAACGAGCACGTTATCACTTGCTATCTCTGATTTTACCCTTTGGAAACTTTCTTCACATTTGGATGTCCATATATACGGTTTATCCTTTTGAAGTAGATTGTTGAGTGGGTGAAGGATCGTGGCTAAGTTTTTCATGAATTTATTATAATAGTTTGCTAGACCAAGGAATTTTCGAAGTTCATTAATATTCTCTGGTTTCTTACCGTTCATGATGACTGCTACTTTATCTTTTGTTTTGTGGAGGCCCTGAGCGTCAATAACGTGTCCAAGATACTGTATACTGGTTTTAATGAATTTACACTTATCCTGGTTCAGTCTTAGGTTGACGTTTCTCAAGCATTGTGGGACGATACGTAATTTTGTCATTAATTCGTCAGATGTTTGACCCTGTAATATAATGTCGTCAAAGAAGCATTGTATTCCCTCTATGCCTTGTAAGGTCTTGTCCATAAACTGTTGCCAAAGAGAAGGTGCTACTTTTACCCCAAACATAAGGTGGTTCACTTTGTACAGTCCTTTGTGTGTACTTAATGTTTGCATGAGTGCACTTTCTTCATTAATTTTCATGTGAAGGTACGCGTTGCTAATATCCAAGGTGCAAAATACTTTTTCTCCATTCATTTGTGAGTAAATCTCTTCTATTCTAGGTATCGGATAGTTTTCGTCCTTAATGACTTTGTTCACTGTTACTTTATAGTCAGCACAAATCCGCACTTGGCCATTTGGCTTGACAACGGGCACAATAGGGGTACCCCAGTCAGAGTGTTTAACTTTTGTTATTATGCCACATTCTTCAAGTCTTTTAAGTTCAGTTTCTACTTTAGTTTTGACGGAAAACGGTACCTGACCTGGCTTAATAATAATTGGTGTAGCATCATCGATAAGCCTAAACTGTCCCAAATACTCATGTATTTCACCGATTTTTTTATCAAAGATATTACTAAATTCACTTGAAATGTTTGTCAGATTTGAAGCTTGAGTTGTTTTCAGACTTTTGATTTCACTCCAGTCTAACCTGACCTCTCGTAGCCAGTCCTTTCCGAATATTGCATCTACATTCTGATCAATAAGATACATTTTTCCCACAAATATCTCTGTCTTGTACATGCATTTAGCAAATGTGATCGCTCTTGGTTTGATAGCTTCTCCAGTATATGTGCGAAGTTCAATATTTGTTGAAAACATTTTTAGAGGTATATTCAGTTTTTTAAACTCACTGTAAGACATTGTACTAAGGGTTGTTCCCGTATCTAATTCCACGGGTACAGGCTTACCTTTTATGCTAATCTCAACCATAAATTTGTCATTACACTTGTCACTAAGACCGTTGATTTCATATTCGTTTTCACTATTTTCAGATCCATTTTCAGTTTGGGTACCAATAGATGAGGTTTTTTCTGTGAACATACACTTGCAATGTGTCCAACTTTTCTACACTTTCGACATTATGTATCTATAAATCGACATTGATTAGCCCTGTGTGAAGATGAACCACATCTATAACATTTGCCTCAAGTTTGTCGATTCCTGACCTTGAAGATTGTGGGCTAAGAGGCGTTTGTCTATTCGTGTTGTCCCTTGTTTTGTTATTCCTACTGTCACTGACATTTCTGGTGTCTATTCCATTTAAACCAACTGGTTCTGTAGATTTATTATGTATACTCATACTTTCTGACTTGGCCAACTCTATAGCCGAAGCTATGTTAAATATATCTTGGTATGTGCGTTTCTCTCGATCTTGAAGCAATCTCGTTCGAATGTTAATGTCATTAATCCCACGAATAAACTGTAATTTGAGAAACATTTCTGCCACGGACTTTCCACATCCACAATTAAAGTCGCAGTTAATCGTCGTTTTCTTGAGAGCTACTGAAAAATCGTTTACAGATTCATGTTGTCTTCTAGAAATAAATTTGTGTTGTAGAGCAAATTGGTTTGACTATGGGTCAACAAAATCCTGTAGTAGATGTACTAACTCGGTATTGTTTTTGACAATGGATTCTCAGGAGCACATATATCATGAAGCTGCTGGTGCAACTGGGGAGTAAGGGCGTGCAGTAATGTGTAAACCTTACTTTGATCATCAATGAGTTTACCTTTTAGATGTAGAAATACCTCTAGTCATCTAATAAAATTTGTAATCGTTTCATCAGGATTATAAGGAGTAAAATTGATGCTGCCTGGTGTAAAACCATGTGAGGTACAAACAGCTTGATCGTAAGATGAGTAAGGTATAGTAATTGAACTGGCAGGTTTTAGATGCTGTATTAAGTCCTGTAATTTAGCTGTAAGTTGTAAGTATTCATCTTCAACAATGGATCTACATTTTATTTCGTTCTCCAACTCGTTTTCATCAGTTAGAGAATCGATACTATCCTGGATTCGTTTATAATGATCCCAGTATTCTGCAATAGCATTTAGCTTGTCACTAAGCTCATTCAATGTAGAGTTACCTTCTGTATGTCTTTTGGCCTTTGTGAATTGGCCTTTAATTACAGCCCGTGTCTTCTTAAGTTTCTGTAAATCTCCCTCTTCCGACATTTCTTTTCCTCTATTGTGTTGTAAAACTACTATTTAATTAAAATAAGTACAAGCAAATATAACTTACACCATTTATTTATCTGTCAAAAATATGCCAATAAATCAGGAACGCGGTCAGCTGACTTTTTGTCATTCAATAAACACAAGAGATAAACTGACACAATCATATCATAACCTCTGTTTGCCAACCAGGCACCATATTGACAATTGAATAGTCACGTGGTTTGGATTGCCCGATTGTCATTGTCTTTAACTGGAGACTATGGAGGGTAGAGGAAAGGAGAACCGTCCCTGTGTATGAAAAAGTGGTCGTTAAACAGTTGTATATAAGGGTAGCGCTGCAGTGGCCGACGATTAATTTTTTTAAAAGAGAACTAAAAGTTATTACGAAAGGATAGAGAAATAAACAAATAATATTGGGTGGACTATGTGACACCATTTGCCTACGCTAATGCCACTTTGGAGGATTTTTGAAATATCATTTATTGTTTATAGATGGACACTTTTCTTTTATATGAGCTGGTTCTCCTCTCCTCTACTCTCCATACTAGAGACGTAAGACATTTTCTTGGCCCGAGGTCGGTACAATACATAGTTACAAATATCATTGAATTATTGTTGAAATATAATATTAAATTACTATGAAATTTATACTTTGGACCCTCACTCTGTGCAATCTGCTCATATTACTTTTTTAAATGGAACTAACTGTTTCTAGAAAATTCCACAATATATTGAAAAAATGTTAAAAATTCTTAGAAATTGACAATTGTTTCGACATTGACGATGATATATATGGAAACAATTGGTAATTTCTTAGAATTTTTAACATTTTTTCAATATATGGTGGAATTATCTAGAAACAGCTAGTTTCATTTGTAAAAGTTAAATGATAATAATTATGAAATTGACTGTCTCGACCCTTACTTCGTGGAATATGCTCATATTAGTATTGATATTGATATTGATTTATCGAAACAATTGTCAATTTTTTAGAATTTTCAATAACTTGTATTATATTGTGGAATTAACTAGAGACCTTGAGTTTCATTTAAAAACACTAAGATAATAATTATATTCAAGTAATATAGGCCATAATATTTAAGTAATATGAATACTACCAAAGCTGTCTGTTTCAGCTAAAATAGTTACTCCTCTTTATTTACATAATTACCAACTATTTGTTTTTTATTTTATCTATGAATATCTTGAACATTGAACATATTTTCTTCTACATCCAATTCTCGGCAAACATATGAGCATGTTTTATTATTATTAATAATATCTACCCCATTGCAGTATTATGTTTTTTATAGGTATAATGCATATTTATGATTTGACATATTCTGAATCATTTTTAAAATATACCTACTAACTAAAATATTTTAAAAATTGGAAAAACCTTATTTTGTAAACTCTATTATATAATTATGGTGTACAATCCCGTTACCCGGAATTTCATTGTGCAATACCCGATTAAAGTATTGAACGAGTAATAAGTTTAAATAATTATGATGTTGGAATAGGTACTTACCAATAACTGTCCATTATAACAAGAACTATAACTAAGTAGGAACTAGGAACGAACGAAAACGAAGACAAATTTATTTAAGTACTTTTTGCAAAAAATGTGTCCCTGCAAATAAACTATAACACGAAACTGAAAACCACGCCACGATCCGCCATGTCATGCTTGTCATTTGTTTCGTTCGTCAGTTCGTCTTCTGATTTCTTCTTATTTTGTAATTTTATGAATCCATCAATCAAACAGCTCCCCCAATTATGTTACTGTGATGTTTAATATGATATGATAAACTAACATCGTATCAACGTAGGCACCTGAAGTTACTAAAAAGTAGCTAGAGAAAGGTAGAAGTAACTTCAAAATGTGATCATCTTAGAAACATGTTAATTTGTAATATAACAGTAATGTTATGTACGTGACATTAGTGACAAGTATACAAATTAACATCGTATGAATGATTCATATATGAAGTTGCTAAAAAGAAGTTCATAGAATGTGTATGTAACTTCGAATTCAAGTATTATTGTGTTTATCAAAGATATGTCTCAATTACATGACATGGATGTTTTTTTTGGCATTAGGATGGATCCCTGCAGCCAGGAACACAGTTGATAAAATCGCAATAAGTATTGTATGGGTTTGAAAATCAACCTAAACTAACCTATCCTTTATCTATGGTATGGGTTTGAGTTTGTCACAAGGTCACGCGCTTCTCGCCTAGGGGTCAATCAAGGCATTATTCTAACAACACAAGTGGACCACGGATAGGAAGGTATATATACATAAGGGTACAAAACAAAGGTATTAGCAACTAACAATGGACTTTCTAGATAAATATATTTGTCTTATTGATGAATTTGATTATTACGTCAAGGACCTTTTTGTTATTGGTGCCCAAGAGGAATGGCATGTTGATTGGGAATTCAATCCCAAGTCCTCTAACATCTCCTATTAGGATGTTGTTGTGAGTTTCGAATTTCTTGCATTTTAAGAAGATGTGGTCTAAGTCAGCCCTTTCATTACACTCTTCGCATAGATCAGATGTTATTACTTTGATTTTGTTGAGATGAGCGGGGTAAGATTCATGTCCAAATCACATTCTTATTAAGGAGACCGTCTGTCTTCAGCTGCAAGTAGTGTTCCTGTACCAGCATTTTTTTGGTATGTATTTTTGTAACAGAGTATACTGTTAATTTTTGTTATTGAAATTGGTTTCCCAATGTATGGTCCATTTTTTATACAAATTGATTTTGCATATGTTAATGCAATCGGATAGGCAATTATCCTCAAAATATGCTTCTCCTCTGTCGATACTTTCTTTTGCTAAAATATCTACGTGGTCATTTTGTTTTATGCCTATGTGAGCTTTAACCCAAGCAATTTGTATGTCGAATTTCCTTGAAGTGAGTTGTCCTAGGATGACTTGAATTTTGTAAATATACGGATGAGATACAAGGGAGCTTGGATTGATTGGTTTATTTATACTCTGTAGGACGGATAGTGAGTCCGAATATAACGTAATGTTTTTATGTTGGTTTTGAGATGCTAAGTATTCTAAGGCTTTCAATATTCCGAATGCCTCTGCGGTGTAGATCGAACTATGGGAATTGATTTTGAACTTCTTTTCTATTTTTCCTTCGGGGATATAAAATGCACACCCAGTACCTAACTCATGCTTTGATGCATCAGTGTATACTGCCATGGTACTTCCGTTATTATCTGTAATTCTTTCGAGTGAATTTTGATTATAAGAAGTAGTTTCAAAGTATTTCGTTATTATAATTTTTGGTTTGTTTTGATATAATTCAAAGTATTTATCTCTCGTATGTTGCATCAATGTCGTGTTGCTCGTATTACGAAAACCTTTACAAAGTGGAGGAGAATTTTTTTTATCCAGTATGTTTTTGTCAAATCGTTGCAGTTTAAAACAGATACTTCATGGATTAGTGGCGACTGTTTTAATTTGCATTTTAAAATCATTGTTTCGGCCAAGTATTCTCTTCTCAATTTTAGTGGCGGATCTTTTGCTTCCACTCTAATAGGGACCGAGATTTATGACGTTTATGCCATCTGCCGTGAAAAAACACAAACAATGTGATGTAAACACTATTAGTAGTATTAGTAGTTTTGTATAATCAGCGTTTTCAAATGTTCACTTTTTAAAACTGATATTAAATGTTTGTGATGTCGTCATCAAAAGTATCTTTCTGTATTCATGGCTGTTCAAATATGCTGTATAAAAATACTACGCGGTTGAAATTTTATAGTTTCTCCGAAAATTCATTGAACACTGCATGGATAACCTTGAAATGTCAAAAATGAATAAATGCAGTAAAAACCCATATGTAATTAAAATGTTCTAATAAAAACATTTTGTTAACTATTATTTTGTGTATAATCAGTATGATACTACAATTGGCAGCTGTTAGAAAAGTACTAAACTCTCTTTTTACGTAAATAAAAGATTATTATCGAGAGAATAAAATGTTGTTTTCTGTACGATTTCATTGATTATATAAAATAAAAAACTAGTTATGTGTTTGCTGACTTTAATATTATATAATAAGTTCAAATAATTGAATACTATTAAGGGGAAGAAAGTAAACATTTGTACAAAACGAATCACTTCAAGTTTTTTAATTACCTCTCAGAAAACATCGGGAGGATTGGGAACCAAATAAAAATACTAGAATTTGCAGTGCTCATTTTGTCAATAACCAAAAACCATATAATCCCCTACACCCATCAACAATTTTTCCTGGCAAAGAAAATAGAAAGATCTATTCATTTTTTGCATTTTGTAGGTTGTTTATTATACTGTTTATATCACAATGTTTTACTTATTTAACACCAGGGCGCTCTACTTTCGGCATAAGTGCTGCCTCTATAGTTCCGTCTCGATCCCTATAGCTTCGACAGGTGTAGACTTCATTGCTCCAATGCAAATCCTAATAGCTTTATTCTGAATAAGATCTAGTTGTTTTAGGTTTGTGTCATTTGCTGATCCATACAGTATGCTTCCATAGTCCATTATAGATCGGATGTACGCTCTGTAGAACAAAAGTGCTATGTCTAGACTTCTAGACTAGCTCCCCACCACGTCCTCGTAATCATTTTCAGGAAGTTTATTGCTTTTGTGCACTTTGTTCGTATGAGTTCTATGAAAGGTTTCCATGTTAGCTTGCTATCCAGTACTATTCCTAAATATTTAACTTCATCTTTGTATGGTAGTAGAGCATTACCTAATTGGATATTTTCAGGTTTTTATAAAGTATGTCTACAAAATACGTTGATGCTTGACTTATGAGGCGCGATCTGAAGTCCCAGGTTCTGGATGGTGGTAATCGAAGGAATGAATGAGTTCTCTAGTTTTTGTAATCTACGATCGTATTTCTGTTCCTGTGAGTATAAAACAATATCATCTGCATATTGTATTATAGTTGTTTCCTCTGTTATTGAGTGTAAACAAGCGGTAAATATATTAAATAATAGAGGAGATAATGTTGATCCCTGAGGTAGTCCCAGTGAGGTGTGTCGTGGTCCGATTAGGGAATTATTTTGTCTAATATAGACTTTCCTATTTGATTGCATTTGACATAATATGTTACAGATTCGTTCCGGGAAGTTCAATTCTTTCATTTTATCCTTCAGTATTGGGATTTTGACTGTATCGTAAGCACTTTGAAGGTCTAAGAATGTTGCAATTAAGTATCCATTTTCTGAGAATGTGTTCTGTATATCTGTGGTAATGTGTGATGCCGCGTCAATTGTGCCGAATCCTTTTTTAAATCTGTATTGGGTTATGGGTAATATTAAAAATGTGGAACGCTTCACGATTTTGCGTGTCATCCTTGAGAAGGGGCCATGCTAATCTTCTCTGTATCGTTCCAGTTTTAGTATATGAACTGCCGAAGCAAGTACGACATGGATGTTAATAAAGTTTGTTAAAAAATTTAGGCGTCTAGGAGATATCTTATTAATATTTCAAATAAACATCACGAAAAGTCTCTAAAAAGAACATCACAAAAAAGTTATGTTTCTTGTTTAGTGGGCATGAAATGTAACTTCTGTCATTCTTGCGGCGACATTTCGTAATATCGGAACAATTACCAAATTTTTATAATTTTTTTTATATGTTGGAAACATTTAGAAACAGTTTCGTTTAAAAAATTATTACGATTAGATTTCACACAGTAAGGGTCGAAACAGTAAATTTCAATAAACCTTTTCATTAATTTGACTTTCTGAAGCCGGCCCTGACACAACCGTAGCGATTGGTGCGTCTGAAATTCGCATGAACATGCAAGAGCAGACAGACATAAGAAAGAAAAATTGTCGGGGGTGAATAGAATATGGGATGAAGAGACAAGTGAATAGAACATAGCGAAAACCTAATGAAATACTTGGATAGGGGTTGTGAGCCCGGCATTACAAGGCTTCAATCAGCAAACGGGGAGGGCATTGTTGTGAAAAGTCAGCGGGTTTTGTTTGATTAGAAAAGCAGAGATCGTTTTGTCCCTAATCATCGTCATGAATACGGTGAATGGGTGCCAGATTAAGACCGGATGTGTATTACTTTACTGGCCCACGACAGATTGCACGAAAAGGGAAAAAGGACTATATATACACAAGGATTATTAACCAGATGACCCGAATCTTCATGTAGATTATACAGGATGGTGTTCATAACACTTATATATGTTTTTAACCCGATTAGAAGTTATTTCGACTCTTACTGTGTGGAATCTACTCATGTTACTTTTTAAACGAAACTAACTGTTTCTAAATAATTCCACAATATAATGAAAAAATAAAACAAATTCTAAAAAATTGACAATTGTTTCGATATCATCGTCAGATATTTAATGATATGAGTGTTGCAGGACGCTTCGGTGCCATCTCCGTTCAAACAATATAAACCAGAGGCTCCCAAACTTTTTTGTGTAGTAGACCTCTTGCCATGTTTTTCGGTTTTGAGTAGACTCCCTACTTACCTGATATTGATGTTCTGTAAATTTCTAACTGTAGTGAAGTTTAGTGTTGAGAACCTAAAGGGATATGAAGTGAATTTAAATTAAAACTACTCAAAATAAAATTTTGTATCTATTCGATAAAATATACGTAACATAAAATAAACATAACAATTAATAAACTAAGGAATAAATAAATGTTTTAGTGGAAAGCATGTATTTAATAATAAATTATCAACATTTGGCGTCAATTTTCTGTGCTTTAATCTTAAATCTCCTCGGCTAATGATGTCCAGTTTGTTTCTTTTTTTCGTTAGAAGATTGGTGCTAGCGCTGAACCCCCTTTCCCATGGGCGCCAATACTCGGGGGCAAGGTGGGGCCGGGACACAGCGTCACTCGGTCACTCCTATGCATGTGACCTTGGCTTGACGCGTCATCCCTTCTCCCACGTTCTACTTAGAAGCCCACGCGCCGGCGCGTTATAACAACGGTGTTAGAAGTGGTAGCGTGTAGAGTCGTAACGAATGAAAATTGAGTTTTTTGTGTATAGTGTAAGCTTACTGTTAAAATTTTTCTTCAGTTTCTTGTGTTTTCGATCAGAAAATTTACGAATTTCAGGTAAGCCATAAAATTATTAAAATATTGAATATGGTAAGAACGGAATAGAGCTATAATAGTTATTTGTAAAACAAGTGTCACAACGACTCGTTTTCTAGTACGAAGCGAAGCGGTGAGTTGCGCAAATCACGAGTGCTACAGAAAGTCATTGTGACACAAGTTTAACACATTTTTTATAATTCGCATTTATTTAATTTTTTAAGTAAAATAGAATTTTTAAACTAGGAGGAGAGGTTTGGTTTTTAGTCGGCAATTCTGTAGATTCCTGATTGATCACAGATGGTTTCATTCAGCACTTTTGACATATTATAACCGAATAATTGTGTAAATTGTAAACAAAATTTCATTCAAGCAAACAGAGGATGATTATTTGTTTAAAAATGAGCTTCTTCGTATATGCTTGCGATCTATTTATATTATATCATGAACAAAATTATTTCTAAAATACATCTTACGTAGATATCCGGTAATAATTCATCCCAAAAATTTAACGTTATGTATACCTTATATATTGACCCTATACAATATAAAAGTAAACAATTGACAAATCATTGATGAATGAACGTTAGCGTACTTTATTTATTAATATTTTTAATATATAATTTAAGGAAATTTACCTTTACTACCATTTAATATAATAATTTGCTAACTAGAACAACGGTAGACCATTCTATAATTTATTTCAAGGTCGAAGTCAAATGTTACATGAGAGGCTGTATCATGTTAACAAACCAAAATTTCTCAACAAATAAGCTAAAATGTAGTATATCTGGATTTATAGGACCTGTGTACTCGCTCTAGTGAGCTGAAAATCAATACGGTTCATCTGTGACACACACTCAAGAATATCCAATTATAATATTGCTCACTTGTATACACTCCAGAGGCTAACAACCCGAAATTTATCAAAAAATGATCAGAAATGTGGCCCTTCCAGTCCCATAGCACCCGTTTTACTATCTCCAGTGACCTGAAAATCAATAAGGTTCATCTACATAACACCCTCAACAATATCCAATCACAGAAATGGTCACTTGTGAATACTCCAGAGGCTGTATTGTGCTAACAAACTGAAAATTCATCAAAAATGACAAAAATTTAATACTTCAAGTACCGTAGCACACGTTATACTGGCTCTAGTCAGCTGAAAATCAATACAGTTCATATGTGAGACGCTTTGAACAATAACCAATCATAAAATTTGTCACTTGTATACACGCCGGAGGCTGTATCGTGCTAACAAACTGATAAATTAATTGGTTTGGGGTTTGATGGCTGTTCAACAATGTCAGGACATGAAAGTGGAGTGCAAGTTAAGATTAGAGAAAAATGCCCACACTTAGTGAATAATGACTTGAACAATGTTCAGGAAATTCGTAATACAGTCGGAGCAATAGAAGAAGTAATAAATTTCTTTAGAGAAAGTGTTTTACTTAGAAAATTTATACCCCATATTCCAATATTCTGTGAAACGAGGTCCAATATTCTGTGAAACGAGGTAGTCCCATAAATATACATCGATAAGGGTGTTCGAAGAAAACTTTTTGAAGATCAAAGAAATTCTCCATCATCTTGCAAATGACAATGGAAGCAACCAGGATACCAGAAGACGTGCTCACCTACTAGACTGTGCAACATCGTCAACATCATTTATCATTTTCCTGCATATTATTTCGAGATATTCTCCTTATTTAGAACTTGTTTTCAACAAACCCCAATACGTCGACATAAACCTCTTTTCAGTACATCGACCTTCTAGCCAATTTTCAAAAACAACGAAAAACGAATGATATGGATGTCAAAGTTCCAAGGTTGGCTGAAAAGCAGAAACAGATTTAATATCCAAAGCTTGTCTCCCGAAGACTACTTCAGGGTTTCAATTTACAACCCCTACATGGACTCTATAATAACGTCTATAATGACACGGTTTGAAAAGGGTAATGCTATAACATTCAAAGGTGGAATTCTTCACCCACGTCTTATGAAGAAAGAGAAAAAAGAAGATTCTATGAGGGAAGTGAAATGTTTGGAACATTTTTATGGAATAGATAATTTAGAAGCAAACGCCAGGTTATGGTATGATTTTTGGGCAGATAAGGATTGTTCGGAAAAACCAAGAATAAATGAAATATTGGAAGAAACAACTTTTAACCCAGCTGTGGAAAAAGTTATCATTTTATATCTCACTATACCTCTCGCAACTTTCAGAACTCTACGTAGAGTGAAAACTTGGCTGCGGAGTACCCCTGGCGTCTTCCAAGCTTGTGCCTGCTAAGTATCCACAGAAAAAGAGCAAAGAGACCTGACTTTGAGAACAAAGTTATTGACTTGTTCGGCAGGAAGAAAAGAAACTTACAATTTTCCGATAAATACTGAAGACTAGTTTGATCCATTTCGCTTAAGCTATAAATTGTCATCGGTTTTCCTTATTCCTTAGAACTGGTTTCAATTGAAATTAATTAGAGTAATGTGCTTTTTATTGACCTTAAATGTTGTGGCCTAGTATTTAAACGCAGGGAACTTTATTCACCATAGTTCAAACTAGAGTTTTTTATGTGCTTAAAGCTATGTGTTGTCTTCCAGTATACAAAATGTAATATGCAATATCATTACGTCTAGCCCCACCTTAAAAATTTTCATATGGGCGCCCATGCTTTCCACTAGATATGACGATGGAAAGAAAATTAAACATTTCCTCGCTACATTCCATAATACGGGATAAGTAACGGGTATGTTTTTTGCAGCCAGAATTTCTGATATCCGTTTCTAAACTGAACCTTAAATTCTTCGTTTGTACTTATTTCAGTCAGTTCCTCTTGTATTATGACATTCGTTTCTTCTATGTCACCATATGGGTTAACTATCCACGGTGGTATTACCATAGTCAAAACATCCTCAAACCTAGTTTGAAAATCTGAATAGCACCATTTTTTTATATACACACTAGTTATAAATAATAGTTCTTCAATTTTAATTTGTATGACAAATCGTATAAAATATATATGACAATGACAATTCCTAGCTAACTTAACTTTTATCTTAAAACTATGGACCAGTGGGAGGTATATCAAGACATATCAGTTACCATGAATGGTGTTTTTTTTTTGATTCCGTAATAATTTCATGCCATCTTTCCTGAGAATTGAATATGAATGCATACCTCCGGTTTTCTAATAGGGCAAAACATCTGTCTGATGGCAAATGTATATGCCACTAACTAGAAAATAGTAGGTTTTAAATATCTTTCCTTTCACCAACCGTATCCAAAAGGACATCCACAGCCAATTTTTGTTTTAAATAAAAACAGCTGACAATATAATTAAAGAGATTTTGTGTTTCGTGTAAAATTTTAATTTTTAAAATCGTACTTTATTTGGTGTCGGTTATGAAATTAAACACTTTACTAGTTGTTGAACGTTTCATAAATTGGAATCAACTAAACTCAAAAAGGAATATTTTTCAGGCCACAATTCCGGGAAAGATCCCGTTCCTGTATTTATCCAAAATTAGTTGACGATGATATTTAGTATCGAAACAATTGTCAAATTTCTTAGAATTTTTCACATTTTATCAATATATTGTGGAATTATCTAAAAATAGTTTGTTTAATTTGAACCAGTAACTAACCAGACTGAATAACTGTTTTTTCGCTTTTTGTTTCAACTTTTAATCTGTGAAAAACTGTGGTTGTTATAGACCCTGTATACGTCGTTGTTTCTTTTTACCAACTTTGCCGCCTTTATTCTTGCGAGTATTTAATTCAAAAGAAAGAAACCAGTGCCGCATTAAAGACCCAAAGGAGAAGATCGTAGAGAGAATCTTGGGAGAGCTCAAATATTTCTCTTTTGAAAAGAGTCGAAACTCCAACAACTTCGGTTCAGATTAGTCGGGTGTACATTAATAATTCATCAAATTCCCAGTAAATTTTCTCTCGTCTAAAGGCTGCGAATTCTGAAAAATTTATGAAGGCCGAAGGAAGAGATTCGTAAAAGAAAAATTCTTGCGGATCTGAAGAATATGGTCTTAATTTAAAGTTAAAGTTTTATATAAGTAATAATTCGGCTTTTATGGATATTAAGTAGTTCCTGTTTGACTTATAAATTAGTATTTGTCAATTTCTTGAGAATTCCAACGTTTCGAGAAAGTGAAATTGGATATGTATGAGGCGATTTTTTATCTACAAACGCTGCCACAATGGAATGCCCTTCTTTGTATTAATCAAATGAAAAAAATCCATCCACAGATGATATTATTTCCTATTTTTTCAATCTAACGGCTCGTATCTCAAAAACACATTGACAAAAAGTTGAGAATGAATTTCGACAATACATTCCGCGAGGATTTAGAAACACATAAGATCGCATATTTTCCTCAAAACACAAAACACAGAAAGCATATGGAGAGAAGAAAATAGTATTTAAAATAGCATATATAGACCTTGAAAAAGCCAGATACAGAGAGAGGGAGAGGAAAGAGTATGGAATGTCCTGAAAGAAAGAGGAGTCAAGGGATAGAGGAACCGATGAAACTGTATTACAGCAAAAGTAACGCCTTTATTAACAAACACTCTTTTGACTGTACCCACTCTCATTAGTAACTGTCGGTCCAAGGCGTCAAGCAAGTTGCTCTAGGAAACAAATCGTTGATTTACAAAAAATAAACAAAATTCCGGAAACAAATATACTTGCGACTAAATTAAAACCGTTAATTTTTCGAATTTGCATACACAGTGATTCAAAAACTATTCTGCTTTTCAAAGTATCCAATTCTAATTTGTTTGATACCACAAATAAAAACAAATAGAAACAATTCTCGTAGAAAACAAGGAATAATCTGTATAATGTACATCCAAAATACCAAGTACTTGAAGTCAAATTGAAAAAACAAACAGTTAGTCCATTATCGCAATCATTCCCTTTGATCTAAATTACAAACACACACATACGAAGGGACGGTTGTCAAGTCTTAGGGCCCTAAATGCGTATTGTCATTGTGAGTTTGGCTTTGGGCTTTTCAACATGAAATCTGTTAGACACTTACTCAATCACCAACGATAATAATCGATTGTAACATTATTAGTTCACTTTTAGGCATAGGATGAAGAAAAGGGTTATTTTTAACGGGTAATGTGGGAGGTAATAATGTAGATCAGAATGGAAACATCGCATTGTATCTGTTAAATTTAAAAAATTTCTAATTTGGGTTATTACATATGCATTCTATCTGAAAATTTTAACTGTAGTGCAGGACTTAATCCACGTGATTTATTTACTGGAGACAATATGTACTGTATGAAAAAATGGAAGAAATTCAATCTATGAAGCTGGATCAGGAATATGTTTAACCTTTCCAATTCTACGGTGATATATATGACCCAAACAAAGTAAATGAAATTCACTATTATAAAAACATTGGGATGGCATAAAATCGTATTGTAGGGTATTACTTTATTAGTAACATACTCTTTCGACAATAATACTAACATAAATGACATGACAGAACTAATACGTACTTCTCACTTAAATAAAGAAGAAACATTTCATATTATCAAACTTTGTAGAAAATATTCAGTATATTTTACCGAGAAACCCTCATTTATCTTTTACTAATCAAGTCAACCCAGCAAACACAAATGTATATGTTACATAAAAATATATAACAGGGGAGGAACGATTTTTATATAAAACGTTTATATATTTTTATGTAGTATTTATGTAACAAAATCTTTATAAATTTTGTTATATATTCTCAATATTTATATTATAAAATGTTTTATATATTGGATATATCTAATTTTATATGTATTCAAGATGTAAATTCTGCTACATAAATATGAAATTTTTTATATATATATATATATATATATATATATATATATATATATTTATTACGTAAAATTTGTTACATAAAATATTTTATATATTTCATATGTATTTTTTACGAACCTCGTCTAATGTCTTTCTAAAGAAAAAGAAGAAAGTCTTCAGTATTATAACCTTTAAATTGTCACGAGTGGATGTACCCACATACCTGCAAGTATAATAATGTTTTAAAAGGTTTTTCGTTAGTTTTGTCTGTGTGTTTGTTTTCAGTTTTGTTTGTAGTGGAATGGAGAACACATCATGTAAGTGTTATTATTATTATTATTTTCAACTGGCAAGGGGCATCGCCAATGAAGCCCTTCATTCAACTGTCGTTTACAAAAGCTTATTTAACAAACGTATTGAAAAGGTTAACTGTATTAAAATATACAATGAAGTAAACAATTACAAATCACATTATACCTATCTCACTAAAATACTTTTCAAGATAAGATTTTCGTTTTAACTTACTACTTAGACATGGCTTAACAATAATTCCTTGTGTAGGGAGTCGTTGTTCCGAAACAAATAACGCCGCCCAGGTATGCACTTAGGGCTCAAGTAGATTTTGTAATAATATCAAATAAAATACACATCTTTAATCCTCTGACCACAGGTAGTAAGTCAAGACAAAATATCTTGAAATGTTAGTGTTTTTAAATGAAACTCACGGTCTCTAGTTAATTCCACAATATATATTATATTGTGGAATTAACTAGAGACCGTGAGTTTCATTTAAAAACACTAATATGAGCATATTCCACGAAGTAAGGGTCGAGACAGTCAATTTTTTTTTATCTTGAAATGGATTAATTAACACTTATCCGCTGAAAGTTAATTATATTCGAATACTTAGGTTAATATAAGTTATGAATTTTAGGCAAAATAACTGTTTAAAAGGAAAAAAATTGAAAGATTTATCAATAAGAAAGAAAAACGATACGTAGTACAATCTTACAATGGTGACGGTAAACCAGAAATACATGCTATAGAGACATCTCACTCGTGGTTAGGACATAGAAATAACTACAAAATAAGGAACTTAAATCAATTAAGTTATTTCAAGGTATTGTTACTATATGATTTATTTATTTAATATAATTAATATATACCTACATTTTTAGAAACGTTGCTGAAACAGTTTAATATGGCATGCACTGATTTTGATCAAATCACCTTGGTGTGTATAAGGCTAAATAAAGAGACTCCAGAGGGAAAAGAAGGGCGAAACTGTAACCCTTCAAAACAATGGATAATATCGCTTAATATTGCCCACACACTTACAAGTGGACATCGAAAAGTCTTCTAAGAGAATATTTTTCATGGTTAATTATTGTTTTGTTTTTGAATATTCATTTGTTTTGCATTATCTTTTTATATTTTATTATCATTTAGTTTTTGAATATTTTTAGTTTTGCAATCTTTTTTTCATTAGGTGTTTTGTTTTTAGTTTCTCTTTTTTATGTTAATAAAATAAATGTACATATATGCATCTATTTGCTGTTTTTTTAGTAACTAAGTACCAGCTACTAAATTCCAAAGATCGATAAATACCATTTACAATAAACAAATATTAAATTGTATTAAGTTGCTTTAAGTTTGAAATAGTCATAAGGTAGGTATTGAATAATATAGTAACAATAGTTGCTTAATCTTTTAGCCATCAACACTACTAAAAATATTGTATTTAATTTCGTCTATCAAAAATAATGTTTTAACAGATTTTTCTGAATATATTATAAATTAAGAATTTCGCTGATTTTTTTCACAGATCCAATAAAATAAAATATTTCAGGTAAGGGGTGAGGCAAAAGAAAAATTAGGTAACTTTTTTTACATCTATATTATGTAATATTTAATACATAAATATTCTCTAGATATTATCTCATTTTTACATATATATTACATAGTAATTTGGAAATATTTGAGATATAATTTATAATATGTATTTCTTATATCATTATCGTTCTCTAGCTGTGCCGGCCTTTGTCAATATTCAATACATAAATATTATCTAGTTGTGACTTCAGTTTTATATAACTGTGACTTTTATATTTAAAAAATTATGTAACATATATGTATTCAATATGTTTTTGTGTTTGCTGGGAAGCACCAAATAAAAACAACTGACGGAATGCCCGTGTATATAAAACCTTACAGGCAGCCTTTCATACATAAACTCGAAGTTGAAGAACAAATAAATGATATGCTAGCGAGCGAGCGATTCTACTTGGAGGATACCAATTTGCTAGTTAGCAAAAACCCCGATGCTTCCGGTAGGAAAAAATGCCGCATTGTTGTAGATTATCGCAAACTTAATGAAAAAACTATCGATGATCGTTACCACATGCCTAACATATCTGACATTCTTGATAAACTAGGCCGTTGTCAATTTTTGTCGACCCTTGATTTAGCTAGTGGTTTACACCAAATAGAGATGCACCCAGTCGATATGAAAACAGCTTACAATTTGAAAAACGGACATTATGAATACGTTCGAATGCCATTCGGAATAAAAAACGGACCTTCAACTTTTCAAAGAGTAATGGATAATATTTTGAGAGTATTTAATAATAAAATTTGCTTTATCTACATGGACGATATAATTGTTTTCTTCGCATCCCTTCAGGAGCACTTTGTTAATTCAAAGAAAATTTTCAAAAATTACGAGAAAGTGACTTGAAAATTCGGTTAAACAAAGCCGAGTTTTTGAAAAAATTAGTTGCGTTTCTTGGTCATATAGTTTTACACCAGACGGCGTAAAACCGAATCCCGTATAAATTAAACTGATCCAAAATTATCCGATTCCAAAAATTGTTCACGAAATCAAATCATTTTTAGGATTTAGGATTACTAAAATATTTCACTTCCTCTGACAATGGACCAGAAAGTTTAAGTTCACAATCCTAAAGACAATCCCGGTATTCTGCCCTTCAAATTAGGAAATGCTAAAATTAAAATTGCAACACTCACCTTTCTACATTATATTTCAAAACCAAATAAATTCTCTAACATTGACATATACACTATGTAATTGACAATGCAACAGCTCCTAATAGACTTGCACTTGTTACAATATACAAACACTTCTTGAAGTTGTAAATATAAACCAAAATATGGTTTCAATTTTACCTAATAATTTATCTAAAATAGCACTAATTAATCCACTAGGATCTCCTGTAAAATTTATTTCAGGCAATTTAGATGAACAAGATGATATTGTAAATTCTCAATAGTATTTCTCAACCAGAGAATAGTCATAACAAATGAATACTGTGAATAAAACTCAAAGTCAGTGTCACAGAATTATTTAATAGTTAGACAATAAAAGCTACTAGTTTCGGCCTACATAACGGCCGTTATGTAGGCCGAAACTAGTAGCTTTTATTGTCTAACTATTAAATAATTCTGTGACACTGACTTTGAGTTTTATTCACAGTATCACTGTCAGTCACATTTGTGTTATGGATGATATTCTCCTTTTTTAACAAATGAATGTTATAAACGACAAATTGTCAACATTAAATAGAAACCAAATATCAATTTCTAATAAAATAAAATAAATACAAACAATTTTAAATAAAAGTAATGTTTTTCTTATTTATTTAAAAGTTTTCATTACGATGGTATATAAACATGTCACTACTGTTTATTTTCTTAAACTATTTACTTGTTCACTTGTTTATCTCACGAGATCACTTTATGAACTGAGTCATCCCGCTGATCGTTACTCTTTATATGTATGAGTGCCCTTTTTTCTAGATAATTCTAGATTGTGGCTTACACAAAAACATTCGCCTCCCTGGAACCGTGCAGATAAGACTGGAAATGTGTAAATAGTCAAAAAAAATTATGCTAAACAGTTCAAAGACATCCCTTTCAACAAGTTCACGATCTGGTCAAGTCTGTCATCGTCACCTTCTTCCTGCATGGTCCTACATTTGTTGTACCGCGAATGCTCCGTGGCTGCTTTGCATTTAAGTGGTTCTTGGTCTGCAGAAGTCGTATGACGCTTACACGAACTGCGTGCATGCTTTAGCTCGCCACAATTACAGCACCTGATCTTCTTCGGTTTCTTGTCTACCATACCTTTCAACAATTTGACGATCTGGTCAAGTTTGTCATCGTCACCTTCCTCTCGGATGGTCCTAACTTTGTTATAACCCAAAGCCTTCGTTGTTACTTCATATTCAAGTGCAGCTGTCAATGCGTCAACTAATGTTCTGGGATGGGCGAATCTAAGTGTCCTCTGCATATCGGGGTCACGTAAGCCATAAATAAAGGCCTGGATGCCCAGACATTCCATCATGTTCTCTGTTGCCGATGGATAATCGAATCGAACTAGTCGAGCAATATCCCCTTCATACTCTTGAAGAGTTTCGTCACGTTTCTGCCTTCGGTTCTTCAGCTGGGATTGGTACACATGTTCTTGATGTTCGTGGCCTTATCGCATGTCCAATCTCTTTTTCAGCTGCTAGAAGTCATCCGCTTCTTCAAGTGGTATCGTCTGAAGTACATTTAAGGCATCTCCCCGAAACGCGATAGGTAAGTTTACTGCCTTCTCCCTGTCGGACCAATTATTCACTCTAGCTGCTGCTTCAAACTGCTTCACGTAATTGGTCCACGACGTCTTTCCGTCGAACGTTGGAGCCTTGACTCGGGCATAACTGCCAGTATCTTCTATCTTAGAGAGTGTTTCTGGCTTGCAAGGTTTTATTTGCTCGGTCTTCTCTTCTTCCTCTGAGTGCTCTTTTATCTAGATAATTCTAGATTGCGACTTACACACCAACAATCGCTTCCCTGGAACTGTCTAGACAAGACTGGAAATGTCTAGATAAGAATAGTCAAACAAAATTATGGTAAACAGTTCAAGCAAATCCCTGTGCATTCACCATAATTTCAACGTTCGTACATAGCTTAGACAGAGTCGGATTCAGGGACTACACTAGTGTGCTATTTCGTAACATTATTCTAGAAGTAACCATAATGAATACTTACAAATAAGATATATTTTAGATCAAATCAAATTTAGTTTATACTTAGTTTCAAGCTTTTTAAAAGATATCTAAAATTCAATGAGTTTCTCCATTTTTAATATCATAGCTTAATCTCTCCGTATAATCTCAGAGAAATCATAAGAGATTTCGATACATTTCACAATAAAAATCAAATATTATTACTTTTCCGCTCAACCTATCTAATATGCGAGTATTGGTTTACCCCAAAAAAAGTTGCAATTTTGGAAAAAAAATAGAGTTATTTTCACGTTTTCCATCAAGAACAACACGAAGAAATGGGTTTTTAGAAAAAAATCCTGTGTGTACGTCGTCGTCGTCGTTGTCGTCGGCCAACTTTTCGTTACATATCTTGTTAGCACGATACAGCCTACGGAGTGCAACAAGTCACCAATTTTATAATTTAATATTGTTCAGGACATCTCACAGATAAACCCTACTGATTTTAAGCTCACCAGAGTCAGTACAGCGAGTGCTATGGTACTCGAAGTACGACATTTTTGTCATTTTTTGAGAAATTTCAGTTTGTTAGCACGATACAGCCTCCGGAGTATATACAAGTGACCAATTTTATGATTGGATATTATTCAGAGCGTCTCAAAGATGAACCGTGTTGATATTCAGCTCACTAAAGCCACTACAACGAGTGCTATGGTACTGGAAGTACCAAATTTTTGTAATTTTTTAAGAAATTTCAGTTTGTTACCACGATACAGCCTCTATAGTGTAGAAAATTGAATTTCATGATTAAATATTATTCAGAACGTCTTATAGATGAAGCTCATTGATTCTTATCTCACCAGAACTAGTACAACGGGCGCTATGGTACCTGCAGTGGCACATTTTTGGTCCTTTTTGGAGACATTTCGGGTTGTTAGTACGGTAGAGCCTCCGGAGTCTATACACGTGACCAATTTTATAATTGGATATTTTTCAAGGTGCCTCACAGATGTATCCTATTGATTTTCAGCTAACTAGAGCGAAAATAGCGGGTCCCATAAATCCAGATATGCTACATTTTTGGTTACTTTTGGGGAAATTTCGATTTGTTAGCACGATACATCCCCCGAAGTGTATACAAGTGACCAATTTTATGATACAATATTGTTTAGGGCAACTCACAGATGCAGAAAAGTAAATGTTAATCTTTAAAACGTTTATTTTCTGTAGATAACTTCTTAAATTTCTAGAAAATAGTTAAAACTAAAGTAGATTATACACATATTAGGTTAGATGTCTATATGGATTTTCCTCCAGTCCACCCAGACTCCTTTGATCATTGTCATGTTTTTCCGTTCCAAATATAAACCAAACAATTATTATTCCTGAACTACATTTCCTTATATTGAGCAGCAATTTATACCAATACTCAGAAGAAGAATGTACAAATCTTCAATCAATATTCTAATGCGAACAAAATCGAATCCAACCAATATAGAAGCCAGATTGTGTTACATCTCTGCTCTTATTTAGTGACACACATAACTGTGAACGAGTACCTGTCCAGACAACCTTCCAAATTGTAGAAGAAATCAACAATAGCAATTCTTCCAGAACCAATGAAAATTCAACTAAATTGCAAATAAAGTGACATTTCAATTCTACACGGCATTTATCTTTTTATTGTTCCATCCAGCTGCCAAATTAAAGCTCCATCTGTCTCATACTCCAACCAAAAAAGTACCGTCACAGGATACGCTCTGATCATAAAAGAAACAAACTTCAAGAAAAATATGAAGCTCCGTTGGAAGAAACCCGATTTCACCAAAATATTTCCAAATATGGACTAGCATCATGATATTATTTTTAATATTTTGTTGTATTTACAAGTTTAAGAAAATAAATCTCATACTGAATTTTTGTATAAGAAAGAAGACCACCAAGAGCCCGGATATAACTCAAGTTGCTCCACCGCTCTTACCCCTTGAGAAGTTATGGAATCACCTGTATTATTTAAATTGTTGAATATTATTGTTTCATTTCAGCGAGGTCGTTAGTCTGCTGTATTAGCAATACGAACTTATTTTATTGCTAACTATAATAAATTCAGTGAGAATGACTTTGTATTTCGTTGTAAAAACATCTAAATTTTGTGTATTAATTTAAAATAAAAGTTTTCAAAAATATTAATTGTGACTTCAAACTTATAAAGACTGAAATAAATACCATTAGGTATTTATAAAGATAAAAGCCAAAAGTTTTAATGAGAGGGTTAATATATCATTAAAAGAAAAGAGTATTTCGAAAATAAATCAAAGAACTGTTTTGATATTTTAATAAGCAAGAAACCACGAATGCCAGAAATAATAAAATGGATACTCTTTGTTCAAAATTTACACAATTGTGCGATCATATGTCAAAAGTGATTTGTAAAACCGGCTGTAGTTTGACCAATCAGGAATCTATAGATTTGCAAACTTAAATTAACGTATAGAGGTTATACAATATTTAGTTAACAGCATTTTCCTCTAGATATATTCATTTTGGAAACATCAATTGAATTTAAAAACACTTCGAATTACTATAATCTATAATCAATATTTGTATTCTACATAAATAATAATATCTTTGTGTGAAAATGTTTAGTATGTAGTCCAGTTAGTCGAGTCTGTAATTACAGGTAAGATATATGACCCAAGATAAAAGGTAACAGATGGTCCAGAAGGGTTGATCATACCAAAACTTCCTAAATAAAAACACCCTTCCATAAACAATAAAAAACATCGGTAAGTCGGTATTACGCGACAGGTGTGGCAGCACGCGACCTGAATAATGGGAAAATCAGCCCTTATGGATAGAAAAAGCGTGATTCCTGAGGGAGTGCGGCTATACGTGGCATGCGGTTTATCTTAAATCTATACGTATCAGGTAGATAACGTGAATAAAATTCATTTGAATACCCATCAAATATTGATTAATAATTAGTTAATGGATATTCAAAAATTGAATAATATTCTTTGGTTCATCTTCAAATTAATCCCCAAAATATACCATGATGTAACGTGAGTCAATACTATGAAAATTATTATTATTTTGTGAACTTGAAGTTCTTTTCTAATTTTCAAAGTTGAATCTCAAAATAATATCTCCAACTATAAAGGTCTTTTTTAAACCCGAATTCCTTATTATTCTTCCTTAAATTACTCCCTAATTATCTCGATCAATAATTTCAATTGCAGCACTGCGTAAGTTAATTGCCGTTTCAGATCAAGCAACGAGGAATTTGTTATACTATAATCGATTAAGAAAACCGGCTGCCGTATTATATACACACACGCGCGCACACCTGTCCAAACCCACCCCTGCCGCAATTCATCCTTCAAATAACGCTGCTTTCCGGGAAGAGCCTAACACCACCCTCCATCTTATTGGATGGGGACCTCGGTCGTCGCTGTTAATAACTTCTCCATTCTACTTCCCTGAGTTTTTGTGAAAGTGTTTGGTTGTCCTCTTCTTTCCTTCAGGGTAGTGCGATGCACCTTCCTTCTTTTATTGGTATCTTTTTCTCGTCGTTCGCGTTGGGTGTGTTTGATTCGCGGGCTCTAGAAGGGGAAAATTCTTAGCCGGCCTGCTACGTCTAAGAACGGCCTCAAAGAGCTGAAGCTAAAGCTGTCCCTACTCGAGATCATGCTCATCTTTCTGGGGATCAGCAGGCACTCCAATAGGTGGTCTCGCTTCTTTATTTGTTCTGTGCTCCTTGGTCTTCATAGATGGACGCGGTCCAATTGTTTTGCATGACGTAGTCTTCCCGTATATTTCGTCAGCTCCCTCATCTGGATGTTGCGGTGTGTCTTCAACTCTTTGAATCTTCTCCTGGATGTCTGGTCCGTGATGTTATATGGATCTTATCTTGGTCCAGCTCTCAATAGAACTGCTGGTTTCTGATGTACCAAGGGGCAATCACTGCTTGCATTAGGTTCATGTTTTGCAACGTACAGCATGTTGGGGATGAGGATGGCCCTGAGGAGTCGAGGCTTGGTCTTCTATTCCAGCTTGGATCTTCTTCCGATGAGTTCTCCTATTCTTCCTCTTGTCTTTTTCGACTTGTCAACCAGGTAGTCGACGTGGTCTTTGAACCTCAATCCTTGGTCTAGGATGGCTCCCAGGTACTTCGCTTTGGTGCTCCAGCTGATTTATTTTGCTGCTATGTTCACGTTATCTTCAGGTATCTTCCTGTTCTTTCTAAAGAACACGTTTTGAGCATTCTCTACTTTGAGTCTGCTCTTCTACATCGTACACCAGCCATCGATTAGTTCCACGGTTTCTTGTAGTCTTCTCGTTACCATCACTGGCTGGGTGCTTCTGGTTGCGATGGCAGTGTGGTCTGCTTAGAGGACCGTTATGGTGTTTTCTGTATAGATGCTATAGAGCACCGGACAGAGGACTGCTCCCTGCGGTACTCCTGCTTCCATCCATCCAAGTTCGGATTTGGTCTTGTTGAGCTTGATCCTGAATCTGCCGTTCTTCAGGTAATTGCGCTGCAGCTTCGTGAGGACTCTGGAGTATCCGACTTCTCTCATCTTGTATACCAGGCCTTCGCACCAGACACGGTCGAAGGCTTTACTGATAGCCAAGAAGATGGCTGCCGTTCATTAGTTACTGTTGAATCCTTGGGTAGCGTAATCCACTACCTTCAGGACTTCGGCTATTCGTTGTTTTCTGAATCCGAACTGTTCTTCTGGCAGGATCCCGATAGCTTATGTTACCTCTTGAAGTTTCTTCAAGACGACCCTCTCGGCTATCTTGCTCATCGTGGAGAGGAGATGGATGAGCCTGTAGAGGGAACATCGGGTGCTTTTCGCACTTCCTCAATATAATGTTCGTAGCATCTTTCCATTCGGCTGGAAAGTATTTGGTCTTCAGTATTCCGTTGATGATGGCTGTCAAGAACTCCATTCCTTTTCTTGGTAGTTGCTTCAGGGCGTTGTTGGTGATGCCATCTATTCATGGTACCTTCCTCTTGGGTCTAGTACGGATGATGTAGGCTACTTCCTCGGGGGTTGTGTAGCCTAGGATTCCGGGGTTGTCGTCTTCGTCGTTTTGGTTTTGGACTTCTTCTTCGATTCGGTCTGAGAACTGGCGTTCCATGGTTTTTCTGAAGGCTTCTGCTTTTTCCTCGTCTGTATAGACAGTCCGTTGAATCCATGTATTGTAGGGGCCTCTCTTTTGTCTTATCTCAGGATTTTGGCTAGGTTCCATAGTCCTGGTGAATCCGGGTCCAGTTTTTCTACTCTGTTCTCCCAGTCTTTTGATCGGTGTTGCTTCAGTTGCGTCTTGACTTCGCTTCTCTTTTGTCTTCTAGGTTTCTTGTCCTGTTGGTCCTTCTTCTCGCTCTGTTTTTCACTCTGATGAGCTTTCGTAGGTCTTCCAGCTGTCACAGTTAATCTTCCAGTTCCGCAGGATTGGTGATGAACGGTACCGGTCCAATAAGCTATCTGGCACTGCACTTGAACTTCGTCCAGTCAGTCTTATTCACTTCTTTTCCTGCTGTTTTTTCATTTTCTCACAGCGTGAGGATGACTGACTCGTAGTCGGTACCTCCTCCGGTAGTAATGTCCCATACTTCTGTGATTTCTTGTAGTATGGCGATGTACAGTACGTCTGCTTCTCGTCTGGCAGGTGTGGGCTGTCCTTTCGTAAGAAATGAACTTCATACTCTATTTGAGTAATTTTAGCGAAAAAATCAAACATATTAACAAGAAAGAAGGTCCAGGATACAACCTCGTGAAAGATAATTTATATAATAAATTTTTCAATAGGGTTCCGAAAAAAACATATAGGCTAAAGATAATTTTATTTTGCTTAAATTATTTGTCATCTGTCCTTTATCCTTCGTAAAGATTTGGTGCCGTTATGTTATTCAGTTTATTGTTATTGTTCATTCTTCCCCTTCTTGAGCGTGTTGTGCTGCTTCAGAGAGAGAGTAGCCGGTGATGTTCTTTATTTGATCTGACCATCGCAATAGCGATCTTCCTCGAGTTCTTTTACCCTATCCTTTGCCCTCAACTACTAATCTCTTCATACCTTCCCTTCGTCTCGTTATATGTCCAAAACATCTCAGTATGCTTCGATTAATAATTGTGGTGAGCCTAGTGGTGTTGTTGAATTCTGTTAATATTGAGATATTTGTGCGGTGTGCTGTCTAGGGTATGCGCAGCATTCTGCGATAGATCCACATTTCAAAGGCCAATATACGTTGGGAGTCTGACTTTTTGATGTTCCATGTTTCTGCAGCATAAGTGACGATGGGAAAGACAAGCGCCCGTATCAGACGTAATTTGGAGTTCTTACTTATGTCAGTGTCTTTTCATATTTTACTACGCTTGGCCGTTACTGATCTGGCCATTATAAGGCGTCGACGTATTTCTTCTTTGCACCCCCCACCGTTTGTAACCACAGGGCCTAAGTAGTTGAAACGACTCACTGCTTCATATCCTGCGACATGTCGTATATCCGGTTGTGTACTTCTGGATCTGTCGATGATCATCACTTTGGTTTCCTATGCATTAATTTTGAGCCCATACTCTCTGCCAACAGTGTCTAAACTATTCATAATCTGTTCAAGTTCATCTGCTAGAATTAAGGTATCGTCACAGTAGCGAAGATTGCTGATTTTTTGTCCTCTGATTGTTATTCCTTCCTGCCATTCGTCAAAGACAATGAGCATAATGTGTTCGCTTTATATATTGAATAGAATGGGGGAGATAATACATTCCTGACGGACATCGGCCTTAAGTTTGAAGTTATCGGAGTATGTGTGACTCTTATGTTTACTGGTGTATAGTTGTTTCAGTATATGTATTAAATGATCTGGAGTACCCATTTCTTCCAATATGTGCCACATTTTAAGCTACTTAACATTGTCGAAAGCCTTGAAGTAGTCCAAGAAGCATATATGTGTTTCTATATTAAATTCTCTAGATTGCTCTATCTTCTGTATAATGTTAAGGATATGCTCTCGTATGCCCTTTCTAGGGACAAATCAGCACTTTTCTTGAGGTACCTGTGGTAAGAGAATTAATTTTAGTTTTCAATTAATGATAGTAAGGAGAACTTTGCTGGCGTGGGAAATTAGAGCTTTTGTACGGTAGTTGATGGTTATTCTTTTTTTTGTAAACAGGATAAAAGTATAATTAACTGTCCCGACTCTTACTTTCTTGGAATCTACTCATAGTACTGTTTTTGAATGAAACTTACTGTTTCTAAATATTTCCACGAAATATTGAATAAAAAGTTGAAAATTCTAAGAAATTTGACATTTAATATCGAAACAATTGTCAAATTTCTTAGAATTTTTAACATTTTTTCAATATATTGTAGAATTATTTAGAAACAGTAAGTTTCATTTAAAAACAGTAACATTTCACAATATTGTTTCCATATCGCCGCTATTCCGTCAAGGTTGGTGATAGTTTCCCCCGGTTATCCTTAATAATCTGCGTATGTGATTTGAATTCCCTGGTTAAGTACTTCACCTTGTCGAAAAGTTCTCTGGATTCTTAATGGCCAGTGTAATCTTCCAGCTCTTTGCAGATTTCTTTGATGTGGTTATTTTTGTCTCCTCTGCCCAGGAATTTTATTCGTCTGTTTACGTTAGCTATCAGTTGTTCAGTCTCTGTTGGATTTGAGGCGTTAGTTCTAAGCTTTCTCCATTCTTCTACCAAGTTTAGTGTCTCATCAGCCGTTCAATATTTTCGTTTATCTGTTTTTTCTTTTGAGTTTGTAGTGTTTATTTCGCCTATAATGGATTTCCTAGCGTTTTCCCATGTTTTATTAGGATATCCAGTAGTTTGTGGTTTATTGCGTTGTGATAATGCTTCTCTGAATGTCTCAGGCTCTTTAGGATTAAATTTTAATCGTCAATCTGTATTTATTTTATTTTCTAATTTAATGCGAAATTCGGCTTTTAACAGTTTATGGCCTGACCCGCAATCGGCCGCTGGCTTCGTCTTTGAGTTGGTGACTAAACTCTTCCATCGTTTGCTGACAAGCATGTAATCTATTTGATTTTCATATAGTTCCCCCGGTGAAGTCCAGGTTGATAATCTTCGAGGGTGATGTTTGTTCATAATGCTGAGTTCATTGTCAATTACAAACTGGAGTAGTTTTTCACCTCGCTCATTTCGTTCGTCTATTCCATACTTGCCCACTGATCCTTTCAAATACTCCTCTGATTTTGTTTCTCCACTTTTTTCATTCAAATCGCCCATTATTACTATTATTTCCTTCTTGGGTATACTGTAGATGTTTTCATTTATTAATTCGTATATTTCTTCTACTTCTTCATCTGTTCCGTCGCATGTTGGCATATATATATATATATATATATATATATATATATATATATTTTAATACACATCCTCTATTTGAAATCTAAAGAACAAGTAAAACATAAGGAAATTTATTTAATTTAGTTGTCATACTCTCGATACACACTGTACTCTACGTAAATTCCTAAATTTTGAAAGATTCTGTAGAAATATCAAACATGACATTTCATAATTTCGATGACATTTGAGTAGAATATGTCTAATGATAGAAAATATTTGAAATTGTAAAATATAGAGGTCTCTGCTAGCAAGATTGCAAATGTAATAAAAGAATTTCCAAATCTCACTTGGTTATTGAAAATTATAGATTAGAAACTTTTTCAAAAAACAAGAAATATCGGTAACCAACGGAAAGGAGAATTATTTATTTTGTAAAAATTTAGTCAGTAGCTTTTTATCCTTTGAAGAGACAACATCAAAATAAGAGTTGTTCTCGAATGTTTTTGGTAGATTGCATAAATTGCATATGATACAATCAGATAAATAACCTATATAATAAATTCAGTGCGTACATAATTCGGAAAAGAATTGTATCGTAAAAGTGTATGTGGTTCCAGTTTTTCTAAATCGTATTTTTTAGAAAGTTGCAGTATTCTAAATACGTTAGAATAAGTACGAGATTGCCTGATCCATTGGGTGAGTCCTCTCTAGTTTTAAATTTATTTCTCGAGAAATATCAGGCCTTAAATTCAATACAGTTTAAAGATGCATCTATATATAAGAAAATTTGAAATATACCAAATTTATTGATACCTATCATTTACAACATCAAGTGAATAGACCATTTTGAACAGAAGTTTCGGTATTTGACATTGATACACGTCAAGTGTAAATTATTATTTGAATGTTTGATAATAATTCATTAGGTTAAATTTTAGCATAGTTGTATTCTAATTTTAAGTTTTTTTGTAGAGGTTACGACTGTTGTTCTCTTATCATAATTTCTGGGAATAACAATTTTGTTAATTTTGCGTATCTGATAGTATAATATATAATTTTGATTCTAACTACCTGTATTATTCATTCAGTATCCAATCTCATTGAACTTATCTTTTTTTTCATTCATAAAATTTTCAATTTAATCAGTGACATTTGGTTGACATTTTTAGTGACAGTAAATTAGTAAATGTCATAAAATAATGAAATGGCCTTTTATTATATTGAATTAACAGTTATTTGAGAGTTTGATAATAGTGAAACATTTAATTTGGAAATATCTTAAAAAAACAAATAAATTTGAAGAATTAATTTTGAACAATTATGATCTCATCCTGAGATAGGAGTAATAAAGTGATTGTAGATAAATTCATCTTTATATTAATATTTATTGGCGCCGGGCATATTTAATTTGACAATTACTGTCAATTATATCTAAAGAATTGAAATATTCGTGGGAAATTATATTCAAAGGTTTGAAAATATAACAATTGTCACCTAACGCGGGGCAATTACAATTATAAGACTGAATATATTACAATTTGGCGCCCAAGGTGGGGCAATTACAATTATAAGACTGAATATATTACAATTTGGCGCCCAACGTGGGGCATATTTAATTTGACAATTACTGTCAAATTTGAAATTCAATACGTACTTAAGTGGTATGCACAATAATTGTCGCTGCGACAAGATAGTATAATTTATTTACATATCGTAGGGCAATTACATCTAAAGAATTGAAATATTCGTGGGAAATGATATTCAAAGGTTTGAAAATATAACAATTGTCACCTAACGCGGGGCAATTACAATTATAAGACTGAATATATTACAATATATATTTATATATATATATATATATATATATATATATATATATATATATATATATATATATATATATATATATATATATATATAGAAGAAAGATAGTCTTTGCTGACTAGTTAGGAATAAAACTAGTGAATATTGGGGATTGCAGCAAAAAATTGGAAAAGATATACTCTTAGCGGAAAATGTCCAAGCTTTCGAGGATGTTTGTCCTCATCATCAGGGAAACTAGAATGAAAAAACAACAGTTAAATACTGTGGTCAAAGAGAATAATTAAAAATGAAATTCACAACCACGTGTGTACTTACCTCCGAAGTGAGGTTAGATTCCATAAAGATGTAAAATCGTAAACTACAAGTCGTAAATTGTGGAATATTCAAGTAGGAATTGAACCAACGGCCTAATCAATCGTGTCATAGCAACAATTGTAATTGTCGCAGCATTTTATAAAATAAAACCATTGATTTCATCTTCATGTGTCACCTTACTAAACGCCGGCGAGGAAATGATATATTTTGCCTCCAAAAGGGATGTGACAAGAGACAAACAGTGTTACCAACGTCAATAATGAGCTGTGGGACAATGCCACTATTTTCGTAATGGCAGCTGTAGGGCTAACAATTGGTGTAATGAGAAGATGTAATATTGTTGAAAAGAGGAAGAGAGAAAGAAAATGTGAGACAGAGCTAGGAGAACGCTCTCATTTTTATTATGTTTAGAGTGCGTAGAGAACTAACACAAAGGAAGAAAATAGAAGACAACAGAAAAGAAATATTAATATGTAATAATAAATATAGTAATTAAGTAATTTAATAGTTCTCCAATCTGAATGTATCTACCAACACCAATACACTCAAAATTAGGTTTAATTAATTATTTGTTTACTTGAATGTATCTACCAACACCAATACATTCAAAGTAAGTTTATTATTATTATTATTGAATTAAAGTAATAAGGGTGGTGTTGTCAGGAGCAACATAGTTATTTCCCACCACTTGATGTGCAAAATTAGTATCTAAGGACAACAAAAATGAGTAGATCTCACTTAAGTGATCAATATCAGTTTTCCTGTTCATTACATTATTGTTTTGTGAAATAAAAGCCATTTCCAAAAATGATCTTTTCGTTTTGTTAGACTCAGTCGCTAACACCTTCACAGCCTCATAATTCATCTGATGATCAAGAGAATTTACATGAAAAGCTAACGCGCACCTCTCTGGGTGTAATCTAGCATCACTCTTATGTGAAACTATACGGTTAGATAGAGATCTTAAAGTCTGTCCGATATATTGTTTATCACAATCTCTGCAAGGAATACTGTACACCACGTTAGTAAGTGAAGTCAAGGGGTCTTTATCTTTAACTCTAGAGTAAATCGATCTGATTGAAAGAACAGTTTTATTAGCAATTTTAAAATCACCACATGAACGGAGCAATCTGGCAAGTCTCGGAGTTATGTCCTTCATATATGGTAAAGTAGCGAAAACCGGTCGAGAAGGGGACACATCAGTTCCAACATCCGTCTGGGCTAAATTAGGATGGCTATCTTCATGCAACAAATCCACAGCATTAGATGTGCTGAATAATATCTTATTCAATAAAGGTCTTGGATAAGAGTTATCCAAGAAAAGGTTAAGTAAAATATTAAGATTTTTATTATGAAAAACATTATTTGAAATTCTGAGTACTCTCTGCTTCATTTGTTTAACCAAATTCACTTTCATGGAATGTTTGTGGTAGGAGTGATAATTAAGATATCTACCAGAGCTGCATGGCTTCCTGTACCAATCTATAATAATTATATTGTTGTTACGAATAAATTTTGTATCTAAGAAAGGTACGGAATTCTCGAAGTCTTCCATTTCGATTGTGAATTGGATATTAGTATCAAAGCTATTAAATGTATCCAGAAGTTCATCAAGGCCTTCTCGAGGAAGTGCCAAAATAATGTCATCAACATACTTTTTTATAAAAAAAGGAGTAAAAGAAAGAACAGGTATGACTGTATCCAGAACATCGTCCATGACATATGCTGCTAAGATAGGAGAAATTGACGCTCCCATTGGAGTACCAAAAGTTTGTTTGTAAATTTTGTTATTAAAGGAGAAATAAGTACTATCAAAAAGAAAAACTATTAATTCAAGAAAAGCTTCCTTCGGGATGGAGCAATGGACACCGATACGATCCCAACCCTTATCGATAGCTCTCAAACAAGCATCAAGATAAACATTACTGAACAACGAGACCACATCCAAACTGGCCAGAACATAATTTTCTGGAATTTCTAAGTTATTAAACTTTTCAGAGACTTCAAAAGAGTCTTTGATAAAATACAAATTTTCATAATCATACGCTTTCGTCAGTATTTCTGTGCAGAACTGTGCAATATTTTCTGTGGGGGCTCCTATGGAAGCCACTATCGGTCTTACAGAGAGAACTGGTTTATGAATTTTCGGAAGAGAATAAAATTTAGGAGGGACACCATGGTAGCTCATGAGTTTTTTCTTAACTGTTATGTCAATGTAATGTTTATTACATAATGATTTAATTAGGTTGTTACCCTTTCTTTGAATAGAGGAAGTAGGGTCACTAGATAGTTCTACATAGGAACTGTTATTTAAAACAATATCATTAGATAACTCAATATATTGATGTCTGTCCATAATGACAGTAACGTTGCCCTTATCGGATTGAGTAAGAATCAAATGAGGGTTCGCCTTTAAGAAGGCTTTAGATTTAAGTAAAAGGTTATGAAAGAAAGAATTATTATGTGGTTGCTTTATGTAATTAGTAATAATATTAGTGGCTCTAGCTACCGTGATGTTTCTCATTTTCGAGTCTGTGATTGTGGAAGTGAGATAGTCTACATCTGATAAAATTGATTTAATTGAAATATCCTTCAAAATTACTGGTTCTACACTAAACTTTGGGCCCAAAGCTAAAAACTGTGAAATATCATCAGGTATAGTGGTATTAGAAATATTTCTCAACCAACCCTCTTTTGATTTTAACAATAATTTAAATTGATCACATTGTAATTTATTAAGTTTATGTATATTATTATATTTAATCTTATGAAAAAGTTTATTATAAGTAACCTGCTGTTTACTTGCAAAGTTTTGAAAGTGAAATTCACTAGATAAAGAAACTATTGTCCTTTTCAAAGATGACAAAGTTGATTCTAATTTACTAATCAGTGAATGGTTATTAGAAATTTCTAATAACCATTCACGCAAAATAAGGGCTACTGAAATAGAGTGGTAACCGTGGATATGCATGTTTCTGGCTCATTTTGCCTCTTCAGCCAGAAACATGCATGTCCACGGTCACCACTCTATTTCAGTAGCCCTTATTTTGGGTAAATTACCCATGAATCTCTATGTTGTTGTTGTTAACATATCACGCGATATTCCTACATCTTCTATATATATATATATATATACAGGGTGTCCCGGGACTAATGGGAAAAAAGTCAGGAGCGTATAATCTGAGCCAAAATAATGTTAGCACGTCATATAAACTTTTTCTATGCAGGCTCTCGTTTTCGAGTTATAGGCCTCCAAAGTTTTAATTTTTAATTTGTTTTTTATTTTTTGTACTAGTTATTTGATCTTTATGAAATTTACGGCGAAGCTATAATATACATGTATGTTTATTTTGGAAAGGTAATAGAATATTACGTAACGTGTGTTGTAAGAAGCATTTTACGCACGAACGGAAAAGTTACGCACGAAGCCGCGTAGCGGCGAGTGCGTAATTCCGTGAGTGCATAAAATGCGTTACAACACGAGTTACGTACTATACTTCACCTACGACCTACCTGTACTTGTGTTTATAATCCTATTAAGGTATTGAAAGTACAAGTAAAAACGTACATCCTCGATGCCCAGCCAAGTTTTATAAAAGTCGCTCCTCGATGCCCAGCCAAGCATCTTAGAAGTTCACCCTCGATGCCCAGCCAAGTTTCGTAAAAGTCCGTCCTAAGTAGTATTCATTTTTATTAAAAATGTATGTAGAATTACCGGAATTGCATAAAATAGCGTATACACCTCTCGACTAAAGTGACATTAATCCCTTAGGTGGATTACTTCCCTCAGGAATCAAACACCACCCGCGGGATTAAATGGGCTACTTTAGTCGCTTGGTGTATAATATACTATTGTTTACTAATATGAGATACATTCAGACAGCTAAAAGATGCGGATTGAATGAAATGGAACCAATTATCATATAATTCCAAATAACTCTTAGTATTAAATGCAATCTCATATCTAATAAATGTTATTTACCATTTATATATAGAATAAAATACAACGTCAAATATCTAAGTAATACATTTTGAATAAAATGGCTACGTCTATTGACAGTTGCTAAGTGGTTGCTATGGAAGCCGTGCGATTTACTTTACAGCCGTGCGTTTTGTTTTACCGTGCGTAATAGACGTCTTACATTGATTGCCGACTGTGTGTTTTTGACTACTTAGAGGGGTGGTTGTAGGTAAACATATTCACAGTGATGCCTTGAAGCCAGTGACGGACTACTCGCAATGGTTAGTGATCCAAAAATTTTACAGGGATGGCACACCCTATATGAAATTATCGAAATTGACTTACCCACACATTAAGCTAACGAAAAGGTACACTTGTTGGAATTCGATAAAATAAGCCGTTTGGCTAATATTTACAGTTTTATTTATGCACTACGTACCAATTTACCTAACTAGCTTATTAATACGATGTCCAAGATTCACCTACAGTACTACAAAAAAAATAATTTGATGATAGCAGATGATGAAAACATTAAGAACTTATTTATTGGGTATTAAATAGGTACGCCAGCAACGTAATTAGTTGCTTTTAATCAAAATTACGAACACAACATTATTAAACCATTAAGAATACCTCAAAAAACACAAGTTATAAAACATTAGACTAAAAGAAATTCCTAAACAACAATAAAAACTAACGTTATTCTAATAAATGTTCAATATGTGCTCCTACCACTTCCACGCACATTCTAAGTCTACGAAGGTTGTTTCTTTGCACTTGAAAGAGCAATCCCATATTATTTCTAATAACATTGCAGTGTAACACAGTTCTGTCTATTAAATCTTGCCTTGTTTGCATAGGTGTTGCGTATACCTTACTTCTGAAATAACCCCAGAGAAAGAAATTCATAGGATTAACGCCTCCTGATCGCGGTGGCCATTGAAAAGGGCCTCCACGACCAATCCATCTATTAGGAAAACTTGTGTGTAAATGCTGTCGTACATCTGAACTGAAATGAGGAGGGGCCCCATCATGCATGAATCATAAACTCCTACGAGTTTGTAGTAGCACATCATCAAACAGGTTCCATAACTCATTTTGCAAGAACTCCAAATATCTCTGACCTGTCAAAGTACCATCAATAAAGTATGGCCCTATCAAATGATTGTCAACTATTCCTGCCCAAACAATAACCATGAATCTATGCTGGTTCCTAGTTTGTATAATGCCATGTGGATTCACATCATCCCATGAATGCATATTATGAGAATGAGACTCCATCTTTGGTGAAACCGGATTCGTCCGTAAAGAGAACGTTACTAATAATTGTATTGTCTGCTTGTTGTTGTCGCAGAAACCTGTAGCATGATAAAAATACAATGTTTTTATTGTATTGTATTATGAGTAACTCACGGAGGTACATTAATTCAATTAAGCCACCCACTGAGTATGCAACTTTATACACATTTCTGTATAGTTGGTTGCATAACGGAATTAACTATGGGTTTTAAAATTATTTAAGCATATCCTGGAATAACGGGATGTAAATAATTAAATGGGTGTTAAGAGTAATATTTTTATTAATATTCTTCATGTGATCTGACCAATCCATGAGTATTTTATTATTTAATGTGGGGATTTTATTTGACTGCCATTGGTAACACTGTTTGCTGATGTCAATTGTAAAGTAAAGGGAAGCTGTTGAAATCACTTGTCCGATACTTGTCGAATGATTAAGTTGGGGTATCGATGAGGACAAGTCGTAAGTATATAAAATGGCCGGTGGCACATGGTTTAATCCATATATTTTGGGAACTATAGTGGTGAAAAACCCTTGGTAACAAGGTAAGCTTTCATCTTGTATAAATTTTTTGTTACAAGCAGTTTTTACAATATTTTTTTGCCAATTGATGGTTTGATCGTTTTTATGGGCGATGGTTATCAATGATAGGATGATCAAGAACAGATTTTAAGAAGCTTCAATTTCGGATGATTCTTGTATGGTATATATTATCGTAGGGATAGCTGACAGACCAGAGTTCTCCGTCCAGGGTTGTTGAGATGTTTCGTACATCGGATTACGATTAACGTTATATTGAGACAAGAGCATTCTAACGGCGTTTCCAGTTCAAAGGACGAAGCTGGACTTTGTTTGTTGGTGACATCATGAACTGGGAGTATATATAATCTGTGATCATGAACAACGATTATTAACCGCATGGCTGAATCTAGTTCCATAAGTCAGATGTTGCTTGTCAATTAAGCCAATTGACGTCTAATAGTTTGGAACCTAACCGCAAGTAATATTTAAAGGTTTATTTGTTTTTATCTGAACTTTGAGCAATTTATTCATTTTATAACTTCATTTTTTTAACGTTGAATCACACATCAACTTTTATATTCTACTATTAGTAACTTCACATTTTTCTAAAGACGTCTATCAAATTCACAATTTTAACATTACATTCTTTCAATTCTTTAGAGTTGAAATATCAACTTTGTTAATGTATACTGCCCTGAAATTACATTTCAGTTTGATCTTAATATATTAGAGATACTTTTTACCTACTTGTATGTATATGGTTAATTATTACTGTTGTAAAGCGGTAACTGGTATACCATTTACGGGTTGCTGAAGATTTAGTGTATTGTATATTTTGATCTCAGTTTGTTGATATTAGTTGATCACCTCATATTTTTGAGACAGGTTATTACAACATAAGTTCAAGGTACCATCTGTTTAATTGAACTGTTTAGAGACCTTCTAAACATCATACAGGAAGAACAGCACAAAGAAGAGATCTATATCACAGCGGACATGCCCGTCAAAAATCCCTCCTTTGAAGAAACCCAAAAGGCCTTAAATAAGCTGAAAAATCACAAAGCGCCGGGTACGGACGAGATACCAGCAGAACTTCTGAAATATGGGGGAGACGCACTACATCGCCAAATCCACCAGCTAATAACGCACATATGGTTAGAAGAAAGGATACCAGCACGATGGAAGGAAAACATAATAGTGCCCATTCACAAAAAAGGGGACAAAACAAGATGCGCGAATTATAGAGGAATCTCACTCCTAAACACGGCATATAAAACCCTCTCAAACATAATTCTTAGTAGACTAATCCCTTATGCTGAAAATGTCCTAGGCGAATATCAAGCCGGGTTTAGGGCAAACAGATCAACAATAGATCAACTATTCACGCTGAGACAACTTCTAGAAAAGGGATGGGAGTATAACAGACCCATACACAATCTTTTCATAGACTTTCGACAGGCATATGATAGCGTAGAAAGAAGCCAAGTATGGAATGCCATGGCGGAGTTCTCAATACCAAAGAAACTCATTCGGATGACCAAAGTCTGTATGGAGGGTGGAATATCTAAAGTACGTGTAAATAATAAACTGTCTGGCAGCTTTGAAATCAACAGTGGACTTAAACAGGGTGATGCGTTATCTCCACTACTTTTTAACCTTGTATTAGAGAAAGCCATGAGGTCGGCCGAAATAAAAACAGAATTGCTATCGGTTCAAGGTCCCAAGCTGTTACTCGCATATGCAGATGACATAGATCTCGTTGGAGACTCCATCCTATCCACGAAAGACATTTTCAACAAGGTGGAAAGAGCAACAAGTGAAGTAGGGCTGAAGATTAATGAAGAGAAGACGAAATATATGTGTATAAATAGAACGACACAAAGAGACAGAATAGGACAAAATGTGACGATCAACACCTTTAATTTCGAAAGAGTACAACGTTTTAAGTATCTGGGGGCCGTAATCACAGCGGACAACGATGTTACCGAAGAAATAAAAGACAGAATCCAATCTGCAAACCGCTGTCTATTTGCACTGAATAAGCTCATAAAATCAAAAAATCTCACAAGAAGTTCAAAGATCAAAATCTATAAATCCATCGTCAGACCTGTAATAACATACGGATGCGAAACGTGGACCATGACCAAAGCAAACGAAGAAAAGCTCAGACGCTTTGAACGAAAAATACTTAGAAAAATTTTCGGACCTCACCATGACATCACCACAAACCAGTATAAGATCAGAACCAATATCGAATTAAAAGCACTCTACAACGACGCCGATATTGTCCAAGAAATTAAATCCCAGCGACTAAGATGGGCAGGCCACGTGCACAGACTGAATAACGAAAGACTTGTAAAACTGGCATGGGAGGAGATTCCCACAGGCAAAAGACCACTCGGACGTCCCAGAATGCGATGGAGAGATAACATCCAAGCAGATCTCCGGAAAATGAACATTCCATTTGACCCTAGGTTGATGGAAGACCGAACAAATTGGAAAAAAAATGTACAGTCAGCCAAGACCCACCCAGGGTTGTAGCGCTACGTGATGATGATGTTTCATTGGCAACAAAGTGTTTTATTTGATTCACAAACGTAAAAGCAAAACGACATAAATAACATATTTGAAAAGTTACAATAGCTAATTTTTTGTTCATTATTGGTTTCTTGGTTAATCAGTAAATTTCTTGAATGTCCTACTAATCAAGTGGCGCCTTAAAAAATAATAAAAGACAAGCTTTCAAATATTCCTCACTAACTCATGACCTTATGCTTTCCGGCGAAAAGCGAACCTTTGGCAATGTAACCTCACTTTTTGGAGTAACAACAACAAGGTAAGGTTACAAACCACTGGCTATACTCAATTCGTGCAGGATAATCAGCGACTGTCATACTGTGTACTTTTTTCATGTGAAAAGGATATAACAGCTATTTTTTTAGGACGCGATGAACAACTGATTTCGAGACGTTATGTTCTTTTGATAATTTTCGTAAACTCGTTGATGATTCGTTATCAAATGCATTTAACAAGTCTTGTTCAACTGCCACAGTAAGTACGCTTCGTACTAGACCTTCTCCACCTTTTTTTGGCAAAAAATTCCCGAAAATTTCAAATTTTGTTTTGTATACATGGAAAATTACATTTACTTATTCATACCTGTTTCTCGTAACCTGAGATCAATACGCTCCAACATTCGTCTGTCTGGCAATGCTCTGTTTGCAAAATGTTCCGCATAAAGTTTTCTGGACTTCGAGAAGCTAGTCCATACAATAAATGCATATCTGCGTACTCAATAAAAGTGAATTCTGCCATTGTAACTGTTAAATTAAGGACTTATGAATTATTGACAAGTACTGACTACGAACTATTCTACACAACGATTGACAACTAATCCTATGGTTACTTGATAAAGGGTTAAAACACTTTTAAAAAGTTTCTACTAACTTTCGAATTAATGAGTCGTTAATGTTTTTTATCTTCCGCTATCCTTAATTTATTTTTATGTAGTACTGTAGGTAAATCTTGGACATCGTATTAATAAATTAGTTAGGTAAATTGGTACGCAGTGCATTAATAAAACTGTAAATATTAGCCAAACGGCTTATTTTATCGAATTCCAACAAGAGTACCTTTTCGTTAGCTTAATGTGTGGGGAAGTCAATTTCGATAATTTTATATAGGGTGTGCCATCGCTGCAAAATTTTTGGACCACTAACCATTGCGAGTAGTCCGTCCCTGGCTTCCAGGCATCACTGTAAATATGTTTACCTTTCCAAAATAAACATACACGTACATTATAGCTTTGCCGTGAATTTCATGAAGATCAAATAACTAGTACAAAAAATAATAATAAAGACCAAATTCAAAATGAAAACTTTGGAGGCCTATAACTCGAAAACGAGGGCCTGCATAGAAAAATTTTATATGAAGTACTAACATTATTTTGGCACAGATTATACGCTCCTGACTTTTTTCCCATTAGTCCCGGGACACCCTGTATATCAGTAGTATGTGCATCGAAAGTCATTTTAATTAGGCGATCATTCATTGAATGATATTTGTATACATATTTTATTAGATTCTTGTGAACCAGTATTGCTACTCCTTTTTGTCCACTTCTATTTACTCCTGACATAAGATTTTGTTGTGGTTGGACTCCCAGTGTCCCCGGCCTTCCCAGATACTCTACATTTGTCTAATATTTACCTGATAAGTTCCAATAATCCTCAGACGTTCCATATTTTTATGCGGTGTTTCTTACGTAGTTTGAGTTTTGTTCTCCCAGACACCCATTTCGCAGATGTTGCCTTGTTGCCCACATTCATCTGCACGATCTCCCATTTCACATCCGCCGACCCGGACTCGACGTGGCACCGGTTGCTTGCCGGATCGTTTAGCACACTATTATTTTTATTTTCTCGAATTACCATAACGTTTTCTGGAATAGTTAATCGAGTGATTTTCTTTTTGCCTGCTTGATCGCAGTTTACAGACATTCGATCTATACGTGATTGTCGCCTATATATATATCCGATATCAAGCCCTTAGGGAAGTCGACCTTCAATGGCCTCAACCCGGTATTGACGTAACTGCTTCCCTACGCCAGAATTATGGATATGTTAGGGAAATTATTAGGTTAGGACAGGATAATGGCATGGCACAATCGTTTCCCCCGTATGGTCATTGTAGATAAACCAAGGCTAGCGTGGGCAGGGTCGCGTCCCTGAAGTAGATCTATCAATTATCTGGATCATAACTTAGTATCTATCTACCCGCTACCCAACCCATCCTTATGCCGTTGACCGTTTCCAGTTCCTCCGCCTTTTTGGAACAATTCCTCACCCCAAGAACAAAAGAGTGCCCTTACTCTCATTAGCTATTCCACCCGAAGCTGTTGGCCAATAAGAGGGGATTTCTTATTCCGGGAATCGCTCGGTCGACAGAGCCCCGTTGAATATCTAGCAAGATGTATCACGTGCAGGTGGGGTTGTCATTTATAATTGTCTACCATCACCTCTTACATACTAAACCTTGAAGTCAAAATTTCTCATGTAATCGTTTACTTTTCAATTTCGTAAAATCCTTCCAAAACTTATCCTTGAAAGGCTGCTATAAATAGCAAAGAAGTGTAATAAATGTCGTCACCACTGTAATAACTGTAATAACCGCTGTTGTCTTTTAGAGTTCACAGCCCTCCGTTACCAGTGTATGACAACTTTTGGATCCCTATTTTCTTGAATTTTGCCGCGTGCTGTCACCAGTGCTGTAGGGCACAATTAGAGCCAGGAATCCCCTTGTGGGTAACCTCGGGGGAGGTGGTTTCCTGGTACGAGCGGGCAAGGTCTCCGTGGGGCCTCTTGGGCTTATACAATGTGCCAAGCCTGAGTTCTAAGGCTGGTCGCGTCAACCCGTTCAATCCTGCTGGTCCGAGGGTAGGGGTTGTTGGTAAAGGAAACAGACTGGGTGGATAATATGTACATATATATTACAAGCACAAAATAATTAAGTACAGTAATTCAACCCTGGTTGGGATAAAATAAAAGTTACTCGTGAGAGAATGTCCCGGTACAATACATTAGCAACTAATTAGGGAAAAAACGTCTTTCATAGTCTGGGAGTAGTTTCTCCTTATTATGATAAAAGTAGAAGAGGTCTTGCATATGACTATCCCTGTATAAGGTTTGAGAAAAAATTGATGTGACTCGGGTAAAACGTCTTCCATAATCTGAAAGTAGTCTTTCCTGATTATGACATAAATGAAAGATATCTGGCGTATGAATATCCCTGTATGATATAAGAAAGCAACTGTCAGGACTAGTAAAAAAAGTATCTCGTAACCTGGAGGTAATCTGACGTGGTTATGATATAAATAAGATATTTCTTACATATGAATATCCCTGTATAATATAAGAAAGCAACTATCAGGACTAGTAAAAAAAGTATTTCGTGACCTGAAGGTAATCTGACCTGGTTATGATATAAATAAGAAATTTCTTACATATGAATATCCCTGTATAATATAAGAAAGCAACTATCGAGACTAGTAAAAAAGTCTTCCGTAACCTGACGGTAATCTGACCTGGTTATGATATAAATAAGGTATTTCTTACATATGAATATCCCTGTATAATCTTTAAACTCCCTTGACCAAAATTTAGGGTTCCCCTGGATTATTAAATCGATTGCAAATCGTAGTATTTCCTAAATATGTTAGGTGAGGGGCTCAAATATCAACAGTGCACTTAATATGACCAGGAAATGTATCTTTGGACACCCAGACAAATAAAATAAATGTCAATACGATATTTGTGAAAAAAATATAATGACAGAGAGAAAAACTTACAGTTTGAAATATCACAAATCACAACAAAACAATATAACTGTTCACATAGGGGCCGTCGAAGATGAGGGAGTGCCAGGCCATACGGTACCTGACTACTCTATGAGAGTTACTTCCTCACTGCCCCTGTTACCAAATTTTCTGCTATTTATTTCAGAAGATTTGTGACGAGGATTGTTACTAAAAATATCAACTGTAGTTGTGTTATTCAATTTCCTTCGGTTTGCCCTTGTCCCAAATTTTTTATTTTCGTAATTGAAGGTTAATTTTCAATTAATTTCTTTATACTAAGTAGCAAGATTTGTCTACATTTTTGATAAACAAACCATCTTGTGTTTTGTCATCAATCTTGTCGGTTGTGTAAATTGTTTGTTTAAATTTTTTTCTGCTCTAGGTCAACTTTTGTTTTTATATTAAATTGAATTTGACTTATTTTATTATAAAGAAAATTATATCTATATAGGGTGTCCCTAAATTTCCCTTTGCCATATTTCGTGTTTATTACAGAAGGAATACTGCTACTGCTACTAGATTTCATTCGAGGTTACAACTTCACAGCAATTACAAACATCAATATAAGAGGATCTCTCAATGTAAAAGAATCTTGCTCACCAGTATTTCTCGATGTCCAATAAGTATTTGATAACGCTTTGCACCAAGGCCTACTTTATAAAATCTGTCTATTCTATGAACTCATGAGTACAACAGGGAAGTGTCATTCATCTCCTCTGCTCACAATTGATTGCTTAGACATAAAAAGCAGTCAGAAGCAAATGTTTAGAGATAAATATAAACAGCAAATCAACATGGAAGAATCATATACTTCGGAAAAGGAAAGCATGGAATTTAATATTAGGAAATATGTACTAGTTGATTGTTTCATTTTTCTTCTTCACATCTCCGAGTCGAATTCCGGTCCTTTTAGTATCAACGTCTTTTTCTTTTTTTAAAATGGTAATTTCCTCGTTTATTCCTGAAATAATAAAAGCATTTAAAATTCAATGAACAATTTTTAAAGTGTGGTTTTGTCTCGTGCATATGTTCATTAATAAAAAGTAACACACCGGGCACCAGACCATTAAATATATCATAGCATGCAACAATGAAAACTTTCAACCATTCCTTACAGTCCATTAGAGAGATTGTGATAATATTGCATCAAACAAAGAGTTATGACCCGAATTGTCGTATGTTATATACCCTCACATATTTATAATAAAAACAGTGGCGTTGTTAAGTGCAAGACTTCTCGGTGGTGCGTTATTTTACCAGTTTTTCTTTTGTATTGTTTATTGTAGATGTATACTAACAGTTTACTAGTGTATTGAAGAATACGAAAAATACAATATTATTGCGATCAACTTGAGTGACATAAGTCATCCATAGACTATAAGCATATTCCTTTCGCAAACAAAGTGAATTGAAGTGAAGTTACTTGAAGTGGAATAATCACATAAATTATTTTTTAAAGGAAGTCTGAAAGCTTTGACTGGCATCACACATAAATTTAACCTCAAAACTTTATTTAATCTGTCTCATTTGTACCAGAAATGCTTACACACAGGAAAATTTTTGTCATTTACTGAAAATCCATATTCTGTTATCAAAACACCAGTGAAAATACCAATTTAATCTTACGGCATGTGCTCAAGAGGACGTGCAGCATTTACAAACTCCCTCCTATTATCACTATGAAGTAGTTATGGCGCTACAAAAAGAGTAAACATCTCTAGGAGATTTGCTGCTACTTCCAAGGCGGTCTTGGTTTTTAAAGGCCTTAGTATTATAAATTTTGTTAAATGGTCATGGTAATTTAAAATAAATCTATATTAGCCATCAGCTTGTGTTTGAAGGTCGATTAGATCCACTTCGCACCTTGAGTTTAGTACCGAAACCAAAACTGGTCTTACAACTATGCCTTTTTTTATTTTTAAATTTTTTTGACATGCTTCACATAAACTCAAATACAACATGCACTCAACAGTGATATTCTTATATTCATCATTAATTTCTTTCATCGTTTTATTTCTTCCAACGTGACCAGTGTTTAAGTGAGCGTTATGAATAACATCAAATATTTCGTCATTAGCTATAAAATATCTAATATTTTGATCAGTACTTTCAGAAACTATCGGCGATATTAATTTTTTTCTTTACCCACTGTTATTATATCAAATCGTTGTAAACGTCGATAAGTCAGAACCGTTTTGCTTTTGGTTTTCGATTTCGCTTCACATACTTCCCGGATAATATTTAATTTTTTTATTAAAAATTAGTCGCTTCCACCAAAAGGTTATTAGCGACGGAACAATATGAGAGCTATACAGTGATTGCAAACTTACAAATTAAGCATATACAAATATTGAACTAAATATCTACCATATTGAACTAAATACTATTAAAAACGTCGATATCCTTAAGGAAGTTTATTAGCTTGTCTATTGGAGAATGTTCACCAAGCAACTCTTTCATATTAATAGGGATATCATGTGTTTTGCGTTGCAAATGATATTTGTTGCAATCTATTAATATGTGTTTCACCGATAATATTTCATCACATGCATCGCATTTGGGACGTTCTATTCTAGTCATTAAAAATGAATGAGTTAACTTAGTGTGTCCCAGGCGTAATCGTGAAAGAGTCACCTGATTAAGTCGACTTAAATGGTTACCCCTCCCCCCCCCCCAAGGTGTGACGACTGATTTTACATATCTCAGCATCGAATCACTGCCATGCCACTCATTTTGCCATATACCGGACACTTTGCTTTCATAAAAATCTTTCAGGTCACTGCTGGCACATTTTATAACTGTTCCCGAGTTATCACTATTCACTACAAGACGCGCAATTTTATCAGCTTTCTCGTTACCACTGATGCCAATGTGGGATGGAATCCAGATGAGTTGAACGTTTCTTGAGTCTTCATGAATTGTTTTAAGTTCGCATTTTATCAACTTGTTAAAGGGATGAGTTAGATATAAATGCTGGATTGACGAAACAGAACTTAAGGAATCCGTGTGGATCAAGCAATTGATAAGTTTTAGGCTGTTTACATGCTTACGGGCTTCATATAGCGCATAAAGTTCTACGGAGAATATACTGCAGGACATTGGGAGTTTAAACAAAAACTGATTTCTGGGTGTCACAAAAGCACAACCTACTCCGTCGTTGAATTTAGAAGTGTCTGTATAAATATGAGAATAACCTTCAAAACAGCGATCAGTAATCTCCAGAAATGTATTTTTAATTATAGAGTTATTCGACTTATTTTTTTTGTAGCGCAGGAGTTGTGTATTGCAGTGTAAAGGTTTTAGTATCCAAGGTGGAGGGTAGGATATTGCATTGGAAAATGTATCGGGAGCATTCAGATTAAGGCTATTCAGCGTGAGTCGTAATCGTTCGTAGTATGATTTTCTGTAGGTAAATTAATCATTTTCATCTGGATGCTGGTTCCGAAAGGTTTGAAGATGGATGGGTCTTGCGGTATCTTGTGCAATGGCTGCTGCGTGTGAAAGAGTCAACTGCATCCGACGATAATGAAGATATGGTTCTCCGCCTTCCGCACTACATACTTTTTACTGGTGTAGTTCTAAACGCTCCCAAAGAAACTCTTAAGGCGTTGTAATGAACCGCATCTAGGGCTTTCAAGACTGATCTACTTGCCGAAGCGTAAGCTATCGAAGGGAAGTCAATTTTTGATCTGATTAAAGATCTGTATAAATTAAGTAAAGTAGTTTAATCCGATCCCTAGTATTTGTTGGATAAGGTTTTTAGTAAATTTAGCTTTTTATTACATGATAATATTAGTTGTTTTATATGTTGCTTCCAAGTTAATTTTTCATCAAATATTGCACCTAGAAATTTCATATGTGGTTTAAATTATTGTGAGTCGTACAACTTTAGTATAGCCTTTTGAACAGTTCTTGAAGAGAAGATAATGCCAGATGTTTTTGAGACAGAAAATTCAAATCCAACATCATTAAACCAAACTTTTCAAACGTGTTCTGAATGATTTGTGACATGAGATTCAAGTTTTTTCCTTTTATAAATATAACCAGGTCATCTGCATACAAACGTGCTTTAATTGGTTTGTCGATGGCTTTGATGATGTTATTGATTGCAACTAAAAGGAGGGTCGGACTTAATACAGATCCCTGAGGCACTCCATTGTGTTGAATGGTAGAATTGAGAAACAATTATTAACTCTCACTTGGAAGCTTCTATTCGCTACCAATTTGTTCTTGTGCTATCAAGTTATTTTTTTCTAGATACCATGATAAGCGGTTGTTCACAATCTTTTCAAAAACCTTGCACATGGCACATGTTAAAGATATTGGTCTATATGACTCCGGCATTAGTCGAGTTTTGCCACTTTTTAGCAATGGAACAATTATAGCTTTAGACCAAAGAGATGGAAATTTATGTTTGAACCATATCAAGTTGAAAATTGAGAGTAATTTTTGTTTTGCAGAGTTCATCAGGTTTTTTAGAAATGTAGGTGGTATGTCATCTGTTCCGGGACTACTCTCTTTCATTTCATCAAGACGGTTGTTCAATTCGTCGAGTGTTATTGGGTCTTTCATACAATTGTTGTTGTCAGTTTCTTCATATCGTATAACTTCTTCGACTAAGAAATTGTGTCTGGTAAAGCTATCTTTGTAACTTTCTTCAGAGGAATGTTTTCTGTATACATTTGCTAAAGTACTAGCTATTTCCGAGGCAGATGTTATAATATTGGTATCCTTTCTTAATCTTTTAATGTTTGATAAAGTGGGTATTCCAGAAATTTTCCTGATTTTATTCCATACCTGAATGGTTGGGGTGGAGCTATTTATTCCAGACGCAAAGTTTCGCCAACATTTCCTTTTTGATGATTTTACTGTTAACTGTGCAAATGTTCAGTTTTTTAAACTCTATCTCATTTTCAGCTATTTTATGTTACTTGTATCGGTTCAGGGCTAATTTACTCTAAGTTATTGCCTTTTCGCATTCGGCGTTCCACCAAGGAACAGGTAGGCGTCCTGAAACTAGTTTGGTTTTTCCAATATTTTTCTCCGCGCTTGCGATTATAATTTGATTGAAGTGATAAAGCGTGTTGTCAACATCAGATGAGATTACTAATTGTTTCATACTTTCTTCTATAGTATTGGAAACGGCGTTTCAATTTCCCGTGTGAACTTTCCATTTGCTTAAGTTATTGGAGTTATCCGGTTGAGTGCAACTCCTATTAATAATTATTGGATAATCACTTCCACATGTGAAGTCTAGTGTATCCCATAATAGGGAAGGAGTCAAGTTTGGCTCGCATAGAGTTAGGTCAATGCACGAATATTCGGCTGTGTTGATATTGAATCTTGTAGGTCTACCATCGTTTAAGTAATTTAGATGTAAATCTTCTATAGCTTTTTCTATTAGACTACCTCTTTCGTTCGTGCTTTGTGATACCCACATAATATTATGTCCGTTGAAGTCGTCTAAAATTATCCGTGGAGTTGGAACTTGCTTAATTAGATTTGTAAAACTTGAATAGTCGACAGGGGCATTGGGAGGTATGTATATATTACAAATATATAACGGAGTATTGCAAATGACTTTCACAACAAGAGCTTCTAGGTTTGTGTTTACATCATACATTTCAGAGTCAATAGATTTGTTTATTAATGTTATCACGCCACCACTTGCGCGAGCTGCATCAGTTCTATCTTCTCTGAAGCAATTAAAATGTTTAGTGCTGTATGTTTGGCATGCCTTAAGGTTCGATTCTTATATACAAACGATTTCAGGTGAATGTTCTGCAATGATAATCTGTAACACAGGCAAGCGATAGAGGAATCCATCAATATTCGACTGTAGTATCGAGTTGAATTCTGCTATTACATTGTTTACGAGTCCTTGCTGTAGAGTGAGAACTACTTTGCGACGTATCGCTTTCCAGGTTCGAAGCTAGTTTACCTATATGGAAGAGAATTTTGTTCTTTAGTTTTGAAATCTTTGTTTTTGTAGGCTTGTCAGCTACATGAGGATATTAATCCCAACAAATCCGCTGTATAATCATTAATCACACTTGTTGGATCTTGAACTCCTTGAACGTTGTCCAATAGAAGCATCAATTGATCATAGTTTAAAACAAAAGAGGGAGAATGATTGTCGACCTAATTTCCGGCGGAGTCAGCGCCAGATGATTTGCCATGTGTCTTCGATTTTTTGGTCTTTGCAGATTAGTTGGATGATGGTTTTGTAAATAAGTTGCTTGGATCTGTGTTGGCATTTGAAGAAGGAGAGGCTAGTTCTGGATACTGACGTTTTGTTGGAGGGTGGGGCCTTTCATTTCCACTTACAGATTCACCTGAGCTTTCTGGAATAGGGATCTGTTCTATGGTTGGTTTTGACGTTTTCACTGCTTGAGGTGAAGGTGCAGCCAACGAGATAGATGAAGATGATCTTTCACTGATGAGGGTTGTACATTAAATGGTTGTGCTGAAAGTTCTGCTTGTGAAGAGGGTTGTGTGGATGGTTCTTTAAAGGAATTATCAATAGTTTGTGGTGAGTATGAGGAGTCTGATAGCGTTTGTTCGGGAATTTGTGGTACAGGTTCTGTGGGTGTTTGTGATAAAGATTGCGCTGTACATTGCGATGCAATATGACCCGTTTGTTTACAAATGTAACAGGTTACACCATCTTGGGAAATAAATACTCTATAGTTAGTCTTATCGAAGGTTGTAACAATAGAATCGGGAATGTTCAAATTATGAGGGCTAACGTAAACCTGCCGTCTAAAGCTCGAAATATGAGCAAATTCGGGAAGTGATGAGCTGATACGAAGATACGTTAAAGGCGACGCTAAATTTAGACCAAGCCTTTTTAATTCATCAGTAAGAAGTTCGTTGGGTATCGAAGGACACACATTGGAAAGTTCAAGTCTTTCGGCTGGTGTGATCAGCCGTCGAGCACATAAAGTTTGGTTAAGAACTTTTATGGATCCATGATTGTTATTAAAGTCGTCTACCAGTTGCGTACTTGAAAGATAAACACTTACCCGATTTTGACTTAATTTGGAGATATGGGTTATATTTTTAGGTTGTACGATTTGTCCTAGAGGAACTAAATAATCTTGAACGCTGGCACCATCAATTGAGCTGATTATGATTCCATGCTTTTTTGAAGAATATTTTGGTTGAGCAACTATAGAAGAGTATGACATATTAATTGACATTATAAAGTGATCTGTTAAAGGAGGCCCAGGCGCTTCAGTACGCCCTGGCTGTCTAATTATGCTATGTTGATAATTAGTTGTTATCGTACTTTCTTGTTGACTTTCAGTTTTACGACAACGTTATTCTAAAGTATACAGCCTATTGTCTAGGTATATTTGATAGTAATCTGCACAAAGGCACACCATATAAATATAATAATTTTCCTAAAAATCACAATATTCACTTAATTCCCGAATAATATTGCTGTACTCTTCTTTACCAATAAAAACACAATCACGATTTTTATTCGTCACTATACTACCAAACCCTCCAAAAACTTTTCCTCCATCGTCACTAATTTAATTATTATAATTCCAATATTAAGCAACAGCCGGACGTCACTTAAAAAATCACAATTTGTGAACAATTAAAATCAAACCTCACTTTTCATTATGAAACAACACTTTTCACTTTTACCGTTGCTTGTTGGTAAATAAATGTATACATTCCTCGATTCAGTTGGTAAATGTACATAAAATAATGCCTAAAGTGATTTATTTCTACAGTTACCAACTAGATAGGAGAATGTGTACATTTACCGGAAAATGTACACATTTATCGTAACATATACACTGAATAAAATTGATCTTTAATTTGACGTCAAACCCAACAACTACTCGAGATGAATCAAAACAATATGAAGTAAAAACGAAGAGGCTACTATTACTTTGTCGTGTGTGTAAATATTTTAAATATTTTGTCAATTTTCCCTTTTGAAAATATTCACATAATTTTAATACAAGTTGTTAAGCTCATGATTCATGCAATTTCCTGGCATGTTCTGAAAGAAACTAGAATATTTTCAAATTTGCTTACAGTATACACAATATTACTGTTACATGAACTCTTAGACATGATAATATAATCCATTGACATAACATATAATTAACAAAATGTATCAAGTGACTCTATTCGTACACGCATTGAATTTAATCTATTATGAACTGGAGGATAAGCAGACGACAATTTGAAAGTATTTACAGCTACGCGTGGCTGACATCGTGCCAGAAAATAAGTCTGAATGTAAAAGTTGCAGATTATGAAGGGTGCAAATGATGGTGACTCTCGTTGAATGCAATTTTCGAATTAGTTTCTGTTTGCAGGGGGTTCAATTGCCATGCCCATCTCGACTGCGTCTGTTTTTGTATTATATAAACAACAAATATTATTGGACAACATAGTTGTCATTCAGATTGCTTTTTATGGGAAGTAATGACAGTGGCGGATTTAAACTTTTGCCGCCTAAGGGCTAGCGACAAATCTCCGCCCCCAAGTTAATTTATGGTTTGATTAAATTATCAGTTTGTAACTTGTAACATTTTTTTTTCAATATATAAATACTATTTTATTTAAGTTGCAGTGGAACTAAATGTTTAATAGTAAAAAAACGAAAAACGTAGTTTGATTTGAGGTAATTAATTGTTATGCAAATTTTATTAAAATAACATATTGAAAGTAATATGTGATCGGTGATTCACCGACGGTGAAAATCTTTTAATAATACTGTTACTGTATGTACAATTGTACAGAATCAGAATACAAGCAAACCCACTTCTTCAATCAAAAACACTTTCTTCGTGAACTTGAATTTGAAAAGGAGTCAATAACATCATCAAAGTCCAATCTCTTTGTTATGTCAGATTCAATGTTCAGTATTGCCACATCCCTCAAACGTGCCTCAGTCATCGTTGATCTTTCGTAGCTTTTGATCCTCTTCAGGACGGAAAATGATCTTTCCGCTGAACAGTTCGATGCCGGGATTGTTAAAAACAGTTTTAATGCTATATCGACATAAGGATATAAGTCTTGAAGTGCATTATCGTGTAGAGCTTCGTAGAGTCCAATAATTGTCAGTGGGCGTTCTTTTTCTTTCAGTTCTTTCAAAAAGCCAAAAAAATGTAAACATTCTCTAGCAAAATCTTCCGCCGTAGGGAGATCTTTGTGATACAAAGTGCACAGTTTCTTGCTGCATTCTCCAAGTGTTTTCATATTGGAGGCTTCTTCCCCATCATTATTATTGATAAGAAATCCAAACAACGAGTGAAGCTCATCATAAACAGTTTTACTTCTTTCCATTTCAGAAATCAATGTGTCCAAAATGACGTTGTATGTATTCACTCTAAACTTGTCCCTACCAATCAACGTTACTTCTCCTTCTCTACTTTCATCGGACTGGAGTTTTCGTATCCGCCTTCGTTTTGTTACGTTTTCGTCTTCATATGTAGTCTCTTCTGATTTTACCAGTGCCCCATTTTCATAAATTTCGAATTCAAGTTCTCTTCTGAGACTACGTATGTACTCGGATAAAGATGCATATAATAGTGCTACTCTTGATAAATCGGTTTCACATGCCTGTAGTTTTTTACTTGTTACATTGAACCTGCATAGCAAATCTCCCCATAGAATTGATAAAAAAGCAGTTTCTAATCTGTGTAACTGACGGAGGTAGGTGGATGCTTCACTCCGTGTGGTTGCTTTTTCTGTTTCGTCATTTGATGTAACTGTAAGGGCTTCTATGATTTCATTCCAGTCTTCATTTAATGCCTTGCAAGCGTCATCCCTTGCTGACCAACGTGTTTTTGACAAAGTTTCAAGGCTTAGGCTGTGTTTTTTATTCAGACAACTTGCAAGTACTTCCCACCTTTTGGTAGAGCACGAAAAGAAATTGTACAGGTTGTTAAGAAGCATGAAAAAGTTACGACTTTCTTCGCAACTACTAGTCGAATGCTCCCCGACTAAATTCAGTGAATGAGCACTGCAAGGAGAATTCTGGCTTGCAGACCAGTATATTTTCCTGACATATTAGAGGCATTATCATATGCCTGGCCCCTGCAGTTTTCTATATCAATTTCATACTTTTTCAGAACATCCATAACAGCATGGAAGAGATCCTCTGATTTGTGGCCAACATTTGGTAGAAAGCAGAGAAATCTTTCCACTGGAAGTCCGTTTTCAGGAACGTACCTGATTATTATAGATAACTGGTCAACATGGGAAATGTCAGGTGTAGAATCGATCACTAAAGAAAAATATTTTGCTGCTTTTATTTCAGCTACTACTTCCTCTGTTACTTTTTGACCCATCACTTTAAGGAATTCTTCATATGTGGTGGAGGACAAGTATGAAGTGTGCCCTTGGCCTGGATTTCCATGCTTCGAAATGTGAGCCGCTAGGAAGGGGTCAAATTCTGATATTAGTTCAATACACATAATAAAATTTCCACAATTATGTGTCGACCCAAATTTCTCATAATGCCCTCTCAAAGGTAAACCAGCAGCAGCTAAGGACCTCACAACTGCAACTACTCGTTTCAAAACATTTCTCCAATAACTCTTTTCATCCTCAAGTTGAATCATAATCTGAGAGTCAATTCTTCCGGCCGTTGTCATTCTTCTTTTCATTACTAAGACACAAGATTTGTGGTCTGATGAATTTTCATGGCTTTTTAAGTAGTCGCTTCCGTGTTTCCAGTCATCGAATCCCTCTTTTGCTAGTTTCGAAATTCCTCCAAAAAGTTGACATGGTATACAAAAAAGTTTCCCAGAACTTTCGGAGTACATTAGGTAGGATCTTTTGACTTCCTGTCCATTAATTAAGTTAGTTTTAAATAGAGTTTGAGTTAGGAAGCGATGTTGGCCGCCGATGAATCTTTTGGAACGACTAAAATCTAAGTTTGAAACATCCTGGTTGATACCAGTGCTTAACACTCTATCTCGAGTGTTATCATTTACTGGCCACAGAGCAGGGTCACATACAAAATCTGTCTCTTGATTATCGTTAAGTCCTGTAATATTTGAACTTGTATGGGGGACTGATTTAAGGATCTGCTTAACATTGTCAGATGTAGAGGTACACTCAATTTCAGAGTATTTGAAACAATTGCTCCGTTCTTCTGTTGTTGGTGACGTTGGTGTTGCAGTTTCATGGCTACTCACTGATTCTTCTGAGTTCAAAGAACTGGTACTCGGGCCTAATTCACTCTCGGGAAATTTTGTTTGTGTAGGCAGGTCTGATTCCACGAAATTTTTGCTTTCAGGCAATCCATTTCCAGATTCGGGTTTTTGGAAGAAAGTAAATATTTTACTGGTCTTATTTATTACTTCCTGTTCTCTTTTATTCTTTTGTAATGTTGCTTTTCTGTAAGCAGCACCGCTTAGACGCTTTCTGCCGTCACTTATGATTTTTTCATTGAAATTCCTGAAAAAACGTAATGAAGAAATGAAAATTCAACATTGTTGTAAAATTAAAATATCATCATGTTGGTAAAACGCTAAGTCTTTCTGTTTGATTTTTCAACTCGAAAACTGTATAGGCTAGGGCTAGGAACTTGAAATTTTGCACATTCATTACTGCAATTATTACTGAACTAAAAATTCCACTTGTATTTCCATCCAGGTAAAATGGTAAAATATTATATTGTTAATGTTTTTACTTTCTTTTTTAATGCTGGAAATGTAACAGGCTTACAAGAAATATCTACTAATACGCCCTACTAAAATTACCAAATTAGACTATGCTAATATATTGTCTTTTGTTTACTCACCGTTATGAAGAAAGACGAAAGAAAGTTTGATACATCAATAGCCTACCATCTCACAATAATGTGCAATTAAATGCAAAACGTACGCAATTTAAATACTGTATGCAACTGTACAACTGAACGATAACTTAAAAGGGCTATAAAACTTCACCTGAGATCACTGACAACATGAACATTCAACAAAACACTGGATACCGTATAATGTTGCTCTGTTGCTCTACAGTAACTCGTGAGTCATCACGCCACTTCGCTGATTCGAACGAGTCCATTGCTGTTTTCGGGGGATGGGAGCTTGGTAGAGGCCGTTGAGGGATGATGCGATAGTGCGTATTATTAGTGGAGGTGGAATGTGGAAAGGTTTGATCATTAACAGTACGTGTGACTGAGTAGTTTCTCTTCTGTTTTGTTTTAACCCTCCACTCTCCTAGTTATGAAGTTTATTTATTGATTTTAACTAAATATTTTTTTAAGTTTCAAACTAAAAAAAACATGCTTCTAAAATTCGCCGCCCTTAAATATCTGCCGCCCTGGACTGCAGCCCCTACAGCCCTCCCCTAAATCCGCCACTGAGTAATGATAAAAACAATGATTAGAATAGTGGTTCCAGCCTATATTTATGAAATCTTGAACGTAAATTAATGATTTCTCATTTTCAAGTATAAAAAGAGAATTAAGAGGCAAAATAAAGATTGCTAGAATCGCTATACTGGGTGATTCATTATTAATTGGAAATAATTTAACAGTAGAATCCTAACTTCAAATTATGAAGATTTAAGCCAAAACAATAAAATGTAGCTGCTTACTGAGTTACAGTAAGTTAAAAATTCAAAAACGATTTGTGCTCAGTACTTTGAATGTATTCATTTCATATTTGGCAGGAGGCAAGAGCTCTAGACACCGTACACCCTACTAAATGATGTTAAACAAACGTTTTTGACTACTACCAGAGGTGTACGATAGGGGCAAGTGACTGGTGAAAAGTTCCAAAATTCTACGCCACTGGCGTGATAGAAATGTTAGCACATTTTTCGATTTTCCGATACTTTTTACATAAATAATGTACTCTTTCCACATAACGATAAAGTCAATACTTCTCGAGATATTTCAAGTTAAACATGGTGCTGCAGAATATTTTAAATTTTGATTTATAATTATGTTGATGTTTTGGGCCAGTGGATTGCATTTTATACGCAAATGAGACTTTACTCCGTATTAATAAGAATCATATTGATATTTATTGACGAAAATAAAATAGATCTAACTTTAAAATAATATCAAGATGATTTAAAAATATTGTAAAACACATCAACTGATATCTATTTTTAATTACAATCACATAGGCATTTGATGAATACTGTTTCAATATCATTTGTATTGTGTGGTAGGCTCTAGTCTAAAATATAATTGTTTCGATCTAGTGGGATGCGGTTTGGTGAAAAAGCCTCGACACAACAATTTTACGAATCTTCCTGTGTTGCTGATGCTAGTAGATATCAACAAATGTATTCAGAGTTCAACCCAATCGGCAAACTTTCAGCAATCTTTTTCGTTGATTAGGAGAAACTGGACTAATTAGGCGTAACAGTGGTATGGAACCACCGAAAATAATGACTGTGGATCAGAAGGATGATATTTTAGTGTCAGTTGCTGATAATCCGGAACTAAGCACTCAGCGTCTAGCAACAGTGACTGTAGTAAGCCAATTTTGAGTTTTGCAAATTTTTTTAAAAAAAGAAATTTTACGACATTACCATTTTACAATGGTACAAAATTTTGTTCAGTGGATGATAAATAAAAAAATGAAGATCTTAATTTTATTAACAAAATTCTTTTTCCTGGCGAATTTTCAGCACGAATTTACGATAAACGTATGGCGCGGTATCATTGGAGATAATTTGTTGAGTCCAATGAATTACCAGTAGTGCAAGTTCCTGCCTACGCCACCAAAACACACCTTGGTAGCCAGTGTTGGTCGGACTCGGTACCGCCGTTTAGCATTACTTGAACTCCGACGGCTGTAATTTTTGATATTGTATGTCATGTTCTTGTTGCATCTATGCATTCTGTATTATCACCTTCCACCTTCTCTTTGCCTAACGGCGTTTTCTTACCGTTTTAGTATGGTGGTTGCAAATGTTTGTACTGCTTCCCACTTTTTTGGATCGTCTAAAATTTTTCTCACGACGTTCTCTGGTATTATATTCCCTGTTTTGTTTTCTTTATTCAGCCTTTCGATCTGCCCTCTACTACAGATAAATATAATCTGTTCTACCATATCTTCTTCTTCATCAGAGTAGATGTATGTTGGTAGTTCGGTATGGTGGAATCGTTTTCGGCATGCTTGCAAACATCCATGACCGATCAGCATTTATGTAAGGTAATAACTGAGTTATCCGTCTTTCCTTATAACCCATACATGTATGTTCGGTACAAGTTTCTTTGTCCAGGTCCCCGTATCAGTATCTTGCTGCCATCATTCTTGCCACCTTTGCAGCAGTGGGGATTCTTCTCTTTGCTTATCTAATACATGCTTATCTTCCAATTTCATCACTAGTATGTTGATTGGTGGTATTTGTGCAAGAGTTAGGACTGCTCTTGTGAAAACAGTTCTGCCTGCTTCAATTATTCTGATTGCGGTTTTTCTTTGTATGCTGATTATCTTATTGGAATCTATCTTTTTGTTGATAACTATTTTCCAAATATATGAACTATACGATAAAAGATATTGCAGCACCGAACATAGAATACGTCTGTTCCCCTCTCTGGGCCCTCCTATATTAGGCATCAGCCGGCTTATATTACCCAAGGCCTTCTCTGCTTTTTTTATGACGTCGTGTATATGTTTCGCTATCCTTATATTTTTGTCTAGGTGAATTTCCAAGTATTTCAGACGTTCCTGACTGTTTATCATCGTTTCATTCAATTCGATCGTGATACTTTTTACTTTTCTGCCCACTACGCGGAATACCGCCTCGGTTTTCTTTGGTGCCAGCATTAGTTTTTTCTCGCGCATCCACTAAATTATTTGTGTTAGAGTCCGATTGGCTATTACCATTCAGGATTTTTGCCGTTACTACTATTCCTATGTCTTCTGCACATCCTATAAGCTGTACACCACAAGAAACAGATATTTTCAATACTCCGTCGTGGTAAACGTTCCACAGCATAGGACCTATTACTGAACCTTGTGGTACTCCGCATGTGACATTTATCTTGATCTTAGTCCCTACGAATAGGGACATTTCGTGTAGATATCATATTGTAGATATATGCTTATATTCCTTTGCTGGTCAGTTTATAGAGAATTCCTTGTTACGGTGTCGAGTTGAAGAGGTTTTGTACGTCGAACGTTATAAGTACACAAAGTCTTCTACGATTTCTTTAGTATGGTTCGTCTGCAATGTTCCGTACTCTTTTTATTCCATCGACTGTTGATCTTTGCTCTATAAATTCATATTGTTCGGTATTCAGGTCTCCTCATCTCTCTATTTCGGATTTATGCCTTGTGAGCATCAGATGTTAGTTTAGCCAAGACGTTCAGTAGACAGATAGGTCTGTAACTTTTACTATTTTGGCACATCTTAGCTTTTTCAATTAGCACCAGTCTTACTAACTTTAGTTCTTTGGGGAACTCGCCTTTCATTAGTGCCTCGTTTGGTACCAACAAGAACTTTTATGGGTAGCTCCTTACTATGGCCTTATCCACTTGGACAGGTATGATATCTGGATCCAGTGGTTTCTTCTCTTTCAGTCGTTCGTTTGCTTGTAGTAGTTTATCTATTGTGTACCTTGGTATTTCCGCTGAATTTACTGGCATTTTATCCCATTCTCTCATTTGATGATTCGGAAAAAGATTTTTCGCTACCTCGATTTGTTCTTCGTGGGTCATGATCAGAGGGCGGTTTGTCTTAAGCTTATTTGTGATGATTTGGTACTCTTTGCCTCAAATATCTGCGTCGACTTCATCAATAACTTTTCTCCAACTGGCTTTAATTGCTTTCTTAAGTTCGAGTCTACTAAGCCTGTACTGATCTCGACATGCAGTTTCCTGGTCTTCGTCTGTTCTTTCGTTAGCCCTTAGCATCGTCCTTCTTTTTTACAAGTATTTCTTCCGTTTTTCTCCTAACTCTTCGGTCCACCAGTATACTGGTCTTCTTTTTGGACTTCCTTGTTTCTTGTGGAAGGTCTTATCGCAAGCAGTTTTTATAGCCTTTGCGAGTTATTTAGCTGTTAATATATCATTGTCTCTATTGCCCACCATTTTTCTGAATTCTTCTAGGAGTTTAGGTATATTCTTTTTTGTTAATTTGCCATCCATTACTTGATGGAAACCTTTGTCGGTGTTCTTCATTGCGATCATCCTTTAGATCGTATAAAATATACTGATGTAGGCTCAGATTTTCTTCTTCAAACACTCCCCAGTTAGCAACCTGCTTGTCTACCTTTCTTGTACTGAAAGTTATGTCAATATATCATTCGCTGGTTCCTCATATAAATGTAGGTACATTTCGATGATTATATATGACGATAAACGAGATGTTCCTCTGCTAACCATTCCGATAAAAAAATTCCCCTCCTCTCTGTAATGTTTGAATTCCATAGGAAGGATCACATAATAAATAAAATTGCCACCTACTCTAATCTGTTTCTTGTGTCTTTTCATATCTTCTTTTAAGATCGCTAGGAAATTTATAAATTTTGTTGTTTCTACATTTGGGGATATATAACAGCTGTATATTACCGTACTACGTGTTTCGACTCACTCAAAAACACACATTTACCTTTATTATTGGATTTAACGTTTCTTGTAAGTTTTATGGCCGCGTCTATATTATCATAACCGATTCAGTGTTCGGTAAGAGATTTTATCTTATGTTCGGCCATTAGTATAAAAGATAAGCTTGCCTTTAATCAGCTATATTGTACATCAAGTCCATGGTTCCCTTCCCTCTGTCTATATTGCCTTGTAGAATTGGAATTGAATTGAGAGACATTTTAGTTTGTGTTATCAACGGCATGTAGAGGCTGCTCTGCCTCTGGAGTCAGCCTATGAGACTCTTCAAAATGATAGTTCCACTTTTAGGTTTTCACTTATATCGTACTCTTCCATATTTTGTTTAGTCGTATCGTTTCGGCGTAACTTTATTTATCTTTTTTCCGTTGCTCTAGCTCTATTAGGTGGATTTTTGAAGGCTGGACATTTCATTGTCCTACTTTGTGGCCGGTTTGATCACATACTGGGTATGTTTCTGCATTTGTACACAGAACAGCTACATTATTTTCTTTCCCGCATTTATAGCATAGTGCTACGCGGCTAGGCTCGTTGCAGTCATTTACCTTATGGTCATACTCCCAACATTTTGCGCATCTGATCATCCTCTCGTAGAAGTTTAGCCGCCTCTTCTTTTTTAACTTTAAGTGTCGCTGCTTGAGTTTCGTATAGTCATTTTTATTGGATTAAACACAGGAAAAGATGCATATGTCAGGAGCTGTTTTTCTAATAAAGTCTAAAAGATCTATTGAAGTCATTATAGCATTCATGCGAGTGACATGTACATGTCGTGCAATAACATAAACCTTTCGGTCATACATATACCTAATTTTACTCTTGATATTGCCTGAATAAAGGGCTAGTATGACTGTATTATTTATTGAAAACTTCAATGAAGCTTGCCAGAGCTTTTTGAATTGTAATATTGTTCTCTTCTTCTTTTCATTTAGATGAACTAAACTATTGTCCGTCTAGAAAGTATCCGGAAAACAGAAAGCAATATCATAATTTTGCGGTATATATTTTTAATACTTAAATTAATAGAATTATAACAAATAATTCATCTCCTGCACTTATGAAACATCTATTTAATTCTAAAAACTTAATTAAACGTCATTCAAAACCGAAACTAGGTCAACGCTATAATGTTTGGTGATGGTGGTCCAGGCCTGTATAACTGACCGAATCAAATCTTTTTTATTTCGTGGCGCTGCTCATTCCACTTCGGTCTCCATTAGTCCACATATGTTTTCAATGTGACTAAGATCTGATGAAGCTGGTGGCTATGGAATTGTTGTCAAGTTTTGTTCTTGCATCCAAGCTGCAGTATATGCAGAAGTATGGCATCTTGCATTATCCAGCTGTAACCACCAGTCCTCTGGATATAAAGCATGAACCGCTTCAAGAAGAAAACCATTTAGAATTTCACAATATTTTTCGCTAATAACGATACCATCAATTATACAAAGAGGTCTAGTACCACGCACAGATATTTCTCCCCAAACCATTGTTTTAGAGGGGAGTTTTGAACAGTAACTTGTTCTCTTGATAGAATTTTTAGGTGATTTGCACCTAGCTGGAACAATTTTTGTCGAATATCAAAACATTATCAAAGTTATCTTCTCGAAAACCTTGACAAAAATCTATTCTTCGTTGCCTTTTTAAAGGTGTCATGGCAGGGACTTTCTTTGGTTTCCTTGATATGTAGCCTTGTCTTTTCAGTAGGCGCGGATTTTGTCGTCCTAGGGCCACTAAAGCATTTAAATTGTTTCCGCTAATCTTACGCGGTCTTCCCAAAACTGGTCCATGCCTCATATCTCCTATTACACAAATTTCTTTTTTTCTAGTTGTGACATTATTCACAAAACTTGAGCCTGCTTGCAATCAACAATATGTGACAGATGGTATTGTCATGTAATTTTGGCCATGGCCTACTATCGGCACAATCTACTTGATGCATTACTTTCGTCTTAGGATGTTACTAAAAAGAAATATGTAAAAATTAGGAGGAAGATTAAATTCCGGTTACTTTCTAGACGGGCTATAAATATATGATCTACATATAATTGTCCAAAATACTGTGGTAGTTGACATAGTGTTCTTCATTTAAACGGGTACTCATTGTGAGTTCAATGAAAATTACTATTCTAAAGTATAAGAGCTAGTAGACAGACTACAAGTACTGAGAATCCCTCATTCAAATATTGCAGGCTTTCGAGATACAAATTGATTACAGTTTAAATTTGATTTTAATTCTGTTTATGAGTAAAATTCTCAAAATATTTCGAACCACAAAACCAACGATAACAAAAGCGGGCGTTGACATAGACAAAACTGAAATAATAGGAAACCTCGCGTCGAATGTACGTAGGGCACTTGGTGAACTTCACAGCACGCGACCAACATGTGGCAGTCGAACGGGTGTATGAAATGTTTCTAACCGCCCCCCGAATTTTCAACTGCTTATTCTAGAGATTATGTTTCGATACAGACATAGTGGACGTGTGTTAAGGTTTATTATTCAGCTTTGAAAAACTATTTCAGGGTAAACATTATACTTCTATTATTATAATATATTATGTAATTATGAATAAATACGATGGAATATTGAAAAATGCCCTTAAGAAATTTGCAGCCACTAAACAGTATTATTATCTATTTTCCGTAGACGACCCTTTTTCTTCGTTCCTGCACTATCCACTCTAGTATTTTTCGAAGCTGTCTGTCGTTCTTCATTCTCTTTATGTGCCCAAACCAAACCAGTGTTGTCTCGTCCTAATTTAGATTAAGAAATGAACAATAAACCTTTTTTTGATTAACTATTAGTATACTTTCAACAATTGCGCCATTATTAAGAAAGTGTTACATTTTGTAACGGGAATTTAGATAACTGCTTTTGTTTGACTATTTACATACGTCATAGGGTCATTGTGACTATTAATGTTGAATGGGCCCCAACGGTAAGCGACACCTTTCTTGAAAGGTATTAAAAAACCATATTTGATTGTACCAAAATTGTTTGTGTTGTGTGGCAACATGGCAGTAAATCGGCAATCAGAATTTTATTTTTCTTGTGCAAGATTATAGTTTCCTATTGTATAATATACTTTGATTGTAGCCAAAGGGATATTGAAGTGTCTGAATTGCTTTTGTGAAAAAACTAGAACTGTAAAAGTATCCATGTCGGAATATCCTAAAGTGTTGCCAAACTATGAAGAAAGTCTAGACTAAAAGGAGTATACCTTAGCAAAAATAGCTAAAAGTTTGAAAATGGACACGATGCGCGTTGGTCACAGTACGGAGACTATGAGATAAGACAGTTTACGATTAAACTTTAATGAGTAAAGAACTAGGTATAGTATTTAAAAAAGTAGGTATTGCGGCGAATTAACAGGGAATTTCAGTCGAAGTTGAAAGGAATAGTTTTAAATGGTCAATGGTCAAACCCTTAGAAATTTTGAAATCCGATACAGTGAACACTTATGAGCATACAGTTTAAAACAACCAGATAAATCCTACTACGCAAAAGATCTACTTGACACCAATCATTCATTGACACCTAACAAAGAACTAGAAGGACTACATATTTGTGATAAGAAACAAGAACTGGATTTCCTTGAAGAGTTGGAAATTAGAAGACACTTAAGAATCCCACAGTATGAAGTCGTCAATAAACAGATAAATCTAATGATCTCTCCACTTTTAAACTGTCTTCTTAAGTGGTAATTGTAAAGATCAGCAGATAAAGTTTTCCTGGTTTTCTATATCATTGCACAGTTATACTGATATTAATTGGGAAAAAGATATCCAGGATATCCCCATAGGACTAATAATATTTAAGCTTTAATATTTGTAATATCATATCTATTCTATTAACATATATTAAGTCAATCTCAAGGTAGGTCACTTCTTGGCCTAGCCAAAAATAATTATTAAACATCAGGTAGGCTTCAAATGAAATGTAACGTCTTCCAGTCATTCTGACGATGATTTTTAATATCGAAAGAATTGTCAACTTTCTTAGAATTTTTAACATTTTTTTCAATATGTTATGGAATTATTTAGAAACAGTAAGTTTCATTTAAAACGGTAATAAAATCAGTATATAATCAAACTTACCTCTCCACCACCCACACGTTTCACCCTTTTCATAATTATTTAAATCATTTTACTTCTTTTCCCTAATCTTTGATTGTATTTTTGCAGGATTGTATAGGTTTATTTCCATATTTGTATAAAACTTGAAGAAATCATAATCGCTTATTCAAATTGCTCGTGCACGACCATATCGGTTTTAACGAGCTGGAATATAGTCACTGTTTGATATGTAGGTTCAAACTATCTCCAACCCTACATTTATTCTTACAATCTTTGTGAAATTAAAAAGAAATTTTTGTAAATTATATTATGAAATATTACGAGTAGAATATTATTATAAAAATATTATTATATAGTAGCGTGTTTTTATAATAATTATAAATGATTCTTAATGTGATATCTACATAAAAAATTGTTTTCCTGCCTTTTTGCTCGCACTGAAAGAAAATTTATTTTTACAATTTTATTCATTATAATCTATGGTAATTAATATGGTACAAACCACGCACAGGTTCATCCTTCTGTGCGAATTGTATATTTATTTATCGTTAACTAATATTATTATATATTTCAAATTGAATGGTGAGTAAATACTATTATTATTATTATTATTTTTATATTTTTTTCCTCTCGCCTTACTATACATTTGGCGGTAAAATGGGTGAATACAGTTCTCAACTAGAGATCAAAGTCATTCACCCTAGCACCTTTCTTATTATGTGAGCAGTTCCCATGAGTGCAATTTTTGGCACTTCATACATGGATGATTTACCTGGGATCATCTCTAAGTATGTTTTCAAACTATCCCGCATCATTCCCAATGCTCCTACAATAACGGGTACCACTTTAGTTTTTGTATTCCACATCCAACTTATCTCGATTTCTAGATCTTTATACTTGCTTATTTTTCCGTTTTCTTTGTTCACTATATTGCTATCATCTGGGACGGATATTTCGATCAAAAGACATGTATTTATGTTCTTATCATATAGTACTATGTCCGGTCTATTTGCCAGGATTGTTCTATCAGTAATTACAGCCATATCCCACATAACATCGATGTTGTTGTTGCTTACGACTTTTTCTGGAACATGATTATAATATTTTTCTGCTACACGCAATCCTATTGCGTTGCATATAGACCAATGGATGAATGAAGCAACCTTATTATGTCTGTTAGTGCATTCTGTTGGGGCAAGACTCGTACATCCGGCTATTAAGTGGCTAATGTGTTCATCTGATTTGCCACAGAGCCTACATTTACTGTCTACCGATTGTTTCAATATGTTCTTTTGATAGTATCTAGTAGCTAGTACCTGATCTTGAGCTGCAATAATGAGACTTTCAGTTTCTCCTTTAAGTCCAGAACTACCTAACCAGGCTACACTTCCCATCTTATTAACTGTTGGTTTGCTTAGATTCCTGAAAAATTGTCCATGTAGTGGCTTTTGTTGTAATGTCTGAATCTTGTGCCTTTCAATTACATCCTTAATCGCATTTGCATTCCTCAGAGCATTATCTGTTACAAAATACTTTTCTCTTATTTGTGCTGACTCTTTTTGGATGGAATATTTTGACTTGTCCGAATCGTATATTTTAATTGCTTTGCAGAATTTATCGTGTTCGGTATCAATATAATCGCCTAGACCTATAATAGCCTGTTCATAAGCTGCGTGCAACTGGATTAAGCCTCGTCCGCCGTTTCGCCTTTTAATGTATAGTCTGGCAACATCTGCTTTAGGGTGATGCATACTCCCCATTGTGAGAAGTTTCCTCGTTTTTCTGTCAATCTTCTCTATTTCTGATGTTAGCCAGTCGACAATACCAAAGCTATATGTGACCACTGGAACTGCGAGGGTATTAATGGCTATGATTTTGTTCTTCTAATTTAGTTCGGTACTTAGGATTTGGCGCATACGGCGATAATATTCTGTTGATACCATAGTCTTCATTTTAGTGTTGTCTATGCCGTCCCTCTCTTCGACGCCGAGATATTTATAAGATTCGTCCATCTCCAGGTTTCTTATTGAGATTCCGTTATCAAATTGAATGTTGTGACTTTTGACTAGTTTGCCTCTTTTGTAAATAGCCGTCGCACATTTGTCTAATCCAAACTACATATTGATATCGTTACTAAATCCTTTCACGACAGTCAGTGCTCGATGTAGTTGAGTCTCATCTCTACTGAATAATTTCAGGTCATCCATATAAAGCAAGTGATTGATTTTAATATTCTTCCCAATGTCAAATCCAATATTTTCTCTGTTCAGGGTATTGGTTAGTGGGATAAGTGCCAAGCAGAAAAGCAAAGGTGATAAAGAGTCCCCTTAAAATATTCCTCTTTTGATAGATATAAGTTCTGTTTCAATGTTTCCTTTTTTATGGATCAGCGTCATTTTTGTTTGCCAGGTTTGCATTGACTCTTTCACGAATCTGCAAATTATTGGATTTATTTTATATATGTCTAACACAGTGGCTATCCACGAATGTGGGACGGAGTCAAATGCCTTTTTATAGTCAACCCACGCTAGACCTAGATTTCTCTTGGAATATTTTTGTAATTGAGGTCACCATCTTACTCATGAGTAGTTGGTCTTTGCATCCTCTAGTGGCTCTTCGACATCCTTTTTGTTCTGCTGGAAATATTTCTTTGTTAACAATATGTGAATATATACGATTTGTCACTGCACTTGTAATAATTTTATAGATGGTAGGTAAACATGTAATTGGTCGATAATTTTTTGGGTCCTTGGTATCTTTACCCTTAGGGAGGAGGTATGTATGTCCCTGTGTTAACCATCGTGGCATATTTTTAGGGTCTATAAACGTTGAGTAAATGGCATTTGTGAGTATTTCATATACAGCTGTTAATTGTTTTAGCCAGAAATTTGGTAACATGTCTGGTCCGGGGGCTTTCCAATTCTGAGTATGTTTTATAGCGTCTACTGTTTCTTTAACTGTGAAATTATGCCATTGATCTGTTTCTAAATGTTCAAAGTTATTCCTTTCTTCTTTTATCCAAGAGGCTTCTTCATTATGACCAACACCATTTTCCAAGATTCCTCTCCAAAATTGCTCAATTTGAATTGGATCAGGTGGTTCACTAATTGATTCAGTTTTGTTGTTTAACTGACGGTAAAATTTTTTAGCATCCGTATTAAAGAGTCTGTTTTGGTGGTAGTGGTTGCTTCGTTTAATATATCTTCTCAATCGTTGCGACTTAGCTTGGAGTTTCATTTTGATAATTTGTTCAACTTCCTTGAGGTTGCTATTGAGATTGTATATTTTTGATATGATATCCATATTTTTATGTACTTGTGAAAGTAGTAACGCCTTTTTTGTATTCTCCAATGATTGCTAATTGACTCCTTAAGATGTCAATCGACTTTTTGATTCTAGTTTTCCAGGATGGTTCTTTCATTGTCTTTGATTGATTTATAGATTTCTTCTCTCTCTCACCGGATATGATGCTCGCTGTAGCGTACATTAGTTCATTAATTTCTGTGAAATTAAATGTTTTCTTCGCTATTTATCGGTCCAGAGCAATGTTTGCTAATGAGATTTGTTCTCGAATATATTTGTTGAGAGAAACTTTCTTCAGATTTCTTCGGTTTATCATTCCCTCGGATTTGATCTTCTCTAACCTTTCCCATATCTCCAGTTCAAGCTGTGATATTTTCTTATTTTCGTCAGTTTCCTGTGTTGATACAGATGTTGGGAATTTGTTATAATTATGCGTTTCTCGGGTATCAGTTGCTGCAGATATTGGTCTCCCATTATTGTCATCTCCTGTATGTTTGTTTCTCAGATGGAGGCGTATTTCGGCTTTAATTTGTTCCAGCTCAATGTCTGCGACCTTCTTTTCTTTTATTGCGTTTACTGCTCATGTGTCCATTGTTGTCTTTTTCTCCGCTGATTGGATGTGATCACTGCAGTTGAGTTGTCAGATAGGCCAGGTTCAGATATAGACTGTGTTTGGGTACTATCCGACTGTATCGCAGAAGTTATGGGTGCGTGGGTTTTATCCTGTTCATTGCCTTGGTCGTTTGCAGGTAGATCATCACGACGGTTCCGATCCGGGTCCTGCTGCCCGGCCCGCCTGAATATCTTTTATTTCTTGTTCGAACCATTTTAACACCATTATGGGTAAATGCAGTTTAGAGCTACTGCCAGCGGGTCTCCGACGTCCCTATTCCAGCCGCTCCTAACATGGAGAACAGACACTGTTGGTAGCCGCCAGCTCCTGTTCAGACGCTACCTTTCTGGATCTCCTTTGTTTCGCCTTCGTCCCATGGGATCTGGCCGGCAAGAGTGACTCCACTAGTAGCTACGCTACCGCCGGTATAGCTCCCTGGATATTATTATTATTATTATTATTATTATTATTATTATTATTATTATTATTATTATTATTATTATTATTATTATTATTATTATTATTATCTATATTTTCTTCCTCTCGTCTTACTATAGATTTGGCGGTAAAATGGGTGAATACAGTTCCAACTAGAGATCAAAGTGATTCACCCTAGCACCTTTCTTATTATGTGAGCAGTTCCCATGAGTGCAATTTTTTGCACCTCATACATGGATGGTGTACCTGGGATCATCTCTAAGTATGTTTTCAAACTTTCCCGCATCATTCCCAATGCTTCTACAATAACGGGTACCACTTTCGTTTATGTAGCACAGAAAACTACAGCACCATACCACCCGTCATTGAACGGACAAGCGGAACGATTCGTTCAGAGAGTAAAAAAGTCACGTACAGCAATGAGAGAGGAGAGAGGAAAGCTAGACATCAAACGTTTTAGGCTCCTGATGCAGTTGCGACAAATCCCAAATACCATCGGATCAAATGCATACCACTTAATGTGAAGAAGGAAGATTCGAACTCACTTGAACTCAATGCATCCCATTATCGATCAAGAAACAACTACTACAAAGGAGTGTTTTTAAATGAAACTCAAGGTCTCTAGTTAATTCCACAATATAATACAAGGTATTGAAAATTCTAAAAAATTGACAATTGTTTCGATAAATCAATATCATCGTCAGATTTATCGAAACAATTGTCAATTTTTTAGAATTTTCAATAACTTGTATTATATTGTGGAATTAACTAGAGACCTTGAGTTTCATTTAAAAACACTAATATGAGCATATTCCACGAAGTAAGGGTCGAGACAGTCAATTTTACTACAAAGGAGATAAAAAGGCACTTTGATGTCGGGGATAGAGTTCAAGCACGGAATTACACAAATCCAAAACATAAATGGGACTTTGGGAACATTGTAGAGGAAAAGAGTACTTTAATTCACAAGATTAGAATGGACGATAGCAGTATTTAGCGAGGACATATTGACCAGCTTCTGAAATGTGAAGTGTTCCAGTCCTAACAAATTAGAGGGGAGAGTTGATATGATTGTTTTATCTCATTTTTTGTGTTCATTGAAAGACAAAAAGTCAGCTGACAGCGCTTCTGATTTATTGGCATATTTTTGACAGATAAATAAATGGTGTCAGTTATATTTGCTCCTACTTATTTTAATTAAATAGTAGTTTTACAACACAATACCCTGCTATAACACTTTTTTGTTGTAAATTGCCGCTAATTCCTAAAGTTGATAGATTGCTGTCCAATTTAGAGTCGTCGTTAATGTCTCACAAGAAATTGGATAGAGTGGATAGTGGTATATCGCCATCTTCAGAGTTTGTGAATATTGAAGGAGTATTTATACGTGTACTATGTTTAGCCGATATTTCTGTCTGATGATGAATAGATCCTAGTTTGTCATGATCACATATGTCAGCATCGCAGAAACAACTCAGTGTCTTCATTGTAAGTTTGTTGAGAATGTAAACTGAGCCGGTCACCTGATGCACCATTAGTGTTCCTTGTAGGGCGACCATTTATGATGACCTACTGCTAATCAATATTGTCATCTCCATTTCACAGCCCCTTCAAACCCATTCACTTTTATACATGGACATATCTCGCGGATGACAGAAGCACACTCCTTCAAGTTAGTTATATCACCTCCTGTAGCAACCCCTTCTGGACGTTCTCTGTCTTTCGCTTCTCTTCTTTGCTTATTTTGCTTTTTGGTCTTCGTTAATAATAGATGTCATTCCTTTATCAACTATTGATTGTGCTTCATCGTCAGTAGTTAAAGGAGTATCTGGAGTATAAAATTATCAGTGGTGTCTTTCAATATTTGTTTTTTTGCCTGTAGTTTGATGAATATTTTTTCCATTTTTTTTCTAGTTAATAATTGCTCCTGAAGTGTCATTTCTTTAACATTATTTCTTTGCCCTTTCTCGTTTTTTAAGTACTGGATTATTTGTTTTCCTTTTTTATTGAGCTAATTCGTTCGTTCTCCTATGCGAAAGTTTGCTGTACAAAGTATAGTATAGAAACCGAAGTTTTCTTTGTAGATTACTAAATTTTGAATATGAGCCGTTATAAAAGAAAAAGTGAGCGAAAGCTAGTGTTTACCGAAGGAAATTTAGAGGAGATTAAGTGGAAAATCTCAGAAACTTTTAGTGAAAGAAGTATAGCTAGAGAAATGGGGATAAATGAAGCAACACTAAGAAAACGGTTGAAAGCTGGAACCGTCCCAAGATCATTAGAATGATTTGAAACAAATATTCCGACACAAAATAACACTTCGACAGCCAGAGAAATGTTCAATGGGTCGAATAATGGGTTCCAAGTAGATCGGTTTTTAAAAAATCTCAAGACCCTTTATGAAAATAGAAAACACCCACCAAAATCCATTTACAATATGGACAAACCAGGTGTATCGAGAGTGCCTAGTTAACTACCGAAGGTTTTATCTAGCAAAGGAAAAGAACTGATCGGAAAAGTAGCTAGGGCAGACCGGGGACAGTTCGTCACAGCTGTATGTTACTTTAGCGCCACATGACATATATCGCTCCAGTTATGATATTTCCCAGAAAAAAGATGAAGGATGAGCTCCTTTTAAATGCACCTACTGATACATGCAAAATGATATCGAAGTCTACGTGTATTAACAAAGATTTATTTTACCAACGGTTACGACATTTCAAGAGCTACAGCAAGTCTAGTGCAGAAAATCCAAAACATTTGATCCTTGAAAACCATTGCTCACACCGTGATTTAGAAGCCATACAGTTCTGCAAGAAAAATTACATAAATTTTTACCTTCCTAACCACCTCGTAATAACACAGATGCAAATTACTGGACTGTTTAACTATGCTTACACCAGCGTTTCCAATATTAAAAAATCCGAAAACTCATTAAGAGCTTCCGTAGTCTATCCCGACAATCCAGATCAGTTTAACGATGATGATTTTGCGCCATCCTGTGTGACAGACGCACCCATTAATACAGATAATGTCTAGCCCAATAAATAAATCGCGGGAGAAGTAGAATAACCCGAATCCTCTACCGTGGGAGAAGTGGAACAGCCCGAATTCTCTACCGTGGGAGAAATCGACGAGCCAAAATCCTCTACGAATATTCCATTACAGGCAACACTACCACCGCTAGATATTGCCAATCTTGATATAGTATGTGAAGAAGGGATATTTATATCAAATAATTTGCAAAATGTTGAAGAAGAGGCTTCAAATCGGTCAGTACTAGCTTCAGAAATTTTACCTTTACCTCAAATAAAGGAAAACCAAATCATTGCAAATGCAGATCAAAACATTCTGAAATACTGTCTAGTACTCCACTCAAGGATAAGCTTGAAGAACTTGCTGATGTAAAGAAAGGTAAAGAAGAGAAGGTTGGAGCAGCAAAATGAAAACTATTTGCCAGTGGTTCAAAATGTCAGAAATTAAAGAAATTGCATAAGATGAAAAAGAAATGTGACGAAAAGGATGTACGTTGTCCAGGATGTGGAGACTTACACTTATAGTCTTTGGAAGATGAAAACCGGATTATGTGTTCTTTCTGTAACAGTTAGTGGTATGAATTTTGCACCACGTATATAATAGGAAACTGTTTGTTTTACTAGCAGTTACCTAAATGTGGCTTTACTTCTAATCCTTTTTTATGTCAACATAGGGTGCGTACTCTTAAACGCAAGAATGTGTACTCTAATAAACGTCTGTGTATAAGAGCACGCATTTGCAAAGTTGTGAAAAAATATAAATATCGCATTTTTCTGAAATAATTTAGGGCGTAACCTGTTCAAAACATGTTTGTTGATAGTTACTTCCGTTTACGAAATAACAAAAATTATATATTCGCGTGGAATTGAGAAATTATTTTAGGCTTTCTACTCTTATACACACTTACTCTACAAGACTTTTAATTGTTTTAAAATAGTCTAAAATAATAACAAAATATAGTAACACTTCGTATCTATTGACTAATGACATTGAGTTACCAGTTATTTGTGGAATCACCCACAAGGAGAATTAGAATTCACTGTCGAATGCTAAATATTTCGAACTTAATAGAGCAGCCATTTAATTTATTTTATAAAAACTAATAACCGATTTGACGTCAGTGCATCCTAGATTGAATAACGTTCTATACGCAAATTGCTAATATATAGAATTTGTCAGGGCATCATACATTAAATGTTTGCCAGTAAATTACCATTGCTAATACAGTGAAGTTAATAAAAATAAAAACATTTTTCCATGGCAGATGCATGATATTGGATAGCTGACAATAGTTTTCTATGATCATCAACTTTTTTCAATAACAATTGTCAATATTCTCAAAAATAATAGTTATTTGTTGAACAAGTGTGACAATGACTCGTTTTGTAGTACGAGTGAAGTCTGCACAACGAACCGCGAAGCGGTGAGTTGCGCTGGTCACGAGTACTACAGAAACTCATTGTGACACAAGTTTTTCACAATATTTTTTGTAATTCGCATTTATTCAATTATTTAAATAAAATAGAATTACAGAATCCCTATTTTTAAACTAGGAGGAGTGGTTTGAATTTAAGTGGGCAATTCTGTAGATTCCTAATTGGTCAGATCACAAATGGTTTTATTCAGCACTTTTGACATACTAAGATCGAATAATGGTGTAAATTGTAAACAAACTTACACTTTGGCAAACAGAGGATGATTATTTGTCTAAAAAAGAGCTTCGTCGTGTATGCTACATAAAAAATGTAAAGTAAGAGGTGAGGCCAAACAATAAAAAAATTATTTTAAAAAAAAGACAAAGATCATACTTTCGTACAGATTTGAATACAGTAATTTTTATGACAATGGGAATAATACTCAATAGGTTCTTGATAAAATATTCAAATAAGAAATTGAAGTCACTTAATTCTTAATTGGTAAGTTATTCAAGATATGTTCAAAAAAAAATACAGTGACCTTTCGGCACTATAGTACTATAGTTTACCTTTTAAAAAAAATTATAAATTTACATATTTATAATATTATTTCTGTACGGATTTTAATTAATGTCCGTTATTATAAATTGAAAAAACCACAATAAATTTCTCCGGAATTTCACACATAATAATTGGAGTATTGAAATTAAAATTAGAAAAAGGTCTGGCTTTATTGTCTTTATAAGTAGGTCTCCCGACGCTCTGGAAAACTCTGTACGCTTTTCTCCAAGCTTTCTCGGTCTCGCGAATACTTTCGCGTGCCTTGCAGAGATAAATCGGCGACCACACCGAATAAATTTCCTTTTCGGACTTGGGCGTGGGGTGTAGATTAATATTCAGCTCAAGTTCTCAAAACAACACATAAAATCGTATCTTGCCCAACAAAGGTTAACTTAAGCTGCCTTAAAACCCTAAAAAGAAAACTTTTTTTAATAAACAAAAAATCATTACTGATTGGGAGAAGACAAAAAAAGGATGGATAAATCTACTTTGAAAAGTGAAATCTTAAGGAGGCCGCTCACCTTATTAGAAGGGTTTTCCACACAAATCACTAATTGGGAATGTCAAGGGCTTTTAATCGACCACCAAAACATTGTCACCAGGTACAGGTAAAGCCTCTCGTTTCTTCGATTCTACTCTCGCCACTTTAAAAATATCCTATCCAAGAAAATTGAAAATCACTTTGTCTCACTCCCACCAACTAACATATACCATGTCCTCGACCATTACTATTGGTGGCCTAACTACTAGGTACCAATAATTCAAACTAATAAGATTTTCCAAAAGATAGTGGCGTATCCCAAAACCAAGACGTTGCAATATAGTTTACTCAAATTTACCTTTAAGACCATTTAATATAATAATTTGCTAGCTAGAACAACGCTAGACCATTTTATAATTTGTTTCAAGGCTAAAGTCAAATGTCAAATAAAAATACATACTACACACAATAACCCACCATATGACACTAAAAATTACTAAAACAGTGTTGAAAGAGACTTTATTGTAACACTGTAAACAATGTTATAATGAAGTCTTTTTTATACGCGAATTATAAAAAGTTACTTTACAGCTCAGTAATATTCATATTTTTTGACAAATCTTGTATACGTGCTTCTAAAAGATTTGATGGCTGTATTTCGAGTTTTAGACCATGCAGAACTATTTATAAAGAATGACTTTTTTCTTAAAACTAAGGATAAATAGCTTTTCCATGTGATTCTAACTGAATCGAACGCACTGCTTAAAAGCGAGGAGTCTGGAATGGATGGGACACATTATGAGAAGATCACCAACAGAAATCTTAGAGAAAATGACAACATGGGTTCCATGACACACAACAAGAGGCAGACCACGGAGCAAATGGTGGAATCAACTAAAGGAAGATATAAAAGCATTGAATATCAGCGACTGGAAAACAAAATGCAGTGACAGAAGAAAATGTAGAACTATAACAAATGAGGCCAGAATAGATAATACATTATAGTCGCACTGATATAAGAGAAGTAATCCAACAGCTCTACTGGGCTAGTCATAATCCCCTCGGATCGAACGGCGATGATGATAAAAATAATTTCGAACAATGTAGCATAGATAGAACTGGAAAGTGGGACAGCTATTTTAAAATCTAGTGATAATAGAATACCAGAGTATTTACAACGAAAATGAAGACAAAATGGAGCAAGAGGATAAAGTGGCTCTTTATACGATGAATTTAACGAACCCATAGAAAAGTTAAGAGATAATAAAGCGGCAGAAGTTGATGAAATTATTGGAGAATTAATAAAAAAGGAGGATCCATGCTCAAGGAAATTTTATTTAAATTAGTGAAATAAATGCGGAAAAAATAAACTACGCCATATGTATGGAGTAATTATTCCGATTCATGAGAAAGGGGACCCACTCGTATGTTCCCACTACAGAGGAATAACCCTATTAAACAGAGCAAGGTGGAGATCAAAAGCAAGATGGGAAGACCAAGTAAATGCGGATTTAAAGATCATGAATATTAAGGAAAGAACATATTGTTTGTGTTTATGGTAGTTTTGAACTCAAATTCAAATACACATTCAACAAATTCAAAATTTTAATGATTGAACCTATCAGATTAATTTCATTAGTTCTAATTATATCATTCCGACGTTATTACAACATAGTAATTTATTAATTATTAATGGAAACAATTGTTATTTGCCTAATACCTAATGTAATTGGCCTAGTAATCGATTCATGAACTATTTTTTACATAAAACACACAAGGAAAAAGTAGCTTGTTAATCATAATTATATGACAGGTGAGATAATGACGATAATTGAAATTGAAAGTAACACATAAAAAATATCTATAGATAATTAATATTTCCTTGAGTTTTATTCGATTATTCATTTTTCTTCGAAATTATTATAGTTTATAACAAGAAACAATTACGTTGGTATAATTTAGACTAAAAATTATTACCCATTCTTGTCGAAAAGGCATTACAAGAAGAAACATAGATACCTAAATTATCTTTTATGGAAGATTTTCTAGTATTCCTAATTAATTATTGAAAGTTAAATAAATATTGAATTTGACAAAATCTCACACAGAGCTAGTAATGCCCAATCGATACCAAGACGAAGTTACATGCCTGTTTTGGATTTGTTCTTGGTGATTATACTTGTTCTTGATGTTGCTTTGGTCTTAGTCTTTCAGATTTCTAAACACGAGTCGACAAAGTTAACGAAAAAATATATTCTGGTTTCTGTCCGTTCGTCTGTTTTAAGCATCAGCGTACAAACGGTAAGTGCTAGAGCTTAGATATAAACGTATTTGCAATTAGCATAGTCTGAAACCTCTTGAATGGAGGAAAAATGTATATCTGACCTTTATTTATTTACTTATTGAACTGTTTAGTTTAAATCATTGAACATAGACATATATAAATGGATGGATAATTAGAAAGAGTTACTAAAAAGAAGAACCTGATCAATACTAGAATAGAAGTGAATACAAATGAAGATATTTCTCTAGAGCAAAAAATAGGAACATTTTTATTAAAAGAGTAAAAATAAGAAGTGCTAAGAAAATAGGGGATGTATTGTTGTAGGGTAAAATCATACATGAATATTAGATAGACTGCTGGTATATTTAAGTAATTAAATATTAACAATAATTTCGTAACGATATAACACGCCGACCGACACGGCTTCCAAGCTCAAACTGTCACAAAACTGTCACTTGCAAACCGGCGCAGTGTAGTACTGGGTAATAGCAACGTTGCCAGACATAACAATATAATGATGCTGACATAACAGGGGAAAAGATGTGCTGAATTGAAATAGAAAACATGACAGAAAAATTTGACATTTGGAATAATAAAAACAGACTGAGACATCTGCGGGAAAAAATTTTCATTGAGTTGGATCTTACCATGAAGGAACAGGAAATACAAAAAATAATCAGAGGAAAGGCCAATGAAGAAAGAGATAAGGACAAACATACAAAAGTAGGTTACAAGAAATGGTGGTATAGTATGGAAATGGTATGACGAACAAAAACAGTTACAGATCAACCAAAAAAACTAGTAGATACACGTGACAATACGATTCCGACACCGACACAAGCAATGAACAAAAGGTACATGATTACAGGAAAAGAGATAATGGAATTAACCGCAAAAAAGGAGCAAGAAATAAAGAAAATTAAGTTATAAATATAGGAACCTGGAACGTGCGATGAATATACGGAAAAGGGGATATAACAAATTTAGTAAAGGAAACAAATATACAATATAGAAATTCTAGCACTGTAAGACATTTAAAAAATAATAATATAAAAAAAAATTGAGGAATATGTTCTATTAACAAGTGGAAATGAAAAAAGGTGATTTGGTACAGCCTTTGTAGTCATTAAAAAAAGATTTATGCGTCAGTCGAAAACTAACAGCGTCAGAAGTGAAACTTTTTATGTTTTATGACGCAAAAACCACCAATGAGTGTACAAAGAGAATTCATAAATATCAACAACATAAAAAACTATAATTTAATGAAATTAAAACAAAAATTATTCCCAAAATAAAAACAATAATTTTTCGGATAGACTATAAAAATCTATTTACAATAAAAGACAAACAAAAGTAAATATTCTTTTTAAGAAATTTGAATGCATATTACGTATTCTTCCTTTTTAATACCTAAGAAAAGTTCTGGCCGCCCATGGGGGTATCGAACCCGCGTTTTTCGTTTGATTTTAAATCGAGTCGAGTGATGACAGAAGGGGAGAACAGCGCTGCGTTTATCTCACTAAGTTTAAGTACAAATGATAATTAGAGCTTCACAAAACTTGTTAGCCTTTACGAGATTACCTCGTAACCAAAACCTCTGTAGTGTCCCATAAAAAGTTTCACTTCAAAAATATTTCCATAAATAAAGCAACACTAGTTACAACGACTTTCTCTGATGAACTGAGACTTACTTGCTCTTCTACGTACAGGTTAGCAAATATAGCTGAAAGTTTGAAAGTGGACACGCCCACGATGCGCGTTGGTCTCAATGCGGAAAGTAGGAGATAACACAGTTTATGCTTAAACTTTAATGAGTACAGAACTTATCTGTACGGACAAGTATACCTGTTTATTTCCTTTTTCAATATATTTCAATACTCTTGTTACGTTTTATTACATATTTTTTTCAAAATAATACAAATAAATACACAATGCAAAGAAATTTCCTAGTTTTTATCGCCTTAATTTTAAAGGTAAACAATTTCTATATTAATTTCGCACTGGATTATACCAATATCGGCAGAAATTATTAAGCGCTTTTGGTATCCTTTTCCTCCTGAATGCGTTCTCACTTTATCGTTCGCGCAGCGAAGTGGGGATTGATAAACGGAATAACATGATCGCCATCAATAAACAATGCCCTGCGACTATTCTCGGCGTCTCCTCTTTGTGCGGATCTTCGTTAATTTTTTCCGCCTCTCTCACAAGGAGTTTAACAGTTTTGTTAGCTCGACGAGTTAACTCTCATGACAAAACGCTAGTGTCCCATAAAAAGTTTCACTTCAATATGAAATAACAAATCACACACTTCCAAGCGATCTCAGACAGATTATGCAAACTACAGTTTACTGGAAATGACAAAAACATAACAATCGTTAACTTCCATGCATCTGCAGAAGAGAAAACTGATGAAGATGAAGATGCATTCTATTAACAACTGGAAGAAATTATTGATAGTATACTAATCATCAATGTAAAAATAATAATGGGAGATGCAAATTCAAAAGTAGGAAATGAAGACATATTCAGAACTATAACGGGAGGCGAAAGCAAACATAATACGAGTAACGATAATGCGCTTAGATTAAACAATATGGCCATAGAAAAGCAAATGAAGATTATGAGTAAGCATTGTAAAAGGAAGAATATACACAAAGAAACTTGGATAATAGCAGGCACTAACGAATCAAACCAAATTGATCACGTGCTAGTGGAGGAAACAGATGCCAAATCAATAAAAAATGTAAAATCATATAGGGGTGCCGACGTATACTCTGACCATTTTCTAGTAATGGCTAAATTCAAACTAACAGAAACAGATAAAATAAAAATTAGACAAAAACTGAAGAAGAACGGTGAGATATAACAAGGAAGAATTGCAACATCCTCAAGTAGCCAGCAAATATAGATCTAAAATCGAGAAATACTAACTACGGAAACAGAATCAGGACAGGGTATAGAAAAGAAATTATCACGGAAGGAAAAGGCAATTTTGAAAGCGTCAGATAAAAGATTAATCGCCATAAAGGCTACCAAAAGAAAGATCTGGCTTGACGACGAATGTATGAAAGAAATAAGTAAGAAGAGTAATTTAAGAGAAAAATATTTACAGACCGGGAGAGAACGGTACAAACGGGAAAACATGGAGACGAAAGTTGCAAAAAAGATTTGGAAAACTAAGAAAAGGGAACACGATTAAAACAATTCGTCGAAAAACATAACATTATACCCCCTCAGCAATACGGATTCAGAAACGACCACAGCACAGTAGCACAAATAATTCGGGTAATAAATTATATTAGAAATGGATTCCATACAAAAAACAAAGCTGTTATTGTCACACTAGATATTCAGAAGTCCTGAATAAATTAATAAACATCAAAATTCCTGACTACTTAATGAAAACATTAAATTCTTATTTAACTAATAGAAAGTTCTACATGGAAATTGATAGTTACATAGCCGGTACGTACTCCTTGGAGGCAGCAGTCCCGCAAGGCTCTGTATTATCACCTTAGCTATACTACCTGTTCATCCACGATCTCCTCACCTTCCCACAATTGTTAACTGCAATGTACGGAGAAGACACTTGTTTTGTAGCCACAGCACAGAATCCAGATGATGCATTGGAAATAGTACGACCACACATAAATACAAAAATCATACCATATTTACACGAACACAAATTAGCTATTCACGCATCCAAAACAGAGTATTTATTACTCAGGAGAATAGCTAAGAAAAACACATCATTGCAGACTTAGCTTTGTGTATATGGGCATATTATTAAACCGAGTAATACACTAAAGTATTTAGGGTATACGGTACAAGGCTATACAAATGCGAACGCAGATATTATGCAACAGATACGCAAGGTCAAGGCTGCAATGGGAAAACTTTATCCACTCATTAGTACACACAGTAGCTTAACAAGTCATAACAAAATTCTCACATACAAATACATTATACGACCAATACTTACATACGCTGCCACAGTTTATTCCAACGGGACGAAACACAACTTCCACTCCCTGCAAGTGGTTCAAAACAAGTGTCTATGGATGGCAATAAAACATAAGTGCTACCCTAGACTACCCAAAAACTCTTGGTTACATGACAAAGCCGATACGCCCACTGTCAAAGACTTCATAACAAAAATTTCATCTAATTTTTATAATTATTGTCTGCCAGGAAATCTTCATGAAAATTTCAAAGACGCAAATCGCGCAGGAGACATACGCGATAGTGGGTGTAGGCCTCTGCATGGCACGCTAATTACATAACAGTGTTGATTAACTCCAAAACTATATCATCTCACAACGTGTAAAACCAATCCAAACAAAAAAATAAAACAGAATCAATGTCAGTCATGTTGCTGCCTCAAACACTAATTACCCCATGTCAATTTCTCACACATATAATCTTCTATATCTTTCTCACACATATTTTCTATCTAGAGTATCCACACAATTCCCTATCTTTAACATAATCAATAACTCTCACACATCTCACAAATTTCAACACTTCTGACTAACCCATATTCCAACCTCCCCCACTCACCCGTCGGCGTTAAAGGTTTTCTGCGGTTTCCCTGTAGCATGGTGAATTTATTGACTAGACAAATGGACCGACTAATCAATCGAGGTAGGGAACAAATGCAATCGCAGCCGTACCCGCCCATTTGCTTGATGATGATGATTGTTTTCTTAAAAAAAAAACGAGAATGCTTTTCCTCCGGAACACTTTCTAACGAAAAGCTCCAAGACCTAATTTTCAGTAAACCACCCAATACACCGGACTCAATATTCGAACGCGCACTACAACCTCCAAAATACCCCCAATCCAGCCCTGCAGAGGAAACTATTCCTACATCAGGGCAACCAACCAAAACAAACATTCCAACTTGGATCGAAATCTATCTCAACACAAACTTTGTTCGAATCTCTCTCTCTCTCTCTCTCTCTTTTGCATTAGAAATAAGGTTTTATTACTCTCTCGTACATTCGTACATAAAACTCTCCAGCAGTCTCAATTACTATCGCAAAGGCCGCATAAACACAAACAAGTGGAATGTGGCAAAATAATGTAACAATCTGTACTATTAACTTTAGTATTAATAAGTAATTTGTAGATTACTCGGAAATATTATTACTTAACTTATATTGAAATTTTCGATTAAATTCTACTTACCGTTCTCTGAACGGTAAGTTGCTGACAAACCAGTAAATGCTACTTACTGTCATGGTAACGGTCATGGTAAATAGTCGAAAACAACCCATCGTGTAAAAAACAACATTAATTGACTTCTTTACATAAGGATTAATTTCGAACCCTTCTGATAGCTGTCATTTAAAAAAGTCTTGTCATTGACATATTCAGCCAAATTTTTTGTTGAATAGAGAGTGTATATGTTTCATTGTTTTGTTATTGTATTAATTATTAGACAAATTCGGTGATTATTCATTAAACTACACACTGTGGCGTTTCCCAACTATTTTCATACAGTCTTGCTATATCAAGTAGTCTTGCATATAGACTGGTCTTGGTCTTGCATGGATCGATGTTGGTCTTAGTAACACAAATGTGATCTTGTTATTATTGAGTAGGATTCGGTATTGGTTTCGCAAGAATAAAATACCAAAACCAAGAGTGCGAGAACAAGATAAAATTTGGGCATCACTTCAGAGGACAAATCAGCCAGCGTTAACACTGTTAACCGTATTGCCGCCAAGCATAATAGAGGTGAACAGCCTAAAAGCCCACCTAAAAAGAGACAATGCATAAAACCTACTGTTGAAATTGATAACTTTGATCAAAATGCTTTCCGAAATGTTATATACAAAATGTATGGAAACAGTGAGTATATTGAATTTACTGTTTTATTTTATTCACAATTAACTAGCACAATATTTTTTCAGAGGAACACATAACCTTGAAAACTTTAAGAGACAAACTCCAGGAGCGTGAACTCTTTAATGGTTGTTTAGCATCACTCTGGAAGATAGTGAAAAATATTGGATTCAAATACCAAAAAGATGATCCTCGTCGTGGTTTAATGAAGTTGCCACATATTGCATTGAAACGTGTACATTTTCTACATGAATATGTCACGATAAAAAGAGAAGGTTTATATCAATTTGTGTTTTTGGATGAGACCTGGATATTTAAAGACGGTACTGTTGGACGTTCTTAGCAAGATTCTAATCATAGAAGCGGGAAAAAAACCAAAATTGGTGGTCCAAGGTAATTGAATAATAAAATTTAGCAATTAATTTATGATGTACTAACATTCCTGCCATTTTAAGACCTTGTCAAATATTTACTAGTCATACTATTCCATTTAAATCTATATAATTAATAATACTTGTTTTGAGCTATGCATTCTATCTAGGAAACCTAGTAGTAATTTGTTATTTCTTTATTGTAGGTATATAGTATTGCATGCTGGTTCTTCTTCCGGATTTATTCCTGGAGCAGGGCTGGTTTTTTATTCCAAAAAACAAGATGGTGATTACCACGGTGAAATGAACCGAGAACATTTTTTGCATTGGTTTGAATACGAGCTTTTAGACTTGGAAGAACCTGCCACAATGGGCTAGTTTCATGGGTATGAATTAACAAGTGAAATCATTTCACAAGGATTAAAAATATCATATATTTTTCTATGATAACGATATTTATCTCAAACAGTTATAAATATCTTTGAAAATTAGATTTAAAATTTTTATTGGATCTAAATAAACTGCCGTAAGTCGACCAATGACAAAAACCCTTGTTGTCAGATTGAAAGTACGTTCTGTTGACAAATCCTACTTGACTATCCAAGTTGATTAATACAAAGGGAAAGTCGACTAGAAGAATTTGACCATTGACATCAATATCCACAACTAACCTCAAACAGATATCATCCTCGCAGACTTTTTAGTTGTTTGTTATATTATTTTATAGTAGAAATTGTGCTTCTGTTTGTTTGCCTTTTAAAAGACATCGTTAAAATGGATCCAGGTTTCACCGAAGCTAATTCGACAAATCTTCCTCAGGTGGATGTGGACATGTTGTCTCAGTCACTCGAACTCTTCTCAACAGAAGAAGAGTAAGCGATCCGGTACTAAATCGAGTTTGGAACTTTGAGATAATGAAATTTGTGTATGTGTGTTACATGACACGTTTTCCAAACAACTCAACCTACATGGAGAACATTTAATTTTCATTATACATACATTTTACGTTATATTTTGAAAGCATCATCACTGCAGTTTAAAATATATATTTCCAAATTTCTTTGACTACGAGAGAGTTACCTTTTTTAATAAGAGGCATCCGATTAGGAGAACATTATTTGAAAGAATACGTTTTGACAGTACTCTGCGTTTCTCTTTAACGGGTGTTGAAGAAAAAAGATAACTAGTCTACTTATAAAGCTTTCCCTTGTGACAACAGCGCAAAATATATTTATTTGCCATTGGCTCTAGACTACCACAGTCTACCACAAGAATTCAAATTTCAATATTTTTTTTCAGTTATATTTGAAATCGTAGAGTGGCGTTATTAGTAGCAAATTCTTAGTTCAGACCCAATATATCTTGTGACATTATCATTGAATTTCATGAAACTAGCCCATTGTAATGGATAATGCAAGTTATCACAGTACAATGATCAATAAAGTACCAAAAACAGCTACCAAAAAGGCTGATATACAGAACTGGTTGATACAAAATTGTATTCCTTTTGAAAATACTCTCCTCAAAACCCAAGTATTGAATTTAGTACAACGTTAAGTTAATATAAACATTTTTCAATATATTATGGTAATACTTAGATAACTTAGTCTGTTTAAATATATGCATTTTTGTAAGAATAAATCACCAAAAGTATATGAAGCTGACATATTATCTGAAAAATATGGTCACAAAGTGCTTCGACTTCCCCTTTACCACTGTATGTTCAACCCAATTGAACATATTTGGGGCATAGTTGAAATTTTTCATAGAGATCATGTGGGAACTGATGGTTCTTCAACAGAACAAGCGATAGGTGTATGGAAAAAGTCTTTAGAAAAAGCTACTCCTGATATTTGGTCAAAGACAGTAGAGAACACTGAAAAAATTATAAAAGATGGGTGGGATAGAGAAGTAGTATTTGATAGACAGGATCTGCCTCCACTTATTATTAAGTTTGACAGTGAGGATGAAGATAGTGATGATTTTGTAGTGGAGTAGTGGAAATCTTGTGTTTTATTTTTTGTATATTTTTATCCAGTTTGCTTTATTTCCACCTTTTCAAAATCACTAATAACTATTGATAAATTAATTAGGTACAGTTATTTTTTAATACACAAATTAAAACAACGATCACAGTATCTCTACATAAATAATACTGATAAAATGGGAGATTTTTTATTTCTATATCTTGTAACAAAATTTTATTTTGTGTATCTATATTTTTCTTCTCCATTCTATTTTTATTATAATAAATATAATAGATATTGTATAAAGAAACAATATTTAAATTTGCATAAAGATGATTACAGCTTGTATTAATTCATTTCAGCATAAACCATTGCAGTGTCCTTGAATATGGTTCTATAGAGCATAGGATAAGGTATAAGGGCCTACAGTTCGTCATTTAACCCTCTTCTATGTAAAATAATTTAATGTCAATTCGAATATAGAATGATTGGTTACTGTTTCTTGTATCTGACCCATAGTTCTTCATGAATAAATATTTATATTAAACTAATCAAGCCTATCATACAAGCCTTTTATTTTTAAATAAATATTTTTGACTTACGCCCTACGAGGCACGGAACAATGAAAAAGAAGAACTATCAATCTCACATCAGATTGATTAACTATTCTAGTTTTCGTTAAGTAAAGAAAAAAACTACAGCTTGGCAACATCACAATATTTTGTTTTGCAACGTCATCGTCTTTTTATCGTCAATAAACTATAGCACCACATTAAGTGGAATTTCGAATGACCAATTATACCATCTAAAAAGTCAGAAAATGATCAAAATAGGTCAAATCACACATCTATTGATATGTAAAATATACGTCGGTAGTCTTCAACATACTTCAATTTGAATAATTAAACTTCAAATTATATATCGGATCTAAATCCTTAAAATTCCACATTAAATACACCAATAATATTATAATAATATTTAAATAATGACGGGTCTTTGATAATTTAATTCACTCTGCTTTGGTTAGGTATTGTTAAATATTGGCAATTAATCAAAACGTGTTCAATCGCATGATTTAAATGTCACCATTCATGAATATAAAGTAAGATTATGGACTACTATAATGTACCCGAACGATAAAAGCATCAATATATTCAACTTCGTAATGTTGGAAACGATACAGTTCAGGATCGGATTCAACAGTTTGCTACGATGGGTTAACGGCAAACTCGACATATTTACCCCTAACTTTACTCCCCATACTCTAACAAAAAGCTCTGGAATGTCTATTTTTTAGTTAATATTGTTATCAAAAAAAACGAAGGCTTTCGCTTGATTACACACTTTTGTAGAAGAGGGAAGAGAATATCTGTTTAGAAATTCATAGCCTGGTATTTATCAACAAAATTCCAATAATCGAGCATAAACGTCTTTAAATTTTTAGGTTCTTGTCATTATTAATTTAAGCACTAGTCAACCACGTGAAATTGGCTGAGCTGTAACGGGTAATGATTGCAATTACTATTTTTTTACATTTGCATTTTGGATAAGATCATTATAAAAGTGAAAGAAGACGGGAAACAACTAGATACAATAATAGAATACAAAAATTTAGGACCAGTTATACTCAGTAATTTGTTATATGGGGAAAAAGCAAAGAAGAATACCAAGAAGAGGAAATAGGTGGAATTAAGAGAAAACTCTGGAAGATATGAAAATACTTATCTGGGACAGAAAAGCATGAAAACAATGGATGGAAGAGGACGGCCGAAAATGCATAAGCAGAACAAAATTGATGAGAATTATCAAGTAAGAGGAAAAGAGTAATAAGAATTTACAGCTTGAGAAGGTTGTTTTGTTGAAATTATTGTACATATTAATGAGGAATGAAAACAAATGAAACAATTCAAAGAACAGATAACGATGGCGAAAAAGACGGTAGAGTGATGTCGGGAAATCAGGAGGAAATGGAATTACGAAAATAAATATGAGCTGATTATATTTGTACAGTTTAATATTTTTTTAAGAACATTCGAGTTTCAAATAAAAATGAATGCGACCCTGCGTCAGCCCAAATGGCATAGAATTAGTGGCTGCAGAGAGAAGTTTTTCAAATAGGGCGTTAATGCTCAAATGGAATAGAAAAATGCACCATCTGTTGACGATCCATACACGAAATGTACACCATATTTTTTGCATGTAAAGTTAACACAATTAGTTAAAGCTGTTCTTTGTGCTTAAACTCCACTAGGTTTTTAACGCCACAAATTATATATTGACAAGTGGAATGGATAAAAAATCTTATGAAGGGATCAAGATGGATTTTTGTTGATTTTTATTGCCCGCATATAAAAGTATTGCAATTTTTTTTGTAATAAATTAAATGAATAACTTTGAAGTTTATTTGGCTAATTTTGGTCTTTTTTAATTGTCAAGATATAATTGATGACTTTCAGTTAATTGGCTGATTTTTTTATTTAACTGCATATCAGTAGATTTTTCTTCACTGTTTTCATACCTTTCTAGTTCTTGTTTGTTTCTTTTATTTACTAATTTACACATAAGTTCAATAGGTATTTGTAGTACTAGTTGTTTTTTATTGTTCTTACTATTTTTTCGCTGACTTTCTACCTTGATAATTTATACTTATTTTTCGTTATTGCGTTTTCAAGAAATGTATTGAGCACTAGCCTATAGACCAGTAGCGTAACTTGAAATCCGGGGCCCCCGCGCAAGGATTTTACCGGGGCCCATCATATAAATGAACAAATAAGTATATGTATTTACAAGTAAAGGGTAAGGGCTAGTCATGAACCAGCGTTTTCTAGAAATAATAACCCAAAAGACATACATAAGTATATAATTTATAAAATGAAACAATAAGGCACATATAGGAAAATAAATGTGTACATTCCAAAATAATAAATATCACAAAACGAGGTATATTCATATGTTGGAAATACCAAACAAAAGTAGAAAAATCTAACATATAATACGAGTACATATCTATATATTGAGATAATCAAACAAAACATCATATTATGCATAGAAATACGAGTAGTATACCAATGCAAAACCTTTATTAGTTATTAGGTACTTTTGTATCTTTTTACCATTGTATTGTCATGATAACACAATTTTAAAGAGAAACGAAGCAATGACAAAGGGTAGGTATTTCAAATCAAATTCTTTACATAACTGAACAAGAAAATATTTAAAAAAGAAAAAATACCTGTGTCAAATAAAGAAAAGATCAATACCTATAATTCTCGTTTACGGGTCTTGTGGTTGGCAAATACCTGAACTAATTCAGATACGTTCATTTTACTAGCTTCCATAGCTTCTATGGAAAGTAACCCCAATACCTTTAGTCTTACTTGTGACATGGTGGAACGCATAAAGTTCTTTATAAGTTTGAGCTTTGAAAACGAACGTTCTGCACTGGCTACCGTAACTGGCAACGTCAGAAATAAGATTAATACGGAGATTACTTCAGTAAAACTAGAGCTAAGTTCCACATCTTTGATTAAGATTGAATTGAGTAACTCTCTTATCGTAAAAATTGAATCTAATTCGGATTTAAAAGTATTTTTTAAAAGAACTAATTGTAAAGCAAATCCTTCACTAATATATTTCCCATCGTTTTCTTTAATTTATTAGCATGTTTAGTTGCGATAAGCGCTGGTGTTCAAGAAACATAAACTTATCGCTTACATGAAACATTCCTTCAAACCTAGTTTTTAATTGCTGAGTAACAATATCCACAACCCTATAAAAAACGTTTACTCTGTACTTATCCTCACCATTATTAAATCGATGATCTCTGATAATTCGTCATAAAGTTTTTTAACTGTTCTAGCTCTTTTATTAGAAAATATGTGTATCTCAATACCCCATTTCTGACAAGTTAATTTTGCCTCTGTGTTTATGTCCTAAAACTTCCCTCTGAGATCTGTTACATTAGTTAACCATATTTTTAATAAATTGGTAGCATTAGATAAATTAAATTTAGTAGAGGCCAAATTAGTTAATAACTTTGTAACAATAATGAGCGTGATAACGAAATTAAAGGTTTCTATTTTTTTCTTAAGATATAAAGCTTGATCACATTCGTCGGCTTTTTTACTTTCAAAATTTATTTTTGTTAAGGCCTTTATGACATCTAAGAAGCGCAATTTAACAGCTGTACAAGATTATAATCGTCCAGACCAACGAGTTGGATTTAATTTTTTTAGTGTTACCTCTGATTCTCCAGTGATGCTTGATAAAATATCCCTTCTATTAATACTGAAACCAAAAAAACTATAAAGCTCTTGCAAAACTGTAAAGAATTTTGATACTTCTTGGACACCATTCAGTGCATCATTGAGAACGAGGTTAAGGTTATGTGCAGCGCAATGAACAAATGTAGCTGTCTTTTCAATTTGTTTTATCCTAGTTTGAACTCCAGAATAAGCACCACTCATTGTGCTAGCTCCATCGTACCCTTACCCCCCACATTTCTTAATGTCTAAGCCTAAGTTTTGAATTATATCTAAAATTTGAGAAGACATACCACCAGCCGATTGGCTTGTTACTTTATAAAAGCCCAAAAAAGATTCTACGATATTAAATATCGGTATTTGTTTGTTTTGATCAATTTTTACATATCTAATAACTATGCTAAGCTGATCTACCTTACTCACATCTTGAGTGGTATCGACAATGATGGAAAAAATGGACTGCGCAATATTGAATTGATTAGAGTGTGTTCAAGGTTTTTGCCCAAAAGTTGAATCAGTTCATTTTGGATTTGCGGACTTAGGTATTTGATAGTTCCCTTTGGTAAGTTAACAACTCGTTTCATAACATCATCATATTCAGCTAACAAACATACATCGGAAATTAAATTTCCATTATATACATCATTGAAGGATTCTCTGTGACCTCGGAATGAATCAGAATTTTTAGCAATTTCAAGTGTAATTTTTATTAGCCTTTCTAAGACCTGGGCCCAAAAAGTACAGGCGTTTTTAGTCTGCTTTTCTAACTCGCTATCTAACGTAAAGCCTTTTTTCCATTGTTCATTTACTAAGCAAGTTTTTGCGTGATCCTCTGATTTTTCATGTTTTCTTATTTTTTTTTAAAGTACTTTTTCGTTGCGCTGGCGCTTGGTATCCCCGGGGCCCCCAAAACTACGCCCCCCCCCCCCCCGCAACTGCGGGCCCTGCGGGCCCTTAGTTACGCCACTGCTATAGACTCTTCAGTCGGTATGAAAAGTTTATTCCACTAATCAAACTTCAAAATGAGTGATATGGAGGAGATAACAATAATGTTTTAATTTTTGAAAGACAAAATTACATCTATTGAAAGTAAACTGGAAAATAATATGAAAGAAATGATAAATCTAAAAAAAGAGAATCAGTTTTTGCGACAGCAGATGGGAAAACAAGAAAATATAATCGAATTCATGGAAAGCGAAATCAAAAAAAATAATTTGGTAATACAAGGAATTGCGGATATAGAGGAAGACAAAACCGAAGATGTGCGAACAAGGTACGAAAATTAGGAACTTTTAAAGCCAATGAAAAAAGGCCAATACTTATAAATTTTTTGTAGTTTGAAAAAAAGATGGAGGTAATCAAAATGTCGAAGAATTTAAAGGGCACAAATGTATGGTTGACTGACGATTACACAAAGAAAGTCCAAGAGGACAGAAAAAAATTGATACACCAATTGAAGATAGTAAGGTTAGATGGAAGAAGGGCTTTTCTTAAACACGACAAATTAATTGTGGATGGGGAGGTGTATGATATACACAGCTTTGAACAAGATGATAGAGAGGAAGAATAAGGAAGGAAGGGTAAAAGAACATTAACTCATAGATCACCAGAAGCAGGAAGCGAATGGAAACAAACAAGGAAAATGTCTAAAATGTGGCAAAAAAAAGGAGAAGAGGTAAGCGGAAACGAAGACAGGTATGAACAGGAAAAGAGGAATGGAAACCAAAGTAGGCTTAAGATTAGTGGTGATAATAATTATAGGCTTAGTTATAATATTAGTAATAGTGGGATTATGGGTGGGACGGATAGGAAAAATATTTGTAATGATAGAGGCGAGAGGGGATATTATATCTGAAAAAAATTAGAAAAATTTAAAAATGAGGAAAATAATAGAAATACCAATAGACTTAGGAATAAAAAAAATAAAACACAAATAAAGGAACTAAAATTATACACGTGGAACGTCAGAAGAATATTAATACCGGATAAAATGATGGAGATTGGGGACGAATTAAAAAAATACAAAATAGACATAGCGGCTTTACAGGGGATAAGATGGAAATATCAAAGAATTCGTATTAAAAAATGATTTTAGTTTTTATTACTCAGGGAATAAAAACCCAGGACAATATGGGGTAGGTTTCATAATAAGGGGTAACTTACGAAATCTGATATTAGAATTTAGACCAATAAATGAACGACTGGGATGCCTGAGAATACAATCAAAACCAATGAATATATCGATAATAAATGCATACGCACCAACTGAAGGTGCAGATAAGGGGGAGAAAGATAATATGTATGAAAAAATTGAAGAAGAAATATCAAAAGAAGACACAATACTTTCAATTGGCGACTTCAACGCACAAATAGGAAAAGTGGCGGAAGGAAAGTACACTGTACATGAGAAAACAAACAGCAACGGGTAGCGCCTATGTAATCTGGCAGCAAGGATGAATATGATAATAAGTAGCACTAAATTTCTCCACCCAAGAAAACACAAGATAACATGGACATCGCCGGATAATAAATATATACACAAATAGATCAGGTGCTTATTATTAGAAGAAAGCAGTCGTCGATTAAAGGGGCAAATGCCGACTCGGATCATTACATGGTAGTGGCCACAATCAAACAAAAAACAAAAAATTTAAACGCTACAAAAACAAATCGAACTAAATAGAACCGAATACGAGAAGCAAGTGGAAACAAAGTTAATGGAATGTGAAGAAACGGAGAATGTGGAATTGGAATATTAGAAAATGTTCAGCGGAAAGTCAATTGGGGAGAGAAAAAACAAAATAAACAAGTAATGATATGATGAAAAATTTCGAGAAATTGTGAGAGCAAGAGCAATCGCTAGAATAAAATGGATAAGTACGAACAACCCAGAAGATAGAGAGGAATATGAGAGAATAAGAAAAAATTGCAACAAATTGATAAGAAATGCTAAAATAGAATGGATGAATGACAGAATAAGAAAAATACAAAATGAAAAAACTAACAAAAACACAAAAGCCTATTATAAAAAAATAAATGAACAAAATAATACTTATAAAGGTAAAATTGAAAGTATCAGGGATAAAAACGGCGAAGTGATACAAGAAGAAGCTCATTCTAAACAAATTTGCAAAGAGTATTCCGAGGAACTGCTGACTGAGGCACTCTCAGATAATACAACAGAGGAAGAAAGCGAAGAAGAAAATATATCACAGGAACCAACAAAAAATGAAGTAGTAGAAGTTATTAAAAGAAGTAAGAATTGAGAGAAGAAAGAATGCCCGAAGAATGGGAGGTTGGACAAATTGTCATAATACACAAAAAGGGGATCAGCAGGAGTGCAAAAAGTACAGAGGAATAACTCTCTTAAATGTAGCGTACAAAATAATGTCAGCAATAATTCAAAGTCGCTAAGCTGGAAAAGCGAAAGCAATAATAGGTCTATACCCATGCGGTTTCACACAGGGAAAGTCAACAATTGACGTTATTCACACTATCAAGCAGATAATGGAAAAGGCCCATGAACACAAAAGGGAAATAGAAACGCTATTTACAGACTTCCAACAAGCATTTAAGTCAGTAAAACGAAGTAAACTTATGAGAGGACTGAAGGAACAGGGGATAGAGAGTAAGTTAAGAAGATTAATTGCAATGACTATGAACGAGTCAAAAGTGCATACTTACAAGTAAAGGAGAAATGGAAGGCTTTGTAGCTAATAGAGGTGTAAGACAGGGTGATGCCCTATCAACAACACTATTTAATCTGGCCCTGGAGCATGTTATGAGAAACGTAAACAGTGGAAATTTAAGAACGAGCGGGAGCCAGGTAGTCGCATATGCAGATGACATAGTGATAGTAACGAAAAAAAGGAATATTCTGAATTAAATGCTACTATAATTAACAAAAGACGGCGAAAAAATGGGATTAAAAATAAATAGCCACAAAACCAGAATAATGAGAGTTGGCAAACATTGTGAGAACACAATGATGAAAATAGGGGAATATGATTTTGAGGAAGCGGAGAAGTTCAAATATCTGGGAGTCACGATCAGCAGTAATGGGGAACGAAGATCAGAAATCGACGAAAAAATAATGGCAGCTAATAGGGCATACTATGCCAATAAGAAATTATTTAAAAGCAAACTATTAACAAGATCCACGAAATTCAGCTTTCATAACACAATAATCAGACCTGTGTTAATGTACGGAGCAGAAACGATAACAATGACAAAAAGAGATGAAGAGGAGTTGAGGATAGTAGAAAGAAAAATATTGGGAACAATTCTAGGGCCAATAAAAGTTGACGACAAAAAATATAGGCAACATGAAATATTGAGAGAAATGAAGGGGGAAAATATAGTAAAGAGAATAAAGAGGCAAATAATAAAATGGCTCGGCCATGTATGGAGAGAAGGAGAGTGCGCAATCGTTTGCTCACTTACACGGACGGATCCAGGTGGTAGGAGAAGGCAAGGAATACCAAGATGTAAGTGGCTGGAAAAAGTAGAGGAGGACTTGAGAGGGATAGAAATCGTTAGATGGAAGGAAAAGCCTGGGAATAGGACTCTATGGAGAAAAATAAGTGAGAAAATGGCGGGGCGGGGATTGATCCACCCCAGAAAGTGGATCTAGAAAGCATTCATAGGGCACCACGCCACAAGGAGTGGCTAGCCACTATATATATATATATATATATATATATATATATATATATATATATATATTGAACCAGATATCATAGATAATAAGATAATTAGTACTATTAAATTATGTTGCTAGTATTAAAATATATGAAAATAATATAATTTAAGAAAACAAGTAAAAAGGAAACACTTTTATTAATTTAAACAACATATCAAATAATGATATATTAAATAATAGCCTATATCAATATAATAAATAAGGAATTACCTCAATAATAACACAAAATATAGATATTGCCTAACCAATGTAATGATGTAAATAAAGTTGCCTAAGACGAAGAATAATTTCCATACCATAACCAGCTGTTCACCTAAAAAGAAACAATTATATAGTCAAGTCAAGAGAATTTTAGATATAAATAGTTACATTAGAATACAAATATTATTATAGATAATTCATTATAATCATTAATTTAAGAATAAAAACAAATACAAATATTGAATAGAATAGAATTCAATAGATTTTCATAGATAAACAAATAATGACATATAGACAAATGATATATGGTAAATAAAATAAACATTGAATCAATAAATAGTAATTTGTTAAAGTTTATTATAAATAAAATAATGCAAAGAGTTTAGACAAATAACATAAGAGAATTTATATTTATGAATAATAAGAGTGTAACAGTGATATATTATCAATAATAATATTGAATGTTGTACCATGTAAATGTATCTATGTATAACCAATTTTAATTTATTTGTATGATGAAAAAACTCATAGGAACTCTATAAATGAACTAATAATGTAAAAGAGTGTATGTATGAAATTTTTTAATAAGTGAAAGAATGTTTCAATTAATCTGATTGCAAAAGACAATATTTTATTGGTTATAAAATATGACAGAACAAATTGTGAATCAAGAAATAAACTTTGAAATAGTGACCTGAAAAAAAACAAAAGACTGTTTATTGAAAAAAGTAGAGAATAGAGGGGACGCTTAAATAATTAGGGGAAGCTGGTGTCAAGAAGCGAGGAGTGTGTGTGATGGTGTTCCTGAAATTTCAAGAAATTCCCGGTTTAAGACATTCAAACCTATAGAGTACTATTAAATACAATCTTAGTAATACTCACAGTCAATTGTATCAAGTTTTTCGGCAAGAATCTACGAAATTTTCATTAATTTTGGTTTTTTTGGAGCTTCAGCGGAGTGTTCCTGGGATCCAGAGACTTTCATCCCAATTCAAGAGCAACAGGTCAGTGTTTTTAAATCATTATTGGCCAATAATCAGAGTAAAAACTCAAATACTCAATTAAGTACTTAATTTCATAAATTGATAAACATTTGCACATATGATCGATCTGAAAAAGAAAGAAACAGACTTTATATCGTTAATTAATTGCATAAATAGTTAATATTAATAAAAGGCCGAATTTTATATAAATTAAAATATGTACTTACGCCATCTTGTAATTGCATAAATCTGGTGATTGAAATTTCATAATGTAATAACTATGCCCATCTGTATATAATTCCTATATTTCTATCTATGTATATAACTATTTTCTTTCCACAGCAATTTGTATCATATATAACTATGATATATATATATATATATATATATATATATATATAAATTCTTTTATGTGTTTGAACCATTCATTTATCTGCATCGTAAACAAACTATGTTTGCATAATGTGTATAGATGCTTCTTACGTATAAGAATTGTTCGTTTTATGCTAAAGCGCATGACTAGTTCTTCACGCATGCGTATTGATGAAATTATTAAAATAAATAAGTAGATACAATATAACCATTGGCGTCTCATATTATTTTTATCAAATATAACATATTGAATTTAAAATTAAATCTATTTCAAAATAATGTGTTTTCTTTTTATTTAAACAATTACAACAATATAAAAAGCCAGGACTCAAAGAGAAAAAGGATTTCATGCTCCCGAATAATCAAATTGAAATAAATTACTAAACAAAATAACAATAACCAACTGAGCTAGCCAAACTAAACAAAAATTCTAAATAATAATCATCTACAAAAATAAGTAAATAAGTATTTAATATCAAATATATATAATAATATATATATATATATATATATATATATATATATATTATATATATATGAATATATATATATCTATAAGTCATAACTTACTTCGGTTCATAAAAGCACCCAGTATAGTTAAACTGCGATTTGTATATGTAATGTGCTATCACTGTATACTATGTTCAAAAATGAAAATAAAAATCAATCATAGATATACATTTATAAATTCCTATCACATTATCTTTACTGAAAATAATTATTTGTATATCAAATTTAAAAATACCAGTCGCCAATATAAATTTTTCTTTATAATTAAAACACTTCACTCGCAATTTTAATTAGACCCTCATAAAAACTTCCACCCTTAAATATGCTTGTAATTTCGGTAAGTATCGTAGCTTATCCAGCCACTTTGAAAATAAACGGGGTTAAAAGCGTCTACTACCACATTCATGAATAAGTAACATAGTGTAGCACCCCCGTGTCGCTGTTGAACACAGGGACATTTACTAAATGGACCGGATTATCGCAAACGCCACCCCACGGACAGAAACTCACATTCTAATGTAAAGCTGAGCTGGTACCACACTTTAGGACATAAGCTATTGACTAATGGAACGGATTAGGAATGGTGAATGTCGAAGTCAATGGTAGCGTCAGATTTTCATCAATAAACTATAGGTTTTTTATTGACGTTTTTACTAAAAGATACTGGTAAAATAAATATCAATGTAATGTAATGAAATAACTCAAAAAAGTTTAAAAGTGGGTAGTTTTTGTCCTTAGGAAGTAATTTTTTGCGGAAAATCTGTATCCGGAGACAAATTTGGTCTTTTCAGGTTATGTACTAAAAAAGCGTTTTTGACTATTTTTGAGGTTATATCAGAAAGCGAAAAGCTGTTTGGGGTATTCTTTTAGATCCCTCATTCTCTTACTTAGTCCATGGTAGCGAAGATTATGACAGAGAAGACACGGAAGATGTCAAGAAAGACTTAGCTAAGGGAAGTCTAGGAAGTGTAGAAAGCCTTGGACACCAGAGTGAGTGACGGAAATTACGATAGAAGTCTAGTAAGCGAGTAGAAAAATTTCATTATTATCTTTTCCAAATTATTCCAATATTTATTTCACTAATAACATGACCGTTTGCTTTTAAAGTCATGTTTGTCTTGTGGATTATATCTAGAAAATTTTCTGGTAATATTTCTAATAATATTTCAAAGATAGTAATTTTAGCAACAAATACAACAATTTCTTTTAAAATAGAAAGTAATATGAGTTCAAAAATGTTAAACGTAGTAACAAAATTATCTCCATTGAGGTGTGGTATATATGTTACGGTCAATGACGATATTTAGGCACTTGGCCATTGGCGTGAATGCCCATTTTTGCAGGCACATAACATTATAGACCGGGCATTCACGTTATAGCCCATTGTGGGCGGCCAATGCTGTTAATATTTTTCATATCAACATCTTTGACCTGTCATACCGTAAATGACCAAAAACTGCTAGACAATGTCGTTGATTATATTAATATCGTAATTATTATTGAAACTATGCAATATAAAATCTTTGATTCTTTTTATTAGAAAAAAAAGATACAACCTATCAATCATCTTTTTTGTTTTGGCAAGAAAAGTGAACCATGGCACTTTGAAATAGAAATTTTCTTATTTGCGCGACATGTACATTTATTACCTTTGCATCCTCCCTTGCAGTGACAACGCTTGTAGATTATATTATATTTTACCGGGGTTACAATGCACTGAAACCTAAGGTTTATTGTGCCCCCCCCCCCTATCCGAGCTTCTCTCGCTACTACTACAGCTCGCCTTCCAGTTCCAGGGTTCTATTGAACTCTAGTATTTGGGTCGGCTTCAACGAAATTAGATCCTCACTAATTTCTTGTCCGAAGCATTTCTTGCGTTGGCTTGCAATTGCGAGTCATTCTAGAGCTAGGTGATCCGGAGTTTCATCCCCCTCCCCACAGAATCTACACTCGTCAATATGTGCTAGACGTATTCTCATTAGGTGCTTCCTAAGGCAGCAGTGTCCTGTAAGAAAGCCAGTGAGTAGATGTAGCTTATTTTTATTGAGATCTAAATATTTTTTGGATCTAGCAGTGTCAAAGTTCTGCAGGAAATTTTTGGAATCTTCCAAGCCGGAAAGGTACCGCCAGATTGCTTCTCTTTAGGTTTCTTCTTTCTTTCGAAACTCTTTCTTCTTTCTTCTAGGAGCATTTTCCTACACCACAGAAAGGCTCCGTGCCAATAAAGGACGTTTGTGCTCCTCTCCTGGCAAGTGTATTAGCCTCTTCATTTTCCGTGATTCCCGAGTGGCCAGAAACCCAGAATAAAGAGATCCTGTTATTCTTGCCTAATTCATCAAGTTTTCTTCGGCACTCCCATGCCAACTTTGAATCAATGACATGGGAGCTCAATGCTTTGATAGCTACTTCACTATCAGAATGGATCGATGTGTCACATTTATGATAGTTTCTTTCTAGGTTCATTTCCACGCAACTTTCGATCGCAAGTATTTCTGTCTGAATGAAGCTCGGAAGGAGCCTTACGATAAAAAGTATCTGGTGTCTGGTCCAAATACTCCAGCGCCTGCTCCAGTGGTGGTTTTTGAACCATCCGTACACCATCTAATGGTCTTTTCTATGAGAGTTGGGTGGTGTATTCCCTTTCCCAGTCTCTCGTCTTATTTAGCGTCGTAGTGAAATTCTTTTCGATACTTTCTTTCTTGATCATTTCGTCACTGGTAAGATTCGCTGATGAGATGTATTTTGTTAGAGAGGACCAGGCTCACTGATTTTTAGTACTCTCACTGCCTGAACCTTCCTTAGATATTCTAAGAATTGCCTCTTGGGCAGATCTTTCTATCACCAGATGTAGAGGTGTGAGATCTGTAATGATGCCCTAGTTAGACACGTTCTCATAGCTCCAGTGATGCACACACAGGCAAGCCTTTGAATTTTGTCGAGGGTCTTTCTCGTGCTGTACAGTTTTGCTTTTGTATGCCAAACTATTGCCTCATACGTAATTGCTGGTCTCACAATCATGGCGTACATACATCGCAGTATTCTTCCCAGCTAGATTTCTGCACGCCGTCAAAGCTCGTATTGCTTTACTAGCAGTTAGTTCAACATGCTTATTACACAGAAGCTTACTGTCTAGGGTTATCTCTAGATATTTACCTTCCGATTTCCATTCTCTAATTTCCCCGTTTAAATATAGGAGTTTCATGGCTGGAAGTGTTCTTTTCCGGGTAAATAGAATTACCATGGCATCATTGCTCAATAATTCTGAGGCCCTTTTATAATAAATCACACAAGGTGCTCTCGAACTTGCCTCTGACTATTAGAACTATTTCATTAGCATAGCCCATACATCCGAAGCCAAGCTCCATTAGCTGGTAGAGCAACTCATCTACACGAGGCTCCATAGAAGGTGAGTTATCACTCCCCCTTGAGGTGTCCCGTGAGTGGCATAAACTGAGGTGGTTTGATTCCCCACCTGTGTCTCAGCTATCCCCGTCGTCAACAACTCATATATCGATTTTACAATGATTTGATTTACTCCTCGCCTTTTTAGTGCTTCTTTGATAGACACATGATTTGTGTTGTCAAAGGCCCCAGATATATCCAGGATTGCGCACATTGTGATTTCTTTCTTATTCATTGTTCTCTGGATGACTTCGGTCAGCTGATACAGAGCCGACTCAGTTGATCGATCTGCACTGTAGGTATGCTGATATTTATGAAGTGGTATATTCTCCAGGTTCTCTCTTCTTATGTGGTTATCCACAACTTTCTCCATCGTTTTGAGTAGAAACGATGTTAGGCAGATAGGTCTTAAAAATCTTGTAATATTCAGCAGGTGAATAAGAATCTCCTCTATCCCTTGCTGCAGGAGTGCTAGAAATATTCCATCCATTCCTGGTGATTTATATGATTGAAAGGTACTTATTGCCCATTCCAACCGTTGTCTGGTAAATATTTTCTTAGCAATGTCCCAATCTTCCTTGCGGGATTTTTTGGTGTAATTCATTGCTATTTCAGTGCTTGTTGCTGGTTCACTACCTGGAAAGTAGGTTCTAAGAAGAAGAATCGATCGTTCCCCTCCACCTTCCATGTATGATCCGTCTGGCTTTTTCAGCGACATTGTGCGGTTAGTTCCCCTATTTTCCATGACCTCCTGTAGTCTGGCCGCTGTGTGAGTGGAAGTGATCTTTTCGCAAATGGCTTGAAAAATAAGCCTTTCGGCCTTCCTAATATCTTTATCGTACGGAGTAAGCTTCTCAGTGTACCCCTGCCAATTACCGTCACGTTTGGCTCTATTAAAGAGCCGACGGACCTCTCTTCTGACAGGTTATCATTCCACCAAAGAGCATTCTTTTCTGGTCGAGCTTTTGACAGTGGACAATTGGAATGAAAAGCTTCCATTATTGCCTCACTGATTTGTTCGACTCTTTGTTCCAGGTCGTAGTGCGGGTGATTTACTCCATTTACTTCGACGTGTTCCAAATTGTCCTTCAGATTGGCTTAGATTGGATAAGAGATCAATCAGTATTTCTAGGATTTCGGATTGTAGGAATCGAGGTAATATCTCCCTCTATCCTAAATTCGATGATCCTATGGTCGGAAAGTGATGGCTCGCTCATCACCCTCCAATTTTTTCCATTTTTCCTGGCAGCAACATTAACAATTGTTACGTCCAGTACCTCTTCTCTTGCTCTCGTGACAAAATTGGGGTTGTCACCACGTTTAATATTTGCAAAGAGATACCCTAATAAACATTCACCTTTGGCGTTGTTGTTAGTTCTTCCCACACGGTATTGTGTGCGTTGGCATCACAACCAATTATGATTGGCAGCCGTCTGCTATTGCAGTGTCTCACTAGCTCTTGTACTTCTTCTGGCGGTATCATCGGCCCGTCTCCAGCGAAGTAGGCAGAGGCAATGACGATGTCTCGGTCGATACCCCCAAGCTGAGGTGAACCATGATTGGGTCAAGGTCCCGTGACACGTATTTGGAAACGCATATATATATATATATATATATATATATTATATATATATATATATATATATATATATACATATATTAATATAGAGAAGATGTAGGAATATCGCGTGATATGTTAACAACAACAACAAAGAGATTCATGGGTAATTCACGCAAAATAATATCAATATATATATATATATATATATATATATTGATATATATATATATATATATATATATATATATATAGTTTATGTTATTTTTTATGATTACCTTTGATCATAAATCAATTTAGAATCCTTGCATGCCAAACCTATGATTTGGCCTTCTTTGTTGATGCACGGTTCTTGGATCAGTACAATATCCAGTTATAGTTTAGCGAACAACCTTGCAATCAGGGTTGAAGCTCCCTTCGCACTACGCAGGTTAACCTGAGCCACATTCGTGAACGTGAACTATTATAGACAAGAGAGGCCACGTTACTCTCACTATATATATATATATATATATATATATATATATATCCCTCCTTTATCTATCCCTGACCCTCCTCGAACACCATGGCAACATCTTCCTGGGAGTTCGAGCAGGTTTCATGATCTCGAGTCAGACCCTCGACTCCCAGGCTGTTCCGCCCTGTTTCCCGGGATGCAGAGGCGATCTCCGCATCCTTAGTCATGTGGAGGGTCTCTCCAGTTCCTTTGGATCATCCGCGGGGCTTTTTTTTCAGCCCTGAGACAGGAATACGCCCAAAACGGAAGTTTAGTACGTAAACTCCTGCCTTCAGAGCCTCCCCAGAGTGTTGATCGATCCCAATCGTGAGGATAGTTCCCTGTCCTTATTTTTAAGAGTTCAGGATTTTCCAAGCCCCAGTAGTGAGGTTGGAGTTCTGAACCTCGACAAGTTGCAGGATCTTCTTCAATTTCATGCCGTGGCATCTTGGGAAGAACACCGTTATGGTGACCGGTTTTGGGATGTCGTCCCCACTTCGAGCCACAAATTTGAGTTCTTCCCAAGATTTTAATTTAGGCGTTGACCTCATGAGCTAGTCTGCCGATTCTTGGAACCCACAGTCCGACAACGCTTGTAGCCCTGGTCTCCTAAAATACTATTTGCAGGTTCAACTTCACTAAGGGTTATTTCCTTATTTTTTGCCAAACCGCTGTGGTACTCGAGTAAAATAAGCTACTCAAAGCAGGGATTGAGCTCAGATCTGATGAGCTTATGCTTTATACCTAAAATCTCAACATTATTTTCTAATTTAACATTTTAACTGCATTCTTACCAAGCTTATAAAGACCTTCTTCCACAGTACTAACAACATCTAGGATATTGCGGGGAAAGCCACGAGCTCTATTTACACCTGGTATTGAGTATGTGTACATGAACCGTAGTTTAAACATGAACTTCAGAGAATTCTTGATTAGTTTTCAGCATTAAGGTGGCTTGTTTTTCCAAATATTCTTTGAATCCGTTACGTTCATTGACAAAATTATCATGTCGTTCGCAATTAATAAATTTTGCGTAAATATTAACTTTTTCTCCAAGTGGTAATACTATGGAAAGCTGGTCGCATACAATTCTGCGTTCATACCAAATTGTATACTACAATCATAAATTAAAAATATCAGATGAGCTTACTGTAGTCAGCAAATCTTTCAGTATCTACCGATATACTTTCAACATCTAATTCATCCTTTGTCTTAGAATGCTTTCAAAATCTTCTTCGGTGGTGAATGGGCGATGTAATCTTGTGGGATGTCAGCTGAGACAAGTCCTATTCTAGCTGGACATCCGAACATTGTCTCATATTAGAATATTATAATTCCGTGTAAAAAATATATCGCAATTAACGGTTTCCAAACTCCACGATTTTGCATATGGTAACACTTACTTAAATGTAGTGGGCGATTTTTCTTGAACTGAATAAATTTCATTCCTGCGGGACAGTCTGAGGTTCTATTTTCATCCATCCATGCCCATAATTTCCTCAATATCTCTATTGACACACGCAACCGATCCTTGACTCTGGCTGTGCCTAGGTTTCCCGTGAACAATTTTCACCTCTGGCCACATTGTATGCAATATTTTCACTTATTCACATCGTTGGCCGCTGTGTAGGGGGCAATAACGTTGTTGCCCGGACATCATGTTAACAGCGCGCTTGAATGGCACATTGTCCGAATTACATGGTCATTCACGTTATTGAGCGGCCATTCACGTTATTGAGCGGATCAACGTCATTCCCCGTAACACATATAAACATACATTTCCAGAATGTAATGGGACAAAATCTTAGAAATTTTGAAATTAGATACAATGAACACTTACGAGCATACAGATTAAAACAAACAAAGAAATCTCATTACGCAAAACATCTACTTGACACCAAACATTCATTAACACCTAACACAGAACTAGTAATAATACATATTTGTGACAAGAAAGAAGAACTAGATTTCCTTGAGGAATAAGAAATTAGAATATACTTAAGGAACCCACAATATGCAGTCGTCAATGAACAGATAAATCTAGGGAGTTCTCTGTTGTTAAACTGTCTTCTTAAGTAATACTTGTAAAGATCAGAAGTTCTGATTCCCTATAGATATCATTGCATGGACCTTAAATGGGAAAAATAACCAGGATATCCCAATATAGGTAATAATATTAGATAATAATATTTGTAAAATCTCACATTTTTTCTATTCATATATTAGGTTAATCACAAAATAGGTATAATTGCGAATTTGAAATACCGTGTTTATTATCATCGACCGTTGTTAACTTTACCCAGTGGGAAACAATTTATTGACCGTAAATAGCATAGTTGTAAATCAAGACCAAGTACACAGTCCAACCCTACGTAATGACGTCTTTAAAAATTTGAGCAAAGTAGAAAACAATTGCTTCTTGACAAGGATTTTATGGATTTACAAACAAAAACGACTCATATAATTATTACATTATAATTATACACAACTATATTAGGGTAAAAGAAAAAATATTTCATTATTATAATATGATTTAATAATTTTTTCATAATAATACCTTTATTCATTCAGTGCAACATACTTAGAAAAATATTAGATTTACGCTGGACATGTCAACAAAACAAAAGTAGATATTATACATAAATATATATCTACGTATACACAAAAAAGACACATTATACGAGAACAATCAGTAAAGTAAAAAGTCATCTACATCATAAACAACCTTCTCAATCAGAAACTGTTTAACTGGCTTCTTGATCGTTCACTTTCCATGATGCTCATCCTTCTGTTGAGGGTTTTACACTCAAAACCTATGGTTTTCAAATATTTCCGAAACCATTGTTCCGAATAGGTTACTTCAATTCCCGAAACTCTTAGTCTTTCCAAAATCATAGACGTTGTTGGCACCCTATTTTTTTGTAAAATGTGTAAATTTGTTGTTTTATTTCAGTTCCCGCCGCTTCATCGATTCTAGAAAAATTTTTCATTTCTTGTTTCTGTCTTTCTGTCTCTCCTTTGTTTATAATGTCCCTTACAGTAGATACGGGGACTTTTGTTAATTCACTTGTCACGGTGAAAGAAGTTGAACACCCTTTTTCAATTAGAGTTTGGTAAACATTTTTTATTATCGTTTTTGCGTCACTTGACAAATGTTTTGTTTTAACCTTCCTGTTGTCCGAAACATCATCTTCAGTATCACTGTTTCCACTAATTTCAATCACTTTATTCTCTATTTCCATTTTATTCGACACAATGTTTTCCCATGGACGAAACACTGCCATTTTTATTTGAGCAATGAACAACAATGAAAAGTCACAGACTGATAGACTGCACCCTTGCTTTATCTGGTTGGTGATTACTCCGACCCTGTTAGGACGCAGGTATAGAGGATAATTTCTAATTCATGAGGAGGCAGTATCTGTGGTCTTTATGCATTCTTGTTGTATTTAACATTTACACAATGCTCCCTGTCATAAACACGGTATTTCAAATTCGCAAGTTTAACTTCTTGTTCTGGCCCAACATAATTATCAAACATCAGGTAGGCATTACATGAAATGTAACTTCTGTCATTTCGACGATGATATTTGATATCGAAACAATTGTCCATTTTTTTAGCATTTTTATCATTTAATCATTATATTGTGGAATTATTTAGAAACAGTAGTTTCATTCATAAAACTAACATGAGTAGATTCCACACAGTAAGAGTCGAAACAGTAAATTTGATTTTTTTGGCTATTCTTGTGTATTTTTCGGGTTGATTAGTTTTGACCAGTTTTGATGCCAGATTATTTATTTATCCAATGTTTGGAGTCTTAATTATCTATTGTTTCCCATTATTTGTTTATTATTGAAAATGGAGCCTCGAAAATTTAATTAGGAGGAAATTGCAGCATATAGGGAACGACAAAAGACAATATCTTCTATATACAAATTTGAAACTTACTCTGTGAAAGGAAATTTAGTAAACGAGATCCTTGGGTGCTTGAAATGGAAAGATTAATTTTTAAGGGTATAAAAATTGGTAATTTTCTATGACAAGAGTAGCTACGTGAGTCTCTTGAAAAAGGTCTAGGATAAAACACACATATTTTTATGTCGAGTCTCATGTAATTTGGAAAGTATCAGATTACATAACATAATACATAAAATTAGAGAATTATTTTATCCAATTTTAGTAATCTAAATTATCGATAATCCTAGTAATTCGATTATTAATGGAAATAGAGCTTTGAAAATCGACACTGAAGAAGGATATCTTACAATTTCAACAATATTTTTGGATAGAAGTGGCCGATGAAAGTCATTTAGGTCAGGAAAGAGGAAGTTTTGTACATAAAAACTAGGTTATAATGTACGGAAACAGTTTTTATCGAATATGCGACGTGAGAAATGATGAAAAAGGTTTTTGGCTATTAGAAATCGGCTAGCCTAATAGTTTAATGGATAAACTGATTATTACGTCGACAATAATATCAAGTGTAGTCGGCTTAAGAGATGTAGTGCGAACTTTAAGTTTTCGGCATTTCGTTTGACTTGAATACTGTCAGAGTCCAGTCAATATTATAATTTAAAATGCTCATTTGACGATATATTAATTTAATATTATAAAGTCAACTAATAATCGTTAAAATGTATTAAATAATTTTATAATTATTAATTACATTCGTCGACTGTCTAACGATTATTTTTAACCCACAATTATGGAGCGCTCACCTACTTTTCAAGATACTTAGCGTTAATGTATAGAACAAAATATAAACAATATTAACCTACTTATGTTTAAAAACATCTCAAACATAGCACCAGACAATATTACCTTATATTTTGTTTTATTAAGATAAATTAGGAATATAAATTTCAAATAACTTATTATTTTTCCCATCTTTTACTGAACCAATACAATATTTTGTGATGGCAATTTTTTTCGAACATTGCAGCACAGATAACCGCACAACATATGTTCACTTTTTAGTTGGTAGGCTGACATCAAGAAAGAGTAAAGTGTTTTTCAGAGGAATTTGAGTAAGAATACATATTTATTATATAGCAATTATATTTTTAGTGAAAAATCAAATATTTACAATGTGGCGTCCTTGGGAAATATCGAGTTCGGTCCAAAATATTGTGTGTAACAACAACGAAAATTTAAATAATTGTGATCAAAGTGTAAACCGGATTCAACTTCATTTAAATTTGGAAACACAGAAGAAATGTTTCAATGTGTATAAGAATCTACGTGAAAAGTTTTGCTTCAGTGAAGAAACAGAATTATTGCAAGCAGTATCTGATTCAACAGAAGTTCCCCTGTCAACTATACGTAAAATAGCCAAGAAAGGGCCTTACGAACGCAAGAAGCGATGTAATAAGACATTGATCAAACTTTTAGATGTGTCTTTCTTCTCTTTTCCTGGCCCTACAACTCTGGGTGAGTCTTGGCCGCATCCACTATCGCCCTCCATCTTCCTCGATCTTGGGCTTCCATTTCCCACTGTTGGACTCACATTCTAGACACATCTGCTGCAACGACATCTTTTCCTGGGTCGGCCTATTGATTTTCTATCATCTAGTCTCTCAAGAAATACTGTTTTTAACAATCTGTGGTCTTCTGATCTCAATACATGCCCTGCCCATCTTATTCGATTAGCCTTTATGTGCCTGACTATGTTCTCACTGCCATACAGCGCTGACAACTCAGCATCATGGCGTCTTCTGCAGTGTCCTGTTGCCTCATCTTGTTGCAGTCCAAATATCATTCTAAGAACTTCTTCTTTTAAAGACAAGAAGCTTAGTTATTTCCCGTTGATTAAGGGTTCAAGTTTCGCTGCCATATGTAACCACCGGGCGAATAAATGACTTGTATATTGTTAATTTGGATTGTCTTCTTAACAGTTTGGGTCTCAAGGGTGTTGTAAGAGAATATAGCGCCCTATTTCCCTCCATTATTCATGCTGAGACATATCTTTCTACTCGATGATCATCTGTAATTATCGCTCCTAGGTACTTAAACTCCTTAACCACTTCAAAGTTGTACTCATTAATGGAAATATTCTATCTGATTCTAGGTCATGGGTTCTTGGTTACTAACATGTATTTCGTTTTTTCTTCATTTACCCGTAGACCCAGGTTTCTTGTTTCCTCCTTGAGTTCTATCCATATCAACAGCAAAAGTCAACAATAGTTTTGAACCCTACTGCCCATTTCTAGGATTGCCACCCACAACCTGCTTCTTTTTATAGAGTCATATCCTTGCTGGAAATCAACAAAGATTTGGTGAACTTCCCGGTTGAATTCCCAGTTCTTTTCTAATATTTGTCTGATGGTGAATATTTGATCTATCGTTGACCTTCCAGCACGAAACCCGCATTGATAGTCGCCGATAACGTCTTCCGCATAAGGGGTCAACATTCTGAGTGGTATGGTTGCCAATACTTTGTATGTTATGTTGATAAGTGATATTCCTCTATAATTTCTACCTTTTTCTTTGTTTCCTTTCTTATGTATATGTATTATGATAGATCCGCTCCAATCTTTAGGCATTTTCTGTTGTACCCATATATTCAGGATCATTTCATATATTTTTCGGTGTAAATGTGTCTGTGATAAAATTATTAACTATGACTGTTACAAAAGTAATGAGTTACCTACGATTGAAATAATAAGAAATAAATTGACAAATGCCGGACGTAATGTAAATGTCTGTAAGAAAACTATTGAAAACTGGATTAAAATATTGGGATTAAAATTCAAAACGATTAATAAACCGGTCAATTGTCTATTTTGACGAAACTTGGTACGATACACACGATACGGTTAAGAAAGGATGAACTAATAGTTCAGACATTTGTATGCTAACAATGTCTGCAAACAAAGGATCCAGACTTATTATTGTGTATTGTGGGGGAAATGAAGGATGGGTTCCAAATGCCTTAAAAATATATGGAAAAAAATGGAAGATTGCAACGTTGACTGTCATAAAAACATTGTTTGAATTCACATTGATCCCAAACCCAAATAGTGTTGTAGCTCTTGACAACGCTTCTTATCATTCACGACAGCTCAATAAAATGCCAAATAAAAACTACAAGAAGACCGAACTACAATTTTTTTTAATGGATAATGAATTGAACTTTGAAGATTCTTATACAAAACAACAACTGATTGAAGTTTTACAGACAAAGAAATTTAAGAAATTATACGCCTTAGGGAGTATTGCTGAACAACATGTACTTCCTCCTTATTTTTGAATTCTCAATCCCATCGAGTTAATTTGGGCACAATTAAAACAGAGATTGAAAAAGTAATCAAAATTGAATTGTTCCATTTATCGAATACTCTATTTACTAGAAAGTTTTGCCTAACACTAGATCTAGAAGATTATTTTTTCAATTTACAATTGTGACCTCTTAACCTGTTATCTTCAATTAATGTAAAAAAGTTAGAAGTGTCCCAAAAGTCATCTCTTAGAATCCTTAACGTTGTAATGACATCTCCCCTCTCTCTTCTCTCAGATAGTGTTGTCATCCCGAGCCTGCTTAGTCTTGTTTCATAGATTAAGTGAGAAAAAATTAGTGGCAATTTTGTAGCTCTACATTGAACTCCCTCTATAAGGTTTATATCTGCGTCTGAGGTGCGGAGACCAAACGGAGATAGCAAATTCTAAGAGAGGTCGGACGTAACTTTTATATAGCCTCAAGAACAAGCCTGGACTCATTCTTGGAAATGCCTTAGATATCAAGTAGAGAGCTGAGTATGCCCGTTAACCGCTATTTGCAGTCTGCGAGGACCAACCCAGACCTGTATTAATTATGACACCCAAATCACTGACTTCCGGAACTGATTTTATAGGCTCTGATTCAAGATAATATGTGACACATGGATTGTTGTAACCGTACTGCAAAATACAACACTTGTTAAAGTTTCCTGGTATGCTCCACTCCTTGCACCATTTTAATAATTGATCCAGGTCGTGTTGAATAGAGTTTTGAATATCAGGACAATGCTCAAACTTCATGCCAACTGCGAACGATTTGTTTTTGCATTTCAACTTAGCAGTTAAGTCAGAAGCGTATACCAAGAAAATGATAGGACTCAAAATGGAACCTTGAGGTACCCCACTGCGCACTTCACAGGAATAACTTAAGTTATCCTCATATTGAACTTGGAAAATTCGACCAAATAAAAGCCATGCCAACAGCTCACCACGCACTCCGAAATGTTCCAATTTCGCTAGTAGCTCTCGAGAAAAATCTATGTATACCACATCCGTAATGAAATAAATATAATGTCCAGTCGTTAAGAGCAGTTAGAAGATTACTGGTTACTGATCGATTAGGTAGAAAACCATGCTGGGAATCTGGAATGATTTTATTGTCTAACAAAAATGGAACAAGTTTGTTAACGATTAATCTCTCCATAATTTCAACTGAGGTTGGTGGAACCGTTATAGGCCGATAATTCGTCGAAATCATTTTATTTCCATTTTTATAGATAGGCGTAATTATTCCTGATTTCCAAGAGGCGGGAATGGTATTTTCTTTTAGTGATCTGGACATAAGGTTGGATAGTGGGACTGCTAGACTGTCTGCGCAATTTTTGTAGACTGTGGAGGATATTTTCTTAATTCCAGGAGAAGCTGCGATTTTCAGATTCTTTAATACTTCTTCAACTGTTTCCACTGTGATATTAACTGTAATAAGTGAGTTCATATTTCTAGTAGCTAGTGGCATTACTGGAGTTGTTAAATCAGTCTATTGTAAATGCATTTGCAAAAGTTTCGGCAAAAATTTCGCATACTTCTTCCTTGGTGCAAATTTCTCCGTTTGGTTTTTCTAATAATGGTACACCGGTTTTACAGGAGAACTTGGATCCAACATATTTATGAAAAGCTTATGGACCTCTTGTGGTCATTCGATTCTCGTGATTGCTTCGTGCTAATCTCAACTCCTGTGCGAGTCTGTTTGAATTCTACCTGTGCAAGCGAATGTTTTCTTCGGATGGATTTTTTCTAACTCTTGTCCACAAGCATTGTTTTTCCTTACTCATTTGGATTAAGTGATTATCAATCCATGAACATCTAGGGTTAGTGTTTTTAAATGAAACTCACGGTCTCTAGTTAATTCCACAATATAATAAAAGTTATTGAAAATTCTAAAAAATTGACAATTGTTTCGAAACAATTATATTGTGGAATTAACTAGAGACCGTGAGTTTCATTTAAAAACACTAATATGAGCATATTCCACGAAGTAAGGGTCGAGACAGTCAATTTCATCTAGGGTTAGTTTCCACTGTATAAGTTTTGGAACATTCTTCATCCCCTTATATATAATTTCTTTATATTTTTCCCAGACAAATTCACTTATCTAATACCGGCCAATCTGTTTGATTGAAATAGTTATTTAATTTTTGATAATCGGTTTTACTGAAGGATTTTTTTTTATTTTTTCATTGATATTACTAGATATATCCAGCTGGACTTTAGTATGAAGAACAACATGATCTGAGATACCAATTGGTGGCAGATAGAAAATGTCGGAAAACAGCTCCTCTTCATTAGATATTACAGGGTATAATACTGAATGTTCATTACCTAGACGGAACCTTGTCCGCGCATTTATAAATTGTTTCAGATAAGTTTGAAAAAATAAGTTATAAAAAGGGATTATTGCCATCAAGAGGTGAAAGAATACGCCATAGCAAATCTTTAAAATTAAAATCTCCAAGAATGATAAGATTTTCTTTATTTTACTACATCCTTCAATATACTCACACATGGAGATTGTAAGATCATATGACAGAAGAGGTCTATATATAATAAATTTATGCAGAATGACCGAGTTAGGAAAGACAATTTTAAACAAAAAAGAGATTCGATTCCCTCCAGATCATGTGGAATTGGACTCAAGTTTGCAGTTTTTAAAAAACTCTTTATGAATGAAAACGCAAACACCTCTTCCAATTCTATTTAATATATCCCTACGTTACAAGCTATACCCATTGGGGTTAATAAGAGAGCTAGGTATTCTTGAAGATAACCAGGATTCTGTTATCACAAAAAGGTAAATATTGGAGGTAGATGAAATAAATGAAAAGAAGAAGAAATTCATGTTACTTATGTAGTAGTGACAAATTTGAGTAAGACATAATATTTATTTTTAAATAATTGTTCTATTCATTGTAATAAAATTTGTTTTTTTTGGTTATTTTTTCGTAGAATTTTGTTTTGTCCATAAAAAATAGAATGAAATACAAAAAGGGCTCAGTTCACATCTGATATCCCGATTAAACTGAACGCCCTTTCAACAATTACGTAGTATCAAATATAATAAAGGTATTGGTGAAAGTAAACAAATTATTAATACCTTTCAGAGTCTAGCCCCGCAACATAACTTAAAGGGGATACAAGATTACTACGCTATATATTTTGCGCCAACTATAATCGTTTTTCAATGAAAATTATTCACCAAAAAATATTTTTCAAACATAAAATAATATTTCAATGCTGAAGCTACGCCGCTGGTAAAATGAATGATGAAAACTTAGGGTATGGTGTCAGTTACGATTCCATACAGTGGAACAAGTGCTTTCAATTGAATTACTTTGGCAGATTAACACTAGTACGATAGAATTGGAAATTCTGATGGATTTGTATCTGCTTCATTTACTTTAGCACAAATATTTACCCGTGTGATTGATTATAGTTTTATTTCTGCAACGAAATAAATGTATAGGAAATATTTCAAGTAATTTTTACCTACAGTGTGTTGTGTTTTCAAAGTACTCTGAAAGAGTGCTGTGGGCGAGTCGCCATTCTATTCTAAGACGAAAACTTCTTATAAACATGGGTGATAAATCTTGCCGTGAATGAGTTTCAGGGCGTTATTTTTTTTTAATAAACCAGCTCAGACTGTAACTGAAATTTATTTTGACCTCAAAATCACTCATTTACGCAACCCCCTTCTTAATCTTCAAAAGCGAATCATACGAGGCTGTAATATTATTCGCATCAATCCAAGCATTTTCGAACGTATTCGGCAATTTATTATACGTCGAGCGGATGCTTTATTTTAGCTGGAGGTGCAAATTTTAAACATCTGCTCTGAAATGTACTATTTATGCTTTTTTTATTTTTATCTCGATGTGATTGCATCTATTAAAATAAATTTCACTTATAGCCACATTTCTCTGTAAATCGTGTATTTCCCAACACCAAGCGTACTGATAACTAATTCGACTGGGTCATCAACAGTTTTACATAAATGTTTATCTGTAAATGATTTAAAACAAATGAATATTACTGTTTTTACATTAACTGTCAAAGGCCCGATTTTTCGGTGTTTACGCGGCCCTTTCAACTTTTCCAGAATCACACTAGAATCTAGAATTCACAATAGGCTGCACACTACACCTTGCAAGTAACAACTAAACGACTTTTAGGGAACTGTTGAGAATACACAACTTACCTCCTTACTAAATGGAAAAACCGACAATCGCATTTTCGATGAAATTTGTTGGGAAGATATGTATCTACATATAATTCGATTACTGTAAGATATTCTTGGAATTCAAATAAAACAAAATCTCAAACCTTTATTGTCAAATAGGTACTTATTGAGAATAATCTCATGATAGGGCTATGTAATATTTAATACACAGGGCTTTTGGCCTGTCCAAACCTCATTCTATTGTTCTGTACAGCTTATGGTCATAAAATGCCAATAAAAGACCGAAAACTTGTATAAGCTCAGGTACATTTATGAAAATTTTAGGAAATATTTAGATAATTTGTAATAATATTCAAAATAACCGTACTAAGTTTTGTATTAGAAATAAGGTTTTATTACTCTCTCGTACATGAAAATAGACTATAATTTTGTCTATTGTCTTATTTCAATATAATATTATGAAATAAAAAGCTTCATAAAAAGGAGAATCGAATGTATCGTAAATATTTTCAACAGTTATCTTTGTTTACTAAAGATTTATCGAAACGAGCAAAAGTTTCAGTTACGACTTATACCAAAATAATATTACGAGTGAATATATACTAGATGTGTTCGTTGGCAGCCATTATTTTTATATGAAACCATAAAACATTTTACGTTTCAGTAACAAATAGACGAAGCAAACAAACCATATATTTCGAGTTGCATGGCTCTAACCATCCGGACAGAGAATGAATAGAAAACGCAAAAAAAAGTAAAACGGTGTTCCAGCATAGGTTTCAGGACCGATTTGTTCGAAGGCAAACTTCACACTTAATGTAAAATGTTTTTTTGTTTTCGTGGAAATTTAAAAGATGTCATTGAATGGAATTCGTATTACGACATTCATGAGTGGAAATTTTTGATATCACGTTTCTCAAATAAACAACTTTAACCAATTTTCATACTCATAACAGGAAAAGTATGGCTTCGCTATTTTTGCTAGTTGACCATTTTTCATCAGGTAGATATTGTAGTCCTTATAAATACATCTTTCTTATATTCTATTTGCTACAATAAACTGTAAGAGTGTCTTTCGAATTTTGTTTTGTTTAAATATTTATCAGATTCCTTTTACATCATTATACTCGATTTCTTTGGGGAAATTCGGAAAGTCAATAGTATTTTTATAGGGTGTCCCAAGACGTTTTGACAGTCCAAATTCTCGAAAACTATTCATACACCATGTATGAAATTTGGCAGATATAAACAGTCGAACCTGATGCTTATATTTATTATATGGGAGAGAGTGGGGGAATACCGGCCTCGTAAGGAAAGTCTCGAATATCCTCAGGATTTTATGATTTGAACAAGAATTGGTAGGTGTAAATGAAAGATGAAATGTTTGCGAACAAGTTGCATATTAAATTGAAACCTATGAAGAAGTATTTAAAAATTCAGAATTCTTCAAAAAATATATGAGTGGCCGGCATTGCCCCACAGCGAGGGGGTAATAGCAGCCCGGGGCTGCTGTAATCCAACATTCTCGTTACTGGCTGAAATCACACGCATAGAGCTTCTTTTTTTTTCGTTGGGGCAATCTTCGTGAGCCCAACCAGAACATCTCACACATCTTAGCCAGAGTTCACGGTTCTTTCCAAACTCTCCCCAAATAATACAGATGTCCTCAGTAACGTCGTCACCTGACGCCTTTTCTACTTCCTCCTCGCAATAATGGTAATTACTTTAGTTTTCTTTCTAAGCTCCGGTTTCTGTTTCATAGAAATATTGGTGTTTCTGTTCACTAAAACGCTGGAGTCATCAAAGTTTGCAAAAACCTGTTATTTTACTTTGACTTTTTGCAGGCTACCTTTTATCTTCTGTAGCTTTTTCTGTTTAGCTTTTTCTTTTTTTCTGAAATTTATTTCATTGGAGTGGACGTAAATATTTGGGAGTGTTGCTTTTTTCCACCTTTACATATTTTTCTGCTATTTGTTCCAGAACATCCAGGAACTGCTATTATTTCTCCAAATTTTATATTCTGTCTTGTTCCTTTTTGTTGTCCTCCACTATTCTTTTGTTTTTCTTTCGCTTCATCTGCTCTATTCTCTTCTATTTGTTTATTTCTAGGAATCGGCTCATATAAGTTTGAATGTAGTAAATTTTCAGCGGGAGCAAAATCTTCTGTAATCAAAAATCTGGATTGGCAGAGTATATTCCTGTAACCTCAAAACCTTTGGTAGTTTTTCGGTAGTAGCCACTCTTCCAAAAGATTTATTGAACAAATCAGCAACGATATTGGGCACAACGTCTAGTAGTTGAACTCGGTGCAACGTATGTGGTGGAATTGTTAACATAATAGTTCTTCTCTCTTTGCAAAAATTGTAGGCAATTACCCGAGTGATTGTCTATTGATAATAGTACTGGATCTTCTTTTGAAGTATTAACACACTGTTGAAAGTGCATTAACCACTCCATGAACAAATCTTCCGTTATCCAACCATTATCTGAGCAGTGAAAAATAGCTCCTGGTCCATTCCTCATCAAGTGATCGGCCATCTTTTTTCTGGAATGAATGAATATTGGAGGGAACATAAATTCCCGAGGCGCTAAATGAACACATGATCGTAGTAGTTTTCCCTTCTCCCAACTAGTTAAATAACCAATTATTTTTTTGCTTTTTTAAGCGTGAATTTTGGTTCGGGGTTGTACGGTTGTAATGCCGGTTTCGTCGGCATTAAATATTTTTGCCGGGGAAAATTTATATTTGTCCATTAGGTTGCTGAAGTTTGAAAAAAAATCCAATTTCTTCTTTGTTGAAAGTGGTCAGACGATTTACACTGGTTGACTCCGGCTAATTTGTGAGTTACGTCGTAAAAATCCCTCTAGCCAGTCACGATCATTTTTCTTCTTTCAACCGATTTTTCATATTATTCAAATTGGAAAAAGTGTAAGCAGTTTGCTGGATTTGTACCGGCGTAATTCCCAAAAAAAGCTTGGACAGATTAATTATTTGCTTCGATAATCTACGCTCCTGTTAGTTCTGGAGTGAATACTGGATGTCGTCCCAATTGAGGCTTCGATACTTTGCTGTTTCTACGTCTATCTTGGATAGTCACTAGAATGGCAAAACTTCCTGGAATTTCCCAAATAGCACGCCCATTTTCTATGGCTGCAAGAGCTGCCTGAAGAGTCGAGTCTCTGAAGACCAAGAAGATCTGTCAATTTTTCGTCTATAGGGGAGACTGGGGGAATGGCGGCCCTCTAAGCAAAAACTTCTATAACTCAGTTCTGTTTTGTTAGAAAAAAGAGGTAGGAGGTCCAAACGAAAGACAAGACGATTAGGAACCAAAGACATGTTAAGTAAAATATTTTTACATGAATAAAAAAGTTCAAACCACCATAGGGTTGACCGGCATTACCCTGAAGTTTGGAGGTAGTGGCAGCCGGGGCCGCCTTGACCCGAAATTGGTAGGAATCACTGGCAGAAATCACAAACAAATGTTTTCCTTGTTTCTCCGTCCGTACAAGCTTTGTGAGCTCATTCAGCGCAGTACACACATATTAACCATAGCTCCCGATTCTTATTAAAACTCTCCGCAGATGATACAAATGTCCGGAGAAATTTCGGAATCTGATTTCTGTTCTTCCTCTGACAGTCATGGTAGGCTACCGCAGTTTTATTTCTATGGTATGATTTCTCTTTTACATGTGTCTCAGTGTCCTCAAATGTATTTCAAAAACTCGTTTCTTCACTCTCTTAGCCTTTGAATCTTCCACGATCTCACGTTTCGTTGGCTTTTTTGTCTGCTTCGCACTTTCTTTTGTCTCCAAAATGTCTTTCATTGGGGTAGAGGTAAATATCAGAGAGTGCTGCTTATTCCCTTCTTTCTTATGTTTAACAGTATTAGTTCCAGAGCATCGTAGAATGGGTATTATTTCTCCAAATGAAATTTTTTGTTGAATTATCTCTGTTGCTTCTGCCTCTTCATCTTTCCCTTCCTCCACTGTTTTATTTTCAGCTGTTCCTTCTCTTGAAACAATTGGTTTATTTGATTTTGTAGGGTTTAGATTTTCAGCGGGCGCAACATCTTCTTCATCAAAAACATCTGGATTTACAGGGAATATCCCTGTTACTTCGAAACCTTTGGTGTATTTTTCAATGGTTACAACTCTTCCAAACGCCTTGGAAATCTGCGACGATGTTAGGAGTGATTTTTTCTCCTGGTGTATTCGTCATGAATTTATCACATTATGAGTTATACGCCGTCTTCAAAGATCCATAAAAAGTTACATCTTGTGATTGAAGTCGATGAGACGTATGCGGCGGTATCGTGAGCATAATAATTCCTTGTTCTTTGCAGAAGTTAAAGGCACTCAGTGAGCAATGACTAGAGTGGTTATCTAGTAATACCAGAACTGGATCTTCCTTCGAGGGTTTAACGCAGACCTTAAAGTGTTGCAACCATTGAAGGAACAGGTCTTCGGTCATCCATCCGTTATCTGAGCAGCAATAAAGTGCTTCTGGAGGTCCATTTTTTTAAGTGCTCGGCCATTCGCTTTCTTGCATAAATGCACATCCGAGGCACGTACACTCCAGTTGCGCTAAATACGCACATCACCTTGGTAGTTTTTTCTCTTTCCCAACTAGTTAAGTAACCTACTCTCTTTTGACCTCTTTTAGCGTAAATTTTATTTGGTCGTTGCAGCATAGTGATGCCAGTTTCATCAGCGTTGAAAATTCGTTCCGCTGGAAATTTATATTTGTCCATTAAACTGCCAAGATTTGCGAAAAAAATTTCCATTTCTGCTTTGTTGAATGCTGTCACACGATTCACGCATGTTGATTCTCGATTTCTTAACCTAATCTGAGGATTTCGACGTAAAAATCCTTCTATCCAATCTCGACCTGCCGTCTCCTTTTCATCCTTAAATGGATTTTTTATATTATTTAATCTGGCAAAGGTGTAGGTGCTTTGCTTGAGATTGCGAAATCCCGTAAAAGAGCTCCGAAGGAGTTATTATTTGGTTTAGAAGTTCGTTCTCCTGTTCCACAGTAAATAGCGGACGTCTTCCTAGTTGAGGCTTGGACACATTGATGGTTCTACGTCGATCTTGAAGTGTCGTTCTTGCAATGCCAAAACTTCTTGAAGCCTCCCGAACAGCACGCCCATTTTCTGTTGCCAAAAGAGCTGCTTGGAGTGCCTCAGAAATCCATGATGCTTTTGCTGTTTTGCGTTGATATCTCCGTGACATCTGAAAAGATGAAACATATTATATTAAATATTTTTAAAACAGAGAAACATACGTAATTTCTTAATAAATAGGATGGAAGCCAACATGATTTAGCCTAATCGAATACATTCTGGATATTTCAAGTGTAGAAAATCAGCGTACCTTACTATAAAACGTAAATTTTTCGATGTTCTACTCTAGCAACGACATGGAGTACTCTTCCACTGTCTAAAGTAAAACGGATTGAACATGTTCCAATACGTAGTCGGCGTGCTAAGGCGCTGTAAAATTCTGATTGGGGTGGGAGAAATCTGGCGGCCGCTATTACCCCCAGGCCTGGTATCCCCCACTTTACTCTACGTCCGCGGTATCTGAAAACAAACGAAAATTCAAAACAAAATGATATGGAGTAATAGCGGCCTTGCCGATATTGCACCATACATAATTGCCGGAATTACCCTCAAAACAATATACCAACAAAACATTTAAAAATACCTAATCGTATGTGCTATTCAAGTAAACTGAGAAAAAGGCAACATATAAACTAGTTTTAGAGCTTATCGTTATTGAAAGATATACCCTGGAACACACACCTTTCTTATAGTAGTACTATGATTTTCGTAAAGGTCATACAGTTAACCATTGCACTGACTAGACCATACTACGCATTACATTTGTTTACAAGTTTGATGCGTGGAGATAAATCGCTTTAAAATTTCCATTAGAGTGGGAGAAACTTGATGGCTGGAATTACCCCTACGGCCGGTATTCCCCCACTCTCCCCTATTGACTTCCGTTTTCCCTGTCATTTCGGGTCACGTGATCCCAATATAACTTTTTTAAATGGGACAACCGGTATAATATTACAGTCTTGGATAATATCATTCAAAAACAAATTCAACGATACCACACTTGTCATCATTGTATTGTGTAGTAATGATATTCATTTTAGCTAAATTTATCAAAGTAATATTTTGCACTCAAAAACTCAGGTGGCTATGAAACAAATGACTACAGTAGCAACAACATAGGTTGTCATTCAATATTGGTAGATGAAGTTTATTCAAGAGCTGTCATTAATTGTTAATCATAATCTTATGAAGACACATTGGGAATACGGATTCGAGTTAGGGTACTCCGTGGAAACAACTTGGCTGAGCTTAGAGCGGTGCTTCAGACAGTATGGAACGAAATTTAATTAGCACAACACCAAGCCGAATTTACGAAGCACGACGGCGCAGTGTTATAAGACCTTACAGATTAGACCGATTCAAACGTCATTTTAATTATCATTTTCTATCTTATAAACCCATCTTATGAACCCATCCAAAACACCTTTGTTATAGTTGTAGTTAATATTTAAAAATATTCAAAGTGTATAAACAATTACTCCCAATATTTTTCGATCCTCAATTTGTTTAACTCTCTGCCTCAAGCGGCAAAGTATCACTTTCCGCTCTTATTACACAAATAGCTATTGTTATAAATATTTTTTTATTAGCGAAATACTTTTAAGTTTGTTGTTTTTATACATATATAATATTTTTCTACGACCGTGAGTTTTTACCCACTTTCCCGCACCCATTTTAGTGTAGAAAGTGTTACTTTTCCGCACTAGTGCGGGAAAACTCGCTTTCCCGCACTAGTGTGGGGAAGTAAAATATGTCAATTTATCGTTATTAAATGTACATTTCATTGATTTCACCTGTATATTACTATTAAAACTAGTATAGGTTTTAATAGTCACTCTAACCCAGACTATTTTTCATTCATTGGAATGAAGAAATTGCGATACTTTTACATATTTACCCTATACATTTCTCAAAATCAATCCACATAACAATCAAACTAAGCTGAGTCAAGTGGTTTGGTGTGGTAACCAAAGATTTGTTATGACAAGCAAGTTGTCATCAAGACGTCAAAGTTTCAAGTCGAAGTGTTGTCGAAGTGTCCCATTCTGGCATTTTTCAAATTATTTTCAATAAAAGCAATACTTTAATGGATTCGTCAGACGAAGAGCTCCCAGAAGCAATATTAAAGGCCGCAGATGAGGTAAATTCAGACCTGTTACCAAGTACATCACGAGAAAAATAGGAACAGCAATACAACCAATTTTTAAACTGCTGTAAGGAAAAAGGAGTGAGTAGCTTCAAGTAAGAGGTTTTTTCTGGCGCATTTTTCCGAGCTGAGTAAGGTACTGACACCCAATACCCTATGGTCGCGTTACTCGATGGTGAAATGTTTAATTAAAATAAAACAAAACCTGGACATAAGCAAGTTTCACAAATTGACATCGTTTCTAAAAAAGCAAAATGTTGATTTTCGACCACATAAAGCGCAGATTTTTACCATAGACGACATATCCAAGTTTATGTTAACCCCTGATGAGATATATTTTATGATTAAAGTAGGTACCATTTTTGCTTTAGCCGGTGCCCTTCGCAGAGCGGAGCTTGTGAAAATCACGCTTGACGATATTCAAGATAAAGGAAACCTAATTATTGTGAAAATTTCCGATTCGAAAAACCATACCTCAAGATCCTTTGTTATATCTGAAGACATAAATAATGGAACCTTTTTGAAGCTCTATAGAAAGTATGCAAATTTACGGCCTCCACCACGCACCGTCGTTTTTTTGTCAATTACAAAAAAGGCAAATGTTCTGTTCAGTGCGTAGGCGTAAACACATTTGGTAAAATGCCGAATGTTCTCTTTGGGGCTGCATTTTTCCTCTCTGTGTATTTACTGAAATAATTGTATTTTGTTGTATCGGACAACATCCAAAATTGATTATGTATAATTTTTCTTCCATCGTAGGTAAATGTCTGCATACATAAAGATGTGGAGTGTGGCGAGCAGCCTCCTTTTCCTTCTTGTTGTGGTATATTTATTCCTTTTAGAGTCACATTCTTTTCCCTATTGTCCTTTTGTTTTTCGAATACTTCTAGTCCATTTTTCTTCATTTTTTGCACGTTTCCTAAATAAAAGAGCTGTCAGGTTGTTAATTCCCATTCTCTTCTTCATCGATTTCTGCTGTGTCGTTCTCTCTCATCTCATCGTTTTTTTCCTAATTTTTATTCGGGGGAATATACTCGCTGCTTTCATTGGAGATTACTTCGTTAATAATTTTCATATAGTATACATTTATTCTTTCTTGGCTCTTGATAATTTAGTCTTTGTATGGCTGATATTTTCTTGTCGAGCATTGACATTTTTTAAATCCTTATCTAGGTCTTTGTTGAAACATTATTACATCTTTATCAAAGGGTAATGCTTTTTGAACATTTTCTACGTTTTCTTTAGTAGGACAATACATTCCAAGTTCATCTGAATCATCTCAAACATCGAGACTTTCAACAATTCTAAAAACCATTGCCGTAAAATATTGATGTTTGTTATTAACATTATTTATTTCTCATCTTCTTGTATTTTCATTCATTTCTGGAATTGGGGAACTTAGTCGACTCATTTTTAATTGAAATAATTTTCAAATGATCACTTCGAATAACCGTTTACTCCTAAGCAAGTTAAGACAAAGCATGATGCACGTGCAGTCTTGTTTGATATAAGAAACCATGAAGGATTGGTTTAAATGGATATTGAACATCATAACCACACAACTTTCAGGGAAATGGAACAAGTTAAACATTCATAGAAACCTATTGGGGTGCTGTTCTGCTCAATAACCGGATATTGAATATCATAACACGTAAACATTTTTATATATAAGGGACATTGAATAAAGTTTTAAAATAAGTCTCAAATATAATTTGGATATATGTGATTTTCTATGAATATTGATTAAATGATATTTTTTCAGAAATCTTAGTGTATATAACTCCATTTGCCCTAAAAGTGGATATTGAACAAAAATTAAGCATTGAGGCGACGATTATCTATTATCATAATACGTCGTTTGAAATGTCATCCTGATGCGGACAAGGAAATATAGATTCTAATACACTAAATTTACTGGACTGTTACATTTTTTTTTTTGGTCCTAGTACTTTCATTTTAATCAAAAGCTGGTTACTTTTACCAAAAATGACTAGCAAATATTTAAATACCGAAGGCTGTTCTGTGGTTTCAATTTTTGGTTTGCTTCAGATTTCATGCTCGACTTCATTTTAAGTGAAACAAATGAAGCGTAAATGTTAAAGATGTTAGAAGTAAAAAAAATGTTTATGTAACTACTGGAAAATAGTTTGTAGCATTATTTTTATTTTTATATACAATATGTATGCAAGTAACAAGTATACAGTGCGTACATAGTATAACGCATATATTAGATATACAAACAGTAAGATGAAAAAATTCCAATACAGTTCTATTTTTGATTTTAACCTTTCAGTAGACGCAGCTTGTCTAGGAAACCGGACACGTGAATGCTCATCTACCTTATTTTCTTCGGTGTCTAAAAATTATTAGTTGTGTGGCTTACTGTCTAGTTCACTTCTAAGTTATTTGGCTAATTTAACAAGGCTGCGCTATTCTCGAGATCGTTCGCAAAGTCACGTATGAGCATCGATGCGATCGGTCTTGGTGCGAATGGATGCTAGGACCGGTATTCTTGACTACTTCCCGTAGTAACATGCGTATGTTTTGATTCTCTGTTAAAATAACATTTGGCAACGTAGTAATTTTTGAGAAGTGTTAAATAAAAGCCGATTTTCAAGTGTTATTTTATGTTATGCTTAGGCTATGATGGAGAGGCGACGCGTAACATGTATTTCAAGCCGATAATTTATATAGCAAATCATCATTCATTGCAATAATACCTTATTAAACTGCGACACTTAAATACTCTTATTCGTAATCCACCACTACGACTATAAGATCAAACAGGATAGAACTAATAACCCACTAAACAAGAAACACAACAAGTCTTTTTTGTGAAATTCTTTTCAGAGACTTTTCGTGATGTTTATTTAATACGTTCATAAAATATCTCTTAGATGTCTACTACCAACTTTATTAACATCCATGTCATCTAATTAAAACATATTTTTGATTTACACAATAATACTTAAATTCGCAGTTACATACACATCCCATGAACTTCTTTTTAGCAACTTCCTATAGGAAACTTTCATCCGATGTTAATTTGTATACTTCTCACTAATGTCACATACAGAACATTACTGTAATATTACAAATTAACATGTTCCTAAGATGCTCACATTTCGCAGTTATTTTCACATCTCTCGAACTAATTTTTAGTAACTTCCCGCGACTACGTTTATACGATGTTAGTTTATAAAACTCTCAGTAATATTTCATATTAAACATCACAGTAACATAATTGGGTGAGCTGTTTGATTGATGTATTCATAAAATTACAAAAAAATAAGAAAACAGAAGACGAACTGATGAACGAAACAAATGACAAGCATGACAAGGCGGATCGTGGCGTAGTTGTAAGTTTCATGTTATATTTTATTTGCAGGGAGCACATTTTTTGCAAGAAGTAATTAAGTAATGTTGTCTTCGGTTTAGTTAGTTCCTACTTCGCTACAGTTTCTATACTTATATTCTATTCTATACTTAGTTCTTGTTATAATGGACGAACAATAGTTATCCCAAAATCATAATTATTAAAACTTAATACGCATTCAATACTTTAATCGGCTATTGCACATTGAAATTCCGGATAGCGGGATTGTACTATAAAAGTATATAATAGAATTTACATAATAAGGTTTTTTCAACTTTTGGAATATTTTAGTTAGAAATTTAGTAGATATATTCTAAAACCGATTCAGAATATTTTAAATCATAGATATGAATTATACCTACAAAAAACTTAATATTGCAATAGGGTAGATATTATTAATAATAAAACATGCTCATATGTTTTCATAGATTTGGATCTAGAAGAAAATATGTTGAATGTTCAAGATATTCCAGACGCTACTTACATAAATAAAACAAAAATCAAATAGTTGGTAATTGTGTAAAAAAAGGGGAGTAACTATTTCAGCTGATACAGAGATTGTATTAAAAAGTACAAAAAATATTGAATCAAATATTTCTAGTTGTAGTTTTTATAGTAGTGGCAATAGTAGTAGTCATAGCCATCAATATAGTTTTGCAGGTTTAGAAAATTTTAACATTAATACTAAAAATTCTTATGGACAAGTAGAGACTGTTGAGACTTTACAAACAGAAATTTCTGCTTTAAAGCTCATTTCCATTTGAAAATACACTGTATACAATATAAAGCTGAAGTGAAAACCTCTAAACATCCCTTACAACAGTAGGTATATTAATGTAGTTGTAGAATATCTAACTTATGACACTGAATGCTCCAATCAACAATCAGAATGCAGTTATTTATTATTGCATCAATTGCCTTGGAGAAGATTATTGATATATTTGTAGATAGTTATGAACGAGTTCAATAACAAAATTTAACTTTCAGTATTAAGAGTCCTAATTGCTATTGGATTTTTGAATATGGTTCTGTAGGAAAAGTAATAAAGAGGTTTAAACTAAATAGAAAGTGTCATGTTAAGTTTGAAAAATATTCCAAATTAATTCTATTTTTTTAGGAATCCTGTTCATCTGATAAAATTAATTGTGGCAAAGTGATTGAAAGTAATATGTAGAAACATTTACGTTAATAATGTGTTCATATTTCTTTTTCATAAGTAGTTTGTTTGTATACAGTGTATTAATAATGCTTAGTTTTCATTAAGTCACAATTCCACAATGTTAATAGTATATTACGTAACGTGTGTTGTAAGAAGCATTTTACGCACGAACGGAAAAGTTACGCACGAAGCCGCGTAGCGGCGAGTGCGTAATTCCGTAAATACGTAAAATGCGTTACAACACGAGTTACGTACTATATTTAACCTACGACCCACTTGTACTTGTGTTTATAATCTTATTAAGGTATTTAAAGTACAAGTAAAAACGTACATCCTCGATGCCCAGCCAAGTTTCGTAAAAGTCCGTCCTAAGTAGTATTTATTTTTATTAAAAATGTATGTAGAATTACCGGAGTTGCATAAAATAGCGTATACACCTCTCGACTGAAGTGACATTAATCCCTTAGGAGGAATACTTCTCTCAGGAATCAAACACCACCCGCGGGATTAAATGGACCAGTTTAGTCTCTTGATGTATAATATTCTATTGTTTACTAATATGAGGTACATTCAGACAGCTAAAAGATGCGGATTGAATGAAACGGAACCAATTATCATATAATTCCAAATAACTCTTAGTATTAAATGCAATCTCATATCTAATAAATGTTATCTACCATTTATATATAGAATAGAATTCAACGTCCAATATCTGAGTAATACATTTTGAATAAAATGGCTACGTCTATTGACAGTTGCTAAGTGGTTGCTATGGACGCCGTGCGATTTACTTTACAGCCGTGCGTTTTGTTTTACCGTGCGCAATAGACGTCTTACATTGACTGCCGACTGTGTGTTTTTGACTACTTACAGGGGTGGTCGTAGGTAAAATACAATATGTTCCAGGATGAGAATCACAAGATGAGAATATTATATTATTTTACACAGAAGAGAATTGTGAATTTTCATGACACACCTGAATTTACCTGCCAAACGGAGTGAGGATGGAAATAGAAGGTAAGCCATGAAAAGTCAATTCTCGAAATAAAATATGTTATTATTCCTTGGAAGAACCCCGTCTGTTTCTTATGGAAAATGGGTCCCAGTTGATTGGCTGAAAATCTAGTTTGGTGTAGTTTATGATGTTCTGATCAAATATCTCCATGGGCACAATTTTATCTAAAGCAGTTATTTTTTAGCTGCTGTTCAGAACACCTTTAAATGTTTCACAGATAAGGATTTTGAAGTGTACGTTATGGAATGGTTGAGGCACTCAAGACAGCGACTCTTGCGTGAGAAAAAGTAACTGTAAGTAAGCGATAGAATTTTTTTTAAACAGATTGGATTTCTGTTTATTACCGTAATGTTTCATAAAAAATTTATGGTATAAAATTTTTAGTATTGTTAAATAACTATTGTAATAAATGTTCTGTAAACTAGCTGCAATGTATGTGTATCAGTTAAACTTTATTAAATCAGCTTCAAAGTATGTTACGTTATGGCAACTACAGATTAATATACCCTTTTCTATTTCTTGCTTTCATTGAATGCGTGCAACATACAATTTAATATTTTTTTATGTTGGATTTCTGACAAGATAATTGTTTCCAATTTTGTACCTGTTTTTTGAAATTTACTGTACTGTTTATTATTAGTGAATAAACTATTTAAATCCCTAATTTTTTTTTATTTTAAATGTACAACTAAGAACGGCTGTAGGCCATATCTCAGAAAAGAATCATGGTACAACTTTAATAAAAATACCTATAGGGAAGTGGCCCTGAAAAATCGCTGGAAAATATTTTTGAGTCACTAAAAGATCCTCTAGGGGTGGAATGAACATTTAAAAACGTATAATACTGTTATTATCTAGAAAAAAAACATACTAAAGGTGTCCTAAAAATAGAATTTTTGATATTTTGAAGAGATTATGAAAAATTTTGAATGGAGATTTTTTGTCATTATTCTTCAAATAATGGGTGGGGAAGGCTCAAACTTATAAACAAATAACTTTTTCGATTTTTACCGATATTAATGATTTTGGCGTCATTTAAAACAGTTTATTATCTGTTTAATAAGATTGATAACAAAATTGAATAATTTTGTATCCGCTAGTTAATTTAGAATGTGAAATGGAGCATTTTTTTAAATTTTTATATCTTATATCTTGGAATAGTATTAGGATTTAGACTTCACTGAATTCCTATTTTTTCAACCCCTTTTCATCAGAATTTGAAAAATGCCTCATTACATTTGAAGTTTCCAAGGAGAATGGGAAAATTTTGGACTTTTTGACATAGCGTTGACAAAATTGTCCAATTTTGTTATTTTTGTTGAGCATATCTTATTAAAGAGGAATAACTCTTTTAAATGACGCCAAAAATATTGATATTGGTTTAAAAACAAAAAGGGTAATGACATTTGTTTTTAACAAGCTTGAACCTTCCCCACCTCTTACTTGGAGAATTAGGACAAAAAGTCCCTAACTAAATTTTTTCATAATCTCATCAATATTTCAATAATTGTATTTTTAGGATATCTAGAATATTGAGGTATATTATTTAGAGGTTTGAGTAATGTCCATGCAACATCTAAGAGAATATACTGTATGGTTTTTGAAACGTTGCATTTAGTTCATTGGTAAGATTGTTGTTTTATAGATATTGCATTAACATCTACAATATGTTAAAAGGCATTTCTGAATGTAACAGAAATGTTGCTTTAAGTTCTTATAATGACTTCCTTTTGAAGAAGTTCTAGTAACATCTCAGTAATGTAAAAAGGCAGCGCTTTAACATCGCTGAGAAGTTAATTCGTAACATCACAAAAGTTAACAGCCACAAGCTGGGCATAAGCTGTTGATAGATGTGTATGTGATAAAATCAAGAGGAAAAAAAGGAAGAACATTATCACAATGTGATGTTGAATGATCGTAACTCTAACATTTATTTGCAAGGTGGGAAAGAACAATAGGCACATCAAATACTATATACAAGAAATGATTAATATTAAACCCTGAATGACAGATAGAAGCCACAGATGAAAGTGATTTAAGTGATGTGTGCGTAACATTTGTCGGAGATACGAACGGTGATATCCACTCGCTGGTTTTATGAGTATACCCATATCACGCGACTGGTCGAGAATAGCTGCGTCCACACTGAACTAATTGCCTCGCAAGGCTGCCTCGGGCTTTGGCCTCGAGAATCTGCCTCGGTAGAATTTGGCTCCAGAAAATAATTTCAAGTCGTAGTTTGCTTCGCGCAGCCCGAGCCACATATTTTGCGAGACAAATTGACCATTTTTGTCAACAGTGTCGGATCAGAGGTGTGTTCAGTTGTTTTCAGTTGAAGTCATGGCTCCTTATGTGCGAATTGTTAAGGATGTTTTAGCATTTTTAATTATTTGAACTATAGAGAGACACTTGAACGGGTGCAAGACTTTTTTTGCCAAGAAGTCAATGGTGGACATTTTGAACATATTATTTAATATTTAAATTTTACACTGCAACCTTTTTGGTAAATAAAATATTTCAAAATTTTAATAATTTGACGTGTTTCGGTTGAAACTTGTGAATAAGGAAAAAACATTTCATTTTCATTGGTGTCATTGGAAAGGGTTTGGAACAAGCTGTCATATAATGTATTACTTGCCATATGATCCCGTTTAAAAATATCTTCCAAAACGGCTCCCGTCCGTCATTTTTAAGGCTTACATCACCTAGTTTCATTAGGAAGGTAGTATATAGTATACATTCCATAGTTCCGTTTCCGAACATATCAAATTTCTAACTTTTACGGTTCAAAAAATAAATGGGGTGGGGGACTTTAGACCCGCACTGTATAATTAATTAAGCTGCATAAATTTAGATATGTTGTCATCATCAATATCACTACTTTCTAATTCAGATGGAGACAGGGAGGGCTCGGGGTATCATCTAAACTGTATGGAAGGACGATGAGTTTGTTGAGAGCGTGCGAAATTGTAATCATAGGAAGGTGTTGCATATTTCGGAGATTGCCCACAGGAAAAGGGAGCTGTTGGTTGCGTGATGGCATGTTCTTGGAATGGAGTATTAAATTGCGAATTGGAGTAGGTTGAGCGTGTAGTTTGTGAAGGAGGTCTGTCATAGGTAGCGGTTTGATGTATTGAAGGAGAAACATTTTGCCGATTAACCAAAGAAGAGTTTGGCGAAGAAGGCATAGATAGGAAAGCTGCTGAAGTAGAAGAAGCCGAAGAAAGAAAAGGTATAGGTATATACGATGTTGTGCCAGATATAACATTGCTAGCCGATTGTGGCCTATACTCATGACGGTATGAATGCAGACGGGAAAGCGAATTACAAATTCCTCTATGTAGATGTTGGCAATAAGGGCGAATCTCCGATGGCGGCGTCTTTGAAAACAGTAGTTTGTGTAGAAAGTTAGGAAGATAGGAGTTGCATATTCCGTCTCCCAGAATTCTACAAACACCATATAGAATGGAAGTTCCCTATTTTATATTAGGCGATAAAGCATTTATTCTCAATGAGTATACAATGAAACCTTATGAAGGTATACCAGTTATAAATTGCAAGGAAAGAATATTTAATTACCGATTATCAAGAGCACGAGGAATCGTGGAAAATTCTTTTGGGATTTTAAGTGCGGTTTATAAAGTGTTGAGAAAGCCCATCCTTTTAGAACCAGAAAAAGCAGCAAAAGTGATTTTGGCAACAATTTGTTTACACAACTATCTACGAAGAAACTCTTCTTCTTCTTCCTTATTGATACCACCAGGAACTTTCGACATAGAAGAAAATGGCCACCTTGTTCCAGGAAGGTGGTGGAATGAGGAAGATACTCAGTCATGGTTACCCCTTCAAACTGTACCACGAAGAGCATCAAATTGTGCCCAAGAAATACGTTCATTTATGGCTAATCAATTTGTTACTAATAAATCAATCCCATGGCACAATAGCTATCAATAGGGAAAAAAACTTTCCTCATGAGGGGTATCCGGCGTGTTTCCTGTGCTATTTCCTTCTGTCATAAATTGGAAGCAGTCGTATGCAAACCAATCGATTTATATATGTCTCCAGTACCTGAAATTTGTATTTATTATACTATAGCAATTTAAAAAAAATTGTGGCATCGAGCATAGAGTGAATTTAATAAATACGAATACTTGCATGATCCTGTAATCATACTTTTTTTCTCTCGAGACTTTTCTCTTCTGTAAGACCATAGTAAAGACTCAATTTTTTTCTTTAATTCTCCGACAGGAATTACCATTTCCTTTGAATTATTTCTCCACACATCCTCTCTTATAGATCTGTTTAGGTATTCAGGATTTTTACAGGAATTCCACAACCGGTTGTACCTCTCATACAATTCGATTAGTTCCCGACACTGTTCTTTATTTATTTTATAAGTTTGATCAAGTTTCCTTTAAAAATTTTCATACGACCTTCTAGACTGCGCGAACAAATTGAACTGAAACTCTTTGAGCACGTCCACGTTACCGACAGCATTCGGCTCGTGACGAGGCCACCTCGGGTGAGGTAGCGCGTCCTAAAATTAAGGGCGAGGCACGTCTACACTAAGCGAGCATTTGCTTCGCGAGGCAGCCTCGTGAGGCAATTCGTTCAATGTGGACGCGGCTAATACCAAATTCAGACAACCGTTAACAAATGTTAAACATGAGTAACAACCTTGAAACTTGCGAATGGTCAAGAATAGCACTGCTGGTCCGGTGAACCGTGTGCGACTACTGAGGTAACCAAAACTACTTTTTACAGAGTTACAAGTAACCAAAACAGAGTATCTGAACCAGCAAATTTATTCTTGAAGTTTTGGACTACGTGAAAGAAATATATAGTTTCCCCTTGTATACTTTGTATTCTTTTTTCAAGCGTTGTCAGATTGACTAACAAGAATAATAAAATAAAAAGTCAGTTAAAAATTCAGAGGGTTTCCCTGTTTTATTCAAAGTTTTCCTTACGACCACGAAGCTTTACGTATTGAAAATATCGAGATAACAGGTCGTTATTTCCGTATTCTGATCATTTGGAGGACTCGACGAGGAGAGATTCTAGACATGAATCAAGTTAGTTCAACAGCCGTAGATTTATTAGATAAAAATACACCAAGTAAGTACCTCATGTTGTTGTACTCAAAATTGCTCTGAAATCACAATTGAAGTATCCTCACATAGAATTCATAAAATGGCGGTGACCTTCAAGATTGGTTGTCATTTTCGGGCCAGTTCAAAAGGTATCACGGAGATCAAAGACTCCCTAAAGAAAAAAAACTACAATTTTTAATCCAAGCAACCATTACTAAATCACGAGCTCGCCAAATTGTTGAGAGATATCCACCCATGGGAGATAATCATCCTAAAATGATCGAATGCTCAAGAAGACACTTTGGAAGACGAGACCTACAGATAGAAGTATACGTACGTGGAATTTTGAAGTTAGTGATAAGCAACGTTAAGAAATCAGCGAAACTAAACACTTTGTATGACCAAATTGAAGCACAACTTCGTTCCTTAGTAACTTTAAATGTGACATACGATACTTGTTCTGCTATGCTGTTTCCCTTAGTTGAATCATGCCTTCCTGGAGATAAGCATCGAGTTTGGGTAAGATCATCCTGTTTAAATGACGATGATAGCTCGAAGGTAGGTCTTGATCAACTCATGCATTTGCTGTGCAGAGCAGTTGAAAGCAAATAATGAGTTGCTCTAGCCATCTTTGGTTTCGGCGATAAATTCTGACGCAAAGAATTCCCGAAAGAGGTTCCTACAGCTACTGGACTGCTGACAAATAATACGAGAAAATTCCAATATCTGTTTTGTCGCGAAGCATATTACAGCTACAATTGTCCTCAAGTTAAGAAAAAATCTATTGCTGAATTAAAGGAAATTCTTTCAGAGAAGGGTCAGTATCATGCATGTCTGAAATTTGGACATATAGCTATTAAATGCAGAACTGCTGTGAATTAAAATGTGAATCCTGTGAAGGTAAACACGTGACGTTGATGTGTCCAAAATCTAACTGAATAAAATGAAACTACGACAGTCCGTATCGCCACTTTCAACGAAGGATTTTGGCAAACATTGGTGGTCAATCTGAAAGGCAAAGACATCACGCGTCCTGTAAGAGTTATTATTGATTCAGGATCTCATAGATTCATACATCATTAGCGGAGTGGCCAAAGAAATGGGTTATGAAGTACTGAGAAAATGAGAACTCATTCACGCTCTTTTTGGTTGTATTTCATCTAACGTTACATCTCAATTGCTTTCTGGAAAATCGCGACACAAGTTGCAGTTACCTTTTTTAAGTTTTGGACCAATCAGTCATTTGTAGCAACGTATTGGGTATTCGAAATGGTCCATCGATGAAAGAACTGGAAGACCTCAACTTCAAAGTTATTGACAAGAGCCAAGCACCTATTGAAATCCTAATTGGTGCTGACATAGTAGGAAACATCTTTGGTATCTAACAACATGTCTTGAAACGTGGTTTAGTTGCTAGGTTGGACACTAATGGGCAAAGTTACCATTCCTCTATCAGATACACGAAAACCAAGCAGTATGATTGCTTTATCTCCATTATCAACCACATCGAAATTAACAGATTGGTGAACGCTTGATGTTGGCATTGAAAATCCTGAAGACTTGAAATCTAAGCAAGAGCAAGAGCAAGATATTCTCAATAATTTTCAGAAAACAGTGAAACGAAAGCCAAATGGAAGATATGAATTCAGGATGTCATGGGTTCAAGGATACAAACCACTACCAGACAACATGAACATTGGTAAGAAAAGAGTCGACAACATCATGAACAAGTTTGACAAAGATACTACTATAATGAGTACGACCAAGTCTTCGAAGAATGGATGCAAGAAGGCATCATTGAAAAGGTAAATCACAGAGAGATTGGTAATAATATATCACATTACTTACCTCATCGTCACGTGGTAAAGCTGTCAAGTACCACGACTAAGTTAAGATCTGTGTTCGATGCATCCGCTAGACAAACACAAGCCCATATCTGAATCAATGCTTGGAGAGAGGTATAAATTTACTTAGTTGATACCTTCTTTTTTGATATATTTCCGAAAATGTAAAATTGGTGTCATTTGTAACATAAGAATAGCCTTTTTTGTAGAACCTTTTACAGAAAGACGTCGTTCTGTAATAGGATACCTTCAGCGAAAACGTAATGTATATTTTCATTCATATCCCGCCCTTGTATATAATTTTTTGACAACTTTGAATTAATGATAAACGAAGATAAAATTAATTTCTATAATTAGACTGAATTTTTTGCGTTTGTCTAAATAGAAATAGAATTATAAGAATTACGTGAGACTTAAAAACAAGTTATATCTAAAGTTGCTTGGCTTCATTAGTTTGACGTTCCTCGTTAACTGTTTAGACTGTTTGCACTGCAATATATAAATAATACATAAAACTTGATGCCGTCTTAATTGTTCGGTACCAATTTGTCCAAGTTCCTTGGATGGGACCAAGATGACGTATTATTATTTGAAACGATACTGGGCGATAAACAATTAAGACATATGCGAACGGCACTTTTGTTTTGGTTGGAGAGCTGAGAGTCGTGGGATTATTTTAGGAAAGTTAATCAACCGGAAAGGTAATTAAAGGGTGCAGGAAAAATTTCAAAAACTGCGATAAGAGAGAGAAATTATAAAAATGAGGTATTTTCGGTAATGTGGCTGTGGAGGTTAGGGAAGTACTCACTAAAACGCGGTTTATTATGTTAACCAGTTGATTAACATGTTTGACCAGCATCAGTGAACAGAACATAAAAAAAATTCACAATATGGGTACATGTATACGTACCAACAACAGACAGCAACAATAAGATACAAAATCTTACAAACGTTCAAAAACTAATATATACATAAAAACAATAAAACAAATTATCGCTCAACACTACACGGTAATTGTTCGAGGAATAAATAGTCCCCAATTAACAACAAATATACAAATCAAAATCATATAAATACACAAACGATAGATGTCGCAGAGTTTGCGAACTAAAAAATTAGTTTATTAACGAAATTATTTTCCGTTTATTCAAATAATAAAATGTAGGATATTATATTACTGAATTACTCGAAAACAAAAAAACACATAGGCTTTGTGGAAGTTACTTCAATATAAGGTATCGGAAAATAATTTAATCTAGATCAGACGTGCACGCCGAATTTCTTAACGGTTATTCTATAAAACAGCATAGAACAAAAGTTCTCTAAAACGATGTCAATATTAGTGATAAATAAACTCGTTATCACAATAAAATAGTTCTGATAGCGTATAATTCTTTCGCTAAAGAAATGGCGTGACACTAAATTAGTCTTTTCACCATTGACTAAGAAAATGTACGATTTACTCCAGGTAGGAGAGACACAAAATCATCATTTACGATACCTGAGTCCAACAGTCTCCAGCCAATCACCACAATACTATTCAGGTGAAGACACTTGCATCATCGCCGGAGGCGTGGTTTCTCGATTGGGTCGATTGGAAAATTTAGGACAGTACTTGTAATAAGTAATCTACTATCACCGCGTGATGAAACAAATCACAGACACTCGGTATTCTTCGGTAACTTAATGTTCGTAATAAACACAATAAACAGATACTCCGATAATTTTAATTCGTCGACTAAGCACAAGTAATATCGGTACTTGTATACGATACGATACGATATCTTGATAACTAAGAAAATTACAACTGATTCGCTCAAGTATTTATCGCAGACTCAATCATCGCTAGCGGTGAGAGCGACACGATAACTAGCGTTGAGAACCTAAAAAAATTACCACTGATTCGCTCAAGTATTCTTCGTAGACTCAATCATCGATAGCGGTGAGAATGACCCGATAACTAGCGTTGAGACCCTAAGAAAATCACCACTGATTCGCTCAAGTATTCTTCGTAGACTGCCTCTTGTGACGAGATTTTTGGGGATAGACATCCTTTTTTTGAAATTCTTTCCGAAAAATGGCGGTAAAATTAGTTCTAAAAAAGCCAAATAACGAACCATACAAAAACGAATCGAGACCATAAATTCACAAATTGCGCTGTCTACCCAGAATTTCGTAAAAAATACTTTTTTGTCCGAAGGAGATAATAAAAACTATTATATGCATATGGCACCTTTTTTTAGAGGCGATATTAAAACTTTTGTACATTCAATTGTTACTTAATGAATTGAAAATCAAGATTGAGGCGTAACAAACCTTTTCGGTGTCCAGAGATATATTGTTCCTAATTTTATTTATTTTTATTGGTCATATGAAACGATATCATACACAGTTCGAAGAAAATATTGTTACGCCAGGACCGTACTGGGATAGAAATTTATCGATTCCGTAGGACGAAATATAGGTAAAATAAAAACGTTATAAACTCTTGATTATGATGCTCCTATAATTTTGAATAATTGTTCTAATGTAACAGTTAACCAATATTTAAATCATAAGTAATGTTTAAAGAAATTCTGTTATTTTTAATCTAAAAGAAAATTATTCGTTCATTGTTCTCTTTAAGTATATTATTGTGATATAAACAGCATTGTACAAAAAGTATAGTGATTCAATCCTCAAAATATTTTTTTAATATCGAGAACATTACCAGCCTCGGCTTGTCCTCTCGCTTCAAAAAATGTTACTTTTGTCGCTAGTAAAACAATATACTATTTACAAATCAGCATTCGTATATCGGACAGAGATTTTTAGGCTTATTTCAGAATGAAATAGGGCTATTGTAGAGAGTAGCATGACGCGACTTCGGAAAAATTTTGATACAGTTTTTCGTTTGGTGTTCCCTGATGCCAAAACCACCCCCCGTTCCAAAGGTTCATATAGGTTAATATAGGTTATATATATATATATATATATATATATATATATATATCTCATAACATTTTATTTACTTGACGTTTCGGCCGATTTTCGAGCCTTTTTCAAAAATACTACAATATAAAATCCTAGTGACAATCACAGTTCATAATAAGTCTCAAACACATAGTTAAAATTTAAATAAAATTCTACTTACAGATATTTGGAACAAGAATCTTTTCACCCACATGGTGGGAACGTCACATTTTAAAATTTATCAACAACTTGACCTGAATAAAACAACTCAATTAGTTGGAGGTACACAAACAATAACTTCAAGATTGATAATTGATGTATTTTATTATCTATTATCGTTTTTGTTTTGCGATTTAATGCATTAAACATGAACGGACAATGAATTAATTTGTAGAGGGTATAGAAATTATGACTACGTATAATAAAAAGTAATTCAATTGTATGCTGTGGATTGGATTTGTACTTTTTTTTGTTAATTAATCAAATTGTGATAGATTTTGCTCAAATTGTTTGTGTCTATTTTGGAATTAACAAAATAACAAAAATGCTGTTAACTCCAAAATAGACACAAACAATTTGAGCAAAATCTATCACAATTTGATTAATTAACAAAAAAAAGTACAAATCCAATCCACAGCATACAATTGAATTACTTTTTATTATACGTAGTCATAATTTCTATACCCTCTACAAATTAATTCATTGTCCGTTCATGTTTAATGCATTAAATCGCAAAACAAAAACGATAATAGATAATAAAATACATCAATTATCAATCTTGAAGTTATTGTTTGTGTACCTCCAACTAATTGAGTTGTTTTATTCAGGTCAAGTTGTTGATAAATTTTAAAATGTGACGTTCCCACTATGTGGGTAAAAAGATTCTTGTTCCAAATATCTGTAAGTAGAATTTTATTTAAATTTTAACTATGTGTTTGAGACTTATTATGAACTGTGATTGTCACTAGGATTTTATATTGTAGTATTTTTGAAAAAGGCTCGAAAATCGGCCGAAACGTCAAGTAAATAAAATGTTATGAGATATATAGTTTAATGAACTTTGAAAATAAGGACCGAATCCCAAGAAATCGCTAAATGGATATATATATATATATATATATATATATATATATATATATATATATATATATATATGTGTGTGTGTGTTATAACGGAATTTGTAAGCACGATAGAGGGCGTATTTTTTGACGGATCAAAACAAAACTCCCTACAAAAATCGGTTAGGCCAAAATCTTGGAACAATTCGTTAATGAACCAAATCGGCCTAGTAAAAACAAAATGGCGGCCTGTCAAAGTTGAACAAAAATCGTATTTCCTTTGTTTTTCATTTGACGCAAGAAAGTTACTGAGCTTTTTCATACACATTAACACGTTCTACAACTTTTGTACTTAACATTTTTCTCTAAATCGTACATTAAAACATTTATTTAAGAAAATTCACAAATTTACCAGAAATTTTTTTTGTTTTTGATTTGATGTCAAAATGTTACTTTGGTTTTTTGTACATCTCAAAACATTCCATTACTTTTGTAACTAATTTTTTATTTTGGGTTTTATGCAAAACTGCCTATCCAATTGGTCCTGTGCCATTGGGATTTTTTGAGATTCCTATGGTACGAAGAAGACTTAGTAGTATATAGGCATTTCAGAGTAGTGTGTAACAAGCCGATCGCCTGTTACGATTTCTATCGGACTATGGTATTTTAATTTCGTCGTACTAATGTTGCTAAATTAGAAAACTTGTTTCTCTTCCAAATTTCGTGTATTCAAACGATATCGTACATTGGAAAATTCTCTTCCTATCAGTAAAATTTATAAGTTAGTACCTTACATCGTTGTGGTTTCACATATTTGCTGCTCTGCAGCTCCTGGATAGGCCCTATGAAAATACCACCCATAGAACAACACAAAACCGGCCGGGATGGATTCAGGACCCCATCTCCATCGTCTAGGACCTAGCTGAGAGCAGAATAATTCCAGAACCTCACCAAGATAAGTCCTTTGTCTTATATTCAATTCATGGAAATGTAGAATTGGAGATTTTTATTGTATAACGGCGTTCGTATTCGTCTTGTATTTTGGATATGCAGTTAATGTGAATTATCTATTGAGTTATAAATAAATATAATTTGCTGAACATTTGATATTTGATTTTCAGCAATTTATATTAACTTGGACCATCGCGTTAAAATATTTTTAGTATTTCGTTTCGTTAAGTTAAAGTAAATATAAGGTTTTCCAGCTTTTAACCTTTTTAGTTTTTTTGTTTAATTTAAGTATCGCTTAAAAAGCTGGTGGCGTCCAATTGAATATCGATTGTTCACCCCATCCCAGTGATTGCTATAAAAATACATTAACTGGAGTCGAATACCACAACCTGAGGAAGAGTCTCAAGCCGGGGGAGAACATATGTTACAAGTGTTTGTTCCATTTTTCTAAATGCGGTCACAAAGCATCACCTGAGCAACGTGCTAAAAGTGCAGCGAGAAAACCTACAGGAAGACACTATTTTGCAACTGATGGATTCTTTTTACGTTGATAACTGTGTCACTAACCTGTATACCGAGGAATAATTGCAAAATTCCATAAAAGAATCTACAGAAATGTTTGCTGAAGCTCAGTTTGACCTAAGACTATGAGAGTTCACGTTGTCTGATCCAACTTACGAAGACAACCATTTGTCTTTTGTGCTGGGAATGACTTGGGATAGAAACTTTGATACTCTTCACCTGTGTTTGGATAATTTAAAATAAGTTGACACAAGTACCATCACGAAGAAACTCATTTTATCGGCAACTAATAGGATTTTTGACCCACTTGGTTTTGTATCACTTGACCTTCTACTACCAAAAATGCTAATACAAAAAGCCTGGACGCTACAGTTGAATTGGACTGAGAAATGCCTGAAGATATGAAAAAACTTTGATTATGGTTGGCCGATCTGAACTTTCTTCGATGAGGATTCCCAAATGGTTTTTCGTACAAAAACCGCAAACTAGTCAACTGAGTATCCACACGTTTTCTGATGCAAGTAAAGATGCACACGCATATGCAGAGCTTTTTCAGTTCCTATAAACGAATGTAATTTTAATAGATAAATTAATACAATTAAACAAATAGCGACATCCAGCGGTTATCCATTACAAATGATAAATTAATTAATTAGTAAACAAGAGGAAAAACTGGCTTTACAACTAATATTTCCTGAACAAACTAAAAAAATAAAAAATTGTAATACCATCACATATGCAGGTGATATTGCTAATAATATGTCAAAGATCATATATTTCGATACAAATATTACAATTTCTCTTTAAAACAGAAAGTAATGTGAGTACAAAATTGTTAAAGGTGAAAACAAAAATATCCCCATCAAAGAAGTCTGGTATATATAAAATTAAATGTCCAGAATGTGATACTGTCTATTTGGGTCAAACCCTTAGACATTTTGAAATCAGATACAGTGAACATTTACAAGAATACAGATTAAAACAACCACATAAATCTCACTACACAAAACACCTACTTGACACCAAACATTCATTTACACCTAATACAGAACTAGAAGTAATACATATTCGTGATAAGAAACCAGAACTGAATTTCCTTAGAGAATTATAAATTAGAAGACACTTAAGAAACCCACAATATCAAGTTGTCAATGAACAGACAAATCTAGGGAGTACTCTACTTTTAAACTGTCTTCTATATCAGCAGATATAGTTTTCCTGGTTTTCTACATAATTGCACAGTTATACTGATCTTAATTGGGAAAAACATATCCAGGTTATGTTCATAGGGCTAATAATATCTAAGCTTTAATATTTGTAATATCATATCTTCTTCTTTTTTTTATTAAAATATCACTAGGTCACTTCTCTTCTTGGTTTAGCCAAAAATAATTATTAAACACGTCATTCTGACGATGATATTTAATATCGAAACAATTGTCAAATTTTTTAGAATTTTTTAATTGTTTTTCAATATATTGTGCAATTACCTAGAAATAGTAAATTTCATTTAAAACAGTAAGACTTTTTGTTTCATTATCTTGTCAGTCAATCTGACAATCCTTAAAAAAACAACAGAAAGTATACAAAGATTCCACGAAGTAAGGGTCGAGACAGTTAATTTCATTAAATATAAAGTCAGTTAAAAATTCAGAAGGTTTTCCCTGTTTTATTCAAAGTTTTCTGTACGACCGCGAAGATTTATTTATGGAAAATATCGAGATAGCAGGTCGTTATTTCCGTATTCTGACCACTACGAATACTTGAAAGATTACATCAAGGTAAGTAAAACATAAACAGCTGTTATAAAACTGCAATTTTAATAGCACATTGAAATGTCATCAAATTTGATTCAAATTGTGGAATGAACGTTTTAAAAAGTAATACCATAATTGAAGAGAAATCAGATCAGATGTAAGAATTATTGAGGCAAGTTCTGAGTCATTGTTCGGTTTTTCTCTCATGGTTGACTCTGGAAGCCATGGAGTAACCCACTATGCAAGTAAATATTACAGTTATGATTGCCTATTGTTCTTTCCCACCTTGCAAATAAATGTTAGAGTTACGATAATTCAACATCACATTGTGATAATGTTCTTCCTTTTTTCCCTCTTGTTTTCATCACATGCACATCTATACAACCGCTAATGCCCAGCTTGTGGCTGTTAACTTTTGTGATGTTTCAACCTGTCAGAGATGTTAAAGCGCTGCCTTTTTACATTACTGAGATGTTACTAGAACTTCCTCAAAAGGAAGTCTTTATAACGAACTAAAAACCACATGCCTGTTAAATTCTGAAATGCCTTTTAACATCTTGTCGATGTTAATGCAATGTCTAAAAAATAACATCTTGTCAATGATCTAAATGCGACATTTCAAAAACAATACAGTGTAGTCTCTTAGATGTTGTATGGACATTACTTAAACCTCTAAATAATATACCTCAAACATTCTAGATGACATCCTATAATTGTTTCTGTGCATAATCAGCAAATACAGGGTGAACAACTAAAAACGCCGGCTGTCGGCCATATTTCAAAAAATAGTCATGTTACAACTTTAAAAAAGTACCTTCAAGAAAATGACCCTGAAAAATCGGTGAAAATATTTTTGAGTTCCTAAAATATCTGCTATGGGGTGGAATGAACACTTGAAAACATAATACTGTGATTATCTCCAAAAAAGTCACACTAAAGGTATCCTAGAAATACAATTTTTGATATATTGATGAGATTATGAACAAATTTAGTTAAGAAATTGACTGTCTCGACCCTTACTTCGTGGAATATGCTCATATTAGTGTTTTTAAATGAAACTCACTGTCGCTAGTTAATTCCACAATATCATAAAAGTTATTGAAAATTCTAAAAAATTGACAATTGTTTCGATAAATCAATATCATCGTCAGAATGACAGAAGTTACATTTCATTTTATGCCTACCTGATGTTTAGTAGTTATTTTTGGCTTGACCAAGAAGTAACCTAACTTGTGATTGGCTTAATATATGTTTATAGAAAAAAGAAGAAGATGTGATATTACAAATATTGAAGCTTAGATATTATTAGCCCTATGGTGATATCCTGGATATCATTTTTCCAATTAAGATCAGTATAACTGTGCAATGATATAGAAAACCAGGAAAACTATATCTGCTGATCTTTACAATTATCACTTAAGAAGACAGTTTATTATTGGAGAATTCCCTAGATTTAACTGTTCATTGACAACTTCATATTGTGTGTTTCTTAAATGTCTTCTAATTTCTAGTTCTTCAAGCAAATACAGTTCTTGTTTCTTTTCACAAATATGCAGTACTTCTAGTTCTGTGTTAGATGTCAATGAATGATTGGTGTCAAGTAGATGTTTTGCGTAGTGGGATTTATCTGGTTGTTTTGATCTGTATGCTCGTAAGTGCTCACTGTATCGTATTCCAAAATTCCTAAGGGTCTGACCCAAATAGACAGCATTACATTCTGGACATTTGAGTTTATATATACCTGACTCCTTTAATAGTGGTATTTTTGTTTTTACATTTAACAATTTTGTACTAACGTTACTTTCTGTTGTATTCGTTGCTGAAGATATTATCTTTGAAATATTATTAGAAATATTTCCTGCATATGTGATGGTTTTAAAAGTTTTAATGAATCTCAGTACTCAATTAGAAATTCAATAGAACTAATCAAAAAGTTGAAAGCAATCCACTCGCAAGATAACTATAAACTCATTTCGTTCGATGTAACTAATATGTTTACTAAAATTCCTCCTAAAGAATGTCTAATACTTGTAAGAAAATTACTAGAAGATAAAAATATTAATCCAGGAATAATATCAGATATACTTAATTTATTTGATGTATGCATTAATCAGAATTATTTCACTTTTGACAATAAGATATATATTCAAAATGAAGGTTTACCAATGGGAAGCCCTATATCACCTATTTTAGCAAACATTTTTATGGACAATTTAGAAAGAAAGATCTTTGAAAGTAATATTTCGAAAAATATTTTATTTTGGTATAGATATGTAGATGACATATTAGCTTGTTTTATGGGTAGTGAACGACAATTAGATGTATTTTTCAACCACATCAATAATTTACACCCGAAAATTAAATTTACATTAGAAATTGAAGAAAATAGCTCAATCAATTTTCTTGATTTAAAAAATCAAAGAGTTAATAATGTACTTGATTATTCAATTTACCGAAAACCAACACAGACTGATGTGACAATTCCATTCAATTCTAACCACCATATGTCACACAGACTAGCAGCTTATAATTCACTGATACATAGAGCCTTTTCAGTTCCTATGAACAAATGTAATTATGATAGAGAGATTAATACAATTAGACAAATAGCAACATCTAACGGTTATCCATTAGATATGATAAATAAGCTAATTAGTAAAAAAAAAGAAAAGGTGGCATTACAACTAATATATCCTAAACAAGTTGATGAAATTAAAACTTATAAAACCATCACATATGCAGGAAATATTTCTAATAATATTTCAAAGATAATATCTTCAGCAACGAATACAACAATTTCTTTTAAAACAGAAAGTAACGTTAGTACAAAATTGTTGAATGTAAAAACAAAAATACCACTATTAAAGAAGTCAGGTATATATAAACTCAAATGTCCAGAATGTAATGCTGTCTATTTGGGTCAGACCCTTAGGAATTTTGAAATACGATACAGTGAGCACTTACGAGCATACAGATTAAAACAACCAGATAAATCCCACTACGCAAAACATCTACTTGACACCAATCATTCATTGACACCTAACACAGAACTAGAATTGCTGCATATTTGTGAAAAGAAACAAGAACTGGATTTCCTTGAAGAACTGGAAATTAGAAGACATTTAAGAAACCCACAATATGAAGTTGTCAACGAACAGTTAAATCTAGGGAATTCTCCACTAATAAACTGTCTTCTTAAGTGATAATTGTAAAGATCAGCAGATATAGTTTTCCTGGTTTTCTATATCATTGCACAGTTATACTGATCTTAATTGGAAAAATGACATCCAGGATATCACCATAGGGCTAATAATATCTAAGCTTCAATATTTGTAATATCACATCTTCTTCTTTTTTCTATAAACATATATTAAGCCAATCACAAGTTAGGTTACTTCTTGGTCTAGCCAAAAATAACTACTAAACATCAGGTAGGCATAAAATGAAATGTAACTTCTGTCATTCTGACGATGATATTGATTTATCGAAACAATTGTCAATTTTTTAGAATTTTCAATAACTTTTATTATATTGTGGAATTAACTAGAGACCGTGAGTTTCATTTAAAAACACTAATGTAGTTAAGGACTTTTTGTCGTTATTCATCAAGTAAGGGGTGGGGATAGGTTCAATCTAAAAGTCAAATGTAACAGTTTTTTGTTTTTTAATCGATATCAATGTTTTTGGCGTCAATTAAAAAAAATTTCCTCTTTAATGAGATATGCTTAACAAAAATAACAAAATTGTACAATTTTGTCAACGCTTTGTGAAAAAGTCGACAAATTTCCCATTTTTCTCGGAAATTCCAATTGTAATGAGGCTTTTTTCAAATTCTGATGAAAAGGGGTTAAAAAAATTGGAATATATTCCAAGATATAAGATTTACAATATCAGATATGAAAATTTATAAAAATGCTACAATTTACATTTGAAATTTCCGAGTGGATACAAAATTATCTAATTTTGTTATCAATCTTATTATACAGAAAAACTCTTTTAAATGCAGTTAAAATCATTAATATCGGTTAAAAAACGAAAAAGTTATAAATTTGTTCATAAGTTTGAACCTTCACTGCCCATTATTTGAAGAATAATGGCAAAAAATCTCCTTAATTAAATTTTTTCATAATCTCATCAAGATTTGAAATATTGTATTTTTAGGACACCTTTAGTAAGTTTTTTTGGAGTATTATGTTTTCGAGTGTTCATTCCACCCATAGCGCAAAATATTTTCCAGCAATTTTTCAGGATCACTTACCTAAAGGTAATTTGTTTGAAAGTTGTACCATGATTCTTTTCTGAGATGTGGCCTACAGTCGTTCTTAGTTGATCACCCTGTACATTTAAAATAAAACAGCAAAAAAAGCAGTAAAGGATTTAAAACCTTTATTCACTATTAATGAACAGTACAGTAAATTTGAAAAAACAGGTACAAAATTAGAAAAAAAAATGTTGTCCAGGAATCCAACCTAAAAAAAATAGAATTGTGTAAGCATATTACATAACAAGTGTGGAAGAAATAAAAAGGGTATATTAATCTGTAGTTGTCATAACGTAACATACTTTGAAACTGAATTAATAAAGTTTAACGGATACACATATATTACAGCTAGGTCACAAAAAATTTATTAGAATAGATTTTTATTAATATTAAAACTAATAAACATTTTACACCATAAAGATTTTATGAAACATTACGTTACGTTAAATCAACAGACATCCAATCCAATCTGATTAAAGAAAATTCTATCGTTTATTTACGATTACTTTTTCTCACACAAGAGTCGCTGTTTCGAGTGCCTCAACCATTCCATAACGTACAATTCAAAATCCTTATCTGTGAAACATTTAAAGGTGTTCTGAACAGCAGCTAATAAAACAATTACTTTAGATCAAATTGTGCCCATGGAGACCTTTGATCGATCATCATAAACTACATGAAACTTGATTTTCGGCCAATTGATTGGGACCCATTTTCCATAAGGCACATGCGGGGTTCTGCAAAGGAATAATAACATATTTTATTTTGAGAAATGACTTATCATGATTTACCTTCTATTACATGCCTCATTCCGTTTGGCACGTGAATTCAGGTGTGCCATGAAAATTCATACTTCTTTTCTGTATAAAATAATATACTAATCTCATATTGTTATTTTTATCCTGGAACATCGTGGAATTGTCACTTAATGAAAACTAAGCATTAATAATACACTGTAAACAAAAAAACTACTTATGAAGAAGAGATATGAACACAATATCAAGTTAAATGAGTTTATAATGAATTGTATCCAATTGAGTATCCAATAGCTGTGTTTCTACAATAAGTTACATATTCTTAAACTAGATTAATATATGTACCATTGTAAGGGACCGCTACAGCTTATTTATTGCATTCAGTGTATTCTCAAATGGAAATGAGCTTTTAAACAGAAATTTCTGTTTTTAAAGTCTTAAACAGTCTCTAATTATTCACAAGAATTGTTAGTATTGATGTTCAAATTTTCTAATTCTGCAAAACTATATTGATGGCTACTACTACAAAAACTAGAACTAGAGATACTTGATTCAATATTTTTTGTACTATTTAATACAAAATCTGAAATAGTTACTCATTTTTCTTTACATAATTACCAACTATTGTTTTTATTTATATAAGTAGCTTCTGAAACATCTTGAACATTCAAAATATTTTCTTCTAGATTCAAATCTCTGCCAACATATGAGCATGTTGTATTATTAATCATAATATCTACCCTATTGCAATATTAAGTTTTCTGTGTGAATTGTTTTTAAAATATACTTACTAACTAAAATATTTTAAAAGTTGAAAAAACCCTTATTTTGTAAGCTTTATTACATTATGTTAGTGTACAATTCCGTCACCCGTAATTTCAATGTACAACAGCCGATTAAAGTATTGAATGAGTATTAAGTTTTAATAATTATGATTTTGGAATAGGTACTTACCGATAACTGTTGTTCGTCCATTATAACAAGAATTATATTTAAGTATAGAAACTGTAGGTAAGTAGGAACTAACGAAAACTTGGACCACTTTATTCAAATACTTTTTCTTGCAAAAAATGTGCTTCCTGCAAATAAAACACAAAACTGAAAACCACCCGCCATTTCATGCTTGTCGGTCTGTGATGCTTGTCATTTGGTTCCACAGATAACTACTGTTTGTTTCGTTCGTTAGTACCTCTTCTGTTTTCTTCTTTTTTTATGTTACTGTGATGTTTAATATGAGATATTACTAAGAGTTTTATGAACTTACATCGTAGAGACGTAATCATAGGAAGTTACTAAAAATTATTTCGAATAAGGTAAAAGTAACTGAAACACATGTGATCATTTTAGAAACATGTTAATTTGTAATATTACAGTAACGTTCTGTATGTGACATTAGTGAGAAGTATACAAATTAACATCGTGTGAATGTTTCCTATAGGAAGTTGCTAAAAAGAAGTTCATAGGCTGTGAATGTAACTGCGAATTCAAGTATTATTGTGTACATCAAAAATATGTTTTAGTTACATGACATGGATGTTAATAGAGTTGATAATAAAATTAAGACATCTAGGAGATATCTTATTAACGTTTTAAATAAACATCATGAAAATTCTCTAAAAAGAACATCACAAAATAGACTTGTTATGTTTCTGGTTTAGTGGGAAGCTGAAATTGGCAGATGCATCTTTTAGATTTTTGTCTAGATTTTACCTTACCATTTTGCATCAACATTCATTTTTGGAGTCCAAAGCAGCGGCTACTCCTTTAGAAAAGATCTTGATTGAAATATAGTGAAGATCCAAGCGTGTTCAGCCAGAAGATGAAATAGTATTTGTCTTCGATTGTACAAAGCGATATTAGTACAGGGTGATAAAAATACTTTTAAATATAAATAAAACGGTTTTAAAGATCATAACTAACTGTTCCGCACTTATCTGTAGACTCCAGAGGCTGTATCGTGCTAACAAACCGAAATTTCTTCAAAATTAACCAAAATATGATACTTCAGGTATCATAGCCCCCGTTGTGAGCTGAAAATCAATAGAGTTAATTTGTTAGTTGCCCTCAATAATGCCCAATCATAAAATTGGCTACTTCATGCACTCCGGAAACTGTATCGTGCTAACAATAGGACATACCTAATTACAAAATGTGGACGACGGCATCGAAGACGACATACACAAAAATTTTTGTCCAAAAATCCTTTTCTTTGAGTTTTTCTCACCGAAAAACGTAAAAATAACTCAAAAATTTTGGAATAAGCATCATAGATAGGGTTGGCGGCAAAGTAATAATCCTTAAACATATAACTAGTTGACGAGTAATGAATTGTGGTCCTACCAAACCTTTCAAAACAAAAAGACCTTTACACCCGTCTACAACCAGTAATTTCTATTCCTACTCCCCTCAATATATAAAAATTAAACCCTCTTTCACTGTTCCCTGGTCCTTCTTCCTTTCACCACCGAATAACAAATGAATCCCGAAATTCAATCTTATCATCAAGTTACCCTATTTACAGGGCGTACAAATCAAGGGAGGGGCATATCCTCCCGTCCACCAATAGCCGACACGCTCTGAAAAACAAGGGATAGTCGCTTTAATAAAGTTCCTTTTATACAAATCTAGTATGTGTCAACGCGGTAGGCGTACGAAATACAAAAGGGTCGATAAAAGTTTTGAGGATGTGCGACGGCGCTGGTCCTCAGTTGATTCTGTGACATTCGAAGGATAACGTCCTTCCGGGTAGTCCTGTGCGATCGGTGCGGTTAAGATGATTAGTGGGAATAGAGATGAGAAAAACGGTTTGGAGATCGAGATGTTTCGTGTGCCTCCGATATCCTTGGATGATATACCTGATGTGTTACTGTGTAAGTTTAAAACAGTTTATTTTTTTTTAAATTATAAGTGAAGACGATATTATTCGTAATTGCTTTTGTAACGTAAATAATAATCAATAAAATATAAAATAAAACTGTTGGGAAATGGGGTTATTGTATAACAAAACTTTTATTTGAGTTATTAGGAACTTATTTTATTTGAAATTTATACTTTGGAAGGTGGATGGCATATACAGGGTATCCAAATGCCAAAATTCGGGAGCTAGTAGAATAGGTCAAAATAATGTTACAAGTTTTATATAACTTTTTGTCATAAGAAATAGTTCGTAAGTTTAGCAGAGACAACCTGTATAATATCTAAATTTCAAAAATAAATTTATCAGTACACATAAAAATGTACTTTTGTTTTCGATAAACAGAACAGTTTAGGAAAAATTTGAGTTTTCGGATCGTAATGTGTGTAGAGGAGCTCCTTCATAAAATTCTGTGAAAACAGACATTCTGGAGAAAACTGTAATTAATTAATAATCACTACTTATCGGATATCGTTTTAAAACATGATAAAACAATTAGTTACCCTGCAATTTTAGTTTTAGTTCAAGTCTGACTATGTTCGTTTTCTACAGAATCTGTGCTTATATAGAATATGACGAAGTATAATTTATTTTTGGAATTTATATATATCGAATGGCCAGCTTCATCTCCAGTTTTGACAACTCTAGATTGCTTTTATAGAGTTCTTTAAAGAGCAAAGTCTATATGTAAATATGCCACAGACTGCCCAAGGACTGAAAGACAGAGTTAGAGGAGACATTACTAATTAATCTCTCTAAACCGCGTGGTTCAATATACAGTATATTATACACCTCGGTTGAGAAGTGAGCAATTATTTACCGCGTAGCGCCGAAGGATATAATGTGAGAGGTAAATAATAGATGTCTCAACCGAGGTATATTTCTGTGGCTTGGTTCTAAAAAGACCAATGTCCATTTTTTTTAATTTTACAGGATATACATTTGAAGTTTTGTTAATTTACTTAATTGTTATTTTCATTTATGTCAGACAGAGTTGCCAAATGAAATGTTTACGAAGATCAAATTTTTCTTGTGTTCTGCTTTGGGCACGTTTATTATTTAATTTACTCATTGAAATTTTTAAAATTGACATTGGGACGTATACTGAATATTTCAAATTTTATTTAGTAGACATTGGCCTTTTTCTTTCCTACGTTAATTGGGAGTTTTAACTACAAAATTCGAAATTATATCTCAAGGACAAATGGAGTTGGTAACAACTAATAGTTATAATAAAGCATACTATAGTTGGCGTAAAAGATATAGTGTAGCCAACTAATCACGTATCCCCTTTAAGTTATGTGGCGGAGCAAAACTCTGAAAGGTATTAATATTTTGTTTACTTACTAATTTGTTACATAATTGTTGAAAGAGCGTTCGGTTTAATCGGGATACCAGACGTGAACTGAGCCCTTTTTGTATCCCATTTGATTTTTTATGGACAAAACTGAATTGTATGAAAAAATTACAAAAAAAAGAAATTTTATAACAATGAATAAAACAATTCTTTAAAAATAAATATTATGTCTAACTCCTGTTTGTCATTACTATATAGGTAACATGAAAAATATATTAAACTTAATTAGTTTTCTTCTTCCAAAAATTCTATTAATTCTTCTCCCATATCATCTGCTTCACAATCACTATCGTCTTGTGAATCAATAATAAATTTATTTCCCACATTAATATGGACTTGCTCAATATTCTTATACTCATCTTCCATTTCGATTACTTTTTCAATATCTGTTTTAATTGTGTCCAAAATAATTCGATGAGATTCAGAATACAAAAATGAGGAGGAAGTCTCACTATAGAGAGTGTCCATGTTTTTCAGCGATACTCTCTAGGGCGAATAAAAGTAGGATGGCGATCCATAATTGCGGGTTAAAAATAATCGTTATACTGTCGATAAAGGTATTAAATAGTTATTAAATTATTAAATACATTTTTAACGATTATAAGTTTAAATTATTAATAATAATAAATGAATGATTAGCATTTTAAATTATTATATTGACTGGACTATGATGATATCCTCGTATTCCAGTCAAACGAAAAGCCGACAGCTTAAAGTTCGCACTATATCTTTCACGCCAACTATACCTACAATAATATTGCAAAACTACATTATAGTTGGTGTTCATACAAAACAAAAGTCCTACTCTACTTATTGAACCTCTTCATATTAGTCGTCAGTCCAAGTATCTGTAATATCAGAAATGTCTGGAAGAGCATCTAAAAAGGTCTTGGAAAAGAGCTGGCTACTTTATTGGATGAAAAGCTGTAAGCTCTGTAGATCTTTTAACTTTTCGTGTGGAAGTCGTAGAGAACTTCTTGCAAGGGGTCGTAGAGTATAACCCCTATTTCCAGGGAGATTTCTGCTTGCGAGCAATATCCAAATCCTTGAACGTTTCGTCAATAGAAAAGGAATGCTTGTAGTATATAGTACCTGGAACGTTCAAATCATATTTTAACTATTTTATTAAACCCCAACGCGCAGGGTCATTATCTTGCATGCGGTGTACATAATCCCTCTTCAAAAGCGTCTGGAACTTAAGAAAGCCACTTTGGGTCATTCCAACTCAGTCATAGGAGGGGTAAAATCGACCATTTTTATGAAGTTTGTTCAATCTCTGGGAAACTCAATTGACGCTGTCGTTTTCTTCCTAGCCCGTTCGATTGGAGAGTGAATTAATTGAATCTGATTCCATATAGGTATAGCGGGGTTCTAAAAACTTATGGTGTATTATTACAGTGCAAACTTTTCTTTCAATTGTTTCACCACTGTCAAAAACATTACTGCAACATAAATACTGCGCGTTTGGCCAGGGCAGCAATCGTTATAAATTAATTCTTTTGCTTCTGTTGCAATCTCTGTTAGGTACCTAAAAATGTAAGAAGCTATATCTTCACATCCTCGTTTTGCGACTGTTTCGTCCCATACGGAACAAATTGGTCAAAATGCGTTAGGTTGTCTCTTTTTGGTTTCATAGAATGTAAGGTTGTATATCCACAGTTGTCTTTTATAGAGTGCCAAACAGTTTATCAAAAAAGGTGTTGGCAAACACTTCTGTAGATCAAACGAGATAGTTATGACTTGGTTGTGTATTTTGGCTTCATTTTTATCTAATTATTTTGTATGAACGCTGACTCTGCTACTTCTAAACGTTGGTTTTAAGAAGGTCTGCAGGTTGGTGCTCTTTATCATTTACATTTACCTGCTTCTTCTAAAGCCAATTGAACCAATGTTTACCCCTTCTACATTGTAACCTTTTAGTGTTAATCATTTTATTTTATTTAGAAGATACAGCAAAACACTTTGATGCTTACCAGAAACCAGTGGCGTAGCTACGGGGGATGAGGGAGATAGTACCCCCTCCGTACATCATCACAGCAAACCTACTTGATTGAAATGTAGGCTACAATTTTATAAGAAAAACAAAGCTATAATGCAGTTTTAGGGGCTTGAAATTTGAAAAAAATTCCGGTATCCGGACCTCCGCTGATCGAGAAAAGTCTTTATCTGTGTTGTATTGTCTTATAACATAACTAGCCTTAAACAGAAGAATATATGGTTAATGGAAATATAGGATTGGATTTATTGAAGGGAAGATGGAGAGTTCCAGACATTCCGTGAGGAATATTCCAGAAATTTAAACAAAATAACTTGTGCTGATTAAATACCTAATGGGTAGAGGCCATTAAATTGAAATAAGAAGAAATAGAGGCAGATGAATGTCACGAACAAATTCGATGTTGCAAAATCTTGTACTTTTAAAATTGTTAAATAACATCAATAGAATCCAAATATACAGGAAGTTACTAGAGAAATGTTGCAAAGTATCCCAAAACAGCGAGTTTCACCAAGAATGCCGTAGGTAGCAAATAATACCAAATTATGTAAACCTTGAAGAAATATTGATGACCATAATAGCAACCGCCTTAAACCTACCAGAACGATTACAATTAAAACATATTATAATTTTTAATTTATTTTCCTTTGTATATATCTTTGAGGAAGCCACAAAATACTGGATGTCCTTACAGTATTCTTCTTTTTTCAACCATTTTAGAAATTCTTAAATCAACCCTGAGAATCTATGTTATATATGTAGGTACAGAAAATTTTTGTTGCATCATAAGAGGAAAATTTTAAATCTTTGCTTTCTATAATAATATCATTTTTCTCTTGATCTCTTGTAAGTGCATTCTTAAGTAATTTTTTAAGCTTATTAAATCATGAGCACAATTATTTAGATATTGGAAAAGATTATTTTTTTTCAATGATACAATGCCTATTTACATCAACACCGTATTTTTCAGACAAGTGACGATTTAAATTGCTCTGCGCACTAAGCACTTTTTCACAGTGGAAACATAAAACAGCCGTCGCACAAGTATCAAAAAAATATCTACTTTTATTTTCTATAAATATCAGAAATACTAAAATCCTAATATCTAAGATATTAGCTGCTCTAATTATTTTATAAATCTGACAACGTCGGGTTTGCTCGTGACATTTTCACATTTTTGGTATAGAGATCCAAAAACAGTTTTACTAAACTGATTTTTTTTGCTCTAGTAAAAATCCAATCGAATCAGGTAATTTGAGGCCATTTGATTGAACACAACCAATTGGAACAACATTATACTGAAGACAGATCCCATGAGTTGTTTTCACTCACGTCATGGATACATTTTGATTTATTCCGATTTTGACGTTTTAAATATTAAATATTTCGAAATGTCACGATTTGGTCATAATACTGACGAGAATATTAATGAAATTATAGAAGCAAATATACTAAAAAATACTGTTTACCAGTAAAAAGTTTGTGTGGAATGCATTTTTGGACTTTTGTAATGATAGAAAGTATCAATTAGATGGAAATCTAACAGTGAAAGAATTGGCAGATTTTAAAAGATTGGGATGTGAGCATGAGAAGAAAAGATGGTTCAAATTTTAAAGAAGCTACGTACGGTCAAAACCATGTAGAACCTAACAAGCTGTTACAAGAAACATATTGTAAAGAAACAAAAGTTATTATTGACCCATTCAAAAATGTTGTATTTCGAGAAGTGCGAGTTTCCCGCGATTCTATATGACGAAAACTGTAATCGGATCCCTGTAAGAGAAAACAAAGTTCGGCAGCATAAGTTCAATAGAAATAACAAAAATGATAAATTTATGGAATGAAAATACCCCCGAATAGCTGCAACGGAAATTCTTACACATAGCCTTTGTTTTTGATTATATTTCTAGTTGAACTTCGTCAACTGGCGTGGACATTCAACTAAATAAATAATCTTAATTTGAAAAAATTAATGTCGAAATTAATAATTTATTATGTACAAATTTACAAAATGGTACAAAGTTGTGAATGCTGAATTTCTGTGGTTTCAGATCGGAAGACACTTCATGTTTCGATTTGATGAATATTAAAACTTTGTTATTGAGTGTTGAACTCGTTTCGATGAGTATAAGAACTTGTTATTGAGCGTTGAGCTCGATTCGATGAGTGTGTAAAACTCGCGTCGATGAGTGTAAAATTTTGTTATCGAGAGTATTGAACTCGCTTCGATTTCGATAAGTTAGAAACTTTTGAGTGAGAGACTAACTTTGTTGTGGAGCGTTGCGCTCGATTCGATGAGTGAGAAAAACTTTGTTGTTGAGCGTTGCGCTCGATTCGATGAGTGTGAAACTAACTTTGCTGTTGAGCGTTGCGCTCGATTCTATGAGTGTGTAAATCGCGTCGATGAATGTAAAACTTTGCTATCGAGAGTATTGACTCGCTTCGATGAGGGTAAACTGATGAGTGAAATACTAACTTTGTTATTGAGCGTTGAGCTCGATTCGATGAGTGTGTAACTCGCGTCGATGAATGTAAAACTTTGCTATCGAGAGTATTGAACTCGCTTCGATGAGTGTAAACTGATGAGTGAAAAACTAACTTTGTTGTTGAGCGTTGAGCTCGATTCGATGAGTGTGTAACTGATTTCTTAACGTTGTGAGACGTGTTAAATAGAAATCTGCGAGGGGCGTGTTTACACGTAGATTGGGTTGACCAAACGAAAATAAATATTTCCTATTGGCCAGTATCGTTTGACTTGTCGGGTTCCTAGACAAGAATCAACTATTGGTGCCGCCAATAGTTAGTTAAATTTCTATGGAATACTACAATAGCAATTGTAACCTATTTACTCAGAAAGGTAATTCAAAAATGTCTTTCATGTCTTCCGAACCTTGACCATAAAATTCATGCAGAATTGACAGTAAATTTAGGGTTTTTACCATACAATATATAATAGGGTGAAACGTGACCTTTTCCTAACTTCTTAACTATAGGACAATGCATCACGATGTCGACTTTCAAAAAAAGTGCTATGCATATGCCCATACAAAACAATTTACAATCATTGTTGGAAAACGTGATATTTTAAAGTATTTTGAAAATAAAATGGAATAATCCTTTCAACTTACAACAATTTAAAGATGTTAGCAATTCTGCAACATATTTCTACAAAGCTATTAATTAGAAAAGGGACGCATACAAATATCTCACATATTTTAAAGGTATCGTAAACAAATAAATTTCAAGATTTTACAATCTTGAACATACTCCTCCCGTTGAGAGAATACGATCAATTATAAAGTCTATGAATGTTCATCTTCAGCATTATTCGGTATAATCACATATCGGACAACTGACGATTTCGCAGTTTTCACTAAAATAGTACGTACCACACCGTCACTACCGGGATAGCACTTCATGATTCTTCCCAGGGCCCATTGGGAGGGTGGAATGTTGTCTTCTCGTAGTAAGGCCACAGCCCCTTCGTGGATTTCAGGACCGGCCCTTTCCCATTTGGTGCGAACCGTCAACTCGTTCAGGTACTCCTTACTCCATCGCGTCCAGAAATGCTGCTTTACCTTCTGGAGGTGCTGCCAGTGTGACAAACGGTTACTAGGACTCGTGGAATAATCACGACTCCGCAAGTTGCTCAGTGAGTCCCCTATTAAAAAAATGGCCAGGAGTAAGGGCGATAGGATCGGTAGGGTCAGAGGAAATACTAGTTAATGGTCTGGAATTTAATATAGCTTCGATTTCGATAATTAATGTGTTAAATTGTTCATACGTAAATAGCATATCACGTCCGGCAACTCGGTATAAATGTTTTTTGTAGCTTTTCACTGCCGCTTCCCATAAGCCCCCAACATGTGGTGCTTGAGGAGGACTAAAATGCCACTGAATACCCTAGTCGCTCAAGTATCCTTGAATTCGATCTTGTGCTTCGCGTGTATGGACGTCTTCAATTAATTCCCTTAGCATCCGGTCAGCTCCAACGAAATTCGTGCCGTTATCACTGTAAATGTCGTGACATAAGCCGCGGCGGGAAACAAAACGTCTCAACGCTGCCAAGAATCCTACAGGAGTGAGGTCTGTAACAACTTCCAAGTGTACAGCCTTTGGAGCTAGACAAACAAATACAGCAACGTAAGCCTTTACAGATGCTTGGTTATGGTATTTCTTCTCCTTTAAGAGAAATGGTCCACAATAATCAATCCCAACTTGATTAAATGGGTTCGAGATATTGATACAAGCTTTCGGCAATTTACCCATAATGTAATTGGTAGGTGGAGGATTAGCCTTGAAGCAGTCACAACATTGTTTGATATTTTTATACACTTGACTACGTCCGTCAATAATCCAAAATTTACGACGAATTGAGTATAAATTTTGCTGAACTCCAGTATGCAAATGCTTTTTATGAAAATATACTATAACTAAATTGGTCACGTGGTTATTTTTAGATAATATAATCGGATGTTTAGCGTCGAATGGTAAGTTAGACAATATCAAACGACCGCCTACCCTCATTATCCCTTCTTTGTCCAGAAAAGGATTTAACTTGAGCAAGCTAGAATCAATGGATTTATGATAGTCGGCTGAGAGTAAAATCTTTATGTCATTAGGAAAGGCTTGCCTCTGCACGCATCAGATTATTCTCGTTTCTACTTAGCTCACTTCCTCAACTGTTAAGGGTTTGGTGGATGGTGTTCGACTTACGAAACGAAAACAGTAGGCCAATGAACGGGTCATTCTTTCTAGCGTAGAAAATCTGTTTAATGTCACAAAGGGTCGGACAGCTGTAATCAAGCATACTCGTTTGCGTAGCTCAGGTAGTTCAGGTATTTCTCCCTCTTTCGGTAAATCGAGATTCGGCCTAACCATGAGGGACCATCTCGCCACAATGTCGCAGAGGGAAAATCTGCAGGTAATACACCTCTGGATACGAGATCAGCCAGGTTATCGTGTGTGGATACATGTCGCCATTGCTTCACTTGTGTCATTCTTTGTATGTCAGCTACACGATGTGACACAAAGGTTTTCAACTGTTGAGGACAAGTTTGAAGCCAGCGTAATACGATTGCAGAATTGGACCAGTAGAATATTTTAACTTCTTCTCGGAGGGCCGCATTTACGGTTTCCATCAAGTTAGACAAGAGGCGTGCCCCGCACAGCTCTAATCTTGGTATTGGTATCGTCTTAATAGGCGCAACACGGGACTTAGCACATAGTAACTGCACTTTAATGTTTCCTAAGCGATCGATAGTACGTAAATAAACGCATGCACCGTATGTTCTTTCACTAGCGTCGGAAAATCCATGCAATTGAACTTCTTTAACATCGGTGGTAATCACGGTACGTGGAAATGACAACAAATTAACTGACGGTAATTGTTGGCAATATATTTGCCATTCACTGTGTAATTCCATAGGCAACGATTCGTCCCAATCAAGCTTATAATTCCACAAGCTTTGTAAAATGATTTTCGCGAGTATAATAACTGGTGCTAATAACCCTTAAGGGTCGAATATTTTTGCAACTTCGGATAATATACAGTTGGTGATTTCAAGTGACTCAATTGCCCTGGCTGCCTTTCCGGTTAATGATGATTTCAGATAATTTAGCTTTTCAACGTCTTGAATCTCTTTTTCGCCCACCACGGCTGAGAATAGGCTAAAGAACTCGGTCTACTTTTCAGGGGTTCCATCGAAAGGTTTGAGTGTTATAGGAGGCAAATTGACTGCTGATTTGATGTTACCAATGTGTAAGGTATCTACTGGATGTACGCCATTGGGTGATAGTTTTATTTTATCGAGAAGCTTTTTAGCATGCGCTGTTTCTCAATCAAAGCTATTTCCGTAAGAGCTACGCTGACCCATTTCCTCTTCATCTAACTCCTCTATCATATCTTGGATTAACTCAAATTTTTCAAATGCTTTGGTTGTTCTTTCTAATGTCGATTGAATAAAATGTTCATTGATGTTCGCGGGTTCATCGTTTGCTTGGTCGATGAGTTTTCTTAAGGTCGTAATAGTCGTTTGTATATAACCGCGTTGTCGTTTTAATTTGTTAAGTTCAGCCATTTTAAATTCAGTTTATGCGTGAGTATGGTGATGAATTTCAACAATGTTATACGATACTAATATGGAAACAGGACGGATAATTGGCACATTTAAATAGATAACTGACCAACTTACCTTGATTATCCTGGCTGCTGCTGTGATGAATCCTTGGAACTGCGATTTGGACTGCTAATTGGACTGCTAATTGAACTGCTAATTGGACTGTTACACTTTCACTACGATTTGAGCTGCTATACTTGCACTATGATTTGAACTGCTCTGTTGGTACTGGCACTTTACAATGTTATATAACAATACTTGTTATATCCGGTTTACGAAGGACCAATGTTTTTGATTATATTTCTAGTTGAACTTCGTCAACTGGCGTGAACATTCAACTAAATAAATAATCTTAATTTGACAAAATTAATGTCGAAATTAATAATTTATTATGTACAAATTTACAAAATGGTACAAAGTTGTGAATGCTGAATTTCTGTGGTTTCAGATCGGAAGACACTTTATGTTTCGATTTGATGAACATTAAAACTTTGTTATTGAGAGTTGAACTCGTTTAGATGAGTATAAGAACTTGTTATTGAGCGTTGAGCTCGATTCGATGAGTGTGTAAAACTCGCGTCGATGAGTGTAAAATTTTGTTATCGAGAGTATTGAACTCGCTTCGATTTCGATGAGTTAGAAACTTTTGAGTGAGAGACTAACTTTGTTGTTGAGCGTTGCGCTCGATTCGATGAGTGAGAAAAACTTTGTTGTTTAGCGTTGCGCTCGATTCGATGAGTGTGAAACTAACTTTGCTGTTGAGCGTTGCGCTCGATTCGATGAGTGTGTAACTCGCGTCGATGAATGTGAAACTTTGCTATCGAGAGTATTGAACTCGCTTCGATGAGTGTAAACTGATGAGTGAAAAACTAACTTTGTTGTTGAGCGTTGAGCTCGATTCGATGAGTGTGTAACTGATTTCTTCACGTTGTGAGACGTGATAAATAGAAATCTGCGAGGGGCGTGTTTACACGTAGATTGGGTTGACCAAACGAAAATAAATATTTCCTATTGGCCAGTATCATTTGACTTGTCGGGTTCCTAGACAAGAATCAACTATGGGTGCCGCCAATAGTTAGTTAAATTTCTATGGAATACTACAATAGCAATTGTAACCTATTTACTCAGAAAGGTAATTCAAAAATGTCTTTCATGTCTTCCGAACCTCGACCATAAAATTCATGCAGAATTGACACTAAATTTAGGGTTTTTACAATACAATATATAATAGGGTAAAACGTGACCTTTTCCTAACTTCTTAACTATAGGACAATGCATCAAGATGTCGACTTTCAAAAAAGGTGCTATGCATATGCCCATACAAAACAATTTAAAATCATTGTTGGAAAACGTGATATTTCAAAGTATTTTGAAAAAAAAATGAAATTATCCTTTGAATTTACAACAATATAAAGATGTTATCAATTCTGCAACATATTTCTACAAAGCTATTAAATAAAATGAATTTACGCCTTAAATATATACAATAAAAAAAAGGACACATATAAATATCACATATTTTAAAGGTATCGTAAACAAATAAATTTCAAGATTTTACAATCTTGAACAGCCGTAGTAAAATTAGCTTGGCGAGGTGGGGAAGCTGCTGCTTGCTTGATTGACTTTTTCGTATCGAATCAAGCAACGATGGTTCTGTAACAAATCGACTTGAATATAACCCTGTATTCAGCAAGACTTGCGGAGGTGGTTCAAGAATGTTTAGTAAAAGCAAATTTTTAGTATAAAACAACGACAGCAACGTTTGTCCCATGAGATTATTTGAAAAATTGATGTCAAAAAGGGGCCCACATATCAACACCAGAGCAGATCGTCACTGGAGAGCCGAACATGATTATTGGTATGATAATACACCTATTGGAAGAAATACGATTCACAATTGGACAAAATTGTCTACTGAGGCGATTGGCTTGAACACCAAAGAAAAAAATTACTAATCACTCCAATAGATCGACCGCGGTCAGTCGATTGGCAAAACGTGGTGTGTGTAAAAGAGCAAGCTTATAAAAATTACGGGTCATAACAAAGCCATCAGTTAAACTAACACGTCTGGATCTTCATTTAACTTTACTCGTTCTTTTGTTAATTACACATTTAATTAAATTGTTTTTGCTCTGTATTTTTTCTAAAATTAGCAAAACATTTTTTATTCGAATATATAAACGCTCAAACATGTTTTAATAAGTATCTCCAGCTTGTTATTTATACGCAGCAGACCTCCGCCTGCGGTGTCGGTTTGTTTACAAGCAACAAATTTACGAAATTTATTAGAAAATTTGTTCGATCAATTATCAATATCCATGGGTTATTTCTACTGAAAATTTTTTGCTCTAGTATAAATCCAATGAAATCAGTTAATTTGAGGTCATTTGATTGAACACAACCAATCAGAACAACATTATACTATAAACAGATCCCATGGGCTGTTTTGACTCTATCACGTTGCTATGGATACAATTTGATTATTTATTTAGATTTTGACGTTTCAAATATTTAATATTTCAAAATGTCACGATTTGGTCATAATACTGACGAGAATATTAATGAAATTATAGAAGCTTTGGACTTCTTTTCTATAATTAGCAAAAAAAATTCTATCCGAATAACCCACGAACATTGATAAATGCTCAAAAATTTTATAACAACTTGAAGCTTGTTGCTTATAGGCAACAGACCTCCGCCTGCGACGTCGGTCTGTTTCCAAGCAACAAGCTTTCGAAATCTGTTATAAAAATTTTTCTAACAATTATCAATGTCCTTGGGTTATTACTACTGAAAATTACTTCATTTTCATATTGTTTTGTTGGTGAGCTATTCAAAGCCTCTAGATCAGACTTGGAGTCACTAATTAAGACTACTTATGCAGCGCCTCGTCTCGTTCTCGTCTCTCTTTTCCGAAACGAGACGAGACTAGACGTTTTGGAAAATATTATGGGCGATACCGAGACCACATACAGGGCAACCCGAGAGTCTCGTTTTTGGTCTCGTTAAATTTTTTTATGAAGTTTTTATTCGAAAAATCAGTAAAAGTCTACAAATAAAACAATATATTTTACAAAATATAAACAAAATATAAAATCTGTGAAATATTTTATTGTAAAGTTCTTTCAAAGTAGTTGATAGCACAGAGCGTCTATAATAAACGGAAAACGGAGAACGGGTGTCTCAAAATTTTTTATCTCTTATTTATGTTTTACAATGTATCTAGACTAAGAAGAAAGAAATTGTGACTAGGCCACCCGGTAATCGGTCAAATAACAATAGGTAATAAAATGCAAATGAAAGCATAGGCAGGTAACAAAACGGTCCATAGTCGTAGGAAAGGGTTATATATAATTTTTGCTTAACGTTTATTATAATTAATATTATAATGAAAATACAAAGTAATTGTGCACTAAGATTTATATACACACATATTCTTGTAAAAAATAAAAAAAAATATAACAAATAATTGCAGGTGAACAATACTTTAACTATAATACAGTCTGAAGAATCGTCTTATCCTAAGTTAATAATTAACGGTTCGATCTCTGTAGTTTCGTCGAATAAGTCGTCAAGATTCCACATTTTCCCCTCATCAGCTATAACATGTTTTATGGCGCTTTGCCAGTTTTCGGCAGTTACATTCGCCATGAGTCCATCAAAAGTTGCCGTATTTCTTGAAGTTTAAAAGTTTTGTTGGTCCTGGCAACATAACCTTTGACTTTTGCCCATATAAGCTCTATGGGGCTCGGTTCACAATGGTAAGGGGGTAAGCGATGTACAAAAATACCTCTACTTTTTGTCATCTCATAGATTACAAATTTTTTAAACCCTGCCTTACGCTGTCTAACAATTTGCAAAAGTTATTATTGCACCATTGTATCATCGAAATTTAAGGCTTTACACTGCAACCACTCAATTATCGCCACTTATTTCCATGAACTTGTGGGAAGCTTCTCTACTAATCGAGAATAATAGCTGGCGTTATTCATTACAATAATTGAATTCTGGGGAATGTATTCGATCATTTGTTGGAAATATTCCTCAAAAACGTCAGCCGTCATTTCTTCGTGGTAGTCTTTGGTTGAATTAGATTGAAATTCCAATAATCCTTGATCCAAAAATCCGTTTTCACTGCCTATATGGGTTATTATAAACCTGCGTCCCTTTCCAGACGAAGTCTTAATCCTGTTGACCAGCCCTCCATGACAGCTTCTCGGGAATTCAGTATATTTTCATCTTGCCAGACTTTCGATACGGTGTGTCCTTCATTTAGCCAGGTTCTATCCAAATATAAAATATTCTTACATTCGTTGCGATATTTTTGGATTGACCTTAAGTAGTCTTGTCTCCAGCAGACAACATCCGGCCTATCAATAAGAAAATATTTTCTGTTCTGTTTTTCCCTCCGAAAGTTCATTCCATGAAGAAATCTCTATACTCTAGTTCTTGATAGTCGTGGCAGGTTTTCGTCATTCTGGGCGGTTTGCTCAATCTTGTTCAATGTTGGTATTTCTTTGCGAAATACATACCATGCACTATACTACGTACAATGTTTTTGACATCGTCGTCAATTTCTAATGGTTTCTTCCCTGGTGAGGAATAGGTTCGCCGAGGATCCGGCATTTTCTCTCACGTAGAAATCTATAAATCGTTGATTGTCCTACCCCTATAATATTGGCACAGTTCGTAATCATGTCGCGAAGAGAACTTTTGGTGTTTTGTTGCACAAGAGCATCATGAACGTTCAGGATTAATGCTCTTACCAAGCAAAGAATATACACTTTTGCTAACTTTTGAATGGGAATTGGAGAAAAACTTGAACTTGAAGCTATCTTAATTAGACGAATAGACGTTACTTGCTAGTAGCTCAATACTAACTACTTCAAATTTTATTCTATACAGGTGGTAAGATTAAAATATTAACGGGAAATTGGGTATAGGTTACGGGGCAGGTACACAGAAAAAAGGAATGTTTGAATGTAGTATAACAAAATAACTGCGGGAGATTTTGTAAAGCTTTCTATATACCTGGAAAAAACTTATATAGATAATACCAAATGAAACATTCTACTGTATTTCCATCTTTTGTCATGTATAATGAAATCACAAACTACTGAAATTTGGGAACATCAATAGGCAGTAGCATGTGAAGATATTTACCGACATATTTTATACGGATTGTAGAATTGAAACAAGATCACAAAATTTTTTTTCTTAATTCCAGCGGGCATGTTTTGGAATCAAACAATGTATTTTTTCAATTAAAAAAATATTTTTTCACTTGACTAACTCACACTCATTATTCAAGTATAATTTTAAATCAATTCCTAATTATACATTTGTTTCAAATAGCGATATTCTTGATTCAATACTACGGATTCTCAAACTGAATGAATATTTGAACAAAATCAATGATAATTTTTTTCATTTCAACAGACTGGTTTTTAACCAAACAATATGTATTCTAAAAGTCAAGTAAATATTTGTTTCATTTGAGTATTTAATATTCTTGAATATACAAAATTGTTTATTTGCTTCGATGGCGGAATACATTCTCAGATGGAAGTGAAATCTTGCATCAAATAAACCCGAAGAATTGAATGGACGAAATATAACAATTGACATCATCTAATATTTTCTTGTATCAAACAAAAATTGGTCTTGGAATCCAAATAAACTAGCGTTATCTTTTAAATGATAGGTTTATTTGGCCATATTGAAACAACAAATTTGTTTGACTGAAATATATTTTGTTTGATTCAATACCTTCTTTTTTCTGTGTAGTTCCGTCGCGCCTATGGTTTACAACTATTTTATGGTCCGAACCCCCGATCCGTGCTATCAATTCCATTGGGATCGACTTTAAATTTAAAATGAAATCAATAACCGAATATGATTTTTTCACATTTTTACCTCAACTTATTAAAGCTTCTTATAGTAACCCATCTCTTATCATGAATATTTATCCTCGCAGATTTTTGTATTCTAAATCTGAATGATTTATTTTCAAAAGATCGATCATTATATTGAAATAGATCATTATTTGCAATTAAGCGTGAAGAGACGAGACAACTGGTAGCGAGACGAGACCAAGCCTTGAACGAGACTCAATTTTTTGGGAATTGACGAGTCCGAGACGAGATTTTTGTTACTCTCGCATACTCTCGTCTCGTGTGAAGCCCTAATCCTGTTTCGAACAAATATGTTGTTGGGAACGGGAGAAGAATATTCAGAGCCATTTTGATAAGCATTGGATATTCATCACGAATTCTGCACCAAAAATCGTTGAGGCGTCGTTTTGAACAGTAACTTCATACTTGTATCTGACGACATTTCTAAAAGAGAATCTCGTTTGACATGGGTTTTGCAAGTTGGGTAAAAGAGGATTATGAATCCATAAATTCAGTTTCCTTTTTGTTTTCTGTTCTACAGGAAAATACTTCTCAAAAGATGCGCGCATCGAAGTGAGATATTAGACCAATTCTTCGTCGTTATTGCTAACAAACTCACTGAGTGGCGTAAAGCTTTCTATTTCTCTCTTATCAACGCAAATAATCCAAAAATCTAATTTTCTTTTGAAGGCAATTAATTTGCTACAGGTGTGGAGCACTGTTATCTGTTTACCTTGCAGTGGTAAATTTAATTCGTTCAGTTTTTGAAAGATATCCGCCATAAAAGACAGTCGTAACAACCAAGTTTTATTATACAAATGACTTTTCAAACTAAAAGAGGTATCTAAAAGAAACATTTGTAACTCAGCTCTAAGTTCAAATAGCCTTGTTAAAATTTTATGGAGCAGCAGTGTCTTACGTTTGCTGCCATAAACTTCACACAATAATTAATACAATCGGGATTGTAGTGGTCGTGATTTGATGAAATTAATTATTTTTGCTGCTTTGTCCATAACTAATTTTAAAATTGACGCCATTTCCTTTATCGCAAGTGCTTGTCTATGCAGGATACAATGGCTGGAACTACAATTAGACGCTTCATTTTTTAGTAGTGACACTGCTTCTGCTGTTTTACCCGTCATCGCCTTGGCCGCATCTGTACAAATGTCAATACAATTGTTCCAACTGAGAATATTCTATTCAATAAACTGTGGAGTTCACTAGAAACAGTAAGTTTCATTTAAAACACTGATATATTTCTTCTATTCAAAATTTCTTCTCTGATAGTGTTTGTGGGCAGCGATGAACACATAGGCATATCTTCTTCAAAAGCCCTTTCATATGGATATCTCACGAAAACCAGCAAGATAGGTAGACCAGCGACATCAGTCCACTCATCCATTTGCAAGATGAATCATCTTTTTGTAGACGTGTAACTAGTTCTTGTTTGACGTAGCTTGCTGTGAAACAGTATCGTTTGATAGCGGCACAGTAGATGGATGTTTTGCAGATTTTTCATCAAGCATACATTTTATCATGTCTAACACACATGGCTTTATTAAATTTTCAGCGATAGTGTGAGCTTCACCTGCTTGTGCAATGCAATAGCTAACTAAATATGATGCCTCCGTGGCCTTTTCATTGATAGTTTGGGTTACAAGCATCATAGTTTTTTGACTTTCCAATAATTGTTCTTTTTTATGTACAAAAAATTATTTATTCTTGTCTTTAGACACGGGGTGTACAGTTTTCAAATGTCGGCACAACTTGGCAGGTGCCATGGAACTATTAGGAAGCAGTTTACTACATAACATGCAGAGAGGTGAAGCTTTGGAATCAACAAATCCGAAACTGATATATGATTCATTATACTTCCTTTTTTACGACTTTGAAACCGTGGAGCTTGACGTCGTTGCATCATCATCTGGATCGGTAATTGCTGTATACTCCGCGCGTACTGCTTTTGAACATTCGGCTTCGTTAGAAGACGTTGTTGCAATACGTTTAACGCCTTTAAGCCAACGTTTCATTCTTCTTTATTGATAATGTTGCCGCGTAGAAGAGTTTAGACCAAAGAAGAAATGTACAAAACTGATACAATCAGAATACAGCAGTAAAACAATGCCTAAACAATTTGTGTAAAATTCGCAATTCGCTAGCTTGTAAGTAGGTAGGTACTTATCGTTCCGAATGCTAATCGTCGACTGATGAGTGTTAAGGCGCGATCGTCACTTTTATAGTCCTAACCACGATCTCGAACATTCTCAAAAATACTCGAGTCGGCACCTTTGATAAATAAAAAGCCGAAATAAAATAATGCGGTGTAAACAATTTCGACTTTGTGAGCACGCACAAGTAGACATCGGCGGTGGCGGCATAGTAAAATCGTACTGTTGTTGGTGGCGACTAAGGTTTGACCAGAGAGAGGTGTTTTGATTTTTTTTTTCTGAATTCTTGCGGAACCCCTACGGGGGTATCGCGGAACCCTAGGATTCCGCGGAACACACTTAGAGAACGGTTTATGAATTCCAAGATTGTGTTATGAAGGGTACGATAGTCGGCATATGGGGGATAAATTATGCAAGTTTTAAAAATAATAGCATTGACACATGTAATTATACTATAAATGCGCATGTCGTAAACTCTTACTCTTGCATCCAAACAATTTCGCCATTAATATACAATGATATAGCTGCATATTAAGTTTTAACTCACAGTTTTTACAGCAACGAGCATATGAAGGCCTACAAAAACTAAGATTTTTACAAGAAAGTTTTTGTATGGTATAGTTTTTGTTTCAAGTAACCCAATAAGAAGAAATCAAGGAGGGTTTAGGTAGGGGATCTAGCAGGCTAAAAAAGATCAGAATATCTGTGAATAACTTTTCCACGGAACATTGGTTGACAAAAACAGGACCTAATAATATGTTCTAATAAGAGGAACCTAAACGTTCGTCTGAAAAGACACTCCATTGTAAAAATGGGAATTTCTTCAGACCACCATTCAACGAAAAAGTTGCTGTCCACTTCTAATTATCGTTAGATGAGAGCGCCTATCCAAATCCCTTCCTTTCAATTTGTGAATTATTGTTGGCTTCAACAGTCTGTATTTAGTTAATTTTAAAATTCTTGCCACAGTATCTTTACTTACATTCTGTTGCATCAGCGACTCGCTTCTACATTTTTGGATTTGCTACAACAGAGAGCAATTACTTCAAACTGTGTATTCTCATCGACAACTAGTTTTTTGCGAGTTTCATTTTAGTTATTTTTAATACTCACAGTAATCTTAAATTTGGTTAATATTCTCGTAACAGTTGAATGATTAATATATTTCACTTGTATGTATATTATTAAAATTGTATGCTGCATAATATGTTTTTTCATGGCAGATGGATATCCACATAGCACATGCACGTCCATTGAATATTCAATGGATGTACGGACTGGACATTTTGATGGTACAATGGACGTCCAGTCATGTACATTGAAACGCCAAAAAAACGTCCAGACCTCACTGGATTTAACATCCTATGGATGTACATTGAGGATATCTTATGGATATACAATCAAGATATCCAGTGGACGTACATTGAAGACATTCATGTAGAATGTATGATGGACATCTGAAGATTTGATGAATGTGCATTTAAAGAATCTTGGATGTATGTAATGGATATTATAGACGTTTATTGAACGTCCAGTTGTGTACATTGGAACATCCTATGGACATACATTGAGAATGTCTTATGGACGAACAATCAGGATATCCACTGGGCGTATAACCAGGATATCCATTGAACGTACAATCAGGATATCCACTGGACGAACAATCAGGATATCCACTGGGCGTACAACCAGGATATTCACGGAACGTACAATCAGGATATCCATTGGATGTATAATTAGGATATCCATTGAACATGAAAACAGGATACACTGCAAGCGAAATCCAAATATGAAACATTGAGTATATAATTGATATCCACAAATAAAATATAACATAAGGTGGTATTTCAAATTAGAAACGGACAAAGCTTAAAGAAACTATATATTCTAGAATATAACATACTCACAAAACACAAAATAAATTATACAGACAAAATATAAAAGAAATTCTTACGAAAAATTTAGAACCAAACTTCATTATATAATTAATCAAAATATTGACACAAAATAAAGTAGTACTCTGAACAAAACTCAACATTCATATTCGCAGCTAATTTGAAATTGCATCTTTGCCTTCCTTTTGAACCCCTTTTTTGGAATATTCAACAGCTCCTGAAAAGTCAATACAATATATTCTTCCACAAACAAACAAAATAACCATACTAAATAACATGTTTTGTACAAAAAAATCTCTCCTTTTTTAGGTCAAATAAATTCAAATATTGAAACTCTTCATTCGCTCAAAATTCAGTTTTGAGCACATTCAAGAAGACATGATTTTGTGAAGATTAAAGTAAAAAAATATGAAGTTTTCAAAAACAATAATAATACTCTACTGTGAATACTTACTTAGAGCTAAAACAGATAACTTTAGATTATTGAAACAGCTTTTCTGTTTTTCCCCAAAAAACTGTATTTGGCAGCAAATTTGTTAGTCAATAATACTGTCATTACACGTTTGACAAAGTCCTAAACTGAATTTCCGCCTAGATTTGCAAGTTCACGTACCTACAAAAAAATTAATTTTAGACATATTGTTCAATAAATGTAAAATATTACTTAGTGTTTTTTCAAAATTATCGCGTGTGCTTAAATAATTTTCCACTGCCTCAAGTGTGATTGTATCGTTGATGGGAAATGAGAAAAAAAAGATTCGTCCTTTGTAGGTTGCTCTTTAAGGCCGCTTGACATGGAGCAATACTACCTGCAATGCAATGCAAGACGCAATATTTCTTGATCACAAGCATGCGCAGATAAAGCCCAGCTGATATATCTCGGAATTGCAACTTTATCGGTTTGGTGTCATTTCTATTGCATGCAAGTTGCAATTCTAGGGATAAATCTAGTAACTTTTGGTTTAACAACCAATCATGTCAGTCAAATCGCTTGATCAGAAAATACTGACGACGGGTCCGTTTTCTGTGAACTTGATTGACTGTAGCACTTTTTTTTGTATAACCAACTTTCTTGTTGATTCGTTTTTTATTTGCCTTGCATAATGTCAAACAACGTGCAAGATTCATCACATGCAATATTTTCACCTTGCAATAAATTGCATGCAATTACTTGCACATTGTATTGCTTCATGTCAAGCGGCCTTTAGCTGATATCATTGATATTATGTCAGAGATTTCAGTTTTCATATCAGCTAAAATATTGGTCAAACACATATTGTTTTTTCTATGTTTTTGATTTCATCAACTAAAACGTTTGCAACAATTGAAATGTACCGAAAACTTGAATTTTAATATATCTACCTAGTATTTTCACTATTCTTTCATGGAATGGACAACAGCAACAATTTTCAACAGTTACAGTAGTAGCAGCAGCATTTCCTATGGAAAAGTAAATTCATTCATGTAAAATCAGTGAGAATGTACAGAACATAAATGGAACTGTGTATGTATTGAATTGCAATTTTATGGAAAAAAGTAAATTATCAATTTGTTCTGAATATTTTCACCGACTCTGAGCGTCCTAATCAGATAGCACTAGATATTCAATGGACATACTAAAAATATTTGTTTTCGGATATTGTATTATTCTATAGACCAACTTTAAATATATACATCCTTTCTCGAATATTCCATGGACGACGAAATGGGAAATTTTTTAAATATTCTATGAATATTCTATAAATATTTCCCAGGAATATTCAAGAATATTCTGAGAATATCTGCTGAATGTATATAGCTAGATAATCCAGAATATTCATAGAACATTCCAATAGGCATATTCTACAAATATCCTAGTAATATTAGGAATATTATAAGGATATCTGTGGAACGCAAATAGCAAAATTTCAAATATTTGTAGAATATCCCAATATAGATGATACATGTTGAGCGAGTGACACTGAATCATAGTACTCCTCCCTTTTCATATTTAGTTTCAAAGATAATTGATTGAAATTTGGAAAATCCTGTATACTTAATGAACGACAATAATGTACATATCAATTCTTTTCCAACTTCTTGTTCTACCAGGAATGATAGCAACTTTCGTTCAATATCGCCAATTATTTTATCCATAAGCTCCATTCGTGTGAGAGAGAATAGAATTACCCGCCAGGGAAAGCTTCTCTCTCGCACTTATTCAGTAAGCAAACGGTATGTCCCAAATTTAAATAAATATTCTTTGAAACTAAAGGAGAAAAGGAGTACAATGATCCAGTGTTCGCTGGTATATATCTTACAAATATCTAAGGAATCTTTCAAAATTGCGAATTGTATATATAGGAAAAAATATTTTTAATTGAAAAAATTAAAGCACGGGAATCATTGAGTTCAATTTAATTTATTTATACATAAATATAAGTTGTACCTCAAAACATAACTGAAACTAACATAATTTTCAAATCAAAGATTACAAAATTCACTGACTTCCTCCATACTTAACGAACTTTTTGAAACCGATTTCTGCCGTTCCTTAAATTTGGCTAAGAAAATTCCTGTTTTCAATTCAACTTCTTTGTTTGTTATGTTCTTGTCAAACTTTGGACGACATCTGAAACAATAAAATAATTATATTTTTTGTTAATACCTAAGCAATTTCTATTCTATTGTGATTTTTATGTATGTATGTATAACAATCAAAATATAATCCCCAAAACTGAAACTTAAAAGATGAAGTTAAACATCAAATATGTAATTTAAAAAATAAGTCTTGTAGGAGACAAGTAAAAAGCAAAATATTCCAAACATTATAGTGATTAGAAGTTATTTGTTTCTTATACATGATATATTAAATTAATTTACATGTACAATCCAAAATAAAATAACATGATTATACCTACCACTGCTTCAAAGAGCTTTGTTTTTCCAAAGCATTTTTTCCTTTTTATCCATGCATACTGTAGCCCTCCATTAAATACTCTATCAGGATTTTTTGCAAGAATCTTTTAATATATTGTTGCAAATAAGAACCTCCCCATCTTGCCAGAGGTACAACCTAAAATTGTATTAATTTGAAAGTTAATCTCAAAAGTTTTAAAAATTGAACAATTACAGTTCATAAGCAAAGTTATAACAAATGAACAAAAATATAAGACCGCTTTCATCTATGTGAACAGTATACATATGCCTGAAACTAGACACTTGTACAATTGACCAGCAATAACTTTTATTTACCAAATGTTAGAACTAATTTAACTTTTAATTATCAGATCACCAGTTGTGTAGAGCTTTCTAGTCAATCCCAATTAACCAATTAATAAAAGGAATAGAGGTAACTATAGGCAATTTGATTCAGGAACTCATAGCATACATCTCGGTGATCTCGGTAATATAATTACGTGAAACTACCTGAGAAAATAAAATTTTGTTGTACCTTTAGCAAGGAGGTGAATTTTTACTCTACTTACAATTGAAAACACTTATCCATTCATTTTGTTTCAAAAATTTATGAAATCAACAATTATTTCAATATTTTCATGCACTAAAATATAAAAAGTAATACTTAAATACTCCAATATTTCGAGGCAGTTTCATTTTGGATATAATATTGAATGTTCAACATACTAAATATTCATAGAATTCTTCAGCAAGGCTGACTCAACTTCTTCAAACTTTGCCTCATCATTTATTGGAAGTTTTAGCAGCAAATCGATGATTTTCTAATAAATGCATTGATAAATCAACAGGCATTAAAAAAATACAATAAAACGTACCTGTTTCGATGCGTGAGGTCGTATGTATTAGTTCCACCCGTAGCATATAATACACCGTAGAAACATATTTAAACAACTTCAACGTGGCAAAAAACTGACTAATTAATTAACGATCAAAAATAATTAATCATACTACTACTATTTCACCAATAACAATAACCTATATAAGTTGGTCGAACCGCTATTTTTCACTGGTCGTTACCGTCAACTGTCAACTGCAACTAGTGACACATGCCCATGGAACAGAAACAGCGTTTGAACAAAAATCAATAATCATAGAAAATATTCTTAGAACTATTTGATTCGAATATTCTAAAAAGAATAATCTGAGGATATTCCAACTGGACTTATATTGAATATTCGATTTAGGTGCACCCACAGATATTCTAGATATCCCCAGAATAACCCTATAATATTTGGATATATATCTTCCAAATCGAAGACTGTCAGAACATCCCATGGATATCTGGTGCTATCTGGGTATTTAAACAGAAATATTATATTCCCTAATGTAACACACTGAATATTTTAAACATACATAAATTCAAAGGGATACCTACAATAAAACAAGCAACTATGGCTATAATAAGCGACTGAGTATTGAAGTAGCACGTCTAAAACATTTTTAAGACTATCCCATTATATAAATAATTGATATGACTATACAAAAATATACCTATTGTCGGCTAGTTGCGTTTTTAGAGTGATATATTAGGTGAACCACTCTTAGTAAATATAATATGCTAATTATGCGATGCAGAATTATAAAAGTGAGTAGTTATAAAAGCATGAATCTCAAATTTCTACTCACCTCTTTTCTTAGTGTTTTTAAATGAAACTCAAGGTCTCTAGTTAATTCCACAATATAATACAAGTTATTGAAAATTCTAAAAAATTGACAATTGTTTCGATAAATCACAATATAACAATAACTTAATTAAGATTACTTATAACAGCACTGAATTAAACACGTTTCCTAAACGTTAACTAACCTCAAATGCAAAACGTGAAGAATGCGCAGTGCTACCAACAAGTTTGCTCTAGCAGAGAGTATAATGTATATCCAATGGACATATATAAACGTACTATTCTTGATGTGAGAATTAGAGGCACTTGTGTACATTCCAAAAACATACATAAATGTACAATCTATGTATATACAAATTCAGTTAAATTTTGTACGTCTCTTGGCCATTCGTAAATGTACAATTATGGATATTTCAAGTCATTTCAGCAATCCAATGGACATTCATAAACGTGCAATTCTGGATGTACATACATTATACCCATTCCTGTACATCTCAAAGACGTACAAGTTTAGTCCAGCTCTGTACATCTCATGGTCGTTCGTAAATGTACAATTATAGATGTTTCAAGTTATTTCAATATTGAACATCCAGTGGACATACATAAACGATCAATTTTGGATATGAGAAATAGATCCAAGTTTGTACATCTCTAAGATGTACAAGTTAAGAACGTACAAGTTCGGTCCATCTCTGTACGTCTCATGGTCGTTCGTAAATGTACATTTATGGATGTTCCAAGTTAGTCGAACAGTGTGCATCCAATGGACATAAATAAACGTACAATTTTGGATTTAAGAATTAACTCCAGTTTTGGACATACCAAGGACTTCCAATAACGATCCAATATGGACGTTATGGTGAACATCCAATAACATGAGTCCGATGGGCATCCATATGACGTGCAATCATGTAACATACAGAATATATCCAGATGTCGAATTCCAGTGTACATCCATAGAAGGTCCATGGACATTTGGACTTCATTTGGATCTGAAATGGACGTCCGATGGACTTCCTGTGCTATATCTGACAATAGTTTTTAATTTATCATGTTCAACTTTTTTTAATAACGATTGTCAATATTCTCACTGTATATCTTTTGATACATCGAATGAACATATTTTTAAGAATACATTTTTTGTTTTAGCTACGATACCAAAATGCGGCGGATGTCACGAGCTAATTTTGGACAGATTTATCTTGAAAGTAGCAGATAGGACATGGCATGCGAAATGTCTTCTATGCACCGAATGTAGAGTACAATTAACGGACAAATGCTTCGCTAGGAACGGACAATTATTCTGTAAGGAAGATTTTTTCAAGTAAGTATCAGATCTATTTTTATTACGAACGTGAATAATTTATTTATATACTCTATAATTAATGTTTGTTCTTCATTACGAATATTACATATTCGTTCCACTCTGTATAGTCAAAGAGATATTCAGCCTTCAAACACCTGTTATTCGACCTTCACACCTGTCGTAAGGGGTTGACCCGAGTTACTCATTTAGCGTGGGGACCTGAGAAAAGAAATGCAATGGATAGCGATGATTACAGTACGGAAAAAGAAAAAGAGGTGAAGATGAAGTTATATCATCTAAGATATTCAAGAAAACATTTGGAACACCAAATAAGGAGGAAAAGAGAAATGAGGATATGATGGAGAGGATGATGGAAATGATGATAAACCTCACAAGAGATATAAAGACATTAAAGAAGATTTAAAAAAGAATAGAGAAAATATGGTGCTATTACAAAAAGAAATTGAGGAACTGCGAAAAGAACAGATAGAACCGAAAGAAGAACTAAAGAATATAAAAGACATAAACAAAAATGCGATGGAAGAAATAGATAACCTCAAAAAATAAATAAAGAAAGCAAATGAAAAAATCGAAAAATTGGAAGATGACAAAAGGAGGAAGAATATAGTAATGCAAGGATTACGCCTAGATGTATAGGAAAGGAATCGTATAAAACATGAAGTTAACAACTTTATTAAGGATAAAATGGGAGAAGAGGTGACAATAAATAATACCATACAATGGGAAGATACAACCTATTTAGTAGAATTAAATCCATTGGATGATAAATTAAAGGTCATGAAAAATAAATACAAGCTCAGAAATAACACAAGGGAAAAAGTATTTGTTAACAACGATATGAATACGGAGGAAAGAGAAATACAGAGAGAGAGAGAAGAAAAATTGCAAAAGAAGAATTGAACAAAGGAAATGAAATTGAAGTAGGATATCAAAAAGTATTGATAGACAAAGAAGTGTGAAAATGGAACAAGGAAGCAAAGCCTTTAGAAATGTAAAAGTCAAAAAACTAGGTATGTCACGAAAACCGGATGACTTGGAATCGACACTAGCAATGGAAAATAATTACGAGAAAGAAAATAAAATTGAAAATAAAAGAGTAAATAAAAAAAAATCAGGGAATAAACTAAAAGGGAATTTAAGGATAGGAACATGAAACGTCAGGGGAACATATGAAGAGGGAGCAATGAAATGAGTAACAGGGGAAATGAAGAAGTATGGCCACGATCTCATAGCATTACAAGAGACAAAACAGAAAGGAAAGGAAGCTATTGAAATAGACGACTACATATTCTTTAGCAGTGGAGGAGATAACAGAAGGTTGGGTACTGGGTTTCTAGTAAGTAAGAAAATTAAACATGCCATAGTTGAATTTAAATCGGTTTCTGAAAGACTATGCTGGATTAGATTAAAAGTAAAATATCATATCATTAATAAATATACACGTCCCAACGGAAGAAACGGATATAGAAGGTTAAAAGTTACTACGATGAACTAGATAATATATTTGAAAGAATCCCGAGATATGACCTAAAAATAATCCTAGGAGATGCGAATGCAAAAGTAGGGAAAGAATATATATATACAAGCCCACAATAGGTAGATTTAGTAAACATAAACACACAAATGGAAACGGCCAGCTGTTGATCCATTTCGCAAAAGAAAAGGGTATGTGAATAAAAAGCACACATTTTGAAAGGAAAGAAATATGTAAAGGCATCTGGCGATCACCTGACGGATAATACACCAATCAAATAGACCATGTATTAATAGACGAAGACGTAAAAAAGTGTATAACAGATATCAGAAGTTATAGAGGGCCAGATGCAGACACTGACCACTTTTTGGTAGGAATAAAGCTTAAACAAGAAATATTACTGTTTTAAATTAAACTTACTGTTTCTCGGTAATTCCACAATATATTGATTGACTTAATATATTTTAATAGAAAAAAATATATTAAGTCAATCACTAGGTAGGTCACTTCTTGGTCTAGCCAAAATAATTATTAAATATAAGAGAGGCATCAAATGAAATGTAACTTCTGTCATTCTGACGATGATATTTATATCGAAATAATTGTCAATTTTCTTAGTTTTTTAAAAACTTTCAATACATTGTGGAATTACCTAGAAATAGTAAGTTTCTTTTAAAACAGTAAAATAAGTAGATTTGACGAAGTAAGGGCCGAGACAGTTAATTCTATTAAACAAGAAATGCCACAGCATAAAAATCGACAAATGAATGAGAAGAAACAAAACACAAGAGTAGATTGAAAAAACACGAAGAAAGAAAGCTGTATACAGAAATGATAGATAATTATGCTATACGGACAGCTCACGATAAAAATGACATCGAATATATCTGGAGAAACATAAAAAAATGCACAGAAGTAGCAATTCGACACATTCAAGAAAAAACTGCATCAGGAAAGAAAAGTGGTTCGATCAAGAATTCCAAAAAGAAATAGAGATACGAAAAGCCAGAAGACTAGAAATTATGAAGAAATAAACACAAGAATGAAAAAAAACATACACAGAACAGAGGAAACACTGTAAATTAATAAGGTAAAAGAAAAGAGAGTATACAGAAAATCGTCTGACAGAAATAGAAGAAAGTTACAATAATAAAGAAATCAGAAGTCTGTACCAGGGAATCAAAAGAAAAAGAAAAGGCTATCAACAGAGACCGGTGTATTACGAAAATAAAGAGGGGAAATTAATAGGAAATGAGCAAGAGATTATAGAAATGTGGAAGGAATATTTTAAAGAACTCTTAAGTCCTGCGAGGAACGTGGAATATGAGATAGAATGGGGGAAGATGTAGGAGAAGAACACACCCAATATATAGAAGACCCACCACCTTTAACCGAAATTGAGGAAATAATAAATAACTTTAAAAACAACAAAAGTACAGGGAATGACCGGATAACAGCAGAAATGCTTAAATATGGAGGCGAAACCATAAGCAGTTGGACACACCAGCTGGTTAAAAAAATGGATTGTACAAACTACAAAGGTATCGCTCTGTTAAATGTTGCATACAAAATCTTAGCCACACATCTCAAAAATAAACTTTCTAGGAAATTGGAGCAGGAAATAGGAGAATACCAGTGTGGATTCCGAAAAGGAAGATCACTTATAGATCAGATATTTACCTTAAGAGAGTTACAGGCAGAAAGTTACGAACATAATAAAGAGACATATGTGCTATTCATAGACTTTAATCAAGCATATCACAGAATAAAGAGAAAACAACTATATATAGCCTTAAACAAACTAGGAATAAAAGGGAAACTCTTTAGATTAGTAAAACTAACAATAAAAGAAACGGATAATAAGGTGAGAGTACAAACAAGAACATCCGACAAGTTCAACGTGCAAGAAGGTCTAAGGCAGGGAAATACCCTGTCGTCGATATTATTCAGCAGTGCACTAGAATATGTCATAAGGAAAGCCGAAATTAACAGAAATGGGTTATTGTATAATAAAAAACATCAATCTCTAGCCTTTGCAGATGATTAGTTATCGTAACCAGAGGGAACAAAGAGCTACAGAAAGTAATATTATAATTAGAAAAGATGGCACTTCAGGTGGGATTAGAAATAAATGAAAATAAGACGAAATATATGACATGGACAGAAAAATAATACAATCAGCAAAGTACTTTAAACATAACAACAGAAACATGAAAAAATCATAAATTTGCAGAAGTTGAGCAGTTTACATACTTATGAACCGAATTCTACAGAAAACCAGAAATAAACAGAGAAATACAAAGAAGAATAATCGCAGGGAATCGGTGCGTTCATTCTCTTAAAAGAATAATGCATAGTAGAAGTATTTCCAGAAATCTCAAAATAGGCATATACAAAACAATTATTAGACCTATAATATTATTTTCAAGTGAAGTATGGACATTGGGGACAAAAGAACAGAAGCTACTAGGAGTATGGGAAAGGAAAATATATGGAGGAAAGAGAGCAACGGAAGGATGGGAAGGAAGAACAACTAGAGTTATTTAAACAACCAAATATAATCGCAGTTGCGAAGGACCAAGACTTAGATGGCTAGGCCACATCATGAGGATGAATGACGACAGAATACCGAAGAAAATAATTAAATAATTAATTGCGGAATAGGAAGAAGAAAGAGTATAGATAGATCAAAGCAAGATGGAAAGACGAAGTAATTAGGGACATTGAACAGAGCCAATAACTAATTATGGAGAGAAAAACCAACTGGGCCTTTAGTGCTGAGGCCCAATTGGGCTGCAGCATCCATCTCTAATTAATAAATTCGAATAGGCAGAAGAATATCCTAATACATTAATTTCATTATCTATCATTGGTCTATTTCTTGTTTTAGAAAAAACAAACGTTCCATGTTCTTGTAAGTGTTTTTATACTGTGTTTAAGACTTTACGTGTTGGTGGAAAATATATTTGGATATCGTTCAGCAAAAACTCGAACTGATCTAGATGAATTTTTTTGACATTCACCATGGATTGCGAGAAAGATACTAATTTGGGTATAGTGAACCCATATATCGTTTGAAAGGAAACAATTTACTCTATCGAAAAAAGTAAAAAAATACAGGGATATTTAAGCAAGTTATTTGAGTTGAAATGTGTCTTAGATATTTCACACTTTTTGGAGCACCTTGTAAAATTTATCGCTATAGACAATATTGCAAAATAGATGCCTTAAAGTCTTTTTAATAACTTTTTAAAAACGTTTTTGCTTCAATTTGATCCGTTTTGTTTTTAATCCATTTTTTGTGAAACACTGTATTTCGCAAAAAACTAAGTTATCTCGAAAGCCATGAAAGATAAGTAACCCTTATGAAACACATTATTTTTTATGTTTAATTTAAAAATATAGGGTTTTCCATTTGAAATAACAAAGCTGACGTTTACTTCCGGTATAACCGGAAGTCGCCGGAGGTTGAGCATATTTTCATTCGATAGATCATTGCCGAAAACCCCTAATGTACCATCAACACATATCAACATATCACCCTGTATATTACAAATATAAATATATAGTTTGGTCTGGAATTCGGTTATGTTATTTCAATCGCAACAGGGGGCGTAGCTCAGATGGTAGAGCGCTCGCTTAGCATGCGAGAGGTACCGGGATCGATGCCCGGCGCCTCCAAATTTTTTTAATTCTATGTGCATATCCCAATACAATTAGACTTTTCATATTTAAAATCTAATAATTTGGATTACGAATACTCCTTTAAACTAAAAAGTATCTGACACGTCCATATTTTAAATAGAACACTCTATATATTACTATCTACGTATTTCGATAAAGCAACTTTTGGGGATTCTGTCAATGTAATATTTTGCTTGGATCGCCCTAGCCTCGTATGTTCAACATGGAGTGAGTGAACTAGATTTCTAGTTTACCCTAAGAAACAATCTTAGACCTACGTTTATTAGCGGATAACTAAAAAGTTAATAGGTGCCACTTTCATGAATGGGTAAAAAACTAATTTGTTCGTCGATGGGTACCTACATGTATCTAGAGGTTCTGTACAGTGTTGACCAGCACTTATTTCTCAATACAGCGCATTAAGTATTGTTAAAATATATTTTTCGAAAATTTACTCAAAGAATTGCTGAATTCCATCCATATTATTTCAAGTGAAACCCGCCAGTCGTAATTTTAACTATAATTGAGATAACCACTGGGAAACCTCTCAAACCTTAATGAGTACATCTATAAATGATTCACGTTTATAGCTCTTTAGTTTGTGGTAGTTGGAAACCTTATTATTATGTTCAATGTCAATTTGAATCTTACTAAATAATCTATAGTTTGTTTGGAAAATATAGGAATAAGTGTCATAAGCTTATTTTTCTGAATAAAAATAATAAATACGTTTAAGATATTTTCAAATTAGTCAATAGAAATACAAATATGTGGACTGATTCATGGCTTTTCTATAATCCAAACATATTATAGAGGATTATATGATTCGATAAATGAAATGAACTAGATTTATTGATGTTTTACACCTTAGCTAAATACAGTTTTTCGAATATTTAACTGTGCTCTCAGGGCCAGATTAAGACATAAGAACGCCCTAGGCTGACATCAGTTTGGCGCCTCTAAACTAGAAAAGTAAAAATATAAATACAAGTAAAATGCAACGCGTTTCACACAATATATATATATATGTATTTGTGAAAATGTACAAGTCGATTATTTAAAGGTGGATTTCACAACGCTTAATACTTGAAAATTTTTGTATGATATCGTCAAAATTTCTTTCTTATGGTGCCTCACATTCTATACATAATATTGAGAGGTCAGCAGTTTTATAATCTGTTAAAGAATTTCTTAAGTAATTTTTTACTCGTTTTAACACGGAGAAGGACCTTTCGCCTGTACAATTCGTCACTGGAAGACACATATATATTCTTAAAATAATGTCCATGTTGGGAAACGTACAAATTAAATTTCTGCTGCGGAGTCTTTGCAACCATGACATAGTTTTTGATGTTTTTTCTCAGAATCAGGGGAGTCCAGAGTTTGAATAAAATATTTGAATTGTACTCATTCATTTTCAAAATTACAATCCAAATCTCTAGTATAAATTCCTTGAATATGTCTGCACTTTTCTTTTATTATATTGTCTTCAGTGTTTACTAAGTTTGTAAGAAAACCAAAAGATCCATTGATTTCATCGTACGAATTTTTTCGCCTCTCGAGTGCTGATACTATATTGTCTACAACCACGTAGAACATATTTACTTCCATATCTGTCCTAACATCAAAAGTAGTTTCTCCAACATCAATCTCTCCTGGCAAACATTTCTTTTTTTTCTTCCTTTTCGAATCCAACCTAAAGGTATACAATTTACCGCTTTCCTCGTATTTGTTAAAAGTTGTTCTCATTTCCGTAACAAAATGAATTAGTGATTTATATAGTTGAACGGCTGTCACTATATCCATACTTTGCTTTTGCAAATACTGGCTTGTTTTGTGGAATTGAATTAAAATATCTCTCCAGAAAGGTGCTAGCGAGGTATCATTCACAATAAAATTCAAAGCTTCTTAAAAGCATCGTAACTGTCATAAGGAGCGGTGCAGGCATCGACTCTAGCTGACCATCTAGTAGATGAAAGTTTTTTAGGCACATGTAGTTCTGACCCACTCACAGTTCTGTTACGTGTTAAACACTCTTTCATTATTTCTCACCTAAAGGTTGATGTTGAAAAGAAAGTGTATATTTCTTCCACAAACAAGAAGAAATTTGTTACAACAGGAGAACACTCTGCAGCGCAGGTTCCTACTAAATTCAGTGAATGGGCAGCACATGGTATGAACTTTCCCAATTTGTTATTTTCCTTGATTCTAGCTTGCAAACCAGAATATCGACCAGACATGCTGCTAGAGTTATCGTAAGATTATCCTCTACAATTCTGTATGTCTAATGACATATGTTCTAAAACTTTCAAAACTGCTGTTTCCATACTTGAAGCTTTGTGCCCTACCTTAGCAGCAAATTTAATAAATCGTTATACTACCGAACCATTTTCAATTACATATCTGAGAACAACAGTAAGTTGGTCAGTATGGGATATGTCGGGTGTAGAATCTATCATTATTGCAAAATATTTCGTGTTTTTTATTTCTGATGAAAATTGTTCTCTTAGATCAACCGCCATGAGTTTTATAAATTCATCACAAATAGTTGATGACAAATAAGAAACATTTCCTTTTCCTGGATTGCCTTTTGTTTTAATGTGGGTTTTCAGAAACGGATCGAATTCTGCTAAAAGCTCTAACGAACCTAGGAGGTAGTTACCGTTATCAATAGTTCCAAACATTTCACTAGAACCCCTAAATGCTAAGCCACGCGATGTCAAAAATTTAATAACTGCAACTACTCGTTTAAGTATGTTAACCCAGTAATATCTTCCTGCAAGGTACTGCTTATGAACTTCGGTACCTATTTTCCCTAAGACATTTGATCGCGCAATATACGCCTTCGCATTTCCACAGTCTTCAGAAGAGTTTTCATGTTCAGAAATCCGATGGGTATTTTTCCAGTCGTTGAATCCAGTCATGAAATAATTCGTTTTTGTCCGGTTAAATAATTTACAATACAAACAACATTTCCTGTTATGCTGAATATAATAGCCACTGACGACGTACAGTTTCCCCGTTGTGCAAAGTTTTGAAAAACATATTTTTTGAAGCAAATCTACTGTGAATATCATAAATTCGTTTCGATTTTTGAAAACCAATTTTAGAAATTCCTTGTACATTACAATGTAATTTATGAAACTTTCGGTTATAGCCCATCCAGCTGGGTCTGTGAAATCGACTTTTGAAAATAATTCTGACGTTTCTTGAGGATTGCTTGATGAAAATGCACAGTCCTGAACTTCATCAGTATCAGAATTACATTAGTTTATTGCGGTTTCTAGAAGATACAAAATAAAAATTACATTCTTACACCGCGTTATTCAATTATCTGCTAACCTCTATCCATAATAAACTTTGATATTGCGTTTCCAATCACCCTTTGTCGTTTTTTTTGTTTTGGCGAGCGCAAGGCGCACGTGGCGGTACTTTGCATATTAGCATAATTATCTCTGGCGGCATCCCGTCACTGCCGCAAATCAGCAAAAAGAGATTTGTCTATAGTTACCACAATACCGCATTGATAATCAAAATATATGGATGTAAAGCGGTGCTTTTAAATCTATCCAAGTATTCAAACCCGGCCGACTGAAATAATGATGTCTCTATTCACTAATGTTGTCAATAAAGTTTTGTTTAATATTGGTGCCTTACAAAACATTCGATCTCCACGAAAAAAATACGTATACAGCAAAAATGATTTGCACGACTTGTGACTATCGTTAGTGGTTAGTCCGGTCAGTCGGCGCCTATTTCTTTCACGGCGCCCTAAGTTACAGCCTAGTCAACCTATTGGATAATATGGCACTGTGTGCTCTATGATATTCATTTTCATAGTTAGTGCCGATAAAAGACAAGTGCTGTATCTGTAACAGAGTAAATTAAAACCTTATTTTCTAAATTCAGACCTCCAGATGTTCTGGCGATCGATAATATCCCCTAAAATAGTGAGACATTTAAATAATTTAGTAGACAGTGGAATTTTACTCCTACCTTCAGAAGCCCTAATTATCCAAGGTCTAACGGTTTGGCTGAGAAAGCAGTCTCAATCACAAAAAATGTATTAAGAAAAACCTTAGATTATTATCGCTGATCACCAGGGCTAATTGTTTGTAACCAACATCTCCCCCCTTCCATAATGACATAGGGGAAGGTAAATATTGACGTTGGTTTGCATCCTATTGGCGAAATCAAAAACGCGCGCGCTCGATTTTACCGGACATATTCCGACAGAAATCGGAACGACGTCAATTCGAATTGGACGCCGTTATTAATTCATATATTTATATATATTTTTTGCATTAAGTGTGCGATTGAGTGATTTAAAGTAAATAAATAAGTATTTTTATGAATTTTGTTTTTATTTCTGCCGTTGAAATGACTAATAAGTGCTTAATTTGTGGGTATACGAGTAAAGCTAGAGTTCGTTTACCATTTCATCGGTACTTAAATAAAATAACCGAGACTTATTCCATCAAATTTAAAAAAAAAATTATTTCATCAACAACGTCAAGGTAATATCTTCCCTGTCAAACACATTAGATTTTTGGGTTTATACCCGTCTTTTCTTTTTAAAAATGCTCGAAGTTTAGGATACCTGGAAATATCCACGTTGTCCTCTATGAAAAGGGTGGTCTTCAACATGAAAAATTCACATAATAAGCTTGATGAAGACTTAGATACAGCAGATTTTTTGTGAAAGTACGCTAAAAGCACGGTTTCTGAAACTGCAGTATCAGTCTTTGTTTGGCACCATTTCTTGAAGTATTGATACGTTGCTTCAAATCTCTTCCTCTTGCTGATTCTTCTGTATCCATTTGGCTATTATACAAATCAATAATTTTAATTTCTCTCAATTTCTGATAATAAACTATCAGCTTGACGTTGTTGATAAAAGAAAAATGCTTATAACGCTATAGAAACCGCTCACAGCTGTCTTCATAATTGCATGCGAAAAGTATCGAATTGAATTAATAAAAATCTAAGAATAAATTATGCAGGGAGGAGAAAAAATCTTATATACTTCACGGGATGTAAGTACATTTAGTAGTATAGAACTTTAATGCCTCGACTAGTAAATGTATAAGTAACTATGTGGAGACTTTTACTTTAATTGATTTACGATTTGTTTATTTGAAACACTTGAAGCCAATAACATTGGTTTTTTCTTTTTATATTGTAGATTGCAAGCTTCCTTCTCACGTTCTTTTTTTCATTTGAGTGTTAAGTTTTCCACTTCTTTCTTTTTGTAGCACTGTTTCCACACATAAAATGTAGCTACAGAAGGATCTTTTTCTTTTGGGTTTCGTTGAAGAGTTTCATTTTCATTATCAGATCAAAATAAGAGATTTTTTGAAAGCTGGTTATATGTTTTTAGCTCTGGCGATATGATTTCGCTTTGTTGAATGGATTTGTCTGCATTTCTTCGGGCTAATGGCATATTAATAGTTATTTGTAAAACAAGTGTCACAATGACTCGTTTTGTAGTACGAGTGAAGTCTGCACAACGAACCGCGAAGCGGTGAGTTGTGCAAATCACGAGTACTACAGAAAGTCATTGTGGCACAAGTTTTACACAATATTTTTTATAATTCGCATTTATTTAATTATTTAAATAAAATAGAATTTCATATAATCCCTGTTTTTAAACTAGGAGGGCAAGTTGGCAATTCTGAAGATTCCTAATTGGTGAGATCACAGATGGTTTTATTCAGCACTTCTGACTTTTGACATATTATAACCGGATAATTGTGTAAATTGTAAACAAACTTTCATTCAAGCAAAAAGAGGATGATTATTTGTTTAAAAAAGAGCTTCTTCGTATATGCTCTTGCGATCTATTTATATTACGAGTATATCATGAACAGAATTATTTCTGTAATACATCTTCACATAGATATCTGGTAATTTATCCCAAAAATCGAACGTTTTGTATACCTACATATTGATCCTATACAATATAAAAATAAACAATTGACAAATCATTGATAAATAAACGTTAGCGTGCTTTATTCATTAATATTTTTAATATATAAATCATTCTAATTTACCTTTAATATAATAATTTACTAGCTAGAAAAACGCTAGACCATTTTATTTATAATTTGTGTCAAGGTTAAAGTCAAATGTCAAATATTTCCGGTTACAAACATCAAGGGTTCGTGTTTTCCGAAGGACGGGTAAATGATGTGAGAGCAGACTTACATTTTATGAAATTCAGATGGGATTCTTATTATTCGATCAGATTTCAAGAAAGTGTTGTTAATTGTAGCACTGTCGATTACTGGAGTTTTTTCCTTACTCTGCAAAAATTATAACCATGTCAACATTAAATTTCGTTACATTCTCTCATTGTTATTCAAAAATTAGAATTAATGTTGGCAAAAAAAAGATTGTTAACCTTTACTAATATAACCGAATTTATTATGATCATAAAGGGAGTGACGTCACTAAACGATTGGTGGATCAAAACACGTTTTGCTCCAAGTTACTTTTAATTCGTGACTATTTTTTAAAATGAACATCAATTAGAGTTAGAACGTTGCAGTGGCATTCGATTTTTTGAATTATTCTAGGCAAAAAATATTGATAAATACTCGTATCTTTCCTATTGAAAAAATGTATTTAGCTTTCCTTCACTCACACAATTAGATTTATTTACTTGTCCTATAAATTTACGTTCACTATGTCTCAGTTCATTTCTGATACCACTAGATAGTAGTTGAATTAGTGAAGTAGAGTAGTTCAGATGTAACAATGCAGCTTGTGTATGTGTCGCGTGCTGTGGGTGCAGACGATTCGGCACGAAGTGTGCGAGCTGTGAACTGGGGATCCCACCCACGCAGGTCGTCAGAAGGGCGCAGGACAACGTCTACCATCTACAATGTTTCGCGTGCATCATGTGCGCCAGGCAGCTCAACACCGGAGACGAATTCTACCTCATGGAGGATAGGAAGTTGGTGTGTAAACCTGACTATGAAGCAGCTAAAAATAAAGGTGAGAAACATTAATTTAAAAAAATTTACCTTACAGCCATAATAGTCATATATCTTTTTCTTTCTCTTTTCCTTTTTCTTTTTCTTTTTCTTTTTCTTTTTCTTTTACTTTTACTTTTACTTTCTCTTTTTCTTTTTCTTTTACTTTTACTTTCTCTTTTTCTTTTTCATTTCTTTTTCTTTTTTTTTCTTTTTCTATTTCTTTTTCTTTTCTTTTTCTTTTTCTTTTTCTTTTTCTTTTTCTTTTTCTTTTTCTTTTTCTTTTTCTTTTTCTTTCCCTTTTTCTTTTTCTTTTTCTTTCTCTTTTACTTTTACTTTCTCTTTTTCTTTTTCTTTTTCTTTTACTTTTACTTTCTCTTTTTCTTTTTCATTTCTTTTTCTTTTTTTTTTCTTTTTCTATTCCTTTTTCTTTTCTTTTTCTTTTTCTTTTTCTCTCTCTTTCTCTTTTTCTTTTTCTTTTTGTTTTCCTTCTTCTCATATCCTTCTGCCTTTTTAGGATTGGGATTTCGGCTCTCTTTGCAACCATCAATTTTCATAGTATATTAAATGACTTTCCCATTTTTCGGTATCCTCTTCTTTTTCCATGTCTAGTTGAATATCTTCCATGGTCATTGTCTTCCCTTTGTATCCATCCATTTCAGGTGCTATATTCTAATGTTTTATATAGTCTCTTCAACATCCTCCCTTAATACTTCCTGTTTGTGGTCCGATTCTTCCCTATTTATAATTTCTGTTGGATTCATTTTGCGTCAAATTTATCTGTATAGTATTCTTTCCAGATGTCTAATACTTTCTTCGTTTCCATTTGTAGCTGGTCATTTCTATTACTCGCTGCTTTCATTTCTTTAAGTTTTTCGATTTTTGACCAGACTTTTCTGTTGTGCTTTCTATTTGTTCTCTATATTCTTTTCTCTTCTATTATTTTTACTTTTACTAGGTTCCTCTTCCTCAAATAATTTTTCTTTCCTGTTTGTGTTTTTGTCATAGAATATTCTTTCTAAGTTTATTTCTTTTCTTTTATTAATTTATGTATTTTATTAATCCACCATTTTGCCCGTTGTACGTGTTTTTTAAATTTTCTTCTCGGCATATATTATCTGCTGCTCTTCTGACTATTTCTTCAAATAATATTCATTTTCTTCCAATGTTCTTAATGAATTTTTTTATCCAGCCTTTAAAATTCCATATCTTCCATATTTCTTCAAATAATATTCAATTTCTTCCAATGTTCTTAATGAATTTTTTTATCCAGCCTTTAAAATTCCATATCTGTAATGTGAATGTACATAGTGTTCAACTAAGCGAGAGAAACGGCTGTATCCCGGCAATCGCTCACCGTACAGATTTGAGAAAAAAATATTTATTTTAAATGCGGCCAACAGAAATCACTGAGAAATATTCACAAGTTCGTAGTGAGGTCGCTAGGAAGCTACTACTAGTAATTAAGAAAAGGGGGGTTTCTCCACAATTTGCCAAGATTAGCTGCACTGAAAATGTTCGCAAGTGAATATCGTGTTTATTATGAACATTTTTGGTTTGACTCTTTTGTATCTTATTCTTCAAAGAAAGTGGTGGGTGCAAAGCGAACATTGAAATGTATTACCAGTTAGGGCCTGATAAAAAATAGGGTCCAATAATTATACCCCTTATTGCGCCAAACGATATATTGATAATCCAACGTCGTTAATGGTGAACTTCTCGCATGCAGTGGGGTTATCGACCGACCAGTAATGCATGTTATGCAGATTCACTCTACTGTTGTTATGGAAAGTTGCCTCGTCAGTCCAAAGAATTTGGTATAAACACGAGGATTTGCATTCATCATGTCTATAAGCCCAGGGTAATATTGCAGTCTTTGATCACAATCCCGCTCATTCAAAGCTTAGTGTACTTGGTGTAAAACTATGTGGTAAGGATGTAATCTAAACGTGAAAAGAACTAATATCAATAATAGACTAGGAGATGGTGACAGAAAAGGTTCCACCATTTTCTCCTGCATTCCTTTTTAGGAATTGATAACCAACCCTAAAATATGAAAGATAGAGGTGTTACGAGCCCTTGCGCGCTTGCACGTCATAAAGAAAATGGCTTCTCTCTGTGTGAAAAATTTTAGTATTTTTCCCTGACATTATATTGCATGCCTTTGTAATATAACGGAGTTGGAGCAAATTTAAGCTATAATCATTGATGGCATGCAACTCGCAACGGCCGACGGGGCTCAAAGGGTTACGAAGAAATGAAAAAAAATAGTACATTTCCGTGTTTACAAATTGCAAGCCGTTGTAAAAAATTAGTTTTTTTTATCTCAAAAATACTCTACGGAAATTGGCATGCACCCCTCGTATGACCAAGGGTTGAAAATATTAGGAAAATGTTGTGAAAATTCAATACAACTTTTCCGTGATTTCAAACTACTTCTAATAAAGATAAATATTAATTTTATGACCAAATAATTCTGAAACACAAATGGCATGCATGTTGCACATGATCATTATATTATAAATAATAACAAAAGTTGCAAAAAATTTAATAAACATTTTCGCGTTTTTTATTTGCATGCCGTTTTGTATTTCATGAATACATATTATTCTAAGTATATATCAAAAATGGCATGAGTATCAAACAACACCACCGTATTTTTAATAATAATGAAAGTTTCATAAAATATGTGAAACATTTCCGTGTTTTTATTTTACATGCAATTTTGTATTTTATAAAAAAATATTATTTTAAATTTTAATATTGTGACGAAAATAGCATGCGTATTTACATCTATAGTTCAACAGAAAAAAAATGAAAATTTTTCAGTTGTAATAATTTGTAATTCCCGGGCTCTGTGATCGAAATGCGGCCTTTGCGAAATGTCACAAGGGGTCGCTTCCAGCCTAAAGTAGACGCTACACTTTTATTTTTTCCTCTTGGCCTCAGTGTACATGTAGATACGCAGTTGAAAGCATATAACCGCCACAAAACATTCATAATATTCTATATAATAAGATTATATATTGCAAGTTTCAAAGAGATCTAATAATAAATAACAAAGCTGTCCATTTGTTACTACTGTACAGTGCTGTGACATCGTATATATTGTATTTAATCAAAGCAGTGCAATTGTTCAAATTGATACTTAAAAATCAAATGTTAATTTAATTTTGATAGATCCAGAAGAAACAGATGCAGATGATGAATTAATAACAACACATAATTTTGAAGATGTGGAGGACGAAACTGATGACGATGACAGTGATTGTGGAGCCGAGATTGGAGAAACTACGGAAGATGAATCAGTGTGTAATGATACTGAAATGTTAATAATGAATAATGTATAATAAAAATAATATTTTATAAAATTTTTATTTAAGTTAGGTATTAATACAAGTGTACAGTTTCGTAAAAAAATTTTCAGTTTTCCTCCGGAAAAAAATTAATTTTTTATTTTTACGACTCGTTTTTTTTCCATATAGTAATTTTTTATCAATAAACATGCATGCCATTTGTTATTGAAGTTCAAAATAATATTTACAGACAATGTACAAAAAGGCATTCAAAAAAACAGGGAAATGTTCCTTATTATTATTTTCGTTAAAAAACTTTTTTTAATTTTATTTTTGGACAATTTTTTTATGTCAGGCTTGTGTAATATGCATGTCATTTTTTTATAAACTTTAAATAATGTTTTTTAATTAAATAAAGTCACGGAAATTAGAACAGCGTTTTTTGCAATTTTCGTCATGCATGCCACTACTTTAGTACTTACTGTTGTGCATGCCAAATTTCCTAACGTCAATAAATTATAAAAATTAAGTATTGTTCAAATGGCCTGCAGTTTGAAATCACGGAAAAGTTGTATTGGTCATACGAGGGGTACATGCCAGTTTTCGTACAGTATTTTTGAGATAAAAAAAAAATTTTTTTACAACGGCATGCAATTTGTAATTACGGAAATGTTCTATTTTTTTTCATTTCTACGTAACCCTTTGAGCCCCGTCGGCCGTTGCGAATTGCATGACATCAATGATTATAGCTTAAATGTGTTCCAACTACGTTATATTACAAAGGCATGCAATATAATGTCACGGAAAAATACTAAAATTCTTCACACAAAGAGAAGCAATTTTCTTTATGACGTGCAAGCGCGCAAGAGCTCGTAACTCCTCTATCTTTCATATTTTAGGGTTAGTTACCAATTCCTAAAAAGGCATGCAGGAGAAAATGGGAGAACATTTTCTGTCAGCATCTCCTAGTCTATAAGAAGTGAGATAAAGAAGAAACCATGTTTTTTTTATTTAAAATGATACAGCATTATAAGGAACTCACCATTTTCGACGGTAGTTCGGGATACTCCCAGAGTCAGGCGGAAATGTTCTGGTACTAACGTGCGCCTCCGAAACAACGGTCGGAGAAAGCTTTTCCATTGGCATGTAAGCGTTGCACCAACCTATGAAAAACACTTTTGTCGTAATGATGGCGATGCGGATACCTCACTTGCAGCCATTGAGTAATTTTGAAAGCACTCAAAGGAAACAACAATCATATCAACAGCTTCACCATTTATAAAAGGTATTTTCGATTCTCAAATCAAACTCAAACCGAAGTCAGAATAAATAATTTGACGTTTCTGCTACACATGCTTTTCTCCAATACCTACTTGAGTTGAGGTAAAATATATTGTAGCTGGATGGCTATCCAGAGCATTTTTCAATTAATGTAATTGAACAATGTATAAAAAATGATAGCAGGCACATGGAGTATTTGAGACGGCACTAGAATGCCCATATCTACAGGGGGAGGCTAAATATATTAGTTTTTGATTGAAATACATTTTTTTATGAATATCTCCAGTTTGAAAGAAGATAGAGACTTGGCGTTTTTACTATTCGCATTCACATTTAGCCGCCCTTATACTAGTGTAATAATGTCATTGTCATTGTGTTCAAATTTTTTGGGAAAAATCATGAAATATGTTGAATTCTAGCGATTTTATTAAAAATAACAGGGACATTTCGTGAGGTGCAGCTAATAGAGCAAGAAAAAGTCTTTTTTTAACACTTTGTTCCAAATCAACGTTCACTTTGTCCCCCCCCCCACTTTATTTGAAGAGTAAGATACAAAGAGTCAACCAAAAAAATGTTCATAACAAACACTAATCTTGGCAAATTGTAGAGAAACTCCCCCTATTCACAATTATTTGTAGTGTTACGCCCTCTAGCGGCCATATTATGAACTTGTGAATATTTTCCAGTGATGACCGCATTTATTGTAAATATTTTTTCCCAAATCTCTACTGTGAACGGTTTCCGATATACAGCCGCTTATGTCGTTAAGTTGGCCACCCTGTACATACTTAAACCATATAAGTTCAATCGCATTTATAATTGTTTTTCATTTTGTTTTGTATAGCTGCAGAATGTTTAGATGGAGATCAACCGAACAAAAGGCCACGAACGACAATAACCGCAAAACAATTGGAAACGTTGAAGACGGCGTACAATAATAGTCCGAAACCTGCCAGACATGTTAGGGAACAACTTAGTCAAGATACAGGGTTAGATATGAGGGTAGTTCAGGTATGGTTTCAAAATAGGTGAGTGAAGACTTCATTGATTCACAAAATAAGTAAATAAGAGAAAAATTGTAGACTCATTGGTAGGTAATATGTTTATTGTTTTGTTTCAGAAGGGCGAAAGAGAAGAGGTTAAAGAAGGATGCAGGGAGGACAAGATGGAGTCAATATTTTAGATCAATGAAAGGAGGCTCTTCACCCAGACACGATAAACTATTAGATAAAGACGAAATGAAAGTTGATCTAGATAGTTTCAGCCATCATGGTATGATTATTATCCTACTTTCATTATTTTTATTTTCACTTAGCTCTGGTAAGTTATAAGAAAACTTCATCCAAATACACCCTCATTACTTTCACTGTGAAATAATGGGACATATTTCCCTATTAGAATAAAAAATCTGTCATATTTCTTGCCATCAGGGTTAAAGCTTATTGAGCCTTATATTAGACATATTCTTAAGATCAAGTTTGAATTTGCGATCTATATTCTATATGCACTGGGTAGGTACCTAGGGCTACGTGTCATCCCTTTTTCAATATTTGGTACCAAATTCATTGAAGAAAATTGGTAAAATGCATAACTTTTCACTTTAATTACCTACGGTATGACCATTTGTTGTTTACCACCATGATTATTATTAATTATAAATGTATCCATATTCATTACTATTCGAAAATACTTTCAACATCAATTAATATTTTTCAGATCTCAGTGACGATAGCTATGGTACTGTTGTTAATATGGGAATGGATCAAGACGTATCTTCACCTCATAGTGGTATTGGAAGACCGTCTTTTCTCCACGGGGCAGCGTCTCCTTCATATTTACCTGGACATGCTTCTCCTCACGGCCACGACCACTTTTCCTCATATCCAGATCAACTATCAGTGTACGCCAGCTTAGGTAAGACAAATGAGTGTAAGTTTGTTAATTTCTGATCATTTTACGCCAATATTATGATTGTACTTTATTCAAAATGAAATACTATAGGAAAATCTTCCCATTTTGGCCCTTTTTTATTTCTACAATTAATGAAGTTGAAGTATTGCGGTATACCTTTTGGGAGTATATTTGCCCTATGAAATGATACACTGAACAAGGAATGGTCCAAAGAGACATGGCATAGATAGTTTCACAGAGTGCTTTATCAAAAATGGGATGCATGGTGTTTAGAATTAGGAATAGGTCGTGGAAAAGATACAACTGAACAACAGAATTGCGTTGTATGTCAAATGGCTAGAAGAAATCCGAGTGTTTATCATCCAGAAATTCTGGAAGTCATAAGTATTTCAGTGGAAACTATTTGTAAAAGACTTCTTGCTCGAGGGTGGTACAGCAGAAGATAATGACCCTCTAATTCAGGTTATTCGAGATCTAGGAAGATAAGATAGACTCCAGGCTGCCATATTAATCCCCAAATATATGGGAGGAACTGTAATATTCTTAGGAGGTATTATGATCGGAACAAAAACTCCTTTTCTTCCATTCAGCCAACTTTAATTGGTACAATATATATGGTTTTGGTGTTAAAACCCGTAGTTAGGTCTTGGAGAGATGCACTTGGAGAAAACTTCATCGTATGGCAATTTTCGTACTGGCAGATTCGCTAAAGAATTTCTGTGGGGCCAGCTCAAATGGCGGATAAGAGATCGTTGAGATAATCTAGAAAATGAGGTACAACTCATCCATGCAGCATCAGCTGAATGGGAAAACATACCCTAAGATAATGTTGATAACACAATCAGAAGCAGTCCAGCACGAATTAAATAATGTATAAGGACTAGGGTGGCAATATAGATTATTAAAATTACATTTACTGTTTGAACCCTTACTGTGTGGAATCTACTCATATACTATTTTAAATTAAACTAACCCCGTTTCTAAATAATTCTATAATTTAAAGAAAAAATTATCAAAAATTCTAAAAAATTGACAATTGTTTTGATATTACTAAATATCATCTTCGGATTGACTGAAGTTGCATTTCATGTAATGCCTACCAGAAATTTCCTCAATTTCTATATTTACTAATTAAACGATTCATTAAATTTTTAAATATTCACAAATTTTCAAATTCATTTACCAAGATAACAATTATAGAGTATTTACCCAAAAATCTTTGGTTTTACACTTTTTAATATTCTATAAAAATTCAAATCTCCTCGCTGCAACTACCACTTCTAATTATTTGTTTTTTTACTTTACTACCCTGATTTTTCATAAAAAATGAAGTTAATTTCATTTCCTTCTTCAGTTTTTATCTCATTACATCTGCTATCATTTATCCTTTCACTGCCCTCTTTTCTGTCTTGTCTTCTATTCTCTATTCCGCTATTCATTTGTTATAGTTTTTATTACTTCTAACTTGTTGTCTATTATTCTCATTTTCCCTCCAATTTCTTCCCACTCCATGATTTTGTTCTCTATAATATTCTCTTCTCCCTCAATTGTTCTCATTTTCTGACATTGTTCCGTAATTTCCATTCCTATTTTTCTGATAACAATTTTGTTGACTGTCTCCTTGCATATTTTCATTCATATTTCTTCATATAAACTCTTCATTCTCAATTCTTCTTAATCGGAATTCACCTAAATTTAAACTTCTTTCAATTATTAATAAATAATTTGTAATTTTTTTAATGTCATGTATTGCAATATTTTCTATAACATATCTATTAAAATGTCTGGAAATATACAATACAATATCTTCTTCCTTCATTTTTGTATTTAAATATTGTACAATAGTATATCATTTCAGGACATAATAATTTAACTTTGTATTTTTACTGTAATCAAATTTTCCAATATATAATTTTTCTCTGAATGAGTTTTGTGATGTTTCTCCCCAGAAATATTCCATGAACTAATGCATCTCCCTCCAAATTTAATCTTATACTATTTCTTTAGAATCTTCAAATTGATTGATTTTATTCCATGTTCGGTTTTTTATAATTAAAATTTTTTCGGATGTATCTTATTAATATTCCCATTAAATTTAAATTTTGTCTCAACTTTTCAAATATATTCTTCATATCTACTTTCTTGTTTCTTCCATATATTGTTCTCTAGAAACACTTGCCTTTTCTTCTATTTGTCGTGTTAATGTCTCTTCTGTCTTATTTATTTTCTTCTCGGTTTTAACAATTTTATTGCCAAATTCATGAAAAAATTTCTTCGTTTCTTCAATACATTCTTTTTATGTTTTACTAATGTCTTCCAATTCCTTTTCTACTCCGTTTTGTTGAATATTATTTTTCTGTCATAATTGTTATTCTTCTTTTAATGTTAACATTATCCTTTTTAATGCCATTCATCTCTTCTTTAATTCCTTCTTTGAATTTTCCATTCTGTTTAATAATATCTTGTTTGATAATATCAAATTTCTTTTCAATATTCTTATTCATATTTCTCATATCTTCTCTTCTATGGTCTTCCATACTTCTCATATTTGTAACCATATTCATCATATCCTCTTTTCTATTTTCTTCCATACTTCTCATGTATTTCGTCATTTCTTCAAACCGTTTATTTATATTCAAATATTCTGTAGCACTGATACGATCTTCCATACTCCTATTTTCTTGTTGTCCATCACTGTCTCTTTCACTTTCATCTTGACTCTTCCCTCTAATATAGTCCCTGGTCTGGTCATCATTTTTAATATTTAAATCTTATTATATATATATATATATATATATATATATATATAATGGATATTTTTGTGGGGATTTGACAATAAGAGTAAATTCTTTCAGATATTTATTCCCGAGATTTCGAATAATTTTTATTCATTATCAAGGGCTATAAATAATTGGTCAATGTTATCATTATTGATAATTAAATGAAATAATAAATACTTACATAAAATCTATAGCGAATTTTGGAGTAGTTGTAAATTTTTATAATAAATATCTGTAATAAGAAATACATTGCTCGCAGTAAAAGATCGCTAACCAATCTAATCGCCTCTCATAAAAGTGACAGTAGATTATATCCTGATAGATGTGCTTTAGCGGAACACGTGTTTTATGAAGGCCATTCTATGGATTATCAATCTGCCAAAGTCTTAGCAATAGAAAGTAATTATAGAAAACGCCTTTTTTTGGAAAAAACATATATTGCAGAACAAAATTATGTAATAAATAAAAAAACAGATTCAAATAACCTTAGTGTTATCTATGCATATCTTTTAGATTATGAAAAAAGAACAGAAGATTCATAAAATCTTTAATTTTATGATAAAAAAATATTTTGTTTATTGTCATATTGTTTTTTGAGTTTTTCATTGATTTATGCTTAAAAGAATTTATTATAAAAATTTACAACTATTCCAAAATTCGTTATAGATTTTATGTAAGTATTTATTATTTCATTTAATTATTAATAATGATAACATTGACCAATTATTTATAGCCCTTGATAATGAATAAAAATTATTCGAAAGCTCGGGAATAAATATCTGAAAGAATTTACTCTGGAGTCTTATTGCCACATCCCCACAAAAATATCCATTACAAATATCTTTCTTCTATGTATATATATATATATATATATATATATATATATTCAACCAAAATTTTAAAAATATTTTCAAATTTCTTTTTAAATGCCAAAAATAAAATAATTATGCCAATTTTTTTAAAATGTTATATATGTTCCAAAACTCCTTAATTTATGGATCCCCACGTTGGTGCGCTAATTATTATGGAAAACTCCCTTCAATTTCTATATTTACTAATTAAAGGATTTATTGAATCTTCAAATATTTACAAATTTTCAAATTAATTCACCAAAATCACAATTATAAAAAACTCATTAAAAGATCTTTGGTTTTACACTTTTTAAAATTATATAAAAAAAATTTTAATCTCCTCGCTGCGACTACTACTGCCAATTATATCTTTTTTTTTGACCCCTTTGATTTTGACCTAACTATGTTCAACTTGCTGATCCCGGGGTTGGTAAATTGCGCACAGCGGTCAGTTTGTAGCCAGGTATACCCAAAATGTTTCTTTTTCATAGGTAAATTGCGCACAAGTGACCCTAAAGAGGGTCTAGGTATATGGCATACAACTTTCTACCGATTCCACGAATTTTAAAAGTTAGGTTAGGTTATGTTAGGTTAGGTTAGATAGTTTACAAGAAGTGTTCCTTTCATCAACTTTTATTCATTGATTATATCAGAAAGAAAAGGTTTTGAGACTAAGGATACAATTTGACCGCTGTGCGCAATTTACCTATACAGAGACTTAATCCCCTGGCAGCAACTACCTGACGAACCCTTCCCAATTTTGGGAAACTTCATGACCTCTGTGCGCAATTTACCTACGCCCGCTGGTCCCAGCTCCCTCCTTACAAATTCTTCTCAACTTTCAAATTTCTCTAACAAATTTCAATTATCTTTTCAATTTAACATCTTGAAATTTTTATTTTTATTTATTATTTTGACTCTATGTTTCACTTGCTGCTTCCGGCTTGCACCTTACGAATACTTTTTCACTCCTCAAATCTTGTCCTCTAACTGATCTTATCTTCTTTTTCCAATTTAATATATTCAAATGCTGCTTATTATTTTATTATCACCTTCCAATATTTTTCATTGATTTGATTTCTTTTGAAATGTTTCAAATTTCAAAATTAATCTTTCTTGACTTTTTAAAAGTATCTGTCATCAATCTAATATTTATTCCTCATCATTTTATATCTCCTAGTAGCTATAGATCAACTATCTCCCAATATAATTATTATTTTAAAATTAACATAATAATTATGGCCTATAGCAATTAAATTGATCTACCTGCCTTGTAGCTTTATCATCCCGAATTTCTACGCTAGTCAAATTAGCATTTTGAGCTATATATTCTGAAAAAATTTGGTTGTCTACCTTAGGTAGGGTCACATTCGCATATAACTGCTCCATAATGATAAAAATACATACAAAGTCTGCAGAAACTATCTATTTTGAAACGTGTTTGAACAATCACTAAAAGCGGATTAGGTTATATTTACTTGACATCTGTCTGAGCATAACCTCGGATGTTTACCAAAGCTTCGTGTTCTTCTTTACCGATCGACTTCAGCCAGGGCTGCCCCAAAATACAACCCAATCTTCTCAATCATTTTGACACCGATTAAACCATCAGTGACGTCATCATAAATTTTAATTAGTTCATTTTTAATAAACTTCAAAAGTTCAAGCCCCCATTATTACTTAAGAAGACAGTTTAAAAGTAAATAACTCCCTAGATTTTTCTGTTGATTGACGACTTCATATTGTGGGTCTTTTAAGTATCTTCTAATTTCTAATACTTCAAGGAAATCTAGTGCTTGATTCTTATCACAAATATGTAGTACTTCTAGTTCTATGTTAAGTAGATGCTTTGCGTAATGAGATTTCTCTGGTTGTTTTAATCTGCATGCTCGTAAGTGTTCACTGTGTCTAATTTCAAAATTTTTGTGTGTTTGACTCAAATAGACAACAGTTTTATTTACATTTAACAATTTTGTACTCGCCTCACAACAGGTGCGTGCCCAGGATTTTGCTTGGGGGGGTCAGACCAAAAGGGTATTTTTGGGACAGCTGCAATTTCCCCCAGCCATGCGGTGGTCAGGATGTCCTCCTCCAGAAAATTGTGAACAAATCAGTATTCAATATTGCTGGTTTAGGCTAAATGAGAGTGCTGCTATCTGTAACTTCATAAAAGTTATTTTACTTCAACATTCTTTAATTTTGAGTGAGGTACTGTCGTCTGTATTTGAGTGGAGCTTCTCCTACTTCACAATTTAAACTATTTGTGGGAGTTGTACGACATGCCGCTAGTATTAGTCGTATTGCATTGTTATGTAGAGTATCTAATGGTCTTAAAACATTTGGTGTAGCTGAAGCGTAGGCTGCACATCCGTAATCTATTTTGGATCTGATGAGTGTTCTATATATCAGTAACAATAGTTTTCCTTTAGCTCCCCAGTGTTTATTTAATGTGTATGTTTAGTGCAGGTTGACAAGAGAAGGTCAGTTTTATAATATGATTTTTCCAGTTCAGGTGTTGGTCAAATATCATGCCAAGAAATCTTATTTCTTCATCATATATCATGCATATTATGCATTTTGTTTTATCGGCACTGAAGGTCATGCCAGATGCTTTTGACCATAGTTCTAGTTCAAGTTGTTTTTGTAGCAGGTTTTGTAGCTGTGCTGCTCAAGTTTTTCTATTTCATAAATAGAATAGTCATCTGCATATAGTCGATCTTATATGGGTGTATCAATATTTTGTGTAATGTCATTAATTGCAATAAGAAACAGCGTTAGGCTTGAAACCGAGCCTTGGGGGGTTCCATTTTCTTGTGTTTTAGTATAGGAAATTGTTCCGTTCACCTTTACTTGAAAGTTCCTATTTTAGAGAAAATTGGTATCCTTGGTATCCCCAGTTTTGTAGGTTTAGGAGAATTTTGTGGTGCCAAGTTCCGTCAAAAGCATGATTGAGGTCGAAGTAAATTGCTAGACATTTTTGTTTTTTTGTTGAAGGCTTCGTGTATTTCACTTTCTAAGTCGATGATATTGTCCAAAGTTGATCTATGAGTTCTGAAACCAGATTGTTCGGGTATAAGTTGAGTATTTGCTTCAAGGCACCAAAGTAATCGACGATTGATTATTTTTTCAAATAGCTTGCATGCGTTGCATGTGAGTGCTATCGGCCTATATGATTCCGGCAGAAAAGTAGATTTTTTGGGTAGGTATGACTATTGCATTCCTCCAAATTTCTGGAAACGTGTGATTGGACCATATACAGTTAAATATTTGCAAAAGAAGTTTCTTAGCACTGATAGGTAAGTTTTGAAAAAAGATAACTGGGATATCATCTGGGCCGGGTGATGTATTGTTCATGGAGGATAAAGCGTCCTCGAATTCTTCCTCTGCTATCAAGGTGTTTATAGGATTTGAGTAGTCTTCAATATGTATGTCTAGTTTCTCTTTGTTCAGTTTATAATTGAGAAATTCTGTATCGTATATTTCGCTGCTAGAATTTTGACTATATAGTTTTGCTAGTACTTCAGGAGTTTCTGCATTATTTGTGGCGATGTCATTGTCTTTCTGTAATGCTTTTATTCCGTAGTTGGTAAAACATCCGGAGATTTTTCTAATTTTTTTCCTACAGTTGAGATAGGGTTGGAGCTATTTATTGATTCCACATATTTTTGCCATGATTCTTTCTGTTGGTTTTTAATGGCAAGTCTTGAATAGACTTTATGCTTTTTGTATTCTGTGAGGTTATCGGTTGTTTTATGTTTTCGGTATCGATACCACGCGTTCTTGCTTGCTTTGATTGCTTTCTCGCATTCATAGTTCCATCATGGTACGGGATTGTGTCTTTTTGTGTGACGAGTTTTGCCGATTTCTTTGTATGCTGCCTTCAAAATTATATCGTTGAAGCTGTTTATCGTAGAGTTAATGTCTGCAGAAAAATTAGTATTAGGTATGTTATTTTCAATATGTGATGCAAATCCTTCCCAGTTATTTTTTTTAGATTCCTTTTTGGTGAAGGATTAATGATTTGTGTTGTTGGATTATGATTTATATTTTTATAATTAAAGGAAAGTGATCACTGTCATGTAGACTATCTAAAACTTGCCAGTCAAGTTGTGTTACTAGATTTGGGGTGCACATAGTTAAGTCTATGGCCGAGAAACAGCCATTAGATGCGTTGAAACGAGTCATGCTTCCATTGAATAACAAAGCAAGATTAGAGTTATCGATGAAGTTTTTTATTATTCGACCTCTTGCATCTATTTTTTGTGAACCCCAAGAGTAATGATGTCCATTAAAATCTCTCAAAATAATACGGGGATTTGGTATTTGACTTATGAGTATTTCCAGTTCGTTTTCCTCTAACACAACGTCTGAAGGTAGGTACAGGTTGCATATGTGTAATTTGGTTTCTTCTATGCGTACAGCTATTGTTTCAAGGTTTGTTTGAAGATTTAGTGGTGTTGTCTTCAAATTAGATTTTATATACATTGCAAATCCCCCGCTTGCTCTGTTTCGGTTACGATTTTTAGAAAAATGTATGTGGTTTTTAAGGATGTGTGTTTTGTCGTTTTTGAAGTGCGTTTCTTGAAGTGCTATGATGTGTGGTGCGTTTTCGGCTAATAATAACTTGAGCATGTTTAGATGGATATAATATCCATTTAAATTCCATTGTAATATTGAGTTGAAAATTAGTTTTAAATTTTAATAGGTGCTGTCACTGGAGGTATCGATATCCAGATGTTTTTCCAATTTTTTTCTTAATTTAGTGCAGCGCGTTTTGTGGTTCTCTCGGTTAAGTATGGATAAACTTGTAAGAGTAATTGGATTAGACTCTATATGTTTGAAGTGTACTCTGTTGCTAAGTTTAATGCATCTGTGTCTTTTAAGCCGTATGAATTTTCGAGCAGACATTTGAACTGATCGATGTTGAGTATAGGAACGGGGGGTTTGGTCTTCAAAATTTTGTAGCTGCTTCAATGTGTTCTGGTTCGATTGTAAAGTTAGTTTCGGATGTACTTTGCTTTCTTGCTTGCAGTGGACGTTTTGGTTTTTTAAAATCGGTGTTTATGTCATCAGATGGTGGGAGCTCCTCGTTGGATGGTGAAACGATTTCCAAATGTGTTCGTTTGTTGGATAGTTGTTTGTTTAGTGTGCTACTGTTGTCAATTATTTGGTCTTCCGTAGTGCTGGCGGTAGGCGTCGGGAGAGTTAAAGAGCCTGATCGGAAGGTGGCTGGTGGATTTAGTGACGTAGAGGTGTTTGTGTAGGAGGTATTAATGTTTTGAGGATTTGTGTTTGGAGTGGAGGATTCAACGGTGTCAGAATTTATTAGCTGTACTGATGGTGTGCGCAGTGAGTTGTTTTAGGCAGTGGGAGCTGCTGGTTCATTAGGGACGAACTGTGTATTTGAGCATTTCGATGCTTGGTGTCCAGTGAGTTTGCAGTTGAAACATCCCTGGCTGTCTTGTGTAATGAATATGCGATAAGATGATTTTGAAGTCAGGGATTGAAAGGGTGACAGGTGTTGCTACATATACTTGACGTCTAAAACTTAAAATGTGTATGTATGCCAGATCTGTTGCACCAATTAGTAGAAAGGATAGTGGAGATAATAATTTTAGTCCTATATTTTCGAGCTCTGTGGAGATAGTTTGGTGCGGAATTGTAGGGCATACGTTGAAGACAATTCTCTCCGAGGGAGTTAATAATCTGTGGCTTTGATTTTTTCTCCATTAACGGTAATTTCACCATGAAGTTGTAGGAAATTATCGACACAATTTTTGCTTGGGAGATAAACGCAGACTCTGTTGTTTGATATCCTTAATGAAAAAAGTATGTTTTTTGGTTGTACAAGTGGTCCTAATTGAAGAAGGTAGTACTGATAGCTCCATCAATGGCGTTGAAAATAATTGCTTGATCTTTAGTAGGATATTTAGTCGTGGTTTGGCTTAGAACGTTGGAGTATGATTTCGGCATTGGGTTGGTAATGTTTGTAGAATTCTCGTTTAATTTATAGCGACTTTTCATAATATAGATTAGTGTGCTTATAAAATGTAGGGTACTCACAGTTTTATTATTTTATCACTTTTACTGGACTACACTACTAGTTTTTGCATAGGTAATTAATAATAGATTTCGAGACCAGCTAATTAGTTTGTCGATATATACGTCCGTTCTGTTTCGACGTCAGAACGGTACAACATTACTTTCTGTTTTTAAAAGAAATTGTTGTATTTGTTGCTAAATATAATATCTTTGAAATATTATTCGAAATATTATCAGCATATGTGATGGTTTTGTATTTTTTGTATTTCTTTAGTTTGTTTAGGAAATATTAGTTGTATTACCAATTTTTCCTCTCTTTAATTGAGTAATTTATTTAGTATATGTAATGAATAACCGTTGGATGTTGCTATCAGTAAATACCATTATGTTTATTATTTTGAAATATATCAATTGTTAAAGTTATATTTGAAATCTATTCAATTTTTGATAAACTGCATGTTGTTTCAGGTCAAGGTGCCCACCCAGCTTTATCCCTTGCTCACAATATTCCTACAGGAGCAGACACCGATATCAGCAACGATAGCAGTCCTCGTGGTTACCCCGACTTTCCCCCAAGTCCCGATTCTTGGCTAGGAGAACCGTCCAGCGCACACTACTGACCCCCCTCCGCCGATATGATTTGTCAATTGAGTCATTTACCACAAACTATACCAAAGCGTCAGTTACCAATACCTCGAAGGACACACAAAGATCATGGGTCAAAATCAATGAAGATACCGAAGGAGAGTTACCAAATTTTGGAGAAAATGCCACTGCTACACAAAGTGTGGAAGAAGTTTGGAGAATTTTGTTCAAATGTTAGGTTGCACAATTATCGGTCAATTTCAAAAAAGTATTGTACAAAGTTATGGGGATAAGTTGTATTGAAATTGGCTGTGACCAAAAATTTATGTTTTTTGGGGGGGAAAGAATATCATACGAAGCTTTATCTAGGTTTTACTAGATTGTTTTACTCAATATTTGTAATGATTACGGTAATGGCAAAAAATCTACAAAACATTCGCAATGGATAAAGCAGTTTTTTAAGAAGAAATGAAAGATAAAGGGTAAATAAGGAGAATCCTATATTAACAAAGACAATATAATGAAAGAAAATGAGAAGAAGAGAGAAATTTGGGATTACAATGGAAAAGTTATAGAATGAAACAAATGGAAATCATCAGAAAGGAAACTAATTAAGTAATCAATGGACTCAAAGAAAAGATTACTTATGACAAGCTGTAAATCCAAATAAAAAACAGAAGGAAATAGTTGAACCGAAGTACTAGTACTTTATATTTGTAGACTTTGCCATTATTGTTTTCTGCAAGCAAAATCAAAAAAAAAACTCAATAATTAGAAGATTATTCTAATAACTATCATGATATTCTTAGTGAAAACGGCTAACTGTTTGTCGTTTTTCCTACAATGGAAAGAAAATATATTGTACAGTAGGTAATACCTACATTCTAGTCAATGAAAAAAAATGGTCTGTGTCTGTTTTAATATTCTAGTCGTCAAAGTATTCAATTTTATTTATTGTTTATATAATGTCTATCGATAAATATAAGAAAATATGTCAAAATTGTGTTTTATTCGGTTTCCACAAGAAGTACATTGGTCAGTCATTGGATATTACACATACAGGTGAGTCAGCTTCATACAGTTTTTACATTTCGTCTTATAGAATTCTCTCTGGTATCGATATCTATATCGATTGATCAAAACTTAAAAGTCTTACTACTATCTGCCTATATGAAATACATGAAATTTGTGTAAATACACTTGTATAGCTTTTTTAAAATGTATGAATGTACCCACATGCAGGGCAATTTCGTACAAGCTATGGGGCAGATTTATATATGCGAAAAAATATCAAAATGCAAGTACTAAAACAAAGCGTTCATGAAAATAAAAGCAATAAGTAATTCTTATTTAGTAGTACTATCAATAATTTGAAAAAAATATCACAATCAACATAAGGAATTAGGAACTTGAAGAGCATTATCTTCACAGCAATAGTATTAATGTACATTACAAAAAGAGATTTTTGTTGAATCCTAAAATGTTGGCGGTCCTAGCTGTCTTAGCTGATTTTGGATCGGGTAATATCAAAACTACATCTGATAGATCTACTGGTCCTTTATCTTTCACGTATGGAAAGACCAACTTGATAGAAGATTCTGGTTTCTTCCTGAAAAATGAAACCATTACCTCTGTCAAACTGTAGTGTTTGTTGATTTGTCCGACGTAGCAGATAAAGGACCTCTTTTCTCAAATTTTACTAGCACTAAGGCTCCTTCTTTGATATTTTCAGGATCAATAGGTATCTTCTTCTTCGTTCTCCTCAAGCACGTCAAAAGGAGAGAAAAAACTTTCTCTTAGGATATCTGTTTCACTGTCACTACAAATTATTTCAATTTCTTTGGTTTTATTTCTTGTGGGTTTACTTGATTTGACATAATCTTCATTTAACATTTAACAATGATGTATGGCCACCTGGAGTTTCATTAAAATGGTCAGTTGAATCTTCATTGTCCCAAGAAGCCTCGCCTCCTCCGACGATGGATTCTCTTCAGCATGTAACAGTTAATCAAGTAATACGGCATGTAAGTAAAAGTTCTGACCTTTCTCGTCCCGTAGTAGTAGCCATCACATCTGACAAACATGCTATAACCGTATGTAAATCATACAGCTTTTCGTGTGATAAATCATTTCAGTTTACAAAAGATTCAAACAATGACACTAACTTTTCGCTGGACCCGATGACTCCTCCTACGGTCAAATTAACACAGGAGTCCTCTACTGGAGGCAATCGTTATATTATGTCTAGATTAAATGGACCGGCTATTTTATCATCTCTCAAGTTATTCCTCGCCTATCTACATGACCAACCATTCGTCTGTATATTTCCAAGGTTATACTTTCACAAGTGTAAAGGTGTTTTTAGCATCCGAGGGTCGGCCCGTTGATCCCATAGCTTTAAGGGCAATTTATTGTAACTTTCATGATTTTTATGGCATAAGCTCAGTTGAATTGGATGAAAATATATCCACCTACAGAACTTACATCACATCCGAACGGAGAATTCGCCAACAAAAAATTAGAGATATAATAGCCATGACTTTACTGCCGATTCTTCCAAGAAAAATTTTTAGTTGATAGGACGTGTCCAGAGGAACTAGAATCCTCACTTAGTTTTAAGGACAGTAAATTAAGAATGGTTCTAATTAATATTCAGTCAATACGCAATAAAACGGACGAGTTGTATTTGTTTTTGGAGAAATTGGGGCTCCCGCATATAGTTGCTATTACTGAACACTGGCTATTAGCACCTATTTTTATTGAAAAATATCGAGTTATTGGCAGATATGACAGGACTACTTCAGCTCACGGTGGAACCCTAATTTTATCTTCTGGCGAGGACTTCTCGGCTGTATTAAAATATGACTTTCTACAAGTAGAAAATACTTTTGAATTTTCCATAATTTACAACAAAAATATGGATTTATATATAATTTGTATTTACAGACCACCTCAATCAAATGTTCATTCTTTTTTGAGAACCTTCTAAATTTACTTGACGCTCTGCCTGTTAAGAGCAAAAAAGTTTTATGCGGTGATTTCAATATTGACTTTACTAATGGTTGTGCCACTCAAAGGTCTTTGGTATATATTTTTGAGTCGTTTGATCTAAATATGCACGTGGATTCACCAACTCGTACTATTAAAACAACTTCGTCAATTTTAGATTACATAGTTTCCGACTTTCTACCCCATGATGTGAATCACTTAGTAATTAACTCAGGTCTCTTTGACCATGAAACAGACTTTGTATTACCTCGTAAACCTCTAAAGAAAAACACTCTGAGTTTCTCTGAACAAAATTTCACCAAATTTCATAATTGATTGGATTAATCTTTCTGAAGATATTGACTCTAAATTTTTGGAATTTATTAATAAAATTATCAGGTGCTTCAATACATCATTTCCTCTTCGCTCTCGTAAAACTTAACATCACAAATCATGGTCTACGAAAGGAACACGTACTTCATCTAAGATTATGAGATCACTCATGTACATTAAAAAATTCACAGACAATCTTCACATACTCAATTATATCAATAACTACAAAATATTGTACCGAAAAACTATCAAAGCTATTGAACAGAACTACGAGTGTTATAACAATCGCATCTAAAGAGCTTGGTCTCCATATTGACAGTGTCCTTAAATGGTCTGTACATGTAGACATTTTAGCGAAAAAATTATTCTCGGCTTGTTTTGCCATTAAATCTATGTCTAAACAACTTGATTCTTGTACTGCTTTAACAACTTACGACTCTTTGTTCGAATCGCACCTTCGCTATGGTTTGCCTTTCTGGGGTCTTGTAGTTTGCACCTCTTCACATCCATTTTCAATCTACAAAAAAGAGCTATTCGTTACATTTATGGCTTGAGTGGTAGGACGCATTGCAAATTCTATTTTAAAAAATATAAAATTTCAACTCTTCCATCTGTATTCATTTTGGAATCCGTGTGTTCGGTTCGAGAAACACTTTCACAATTAAACTAAGAGGCCAATTCATAGTTACCGTACTAGAAGAAAAAATTTCGATTTCTACTTAACAATACCCACCTCTGATCTGGTAAAAAATTCCATCACCTTCAAATGCCAAAAAACTATTCAATCAACTACCTTTAGAATTAAAAGTGGCAAATACATTCAATAGGTTCCGGAGATTGACAACTCTTCCAGCTGTATTCATTTTGGAATCCGTGTGTTCGGTTCGAGAAACACTTTCACAATGAAACTAAGAGGCCAATTCATAGTTACCGTACTAGAAGAAAAAATTTCGATTTCTACTTAACAATACCCCCCTCTGATCTGGTAAAAAATTCCATCACCTTCAAATGCCAAAAAACTATTCAATCAACTACCTTTAGAATTAAAAGTGGTAAATACATTCAATAGGTTCCGGAGATTGACAACGGCGTTTCTGCTTGAGACACCTTATTATTCAGTGACAGAATTCTGCAATCTACCCTAAACTTTTGAGTTACATCGGCGTAGTTCAATATTTGGTATGATGTACGACGCTAACATTGTATTATAACTATTAATTTAAATATGGATTTTTATAAATTATGTTTTGTATTGTTAGTATAGTCAGTATTTTTCATGTACCTTTATATTATTTTTTATATACTTTTTTTATATTTATCTATTTTTAAATTATTTCGCTTTGTCCATAGAATTGTATAATTTTTCATGACAATAAAGCTTATGTCTCTCTCTCTCTCTCATTTAATAAACTAAACGGTCTCTTTACTTCTCTCATTTCACTTCTTCGTTCTTTTTCAAATATCTTTAATTTTCTCTAATTCTTCAAATCCATTCCCCTCGGGCGTATCTGTGTAAATTCTTCATTTTCCAAATGATCGACCTTTTCTTGTTTGTGTGCGTCTTTGAAATATCGGAAAAGGCATTATCATTTCTGGCGTCTTCAATACTTTGGAAGTAGATGGTGCAGGGTTATCAAGATCTATCACTTTTGATGCAAGATTTTGTGAAAGCAATGAAGGCGATACATCTCTGAATTAAGTCGGAGGTGTTTGAGCAGAAACATCACTAAGTTCAGCACCAACTGTAGCAAGCTCATTACCAGTTATTGCAAGCTCAACACCACCTGTACTTTCATTGGGGTTTGTTACAGAATTTGAATGATACACCTGAACCGGCGCAAAATCATCATTATTGAAATTCAACTTTGTTTGATATGTACAATTTGATTGCGCACATATCACTCATGGATTTGTGGACTGTGTTAAAATAAATAAGTTTCCTTCGATGTTACTTGCTATGTACAATTTATTTACATCTATTTACACTGGTTTATTTACACTAAAATATTTACACATCAACTGCACTGTAGAAATGGTTTGTTGTTTATGGGTACTTGCCCGATTGTATGCGTATTAAAAATACTTCACGACTTGTGGGAACTAGCCCGACTCTTTTAATAATTAAAATTATGGTACATCATAGTTACAACACGTTCGCACGCCAGAGCTCTTGCTTTCACCATGTTTTGAGTTATACTGCCGCAGGCTATCTTTTACTCTGCGCATGATTCAGCCTCAGATGCTTGCCGCAGACGACATCCAGGATATGAACTTTACACTTATAAATGTTAGTATATTTCGTGTTGCATAATGTTTGCAACATGCTGGGGCGTCAGGCTTCTTTGAAACCATATGCTCTCAGTTTTGTTAATTATTGTTATTTTAAACAGTAGTTATTCTTGCCTAAAGAATTTTAAAAAGCACCTTACTGATATTTAAAATGTTGTGGGTACAAGCCCGAAATTTACAAAAGCATTTCGCTTGTAATTAAAATGATTGTGGGTACAAGCCCGAAATTTACAAAAGCATTTTGCTTGTAATTAAAATGACTGTGGGTACAAGCCCGAAATTTACAATATAATAATTTTGATGACTTATTTGAAGTCTTACTAAATGTTGCAACATTTTTTTGTTAAATATAATAATTAATAATTTTAGGTGCATTACCTTTTACATATCAACTTATTATTCTAAATTTATATACACATATTTACATATTTTTTTAAATATATTTATTTATAATTATTAGCTATAAAGGGGCAAAATTTCCATTTTGGTCACTGATCTCTGATACGTTCCAGAAACTGTTTGGACGTCGCAGACTCTGACCTTGCCATCCTTTCCAGGTATGACTTTAATAATTCTGGCCATTGGCCACTTCAATGAAGGCACGTTGTCCTCCTTTAATAAAACTAAAGTTCCTTCTTGAATGTTAGGAACTTTTTTATACCATTTAGGACGGTTTTGTAAAATGGTTAAATAGTCTTTGGACCACCTTTGCCAAAAATGTTGTTGTTTTTGGCATACAATTTTCCACAATTTGAGTTTGTTCTCAGGAGTATTTGTCACATTCGTTTCGGGATAAGAGGTTATAGGACATCCTACTAAAAAATGCGCGGGAGTTAAATAATTTAAATCTGTGGGATCATTTGTTAAGGCTGTAGTCGGCCTGGAATTTAAAATTCCTTCGATTTGAACAATAAGAGTATTGAACTCTTCGTACGTTAACTGGCTATTGCCCATTACTCGCTTCATGTGGTGCTTAGCACTTTTCACAGAGCTTTCCCACAAGCCTCCAAATACTGGACAATAACTTGGTATGAACTTGAAATTAATTTGTTTTTCCACTGAAAAGTTGATTATAGAGTCTTTATTAACATTCACAAAGTCTTTATAAAATTCTTTTAATTGATTATTGGCTCCTTTAAACGTTTTTCCATTGTCACAATAAATGTTAGCAGGTTTACCTCTTCTTGATATGAATCTTTTAAAACAAGCTAAAAAAGTGTCTGTCGTGAGATCTGAAACTACGTCCATATGAATAGCCTTGATAGAAAAACACACAAATAATGCAACGTAACTTTTTGTTATGATGGATTTTTTAATACGAGATTGTTTTATGTAAATAGGACCAAAAAAATCTAAGCCGCAATTTTGTAATGGTCTGTAAGGGCTAACTCGATGTTCCGACAATGAGCCCATTAATTGCTCTGAGCATTGTGCCTTTGCTTTGAAACATATTACACATTTTTTACTTCTCTAATGCCATTTACAATCCAAAATTGCAAATTTAGACTACTCAACACCTGTTTTTGACCAGCATGTAAGAGTCTTTTGTGTTCTCTTTCAATAATGAGATCAGTGATTCTATTGTTTTTTGGCAATATTATGGGATGAATTTGATCATATTTTATATCAGCCTGCTGTATCCTTCCACCAACGCGAAGAATGTTGTTTTTGTCAAGAGATGGACACAGTGATTTAATGCTTGATTTTAAATCCCTTTTTGATTTCAAATTATTAATTTCTTAAGAGAAATTTTCTTTTTGAACTTCTCTAATGATGATAGTCATTGAGTCATTTAATTCACCTATTTTTAAATTGTCAATCAATTTATTGGTTGGATTTTTGATGTTGTGAATAAATCTATTGATGTAAGCCATTATTTTTTGCAATTTTGAAATTGAAGAAAACCTTTGAAAAATGTCTGTGAAAAACAAAGAACTTGTGGAAGTTTTTAGTGTTACAATGTGGGTTTTTTCTTCAGGTAGAGGATAAGTGATATCAATATTGAAATCTTTGTTTTTATGTATAAAAGTAATATCTGACAAATATTGTGGTCCATAGAACCATAGATTGTCTGATTTAAATTCGAGAGGATCAGCACCTCTGTTCTGCAAAGTTTTATGTTCAGGATTAATTAATATAATTCGAAACATTTTTTCAATATCTGCTAAAATAATGAATTTAAAAGTGCGAAAAATCAGCAAAATATCAAATAGCTCATTTTGAACTATGTCATCATTATAAAGAAAATCGTTTATACAGGTTTTATTTTTTGTGAACATGGAACCGTCAAAGACAACGTGTTGACTTTTTATCTTCACGAATTACTGCATGATGTCCCATAAAATATACTGGTGTGTCACTAGATTTGTATTCATTTGTATTTACAACCTTTGCATGCCCAAGACTCGAATATTCCTTAATAAACTGATTATATTGATCAAACACTTTTTGGTCTGATTTTAATCTTTTTTCTAGATTTTGAAAACGTTTCAATGCAATATAGTATGAATCCCCTTAATTGATTTCATTGATATCTAATTTAAGTGGTAAGTCTACTTGAAATTTATTGTTTTTTAACAAAGTTGTTTGTTGAAATATTGTTTCACAAGCTTCATGTTCATTATTATACTCCTTGAAAACCTGTGGAACTTTTTATGTTTCCCAAAATTTTGAAAGCATTTTGTTTGTGTCTTCAATTCTTAAATGACAAGATATTTTAGCCAAATTGTTATTTCTGGATTGTGAAGAGGATGGAAACGTACCAGAGATCAGATATCCAAAAGTTGTATTTTGTAAAATAAAACCATTGTTTAGGTTTATCCTACCATCTCTTAAAATACTAAAAAATATATCAGCAGAAAGCAAAATGTCAATATTTTTTGGCTTGTAAAACTCATTGTTTGCAAGAATAAGGTTTTCAGGTAAATTTAACTGTTCAATGTCAATTTTAAATGTTGGTATGTCACTGGTAATTTTGTTTACTACTGCACATTCACATTTTATTTCATGCTTATTCAAATTTGAATAAATGTTTAAATTTACTGCCTTGTTAACTTTAAATGAGGTGTCCTTTACACCTAGAATATCTAAATTATTTTTATATGTTTTTAACCCTAGTTTTTGAACTAAATTTTCAGTAATGAAACAAGACTGGGAGCCACTGTCAACAAGTGCAATGGCATCAATGAATGTATTGTTTTTTGCTCTGACATTAACTTCAATTGTTGGCAACAAAACATCTGTATTGTTTGACACATTGGTGGTGTGTACTGAGGCAGAAGTAGATGCAACTACTTGTGTTTCAGAGTTTGATTTGTTTTCTTGTTGAGATTTTTCATAATGTAGTAATGTGTTATGTGAATTTTTGCTACAAATTCTGCAAGTTACTTTTAAGTTACATTTCTTGCCAATATGTTTGTTTAAACATATTTTGTAGTGGCTATTTTTGTTTATGAAATTATTTCTTTCATTGATATTGACAGACTGGAATTTTTTACAATTATAAATTTCATGATTGAAATTATTGCAAAATGCACATTTGAAATCATTTTTTCCAACTGCTATGTGAACGTGTGATTTTTCTTTGACATTCTTTGTTAAGTCTGGTAATGAAACAGCTTCGAAAGCAATTGCTCTATTCTCCAAATAAGTTAGAAATCCTTCCAATGTTGGAAGCCTTGAAGGATCCCTATCAATCTGATAAGCCCTATTAGTGAATGAATCTAACTTATTTGATAAAATACAAATTAATACCATGTCCCAACTGTCAATTGTATCCTTTAATATATTTTTTAAACTACCAATGTTTTGTCGAACCTTGCTAACAAATTCTCTTAAAGCTACAGCAGTCCCTTTGTTTATATTAGGCAAATCAAGAATTGAATAAATGTAAGAATTTATTAACATTGTTTGGTTATTATGCCTATTATTTAATAATGTTAACGCTTTACTGTAAGAGTCACCTATTATTGGAAGCGAGTCAATGATATATAATGCTTCATCTTTTAAATGAGATTTGAGATAAAATAACTTCTCAACATCTGACAGATTTTTGTTGTTATCAATTAAGGCAACAAATAGTTCCAAAAATGGTTTGAATTTTTTCAAAAATTCACACTGAATGGTTCAATTTGAATAGGTTGCAACTTAGCTGTAGATGTCACTTGAACTGGGACTTTTTGCATTGAATTTGTTACCATAGGTGTTTTTTGATTATTATCATATGAAGAAATAATTGCATTAATTTTTGAAACTGTATCAAAATGACTGTCTTCAAATTCACTGAATTTAATTTCTTCAATAGAATCTGGATCAAGACTTTCCAGCTCAGACAAAGATTCTTTAAACAAGTCATAATCCATGTTTAAAACGTTTTTGCGAATAGAAAGCTGTTCGATTAATATGTCAGTGAGTTGGTCGTCTTTATGATCTACTAAATATTTTGCTACTTTAATTGCAGTAGTTTTGCACTGCTTGATTTTGATTTTCAATTTTTTAATGTCAACTTCTGTTTTCCCCATTTTTGAAAACGATTTCAACAGTTTCACAATGAGAAAACAAATAAGTAATTTCAGAAAAAAGTTATGTTTTGAAACAAAGTGACTAAAAAGTATGTTATTTTAGAATATAATGCAATTATTTATTTATTATTAATTAAAATTTCTTATCTTGTTCCTGGGCTGTGTGGCTTCGATGTCCAGTTGTCCAAATGTATCCATAACCAATAACCATAATATACATAACCAAAGAATACTTGTAATCTTTGAGATAACTGCTGGCCGGAATCAACTGATTTTTAATAGTTCATATTTGTTTATATTACAATGGCGACATATTTTAGCACTGGTGGCTTCTAGTTTTGTCAGATTTGACTTTACCGCCCTCTTGTAGATGAGAGACGAATTTAGTGTTTCAAAGTTTGTAGATTTCTATGGCATCGACATCACTTTAGTTTTTCACTTAACAGGCTTTAGGGCACGCTAAGACGCCATTTTGTAAATCTATAATATCGATTCTTACCAATTTTTGGCACTTGTGTTTCACCAATTTCACGAAATCAAAAATTTGTCTGTTGGATTACACGATATTTTCTTGCGAAATCACAATAACGTCTGGCTCGATTGACCATAATGTTTGATATGTACAATTTGATTGCGCACATATCACTCATGGGTTTGTGGACTGTGTTAAAATAAATAAGTTTCCTTCGATGTTACTTGCTATGTACAATTGATTTACATATATTTACACTGGTTTATTTACACTAACATATTTACACATCAACTGCACTGTTGAAATGGTTTGTTGTTTATGGGTACTTCCCCGATTGTATGCGTATTAAAAATACTTCACGACTTGTGGGAACTAGCCCGACTCTTTTAATAATTAAAATTATGGAACATCGTAGTTACAACACGTTCGTACGCGAGAGCTCTAGCTTTCCCCATGTTTTGAGTTATACTGCCGCAGGCTATCTTTTGCTCTGCGCATGATTCAACCTCAGATGCTTGCCGCAGACGACAACTAGGATATGAACTTCACACTTATAAATTTTAGTGTATTTCGTGTTGCATAATGTTTGCAACAAACTTATTAAAAGGCCGTAATCTAGTTTTTTCATAGTCACCGCTAATATTGTAACGTGATGTTGCCTTGTATTAAAGGTTGTTTACGACTTACCCCAATTGTGAAATTCGGAAGGAATCTAATCAGTGAGTAACGTACATCACTGGGATTTATTATAATTACATACAAACTAGTTAAAACTTACATTAACTGATTTACACCACGAGACATAATTTGTTCTATCTTTTGTACAGCTTGTACTTTGCTTGTACTAGTATTCTTTCGGTCAAGTGCAACTGAGAGTACGATGCCTCAGTGTCTTGGTGACATCAATTAAATAGTAGACACTGACCTACGTGATCATAACAATATGTTTTGTTAATCTAAGCTGTTTATAATAATATTATAACGACATATATGTTGATACAAACTGTTTTTTCGTTGGTTTACTAAATATAAATTAAATTGTGTTACGAAACAGCACACTGGCATAGTCCCTGAATCCGTCTTTTCATTCTGTCGCTGGCAACTTGAAGATTTGTTGAACTAATTCATTGATATCGTCCAGCCTTCTTCTCAATTTGATCACGTAGTCTTCTCCTGCTAAATCTTCTCCAGGCGGAAAGCCAAATTCCAGGTCACAAGGAATCCTCATTTCACGTCCAAACAGGATTTTCGCCGATGTTTCACCCGTGGACTCATTGACGGCAGATCGATAAGCCAATGCGAATAGGGAAAGATACTGGTCCCAATCCCTCTGATGGCTGGAAACTACTTTGGACATGTATTTTCCAATAGTCCTGTTCATTCTCTCTACCATTCCATCTGACTGTGGTCTTCTTCATTCCCAGTCCCACTGAGCCCAATACACCTTGAGTTTCGGTGAAAATATTGACACTCCTTGCCATGTAGGTCGCCGATTCTCTTCCTTCCATTGCCGAATCTTCTTTAGGTGAGGATCATTCCCCTGATCTTTTTTGATCCTGGTGGGTGACCAATCTTCGTAGACTGCTGTAGTTCTTGAAACTGCAACTTCCTTAGATTTCGACTTGTTGCATTGAGAATAGTCTACAAGGCACGACCGTCTAGGCAAAGAGTCGGCTTTTCGGGGATTCACATCAGTTCGATGTTCACCCCTCTCTGATTTCCCCTATGACTGGAGTTCTTGAGTTGCAGGAGTCTTGTGGCGCATAGACGGACTGCGTACGTGCTCTAGCTCGCCACACTTCCGGCATTTGTTCTTCTTCAGCTTCTTGTCTGCCATACCATTCAACAAGTGGATGATCTGGTCAATATTGTCATCGTTATATTCTTCCTGCATGGTTCTAACTTTGTTGTACCGCGAGCCACTCGTGGCTGCTTTGCATTTAAGGGGTTCTTGGTTTGCAGGAGTCGTAGGACGCTTACACGAACTGCGCGCACGCTCTAGCTCGCCACAATTACAACACTTGATTTTCTTCGGCTTCTTGTCTACCATACCTTTCAACAAGTTGACGATCTGGTCAAGTCTGTCATCGTCACCTTCTTCCTATATGGTCCTACCTTTGTTGTATCCCGAAGCCATCGTGGCTGCTTCATATTCAAGAGCAGCAGTCAATGCATCGACCAATGTTTTAGGATAGGCTAATCGAAGCGTCTTCTCCATACCGTGGTCACATGAGCCGTCAATAAAGGCATGGCTGCCTAAACGTTCCATCATGTTATCTGGTGCTGATGGATAAGCAAATCGAACTAGTCGGGCAATATCCCGTTCATACTGTCGAAGTGTTTCGTCACGTTTCCGTCTTCGGTTCTTCAGCTGGAATCTGTACAAATTTTCCAAATGTTCGTGACCGTATCGCATGTCCAGCTTCTTTTGCAGCTGCTCAAAGTCATCCGTTTTTTCAAGAGGTGTCGTCTGAAGTACATCTAAGGCATCTCCCCGAAGCGCGATGGTTAAGTTCACTGCCTTCTTCTTATCGGACTAATTATTCACTCTAGCGACTGCTTCAAACTGTTTTACGTAATTGGTCCATGACGTCTTCCGTCGAACGTTGGAGTCTTGACTCGGGTAAAACTGCCAATGTCTTCTAACTTAGGGTGTGTTTCTGTCTTGCGTATCTTGAGTTCTTATATCTGTCATCTTTTTTTCTAACTCCTTGATTTTCTCGTCCATCGTTGTCATCTTATTCTCGATTTTCTCATCCATCGTTGACATTTTATTCTCGATTTCAGATTATAGAGACTAAATTTCATTTTCAACGTCAGCGGCAATGTTTTTCGTTAAAAGGATATCGACAGATATATTGTTCTTCATAGCAGAAATTTTCTCGTCCGTATTAGCAGAAATGTCGTTCTTCATAGCAGAAATCTTTTCGTCCATGTTCACTTCCATGGCAGAAATCTTCTCGTCCATGTTAGCAGAAATATTAGCAGAAATTGACGAGATTAAGGTGGAAGCCTCGTCATTCAATAAAACTGTTTTTGGATCAAAGCAGTCATTTTCCAGTGCCACTAAGTCTTTCTACTAATTCACTTTTCTTACCGGACGTTTCCAACTCACGATCTTCCAATTCTGCTCTTAACTCAGTTACTTTCAGGTCACATAGTCTCTTGGCCATTTTTACGTATCAATGTATTTATATTACCACACACCTGACACCAATGTAATGTTTTTCTTATTTATTTAAACATTTTTATTATGGGTGGGATAAATTTATATACACAGGTTATGTCTACTAACTTAATTTATTTATTCTCTACACTATTCACTAATTTATATTATATACACAGTATATTCACTTACATTAATTTATATAAACACTTCATTACTTAGACTATTTACTTGCTCGCTGTTTATATAACGAGATCACTTTATAAACTAACTTTCTCTCGCTGGTCAGTCGTTTATATACTAGTCCTTTCTTCACTAGATAATTCTAGATTGCAGCTTACACAAAAACAATTGGCTCTCTGGCATTTTCTAGATAACACTGGTCACAAAAACAATGTCTAGATAAGATAGTCACAATCGTAAACAGTTCCAAGAAATCCCTGCGCCCTCGCCATAATTTTAACTTACATACATGGCTTAGACAGAGTCGGATTCATGGACTATACCAGTGTGCAGTTTCGTAACAATTGTTTATTTTTAGTACTATTCGAGACTTATAAAATTCTGCTTTTTGATCATTTTTTTTATTGCTTGCTATGATCCTTTTCATTTCCATGTCCCCTGCCGAATTGTCCGTCCATTAATCTTTTTCTATTAGTTTTTGGGTATGTCCTGGTAATTTTCTTAATTTGCTCAAATACACTTTCCGGTGACCTCTCAGCTGCTGTCCATTTCTGTCCCGCTTGAATATCCGTCTCCTGACTTTTGAAATGTTCCCATCCATATTTAATGCAATTGATTTTAAGTTTATCGTATTTTAGTATCGCTGTATGCCCTTGTTCTCTGGCTTCCTTCATAATGGGCATAAGATATTTTCTTTTCTCTTGAACTGCCTTTGTATAATCATTATTTATCCATATATTTGATGTTCTTCATGTGTTGATATATTTTCATTAATGTGTTCCATAATTTTAGTTTGGTAAGTATTGGTCTCTTCTTTACTGCCTTAAACGCTCCCAGTCTTTTGATCTCTACTGGATCCCTCTTACCATCAAGATGCATTCTCATTTTTCTAACCTTTCCCCTTCTTTGGCATCAATTCCCTGGATTACCAAGTTATTTCTCCTAATCTTGATATATGGTGCAGAAATACGTGCTGAGACAACAGTAACCAAAAGAATATTCAGAGCAACAGAGGTGAAAACCCTAAGAGTGATAACAGGAAACACCTTATGCGACAGACAAAGAATCATAGATATAAGAGAGAAATTCAATACCGAGGACGTGGTGAGGTGCATTAGGAAAATGAGTGGAGCCAGCATGTAAACAGAATGTAGTTGATAGAATGCCCATCATAGTCCGCAACAATATTCCCAACGGGAGAAGACCAATCAGCAGGCCCCCCAAACTATGGCCGACAGCTGGCAATCAACGTCTCATGGGCTGCTGCAGAGGCACCGGAATGGAACAGTCGAAACGCCTATAATAATAATAAGAAAAAGTAATTTATTGATAACATCTGCCACTAAATATTGCTACATTTCATCGACTTTTCTAGGGAAAAATCAAGTTTTATTGACGTTCAAAAACTTTCCAATAATGGTTAACAATGTGCCGTACTTGGAAGTACTAACCTAAATTTTTATTTCAGCGGTATAATAAGTTTATATTATTAATACAAGTTACCGAAGTGTCAGATGAAACCTTAACATTTATACACAGATACTGGAATTAATGAAAGATATAAATAAATTTCAAAATAAAGTATATTATTCTCAATATAGATCTCACAAAATTTTTACATTATTTAGGTAATCAAAAATACAAATAACAAAATCATAATTGTATTTTGTCAGAATTTGTTGTAGAAGATTGTACATTCAAACCGATTTAGTTGTTATATTTTTGGTTGATTTTAAAGAAATTGGTACTCCAACTAATTACTTTCTCTATCCCTATCAATTTGTTAGATTCAAAGTACTATTTCCAAGGACATTGTTTGGGAATCTAAGATATAGCACATTTAAACGGTTCCAATCGGTATATTATGGTACAAAACATTCCAACAATTCGTTACAAGGTACTATTTCCAGCAAAATGTTAGGGACTCCGAGATAATGTACATTTAAATACCTTTAATAGGTTTGTTTTGGTACCAAAAACGCAATAATCAATTACCACTCTCTTTGTTTCTAGCTAGTGACAAGGTACCACTTCCAACTATATTATTAGAAAGACAGGAGAGTTGTACATTCAGTTTTGGTACCAAAAAAACTTCCTAACTAACCCTATCAATCAGTTAGTTACGAAGTACCATTTCCAACTACATTGTTAGGAAATCTGAGATATTGGAGCGTCTTTAATTGCTGTGTTTTAGTACCTACTACGGTTTTCTCAAAGTACTACTTCCAGTGATATTTCGCAAGTTGACGTTATTTCGAAAGGATTTCAATTGGAAAACCTATTCTTTCAGAGTTCGGTAGTAGTAACACCCCAATACTGTTGCATCCTGTCCAAGTCCAAAGAATCAGCCAAACCTCTCTCGTGCATCAACGAAAAATCGTATTCCAAATTATATGGCATGAGTCTTTGTAAACTGCCAAAATAAGCAGCATGTGGTCCCCCTAACAACTGTTTTTTATCTAAAGCAAACCTCGATCCTGATCTGGATGTTAGCGGATTAAATGATCTCGTACTACCAAACTGTTTAGATAAAAAAGAATTTTGATTCGTGTTGTTCAAAGTGCAATCTGCTAGTTGTGGCGAACTTCTCGATAGCGTCGCCAGTTTTAAAGAAGCAGGTTTATTTTTCATATTTTTATTCAAAGTATTCAATTCTTTGTCAAATAGTAATTGAGTATTTTGTTCTAGCATATATTCCCAACATTTGAATTGTTCCTCGGATAAGGCGGAATCAGAATCGTCTCTATTGCGATCTTCTTCTTTCCGTTGACGTAGCGCTTTAGCCACCCCTCTGTAGCTTCGCCTTTCAGGATTCGCCTTCACATCAACCGATTCAAATATAGATGGTGTGAGACTTCGAACGGATCTATTTTCATTTTGTTTATTCAATTGGTTGATAAATATTTTAGCGGACAAATTACAATCGCTACAGTTGTTTTCGCTTTGTCCACTAGGCGAAGATCGATCTTCGCAAGGAAGCATCGGAGGCGGTATAGGTACCTGATCTAAGCAGTTTAAACATTCCTGGTTCAAAGCTTCGCAACAACAACCCGGTTGACAACTTCCATTTACGTTACTGATCTCATTTTGGTATTTATTTCTTCTTATTGTTTGTCTTAGTTCTCTCATGAGAAGATCGACGTCAGAGCTGAGGACGTTGAATTTAACTACTATTATACTCAAATTTTCTTCAGCTCCGTAACTTTGTGCTAAATCTTGAAGCCTCTTTGCTGCTAAGATGACGTTTCTTTGTAAAGTAACTTCTTTTATGCCGTTGTCGGGTGTTATAACATCCCATAAGTTTTTATTGGCTATAATCATGTATTCGTCTTGTTCTTCGAGATATATTTCGGTAAAATCAGGATCTGGTATCGTTAGTTGTATCTGCGGATTGGTTCTTATTTGTTTACGTTGTTTCTGCGGTAATACTCTCACTGGTCCCGATACTCTACCTAATACTATCCTAATATCTCCAACGCTAACTATTTTCATCACGTATTTTTTAATACTACCACAAAAAGAATAATCAGCTGTTTGTGTTGATTTTAATATATGTGTTAGGATAGCGCTGAAACCTTGACGTTGACCTTTATTTCTCAACGTCCGATAAATAGATAACATGGTATACTTCATGTAATCGTGAGCTGTTTCTTTAACTGTCCTTTCTTCTAAGAGGATTCTCGGTACCACTTTATCTATTCCAGTTAGAACTTCGTTATTGGACTCACAATCGAACATTCCAAATAAAGCTTCGGTGTTACAGAAAGCAGGTAATCGAATCTGGGATACATAGAGTCTTTGTTTACCACCAGCTGTTTCCGAAAAACCTACAGACCAACAATTTTCGGTAAAATCGTTTTCGCAAAACGGAGAAGGGGTTAAAGGTAACGTGGTTCTATTTTTCCCAGACACGTCTACAAGACTCATGGGTCTTTGAGTACGGTACGTGTTGAATTGGTGGGAATCTACGTGGAGTTTGGTATTACAAGATAGATCTAAAAATTTGAGATTCGGTGGTATTAATGAAGTGAGATCGATACGATCTAATTGATTATGAGCTAAATCTAGTACTCTTAAGCATAAAAGAGTGGATAACTTTGGTATGGTTTGTAATAAATTGGAATGTACTCTGAGGACTGATAAATGCTTCAGCTTATCGATATTATCTGGAAGTTTCAACAATTTGTTTCCAGATAATACCAATTCTTCTAATTCTGGCCAAAATATAGCACAATTTTCCGGTAACGAAGTGAAATTGTTATAAGCAGCGTGGAGAGTTTTGATATTTCTTAAAAACGGAGCTAAACGATCTAAACATTTATCAATGAGGCAGTTGGCGGTTAAAAATAGTTTTTCGACTACCAAAATCTCATCAGCTTTTGGTAGATCGCAAAGTCTATTATTAGACAAATTTAACACTTTGATAGAAGGCATACATTTAAAAAACGCTTCTGGTAAATTAGACAAACTGTTATTTTGCATAAACAGCTCTTGTATTGGTAACTTCTTATTGATCGGCGGTAGACTCTGCAGTTGGTTGTAAGCTAACTGGAGGCTGTGCAAAAAAGGTAATTCGTTAAGAAATAAATGGTCTGGTAGATATTGCAATCCATTATTACTTGCAAATAGAGATCTTAGTTCGCTGCATTCTGATAACCAATCGGGAAGAGTCTCCAGTTCATTGTATGAAATGTCGAAATGTTTAAGTCCTTTTGGAGGATGACATACAGATATATTCTTCAATTCTGGAACAAAAAAGAGAATAATGGTAATTCTATATCACTAAATATATAATAAAGCAAAGCCAACCACTGCGTCTATCTGTCGTTATCAATTTTTGGATTGGATATTGTTGAGAGCGCCTCACAGATGAACCCTATTGATTTTAAGCTCACCATAGCAAGCAGAACGGGTTCTATAAATCCATATATACATTTTCCGGATTCTGGAGGCTGTATAGTGCTAACATACCGAAATCTCTCTAAAAATGACCAAGAATGTGGAACATCTGGATTCATACACTCCGAAGGCTGTATCGTGCCAACAAAGCGAAATTTCTCCAAAAATTACTAAAAATGTAGTATATCTGGATTTATAGGATCTGTTGTACTGGCTCTGGTGAGCTAAAAATAAACTGGGTTCATCTGTGAGACGCAATAAACAAAATCCATTCATAAAATTGGTCACTTATATACACTTATTCTGGGTTACACTTATTCTGCAAGCACGCTTCAAAGAAATATTCAATATAAAGGGTGCAGACGTGTATGTTGATGGTTTACTGGTGTGGGGATCCTCTGAGGAAGAACATGATAGTAGGTTAATAAGAGTATTAGAGTTAGCCAGAAAAATTAATGTGAAATTCAACCTACAAAATTGCAAATTTGGTCACTTATATGGGGCATTTAATCACACAACAGGGTGGTTTGTCAAATGAATCAAAATTAAATGCAATTTCGAATATGCCTAGACCTGAAAACAAAGAAGATGTTCAAAGGGTTATTGACATATATCAGCAAATTTATTGACAATTTTTTAGAAAAAACTTCACCACTAAGAGATCTTCCAAAAAGAGATATAGAATTCCAATGGGGGCAGGAACACCAAACAGCTTTTGAAGGAATAAAATATGTGTTAAAGAGCAGACCTTTTCTACAGTTCTATAATGTGGACTTACCCACCTTAGTGTCAGTCCATGCTTTAAAAGCTGGATATGGAGCTGTTCTCCTACAAACTAAACTACCTTGTGCTTACTCCTCAATGGCCTTTACCGAAACACATTGTAGGTATGCGCAGATTGAGAAGGAACTTCTTGCAATCGTGGTAGGACTTGACAAATTTCATCAATTCGTGTTTGGAAAAAAAAAAATAATTGTAGAAACCGATCACTTACCACTGAAAACTATTTTTTAAAAACCGCTTAACTAATGCCCTGCCCGATTACAAAGAATGTTGTTACAAATACAAAAATATGACATTGACGTTAAGTACAAGAGAGGCAAAGACTTAATAATTGCAGATGCGTTATCTAGAGCATACATTAATGATAACAAAAATGTTGTCTATGAAAAGTATATCTCTGAATATGTTTGTATGATAATTTGAGAAACTAATATTACAAAAAATAAGTGGACAAAATTTAAACAATATACAGAAAAAGACCAGGACCTACAATTTTAGATGGTTGGCCTAATAATAATAATAAGGTACCAACCAGTATTAAGCAATATGTCCCGTTTAAATCTGACTTAACCGTTATTAATGAATTAATTTTCAAAGGGAAAACACTTGTCGTTCCTAAAAGTCTTCAAAAAGTAATGTTGTCAAGAATACATTATAATCACATGGGTTTAAATAAATGCCTTTCTTTGGCCAAAGAATCCCTTTTTTGGATTAATATGTCAAATGACATTAAACAGAAAATTCTAAACTGTAGCACATGCCTAAAATACTCAAAAAAGCAACAAGCAGAACCATTGGTTAGTCATAATATTCCTAGATTACCATGGAATAAGGTTGGTTGTGACCTTTTCCACCTAAAGGGAAAACAATACTTATTAATAATAGACTATTATTCTAAATACACTGAAGATTTAGGTAAGGACACAACCAGCCTGCATATTATTGAAAAATTAAAAATCATTTTTGCCCGGCATGGCATTCCCTGAACTGTGATTTCAGATGGGGGGCTACTGTTCTCATCAAAAGATTTTGTAAAATTTGCACTTCAATGGGAATTTGAACACGTGATCACATCACCAACTTTTGCACAGTTTAACGGAATGGCAGAAAGAAATGTTCAAACAGCTAAAAATATTTTCAAAAAAACATTAGAGGATAATGGTGACATTTTTTTGGATTTGCTTTTATATAGGAATATGAAAATATAATATTAATGTCTGTCTGTCTAATGTTAATGTCTGTAGAGAGTAACCTCAGACCCAAACAAATAAATTCGGAAAAATTTGATATGGCTCTAGAAAATAACAAGAAAATGAGTGAAACATATTACAACAAACATGTAAAAAAATTAAAATCATTAGAAGTCGGTACTCAAGTAACAGTTCAATTAAAAACAAAGGGTCTATGGTTACCAGCAACGGTAATAAAGAGGATTAGAAATAGAGCATACAAAATAAAAGTGAAAATGGCAGCGTTTTAATAAGAAATAGAAAATTTATTAGACCATCTCACAATACTATCATAAAAGAAAATGTTGCATACAAACAACGCCATCCTTCATTTTTAACACTATCAAAAGAATAGAAAGAAGAAGGAATGAAGTGTTTCTTAGAGTTAGAAAACAGTGCGGCACAAGTAGAAAAAGAAGAAAGCGAACGGAATGGAAGTAATAGTGACACAGACAATTATGGAAGTTTGAGTGAAAATTATAGTGATGGTGAAATATTTGAGAATGTTGTAGATATTCCCGATAATATGAATAATGCAGATGTCGTGGGCTCTGAGGAGGCTTTTGTGTTACGAAATCAAATAACTTCCTCCGGAAGGCTGAGTAGGCCACCTCGGAGGCTAGATCTGTAAAAAGGGATGTAAGGAGTTATGCAAAACATAATACATCGTGTATGTGTTATGGGTTGCGTATAATAGGTTAGAAGTTAAGGTGTGTTTTTAGTAAATAGATTACTGTAACGTTGATAGTGAAAAAGAAGAATAAAAAGTCAGTCTGAATTCCGGCACACGGACTGTCAGTGATAGTGAGTTTTTATTATAAATTATTCCAACCAATTCCTATATACGACATATAACATGCACTACCAGCGTATATACAGTTGAATTATTGGATCTTTACCCGTGCCTCATTAATATGTGATAGCATAACCGATAAATGTCAAATTATTTTGTTCTGATCTTCGCTATTAATAGAAAGATATGTCACTTAATAATTATGTCGGTTATGTTATCAGATATTAATGACGCACGGGTAAAGATCCAATAATTCAACTCTACAGCCGAGTTATTCGCTATACTGAAAGCTTTGATCACCCAAACAGATAACAACAGCCCTATAACGATATGCACAGATTCTCTCTCATCGATGAACTCAATGACAAACATTTATTCTGTACAATCCAATAGTTCAACAAATTCACAATAGCTGCTATCATCTCTATTCCAATGAGATATCGGTTAACATCACCTGGATACCATCACATGTGGGAATAACCAGGAATGAAGTCGCAGACCAAGCTGCAAAACAAGCATTTTCTTCCGACTTAGCAATAGAAAACGTTTATCTCTTCCAATACAAGCAACTCACACTTCAAAACTGGCAAAATCACTGGAACCAACTGGATACTAAACTTCATTCAATTCAATCCATCGTTTTCACCCTAAATTCCTCCAATAACCAGGAAAAACAAAATTATAATACAGACACGGATACCTTATGTCCTCAGAAGATCCTCCTATATGCGATTTCTGTAGCGACACTCGATTTACAATTGAACTTGTTCTATTAAAATGCCACCAATATCCAGTAGCTCGAAGTCGTTATAATATTTTTCATGGAACATCATTGGTTCAACCAATAGATTTATCGATGCGATTAATTTTCTTAAAGACTGCCACCTTGTTAACTTAATATAAAACTCACTTTTACTATTGTAACACTGTTTTTGATTTATATTGTTATTTAATCTGCACTGTATTGGATATTGTCCCTGTGTCAATGACCTTTAGTTGTCGAGATACATCAGTTTCAATAAAAAAAATCTTATGGCTATTCACTATAAGTTTTTAAATTAACATTAACTTTATCAATTGACTCCAACTTGAACCAAAAAAGTTTCTACTTTTTGATGTAGAATCACTAGCTGGACATCCGAAGGCGAAGAAAATGAAAAAGGACAAACTGATTCCTTAAATAGTGGTTTCTATCAGATTACAACCTAATGAGTAAATATCAATGAAAAATTAAGTAGATACCAACTTAATATTAAACAAATTAGTATAAAATTAATTAGACAACACAATAAACAATAGTGTTAACGGGTAGTCTAGCTGTAGGGTAGAATACTCGTTACAAAGTAAAGAAAATGTATAAATAAAAGAGATGAAAATCTAAAGTTACTGTCTTTCATAACAGAATTTCCTTATAAAAAATGTTTACAGCTATCTTTTCATTACAGAATACGAACAAATTTTGTCTGCAAGTGACGCTACGTAGTACTCGACGATAAAATTTAAGACATAATCGTGCAAAAAAGATTAGCTGTATACCTACTATTATTTCCTGCGATTATAGAGGTGAGACGTTTGCCATGTAACGTAAGAGTCGTTAGTACGTTTCTGGAACATTGTAAAGTTTCAAGTTGACAAACGGCACTGAGATCTAAATTTTCTATGCTGTTCTCGCTCACGTCTAATTCGGTTAAACTCTAAAAAGAAGTAATCATTGAAAAATGTTTTGTTTTCGTGGAAGCTTCATTTTGATACTGGTTTACAAATCAATGTTCTTTGAATTGATTTTTTTAATTGCATATTATTTTGAATATGAATAACTTACGCCATAATTGCCAAGAATAATGTGTCCTTTGAGTCGATTCGATCTTAAATTTAAAGTTGTAATACCCCTAGAATCCTGTTTCTTGTCTTCAGGTTCCTACAACATGAATGAAATGAAAAAAGGTTACGAATCAGTTTAAAAATGGTCAAGATGAAATTTCTTAAAGGCCACTTATCACATCACCTATCTACCTCTTTTTTATGTACCATATCTATAAAGAAGAGAAGTTAGTTTATGTACTCGTATATACTAGCTTTTGCCCGTGACTTCGTCCGCGTGGTGGCCAACATCAGATATCTTAGAGGGTACAATAAAATAATTCCTAGAATATACCTTTTCAATACCTATCTATATATATATATATATATATATATATATATATATATATATATATACATACATACATACATATATATTCATATATATTCTGTTAAATTTACTACAAACGAAACAGTGAAAATATTTAGTTAAAATCTACACTTACATAAGCTTCAATAAAAGAAATAAACGAAAACTAAGTTTAAGTTAAAGAACTTTATTAAACACAATACATTTCCGAACAGATTCAGTGAAACAAATGAAAACGAAATTATAAATTAAAATACTACACTGAACACAATGAGTTTCAACAACAAAATTAACAAAACAAGCAAACACTAAAGCTTTTGCTCCTTTGTCAGCGTGGTGACCAACATCAGGCATGTGGAGGGTACATTCTATACACTATACTCCTATTGGCATGGGTGTGTGTGTTTTTTCATAGAGGTAGGAAAATACTTTTAAGTATCGTCAGGACTTGGTGTTTCGCCTGGTATGTTGGACTCGGAAGCCTTTCCAATACCGACTGAAAACCTCCTCTGTCTCCAACCTCTGTTTCCCCCGCGGTACCACCGTTAGGCATTACTTCGCGGAGGGAGGATCTAGCTATCGCCCTTCCCTAACTTTAGGCCAACTTTCTCCATTCATTGTTTGATTTTCTCGAAAGTGGTGTCAAAGACAAAATTTATCTCTTCCAGAGGTTTCGCCACTATCACTATGGCAACATCGTCAGCGTATGCTACGAGTTTAGCTTTTCTAGGATATGCTAGTTTCAATAGCCCTTCGTACATAATATTCCACAACAATGGGCCTAGTACCGAGCCTTGAGGTACTCCGCCAGTGACTCTGTGTTCCTTCGAGCCGTTCTCCGTATCGTATTTTAGAATTTTATTAGTGAAGTAACTTTCTACGATCCTTCGTAGATATCGTGGCATGTTCATTTCAATGAGAGCTTTCATAATATCTAGTAGTATTGAAAGTGTTCTGCATATCCAATGATGCTGCCAGGCAGTACTTCTTTGTGCCTCTATACCATCTGGTGCCTGCGAATGCGTCCTTGGCTAAGTTGACGACGATGTCAATTGCATCGAAAGTGGAGCGACCTTTTCGGAAGCCATATTGACTGTCAGAAAGTAACGGTTCGACTGCTGCTTCGTTTCTCCTGTTAATTATGCGTTCCAGAATCTTGCCGGTTGTATCCAGCATGCAGACTGGGCGGCATGATGCTGGTTCGTTCGACGGCTTCTTCCCTTTTGGGAGGAGTACTAGTCTCTGATGCTTCCATTTTTATGGAAAAGTACCTTCTTCAAGACACGTATTATAAACTTCCAGAAACAGCGGAGGGGCCGTTTTGATAGCCAATTTCAATGAGATGTTTGGGATCCGATCTATGTCAGGAGCTTTAGTATTCCCGACTGTGTTACATGCTTCCATTAGCTGGTCCTCTGTGATACGTGGGCTATCTTCTATCTGATGTTGTTTTGTAAGGAGGTGCCTCTTCTTTTGTTGGGGAAACAGCATGGTCACGATTGTCTCCAGGAGTTTCGGACATGCAGGTGATTGCATTGGTTGCCTTTTAAGGTGAGTCAGGACTTCCTTATAAGGTTTTCCCCACGGGTCGTTTTCTACTTCATCAATCAGTGCACGCCAGCATAGTGGTTTACTATTTCCAATGGCCTTGCGCGGACTTCCACGTGCGTTTTTGTACTCTGCTACCAGCTCTTCGTAATTTGGTTTTTTGCGATCGCGCTGTGATGTTTTTATCTTCATAAGATGGAGAGTAGCAATGTGGTCGTTCCACCAGTGCATCGATGGTAAGTGACTTATTCCGCGTTTTCGGGGCATACTGGCGTCACGGGCTTCCGTTATCCTCTTCATCAGCTCGTTTGACTTACTTTCAGCATTTCCTTTCTTGACTGGCTTGATATCCAGGGCAACTTTGAATGCAGCAGTATCAAAATCGGTTACTTTACATCCAAGTGTATTAAGCTTCCGGTGCACTTCTCCAGTAGTTTTTCCAGTAGCCACTTCCCACAGTATCTCGCAGTGGTCACTAGCCGTATAAGTGTCCAAAGCCGTCCACGAATAGTCTCACTTAGCGAGGGTGCTGCTGACGCGAGCTCCAATATGGAGCTCGCGTCACCTTATATGAATGTTGGTTTATCACCACTATTGAGCAAAACTACATCCAGTGTCGACATGGCCTCCAGTAGCACTCCACTCCGTGAATTCGTCTCTCTGCTGCCCCAGTCCACGACCCAGGAGTTGAAGTCCCCTGCGATTGCCACGGGAGAGTGCTACTTCGCATCTTCGGTCAATCGGTCTAGGAAGTCGATGAATTCGGCTAATGTAAGGATGGGAGAAGCATAACAGCTGCAGAAATAGATTCCGTTTATCTTCGTTCCCACAAAACCTGCTTCTGTGCTATTAGCAACACTCTGAAATAAATGATTACCACAGGACCATATGACCGCTTTAGGGTACTATCTGTTTCCCTCGGCTGAGCGGCAAGGTGTCTGTATGGTTCCGATATCAATGCAAGGTCTGCCTTCAGTTCGCGCATGGTCTGCACGAGCAGATCGTGTGCAACCTCACAATGGTTGAGGTTTAGATGTACTATTTTCAGCTTAATCTCAACCATTGTGAGGCTGCACACGATGTGCTCATGCAGACCATGCGCGAACTGAAGGCAGACCTTGCATTGATATCGGAACCATACAAACCCTAAGCCTTTTAGGGTGGTGTAAAAATGTATCGTATTTATGAGCAGCTTCTTTTGTAGTCGGAATATTATAACGACCTATGTGGCTTCCAGGCGATTTTTTTCAACATGTATAACAAATTTGGAAGACGAACAAGAGGAAAGTATTTTATCAATTGTGCTTTCCAAGTTCCTAATGTAGGGATTAACTCTGTGTAACATTTTTTGTAGTTGCTCTATTAAGCTAGGTTCTAATTCTGGATTATTCGAGCATCTTTTGTTTGTTTCTTTTCGATCTTCACCAATAAAAAAATCTGCAAATATTTCGCTGTATGGTCGGATTCTGGCAATAAACTTCCAACTAAATGATAAACTTACCCCTGTACTTTAAAAGGTGGCATAAATTCTTTTTCTGTCATTTGTCTTCCACCAAATGATGTCATCTGAATAAAGTTATTATATTTACGAATGTTAGCTACAAAATGCTTGTGATCAGGATGGAAATCTCTTAGCAAACTAAACAGGGGTTCAGAAGGTTTACGCATTGCCTTAAGTTGTACTTCTCCAGTACTACAACAGATTCCAGGAGTTTCGTATTTCCATTTAAGCGCATTACACCATTCACACTCATTATTCGTATTGCCAATAGTGACAAAAGAATCACATTCATAATTTAATTTAAAATTGTATGACATTCCTGAAAAGTTCTTCGTTGACCATAGGCGTGATGTAGCACGTTTATTGTATAGAGATTGAGCCGTTCTGTGCGGTTCAAGTTGTGTATTTTGGTATTTAGCTACAGCTTGTTTATGGACGTCAGGATGATTTTTTTTATATTTAGCTGCAGCTTGTTTGTGGACGTCAAGATAAGTTTCACTATTAGAATATATTTCTGGGCCTTTCTAAGTTGATTCTTTCTTATTTTATCTGTGTATCTAGCTCTACGTTTCTTACCTTTTTTGTGGTAGTGTACGCTCTATTGCAAAAACTGATTCTGTAGAATTAATATTTGCTACAGGGTTTAGTTCTGCAAGAGACAGATAAGCATCAAAATAACCACTTGATATAGTCTATTTGAAAATCAAGAGAGAGTAAATTCCCAGAATAAAAACTAATTCGGTATGCAAAACTATAGTACAGTACGTGCGGTAAAACTTCAATATTTGTAATGCATTCTAAATGGTTTTTGTTAATTTCAATACAAAATTTATTACATTTCTTGGACTATCACATTATTTTATGATCTTTCATTGTTACTACAGTAGGCCTAAGAGGATTAACGTGCGTCATAGGCGTAACCAGAATAGAAAGGGATAATTGTTATTTAACGACCTCCGAATGGCAAGAATGGCAACCGCTTCGGGCGGATGTAATTTCGGCCGGAAAAAGGGCAGGTACTAAAAGCCGGTAGGTAAATTCGGCCGGAGGTTTTAAGTTGCTTCCTTATCTCATAGGTATTTTCGGCCGCAAATCAAATAAAATAACAGAATGCTTTATATTAAAATATTTCTTTATTTCAATAAAATTATTACATCAACTTATTTCTATAACTTAGGTAAACTATAAATTTTTAAAAAACGTTTTGATGTGATACAGATTTAACGAAATTAATTCTAGAAATATTGTCAGATCGAAGCATATTTACCATGTTTTCGATAAATTTTAGTTTGTTTTTTACTTGTTTGTCTTTAATTTTTGCTGGAATATTTAAATTTTTTATTTTTAAATATGCATCGATCTGACAATCTTTTAATTTTTCTATAAAAATAAATATAGAAGGGTGACTTGAATAAAAACTAGAATTAAAGTGCGAATGGAATGATTCGCAGGCATTTGTGGTTCTTTTAATTGATGGGTTTTCATATGCCCATATATTTGGTGGAAAATGAGATTCTGGCGCTATGTAGTTTTCTAATAAATAGTCTGCGTATTTATCTATAAGTTTATGGTCCGGTTTGTATGACATGAGATCAAATATGAAACAATCTTCAACTTCAGAGGGGTCTAAATAAGTTAGCCCAAAAGTATGAGTAAGCCATTTGCTTTCCTCGCAGTTTTTATCTTTATACATTTGGGTTAACCCTAATGATTGTATTTTCCTATACCACGCCTGGTGCAAGTGGAATCAACAACCATTTAGTTTGGTTTTGGGAAAGACAACTTTTAATGCGTTATGAATTGCGATTTCAAAATCCACAAATACCTCCTTCGGTTCAAAAACAATATTATAAAGTTCAAAAATTTTAGATTTTACCAACAGAAAAAGTCTCATATATGTGTCACTGGTCTTATTGGGCAACAGACAATACAAAAGAGGAACATAATGCCCATTTTCCAGTCCATGGATGGTAAATAACTGATAAAAATATTTTGTACAATAAGAAAATGTGCCATCCATGTAAAAATCTTTCATTTTACATAAACTTATTATATTTGTATGGCAAGAAAAAACAATGATATTATCAGCTGTGCTGTTAATAAACAAAAAATTTTCACCTGTTGTGGTTTTCGGTCCATAACTATCGAGTACAGAATGTACATCGTGAATATCCTTAGGCAGGGCTGGTAAGAGCTTACGGCGGCTGTTGTACAAATTTCTTCTTATTAGACTGACATCTATCGATGACAAATTCTCAGGCAAATGATTTGAAAGAACGCTTTTAATAATTTTTGAAGGTTTCTCCGATATGTCTTCCTCAGCTTTGCGCTTGCATGAAGTCGTCAATATTTTTCTCTCCAACGTAGTTTCATCGGACTCGTGGTTGTGGATTAATTCACTTCTAGTAACTGTGTATTCCGCACCAACAGTGTACAGTTTGGCTAAACATCTTAAATTTTTCTTTATACACCTCCAACGTACTTCACCACTTTTTAATACGTCCTGTTTACAAAACTGAAACTTTTCTACAACTAGTAAGTCACAACCGCGTGAACTCTTAATTACTGAAACTGATGCCATCGTATACAAATAATATATTTTATGCTTTCTATCGACTAGTAGCTTAAAGATAAGTTATAATACTGACTAGCTATAATAATTTTATACCTGTTATTTGTGAATTTTATACATTTAAAGGAATAATCTTAAGTAGGTACAACATAGTTATTAGAATAAAGAGATAAGTAAATTAAAGCTATTTCCGACAGGTACACAGGATTAGGTATTTCCAAATAAATACACAACTAATATTTTACAGAAACTATTAAGCGTAATTACCAATATTTTAATCTCATCGTAAACATCAACCCCTCGGCCGAAATTACCCCTGTCATAAATGGTACCCTTTGATTTATGCAGGTAGGCCAAGGGATTACCGGCCGAAATTACGCCCGCCGACCGCTTCTAATGACAGATATTTTGACTTAAATAGTGCTTAAGTTTCTAGAAATGCAGTTATTTGATTTTCGATAAACGTGACAAATAGTAGTGACTAAAAATGGAAGCAGTTTGTGAGTATACGCCAGTGAAAAAATTAAAACTAGACCATTTATCGCTCAATGAAAAGAGTGCTGTAGTGAATGTGTACCACTATTTTAAACATCAAAATCCCTCAAACACTATTGACAGTGTAGTTGAAACAACATCTAAGGCAATGGGATATGGAAAATCTACAATATATAGAGTTCTAAAGGAGGAAAAATCAGGTGGAGTAACCTCACCAAAGCCGAAACCAGGTAGACCAAAACTATTAAAAGTCAACGTGGACGAGTTTTTTAAAAATGCTATTCGTAAGCTTGTTCACTCATTTTTTATAAACAAGCAAATACCAACTTTAGATAAAGTTTTGCAAGCCATTACGAATGATGTTGATTTACCCACAATAAGCCGGGATAAACTATGGAAAGTGTTACATGAGTTAAACTTTAAATTTGAAAAAATGGGCAGACACTCAATGATAATTGATTCTGAAGAAATTGTATGTTGTAGAAGACAGTACCTCAGAAGAATACAACAAGTTAAAGCCCAAAATAAAAACATTTATTATTTAGATGAAACATGGGTTAATGAAGGACATTGTGTAGGAAGAGTTTGGAAAGACAAAAATATAAAATCATCCCATCAAGCTTTTCTAGAAGGATATACTACTGGTTTTAAGGAACCTATAGGAAAAGGTAAAAGATTAATTATTTGTCATATAGGCAGTACAAACGGTTTTCTTGAGAATGGTTTACTCTTATTTGAATAAAAAAAAACCGTTGATTATCACGAAGAAATGAATGGAGACCTGTTTGAGGAATATTTTGAACAGATGATTCAATTCATACCAAAAGGATCGGTTATTATAATGAACAATGCAAGTTACCACTCCAGATTACTTGAACCTTTACCAACCACTAAATGGAAAAAGGATGAAATTGCAAAATGGTTATCTTCTAAAAATTTAGCCTTTGACAATACAATGCTGAGGGCAGAATTGTTAACTATTGCTAAAAAGCATAAGCAAAATTATAAAAAATATAATATTGAGGAGATAGCCAAATAACGAGAAATTGAAATCCTTCGTTTACCACCCTACCATTGTGAGATGAATCCGATAGAATTAATATGGGCTCAAGTTAAAGGTTATGTTGCCAGAAATAACACGACTTTTAAATTATCAGATGTTAAAAATCTCTTCAATAAGGCAATATCTGAAGTAACAAGTGAAAATTGGCAAAAATGTTTTAGACACGTTACAGAAATAGAAAAAAAAATGTGGGAGCTAGATAACATAATTGATATTACTATAGAGCCCATTGTAATTTCTCTAGAATCAGATGGTGAATCTTCTGACACAGAGTGCGAGGAACCATAACTTTAAAATTATTAATTTATGTACTTTAATTTTATTTTTAGATTTTAATTTTTTAAGATTTAATATTGTCGTATTTTTTGCATGTTGCTCGTCAAATTTTATCCTTGCGGTTGGTTTTGTTTTTCTCATATACCTACTTAATTGTTTTTTTAGCTCCTCATATTAATTTATAAATAATTGTAATTATCTGTACATATTATATACATATTTTATAAATAAACATATGCCTAAAACAAAATGCCTAAAATAATATTGACTTTTTCTTCATTTTACCCAAATTAAATTACTACTTACGAATTATGTTTATCTATCTAAAATTGGTAATCTAGGTATAAATAACTAAAACAAATTAAATATTTCTATTTCCATATTAATTTAATTTTGAAAACGCACGTCTATGGTTTACTGCCTTTAACACTGATAACTGCAAAACATTTCTGGGAATTTACTCTCTCTTGATTTTCAAATAGACTATAGATTCTGTGAAAACCGAAGGCGTTTCATCGGATGACCACTAGTGCCTGCATCCACGTACCATTCGCCATTGCGATATACTTCAAAAAAGAAATTATATATTTTCCCTGCCGCGACTAATTCACATAACCCACCATATATTGCAGGTTGAATCATATGCTCATAGTATCCGTCTGCAGTGTTATAGTTGTCACCATTTCTATTGTGTGATATAATGGAAAATTCATCCCAATTATTTATAACGTAATTAACAATTTCTCGGCGTACGTTGAAGGTATTTCCTTGATTACCATACATCAAAAAAGAAAGAGATCGAATTAGGCAAGCGCCATCTCCAACAATGGGCACTATAATTTCCTGTACCTGTTTTCCGTTAATATTTATTACTTCTATCATCCTGTTAAATTTACTAAACAAAAAAAATCTTGACTAATTTACACTAATGCATATTAAATTTCAGCGACCAAATTAAAAAAGAAGTAATTAAGCTTTGATCTTTGATAAATAAATAAACGAAAGCTAAAGTTTAATTTGTGAAAGAACTACGCAAGTAGCAATACCTTTCTACAACAAAATTTAAAAAAGTAACATAGATACCGCGGAACAGAACTATCATACGGTACAGCGCCTTCTAGCGGAATTTCTAGGAAATAAAACTACTGGGTGTAGTTAGTTCTCATGCTTCCGATTTCCGACGATCCAAAATTCCGAAAAAGTTGTGATTGTTTGAGAATTTAAACTTAATTCAATTCAAATGTATCAACCAATCATAACATTTTCGGAATTTCGGATCGTGGGAAATCGGATGCATGAAAACTATCCTTTAGAATCATGAAATTTGGCACAAAATTCCTCAAATGACGAAAGGATTTTTGGAAATTTCACTCCTAAGGGAGTAAAAAGGTGGTTGAAATTTCATCTCATAAAAAGTAAATATCGTGTTTATATTTTTTTAACACACTTCACTTAACTTACTTCTGTTTGTATCTGTTTGGATGGAATTTTGTAATAGATATTAATCAACAGTTTTCCATTAATTCAATCAATGTGAAATTTTGTGTAAGTGGTTAGGTACTCCAAAAAATACATAATGCTAAAAATTAATAAAACTGCTAAGTCTACGACTATTTTATCAATCTTTATTAGTTTTTGACGTTTTAGTCCATCAACTCAGTATGGGCTGAATTTCCAAAAATCCTCCCTTGTGCTAAAAACTTTCCATTATTTCAATCAATTTGAAATTTTGCATAAGTAGTTAGGGTAAGTCCGGTAGAGATGCCGGTATGGGAGAGATGCCGATTGCTTATATCTCGGACTGTACTCGCCTACAAGGCCGAAGCCGCAATCTACGGCAGTCACAAAATACGGACGATGATAGAATGAAAAGCTAGGCGTTCCCGCGGAAACCTAAGAACTTAGAGACACAACCACTGCGCGCTGAATGCTGAATACAATTTTCTAGTAGAGGGTACCATATAAAAGAAAACTTTAAGTAATAAACCATTTCTTTCTCTATTCTCGTAAATACGGCAGTGTCAAAGAGCTTAATTCAGCTGGGCTGTGATCTGTGACATGAATTATGACTAATAGAACCAATGATGTATTCTTTTATAGAAGTAGAAGAAAAATATTCATTTTGAAATCATTTTTATAGCACATGTGTTTGCAGTCTTTTGTTAATAGTAGTTATAGGATCTGTGTTTGCAGTAATACTTTTTTGCATAGACAAATTATATATTGTTATTTTTTGAATATGGATGTAAACTATAAACTCCCTTTAAAATTAAGAAAATGTTGTGTACCGGGTTGTGACAATCGCATGGTGTGACAGTGTGACAATTTAAAAACTTACCATGGGCTATATCTCACGAACGAAAAATGATATCAAAAAATGCTCAAAACCGTTTCTAGGATAGGAAGGGGGAACTGAAATGACATAAAAAAGAACTCGCCGCCATCAACCCCCTAGGCCCTACCCCAACTGAAAAAGTTTAAATGGCAGACCCCTACTTGTGATGCATCATTGAAAAGCCTACAAAAAATGCTATCCGACAGTATGAATAATAAAAGTACAGGGTGAATAAATATTACAAAACCCTGCTTTAAAAGGAAAATTTAATGAAGTTTTTGTTGAACTACAAATTTGTTAAAAATGTCAATGAAGTAAATGTTCAAAGTGGGTTCCGTTGTTTTGTAAACAATAGTACAGCCTATTTTCAAATTCTGCACGAACTTTGACAAATGTTCTAGTATTAGCGCGACATGCTTGAGTAATTTTTTCCCGCAAGTCCCCAAGTGACACAAGTTGAGTTTAATACACAACTGACCTGAGGTAACCCCATAAAAAAAATCAGGTGGCGCTAAGTCTCGTGACCTCGGTGGCCACTCAATAGAACCTCTCCTTCCAATCCATTTGTTCGGATAATTAGTATCCAACCAGTGCCTAACTGCAGCTGCATAGTGAGGAGGTGCTCCATCTTGTTGGTAGTGCAGCAAATCTTCTTCTAGAGCTAGATTGCCTTGGTCATCCCGTTGATTCTCTAATTTATGCACAATTAAAGGTTGGATGGTGTTTTCCAGAATATCCAGATAAATGTCGCCATATAAATTGCCTAGTATAAACAAGGGGCCAATTAAAGCATCCCCTAATATCCCTGCCCAGATATTAAGTTTTTCAGGGTATTGAGTGTGACCTTCTCTAAATCGATGCGTGTTCCTATCACTCCAGTACCGACAGTTTTGTTTATTCACATTGCCATTCATCATAAAAGTACATTCATCACTGAAACAAATATTTTTCAATACTCTAGGTTCAACGCGAATTATTATCATTAGTTCACAAAACTCAATTCGTCGGTCTGGGTCATCATCGCATAGTTTTTGAAGAATTTGCGGTTTGTACGGGTGAAACTTATGTAATTTCAACACCTTCCTGACCGACTCACGTGATAGTCTTGTCATTGTAGATACCTAACGTGTTGATGCAGTAGGCTCTATTGCAAATTGCCCAAGGACCTCAACTTGGCTTGCTTCATTCAGTAATCTTGGGGCATCCCTTTTTTTATTTTGCACTGATCCCGTTTCTCTAAATTTTTCAACTAAATCGCGGATGTACACGTAACTTACATGTTTGTCCGGATGCCTCTCATTACATATTTGAGCTGTTCGTAAATAACACTGGTTCTGGGAGCCAAATATGAAAATGATCTCCACACGTTCAGGTATATTGTAAACCATCGTGACAACTACAGCGAATGACAGTACTGATTGTACACAATAACGACACTAATGACATTTAAATGTCTCAAATAAACAAAAAATTATTGACTGCGACAGAACTCAAAAAACAGATGTTTACAACTTGTCTTTGCAAAGACGGCAAATTAAAGTTTTTATTCAATAACAAAAAGTCCCCTCGGATACTTATCATTGAAAATAAGATTTTATTGGCCTTTAAAGATTTTTAACATTGTATCACAAGTAGGGTTCCTACGTTTGTTTTTAAAATTGTTAGATAATAATTTGGTAATTATTGATACACCCTGTACCATTATAATTCATACCGTTGGATAGCATTTTTTGTAGGCTTTACAATGATGTATCACAAGTAGGGGTCTGCCATTTAAATTTTTTCAGTTGGGGTAGGTGGGGCCTATGGGGTTGATGGGGGCGAGTTCTTTTGTATGTCATTTTAGTTCCCCCTTTCTATCCTAGAAACGGTTTTAAGCATTTTTTTGATATCATCTTTCGTTCGTGAGATATAGCCCATTGTAAGTTTTTAAATTGTCACACTGTATGTATTCCGTAGAGGAAGTATATAAAATGTACGTGGGGTGTGAGCACATTGAAAGAAGTTGTAAAGTTGCAGGTACGAAAAGGGGCCTTACTCGTGACGCAGTACCAACGTTACATTTTGCCAGTAATCTGGATCCTACCCCTCGATCACGCTGGAGAAAAGGTAGATATTTAAATACTCTATAGTATGTTATTGGGTTTTATTGACCAGGAACAAAAGTTTTCTTTTTTGTATTAATAGATTGTTAGTATTAACATAACCTAGGAACTAATCGCTAACAAGCTGAGACATAAAAGTCCAAAAGTCGTCTATAGAATTTTACATTGATTAAACTGATCGTACTGTTCTGTCAACATTTTGTGTTTTTATACATATATAATATTTACAGACTTATCAGTTTTTAAAGATACTATCATGTATGTACGAATTGTTTTGAATTTTTGATTTGTGTAGTTTTTCGGAGCTAAATAAATGATCTACACTCAAGAATAAGTAAAGTGTGCAATAACACTTGAAAACGGCTATACTTTTTTCACAGTTTTAACTTGTTATACATATCCTGTGGTAGATCTTGTTATCAAATCATATTAATAATTATAGTAACGGAGTAATGTTACAAATTCCGCTTGTTTGTATATAAGAATGATGCCTTCCTCTATCTTGGGTCTCATAAATGTAGGCAGGAGATTCTTATTCAAGTCATTCAGATAAGAGCCCTGTTTATTATCTTTAAAATGCCCAAGCATATCCTGCTCCAATAGTAAGTTAACTGTTTAAAGTAGGTATAGCCTTTGTAGTGGAAATACAAGAATAGAATGTGTGGGGGCTGAAATGTCGTTGTAACTAGCAGTAAAAACGTGTTTTGTCGACGGTGAATATATTCAAACTTCCTGAGAACACAAGCCAAAAGTACACAAGCTGAATCCAAACAGTATAGTTTCTTTGTGGACTGCTGGGAAGTTTGAATAAGTTCAAGTTTTATGTAAGCTCAACATCTTGAGGTGGCCACTATACTATGGTTTTTATTATTTTGTATACTTGTTGCAATGTGAACATTTTCCGTTATAATTCTGATCTATATTTTTATCAGTGTAAGAAATGTTTTTATATTTTTAGTTGAAATAAGTTTTACTCCTCAGCAACAAGAATTGCCGGAACAGTTCAGTGGGATGGTACAATTAGGTACCTTCAGCAGGAAGGTTATTTTATATTGTGAATGTAAAGAGTTGTTTATTCTTAGAAATGCAGACAGAGTTTGTTTCATGTTATACATTCCCAGACTTATACATTTTTAATGGTTCCATTATTTTTTTGTATGTATCTATGTATATGTGAATAAATAAAGCGCCACAGAAGGCCTGCCTTTGTCTGGGGTTGTCTAAAGTAACAAAATACACAAAAACAAAAGTAATAATCGTAATGATATCAAATATTATTTCTATCCATTAACAATCATTTTTACTTGCTGTTGTTGTTTGAACCATTTAACAGTATTTTATAAAACATATTTATGGGATCAGTTATATGTTTTTTACGAAATTAATACTATAAGTGAACTAAAAAATATTTAGTTTAATTAAGGTATTGTATTAAGGTTCAATAAAACTTTTATTACTTTTTTTATTATTTCACCACTTGATGAGTAAGGTGTTAATATTTCACAAATAAATTACTTTGATTGTTATTGAAAGTGCCTAACATTTTCTCTTGTTTACATAGCTTCTGTATGTTTATTTGTAGCATAATAATTGAATCTATTTTAATGTAATAACTTTAGATTCTTTTTAGATTAGATATAAAATAAAATATATGTATCTATGAAATTGACTGTCTCGATCCTTACTTCGTGGAATATGCTCATATTAGTGTTTTTAAACAAACTGAAATTCCTCAAAAAATGACAAAATGTCGTACTTCAAGGACCCTAGCACCCGTTGTACTGGCTCTGGTGAGCTGAAAATCAATAGGGTTCATCTGTGACATGTCCTTAACAATATTCCAGCATAAAATTGGTGACTTATTGTACTGCAGAGGCTGTGTCGTGCTAATAAGACATGTAAGGTAAAGTGGCCGACGACAACGACGACGACATACACACAGGATTTTTTTTCTAAAAACCGTTTTTTCGTGTTGTTGTTGATGGAAAACGTAGAAATAACTCAAATCTTTTTTTCAAAATTCCAATTTTTTTTGGGGTAAACCAATACTTTTCTCGCATATTAGAGTTGGGCGGAAAAGTAAAAAGCATGAATTTGTATTAATAAATTTATAAATAAACCGTTTTTTATTTCATCTTCACATCAGGGTGTAAATTTATTATACATTCCAAAATAAGGCAGTTGATAACAAATGCATTTAGTTGGATAGACCTTTATAGCATTTTTTTCTTAATTTTGATTGTATAATGGTAAACTACCTATATTTCTGTTGTACCTCGCAGGTAGTAAATTACATTGGATTCGAATTCTGAAAGTTCGAACCATGTTATGTGGTTTGAGCTTCAGAATTTGAATCTAATGTAATTTACTACCTTCGAGGTACTGGCAGAACAATAAATATCCGCTTCTATTTACCGCCAGATGGCGGCAGTATCGAAAAATGGAAACTGTAAATCTTTTTTTAAGAAATCTACATTACCGGCATTTTTAGAGTCACAACCGCTGCAGTAATTGTCGCATTAGATTTCATACTCGACAAGGGAGCACTTTTCATTCTATCCTCGGGTCCGTTTTCTGTGACGGCAGTCATGTACCAACGCTTGTCACAGCCGGTCGTCGCTATTTCGCAATCTTGAAGCATTTAGATTTAGCCTAATTATCATTGTTTATTTTGGTGAAGTGAAAAGTTTTTCGGAGCATAAAGTAAGTAGACCTTATATACATAATTATTGCCCTGGTGAAAATTTTAAATGCTCGTGGTGAAAGAGCATGTAAATAGGTTACACGTCTTTGTATTCGTGCACTATTTGCATCAATTTCAACTGTGATACGCCTGTCGGCATCTATCCCGGAAAATCGGGATGGATGCCGATTTAAGTATGGGTGAGATGCCCTGCTAATTTAAAACTATTTAATTGCAGCAATGCCAAGCAAATACGAAAGAAAGTTTGCAAGCGGCTATAAGAAGCGTGGCAGAAGGAATAGATATAAATGAAGCTTCTAGGGTGTTTAGCATATCACCAAGAACTTTAAAACGTAGAGTTACACCCGGCAATTTAAAAAAAAGGACGAATGGGACCTGACAGTTTACTTGGTGGAGAAGCTGAAATGAAAATGGTTGTTTACATAAATAAACTGCAAGCAAGAGGATTCACACCAACGAGAACTGAAGTTAGGCGCATGGCTTTTCACCTGGCTGAGCAGCTGAAAATACGCCATAAATTTGACAGATAAGCTGAACTCGCAGGTTACGACTGGCTTACGTCCTTTTTACGAAGACATCCTGAACTGGCCATGAGAAAAGCTGAAGCTTTATCCCGCAGTAGAAGCTTCAGCATGGCTAAAAATATAGTTACAACCTACTTTGAACTGCTGGCTTCTACAATGGAGGAACACCAGTTGTTCGACAAACCCGCTTGTGTTTACAACATGGACGAGACGGGGCTCCAGCTAAACAATTGCCCAGGCGAAGTCATTGCCAAAAAAGGCTCTAAAGTTGTGTCTACTATGACGGCTGCCGAACGGGGCGAAACAATAACAGTTATAAGCTGTTGCAACGCGTAAAGCACTTTCTTGCCGCCTGCGAGCATTCTCAAAGGTAAAAATAAGAAAGCAGAATTCGAGGATGGAATGAAACCCGGATCTATTGTGTACATGAATGAGAAGTCAGCCTACATCAACAGAGAGATTTTTCTTGAATGGCTCAAGTTTCATTTTGTTCCAAGAAAAACTGCGGGAAAAGTGCTCCTAATTCTTGATGGCCACGGATCTCACTGCAGCTCTGGCATACGCTGATGAGAATGACATAATCCTGTTTTGCCTTCCCCCACATACCACCCACTATCTCGAACCTCTCGATAGATCCTTTTTTAAGTCGTTGAAGGCAGCATTTTATCAAGCTTGCGATACTTGGGTAAAATTCAATGCTGATAGAAAAATCAGAAGGCTACAGTTTGGACGACTCCTAGGTGTTGCTTGGGGAAAGGCTGCAAGTGTTCAAAATGCAACATCAGGTTTTAAGGCGGCTGGAGCAAAGTATCCCGGACTACGCCTATGGAGGTACCGATGGGGGAATACAAGAAACGTCTGCGAAAATGCTGTGCCAAGAGGAGGAACGAATTACCAAACCCCAACCTTCAACTTCACGTGCTGCTGATTTAGCTGATGAGCTTATAGTTCAAACCCAAATATCTACTCCACCAAAAATTACGCCTGGAAAAGCCTTGGATATTGTATCTCCTATTCCAGCTGCGGCTGTGCTAGACGCTAAAAGAAAAGGAGGGAAACTCGCAGAGATTTTAAATAATGCAGAAGCCATAGAAAGGCGCAAAAGCATTCAGGAGCACAAACAAGTGAATCTCAACAAAACGAAACGTGGCACAAAGGCAGCTAAAACACCTGTGGTATCTAAAAAGGAGAAATTTACTCCGAAAACGATGTCAAAAGGAAAATAGAAGACCTTAAAATTGCAGGTAGAGGAGTCCAGTGACGAAGATTCAAGCTAGTCTCGTCATGATAGCAGTTCGGATTTGGAAAATCAAGATGACGCAACCTTCACTGGATGTGGCGAAGAGTATACGAAGAAAACTAAAGATGAAGATTGGACTCAATGCATTCATTGCCAGCAGAGGGTGCATGAGGGATGTACCAAGTATCAAAATACGTGCGAGATCTTTTAAAGTGCTTATTAACAGGCGTATAGTGTAGTGGCATCTCTACCTTAACCTGACGGCGTCTCTCCCACAGGGTTAGGTAGAGATACCGATTTGCAGAATTTTGAAAAATAATTTTATAATATTTGTTACCATGTTTATTGTGGAATAAAACTTATGTTTCTGTTTTGATAAATAAATGTTGAGTCTAACGACATATTTTTTGATTATGACATGTTAATTTGGAAGCATTAATCAAAGTCGATATGAAAAATCGGCATCTCTCCCGGACTTACCCTACTCCAAGAAATACATAAACATATCATCAACCTTTATTAGGTTTTGTACCTTCTAACTGTAATTTTTTCCTGAAGAGAGAATTGCTTGACGCCATTTTTAGTCCATCAACTCGTTAGGGTAAGATCAACTTTAATTAAAAAAGTGACCAAAGTTTCATTCGTAACAAATTTTACCCCCTTAGTTCTGGAAAGATGATATTTCAACCCCTTTCTTACCCCCGTAGGAGTGGAATTTCCAAAAATCCTTTCTTAGTGCTCACTTACGTCAGTTGAGGAATATTTTGGCCAAATTTCTTGCTTTTAGGACCGCTAGGCCTAAAAATATAAATTTTAGCCCCCTTTCACCCCCTTGGGGATGAAATTTCCAAAAATCTTCTATTAGTACTCACTTACGTCAGTTGAGGAATATTTCTGTCAAGTTTTTTCCTTCGAGGACCACCAGGCCTAAAAATATGAATTTTAACTCCCTTAGGGATGGAATCTCCAAAAATCCTTTTTTAATGTTCACTTACGTCACTTGAAGAACCCCTCTACCAAATTTCATTCTTCTAGGCCTAGCAGTTCTGGAGAGGTGGAATTTCAAGCCCTTTCTTACCCCCTTAGGGGTGAAATTTCCAAAAATCCTTTTTTAGTGCTCACTTACGTCACATGAGGAATATTTCCGCCAAATGTCTTGCTTCTAGAACTGCTACTGAGTGAGCTAAAGGCAAAACTAGAAAATCGCGAGTTGGAAACGTCTGGTAAGAAGAGTGAGTTAGTAGAAAGACTTAAAGTGGCACTGGTAAGTGACAGGTTGGATCCAGAAACATTTCTATTCAATGACGAGGCTTCCACCTTAATCTCGTCAATTTCTACTAACATGGACGAGAAGATTTCAATTATAAAGAGCGATATTTCTACTATGAAGAATGATATTTCCACTAATATGGACGAGAAGATTTACACTATGAAAAACGATATTTCTACTAATATGGACGAGAAGATTTCCACTATGAAGAACGATATTTCTACTAATATGAACGAGAAGATTTCCACTATGAAGAACGATATTTCTACGAATTTGGACGAGAAGATTTCCACTATGAAGAACGATATTTCTACTAATATAGACGACAAGATTTCTAATACGAAAAACGAGATTTCCACTAATATGGACGAGAAAAGTTCCACTATGAGAAATACATTCCGCCGATATCGTTAAAAAATGACATTGCTGCTGAGAATAAAAGTTCGTCTCAAAAATCAGACATTGAAATTAAGATGACAACGACAGACGAGAAAATCAAGGCATTAGAGATAAATATGGCAGACTTAAGAACACAAGACACGCCAGCAGAAGAAAAGAAGATTGAACATATAAAACCCTGCAAGCCAGAAATAAACTGCAGGATAGAAGACATTGGCAGTTTTGCACGAGTCAAGACCCCAACATTCGACGGAAAGACATCGTGGACCAATTATGTGAAACAGTTTGAAGCAGCTCCTAGAGTGAATAATTGGTTCCAGCAGTGTATTTAACTGTCGCGCTTAGGGGAGATGCCTTAGACGTACTCAGACGATACCTCTGGAAGAATCGGATGACTTCGAGCAGCTGAAGAAGAGGTTGGATATGCGATATGCTCACGAACATCTAGAGCACTTGTACCAATCCCAGCTGAAGAACCGAAGGCAGAAACGTGACGAAGTCCTTCAAGAGTATGTTGCTGTTGCCATATACTTATTATTCGTTTTTTGATGTGAGCCTTCAAGTCATTACATATTTGGATATTGTCAGTGATATCAGTGGATGTTGAGGCAATTTTAGCGTAATGATCTGCGAGCTCATTGCCTGCTATACCGATGAGTAATGGTATCCAAATTATGGTAGCTGATATCTTTTGGGATGTTATAAGCTGGTGGTAGGTATTTTGGATATTTTAGGCAATTGAATGTTCCGTAAATATATTTTGGATAGTCTGGATTGAGGCTAATGAGTCTGTGCATATAGCTACGTCTATATTTGTTAGAGTGATGTGTTTGATGGCTTGAAGTATACTAAATAATTCGCCAGTATGGACGCTGCATAAAAGAGGGATAGGGGAGGAGTTAATATGAGAATGGGACGTTGTAACAGAGCAGCCTACTCCTGTTTCATTTTTCGAGGCAGTGTATAGAACTAGATCGTATTTCTTTGTTAGTATGATGCTATTAAAAGCTTCCATTATGAGTTCCCTTGGGGATATATGTTTGTCGTATCATGTGAAGAAGTGTTGAGCTAAGGAATGGTAGGGTAGTGGGAGAAGAGGTGTTTGCAGTAGATTAATGTTATTAAGCAACTGAGCTAGCACTGGTGGAATGGGGTTTATTGATAATCATGGATATGCGTTGTGTAATATGGATGTAGGTCTTATAAATTAAACAAATTGAAAATTTCTTTTTAGTTCGGTATTTTTCCTAAATTCAATTATTTTCAATTCAATACACTCTCTACAGTAATAATTCTACAGCATCCCTATCACACATTTATTTTTAAGTTGAAAATCGCCTCCAAAATAATCTAGTAGTAAGCCACTGAAAATTTTATGATTCCATTTATACAGTATTGCCACACCAGGAAAATGGATCTATTGTTGTCCTTCTCTAGCACATTGTTAAAGAATTTAATGATGGCTTCAAAACCGATATTACAAATGAGATGCTAGGTCTATTCTTTTGGTACGTCATTTTTTACAACATATTAAAAAGATTAGCTCCAAATATTGACAATTAGATAGCTTGAAAAATATGATAGGAAGGATTAAGTTCCAGCAAATTTCTAAACACTGTTTGTTGCGATAATGGTTCAACAGTTCGAGTAGCTTTTGATTATGTAAGAGAAAGTAATAAGATAAACATAAATAAGTATATATAATGCTAGCTGAAATAATTGTTATCGCAATAGGTATATAGAATATTATTAAATTCACAAATTGGGCAGTTATGCATGGACTAATAAAGACAGATTGGAACGTTACGTTACTGTTAAATCTAAATATACAGAGTACGTGGATGACAATCATTCAAAATATTTAGTTTTTAAAAATAATTTTTGCATATTATGGTCCGCTATCATGATTCTACGAAAGCGTAGAAGGGCCACATCACACAAAAACTTTTTTTTTCTGAGGTTTACACTTTTTTATGAATTTCGTTAAAAAAGTGTAAACCACGGCTTTTCCGTATAAAAAGTGTGAATTTTGTAAAAAATTTGTCAATTCACACTTGTTTTGCAGAATTTCGTTAAATAAGTGTAAAGTTCAGTTTTTTCGAAAAAAAAATGTGAATTTTGTAAAAAGTTTGTGAATTCACACTTTTATTACAAAATTTCGATAAAAAAGTGTGAACCCCTACTTTTTCGTAAAAGAAGTGTGCATGTTTTAAAGAAATTGTGAATTCGCAATTTTTCTACAAAATTATGTTAAAAAAGTGTGAACTTTGTAAAAAGTTGCAAATGCCCTTTATATTTTTCATTCATGATCGTCACGCACATCGCAAGTGATTTTCAGCGTATCTAGTGTAACTATTTCGTTCCTATTGCACACCTATAATAATTACATCAGGAGGGCGTCTAAAACTTGATACTGTTCCATTTTTTTTTAGAATACTTCCTTCACAACTAAACTAAACTAAGTCGCAGACCTGAATATTATTTTTTTTAGGGACTTGAATGAATTTGACTTGATTTACTTTATGTATCAATACTCTGTATAGTCCGGTGTCTGAGCATTAAATTCGGTTTTACAGTTTTCCTTACTCCTCCAGTTTTTTAACCACCACAAATTTTCATTTAGCCTACCCGAAAATCCCAATATTGACCTAACACATGCATATGCCTTTGCGCTTTTTTTTAATTAATCCCTTTCCCTTATTATGGTACCTCCTGTAAAAAAATAGTAACAGGTGTAGGGCCGAATTCACCGTTCAGTTTAAACTTTAAGTTCTGCTTAGGTTCCACAGAAACGTTTGTTCCATCAATCGTTTCTATAGGAATTAATCTGAAGTTAAAGTTATGTCGCACGTAAACTAACGGTGATAACGGCCCTTTTGAGGGAACATAAACGTCTAGATCGTGCTCAAATCGTCCGTCAACGCCAAGTAGGTAGTTGACATTTTATAAGGTTAACAGGTTTATAATACAGTGTAGTGAACACATCGACCGGGAAAGGACTCCAGCAAGTAGTAGCTCCAGAGCATAACCTGGTCACTGATACAAACCAGGCACTTCCAGCAGCGCTTGCCACCGGCCTCGGCAAATACACTGAGATGTTCATCTCAACTCGTCCTTTATAGAATGTTTTATTTGTGAAAATCTGCTCTTAACAGAGGATTTTTATCTATGGAATTCTGCTCTTCATAGAGCGGTGTTATTTGTGAAAATTGCCTGTACCCGATAAAAGAGTGTACGAAGACAAACTAGAAGTGCCAGCTGCCATTCAGTCAACGGAAGACGGAAGCAAATTCAGGTGAATATAAACATTAACCTGCAGACAAAAGGGTCAGGAAACTTTTAACCGGGGAGGAAACTCCCTCCGGCAGTGTGTCCGCTGTCCGGCTTTTGTCCGCATTCTCCGATACTAACAACCCCCCAACAAACGAAGCAACCTTCTGCTTCGTCCACTTCCGCCCGACAAACCAACAATGGTATCTTCAATACGCTCTCCGATCCAAACCCGAAGCCAAAAGGTACCATCCATCTTTCTCACGAAGAGTTTCCACCGACGGTACCGACACCAGCCACCGACCTTGCATCAATGTATGCAGACCAACTCGAACAAATGGCCGAACTCAATGCCCAAAACCAACGACTCATGAACCGACTCAACCACGAACTCGACACTAACGAAAAAGTCCAATCCCAAATCAAACAAATCAACTCCCGAAGCTCCTCCAGATCTGTCCACTCCGCACAATCCCACGCCTCACACATCTCCGTCCAATCTTCACCACACACCAACCGACAAAACACCAGCCGCTGAGAACAAGAAGGGGACTTCACTCTCTTGGGAGCCAAAACCAAGAGAGATAGAAGAATCCCTACCCCTCCACCCTCCACCACCAACCAGAAATACCCAACAACAATCAACCCAACAACCCCGTCCTACTCAACAGCCCCGTCCTACTCTACAATCTCGCCCTACACAACAACCCCGCTCTACCCAACCACAACAACAACCAACTTCTCAACAAACCCGCTCTACCCAACAACAACCTACTGCTCAACAAACCCAATACATACCCCTCCAGACACTTAACATCCGTAACCTACCTCATAGATACGTGGAGCTTTATAGCCTCCTCAACACAAACGAGTTGTTGAAGGGAGAAATCTCCTACTTAAAGGCGAATCTAAACCGCACCGCCCTCCTCAGGATCCACGTCAACATTCCCCACGAGGCTTTTCGCAGAAAAGCTTTGAAACACTCCCACTCAACCCATCTCCGCGAACCAGATCCCAATCACGCAACCGAAAACCTAAGGGTTTGTCTGCAGAAGTGTAGACACTACCGTTTGTGAAGAAGAATTTGAAGAAATCCTCACCCAAGACCTCAAATTCCCACACAACACATCCTGGCGCATTCACTCCCGCCGTCAGGGCCATCCCACCACAATGTTCCGAATCCTAACCGATTCCGAACGGGGACTACCACCGCGCCCTTTCTCAAGGCATCAAACTTCACGGTCTCTCACATCCGTGCGATGCCTCAAATGCATCCAGCCCTCTACCTGCAGTACCCAAATACTGCAATAGATGCATCAGCACAGGCCACCTTGCCGAGTCATGCAAGACCAAACCGGTCTGTCCTTCCTACGGTGCTTCCGACTACAAACCCAACGATTGCCCTAAGGTTAAAGAACCAACCTGCAACAATTGTGGCAGCTTGCACGCCACCTATCACGCCAAATGTACGAAGAGGTTGGAAACACCCAAAACCCCCCAAGAGACCGCTCCTATTACCTTGGAAAAACCACCAACGCCGTACGACCTCTCCACCGACACTAAAACTTTAATTGAAATTCTAGCAACGACAATCTTTAACGCCGTCCCCACAGCCCGTGGCCTAGTGGCTGATACGCTCACTCACCTCGTCCCTTCATTCTACGACTACAATTGTACCGTAACGCGGGCAACCGCGTCCAGTTTGCTTTCACCCCCAAACGCCAAAATTAAGTCATGGACTTCGTAATCGGGACCGTGAATTGCCAAGGTCTAGCCAGGAAGCGATATCTTCTTAAACGCCTTTTGCACTCAGCAGTATTTTCTTGTTACACTTGTGGAAAAGAAGGACACGTCCAAACCAATTGCAGCAAGTTTGAACACAACAAAAATTATTTAATTAGAGATTATGGAGTTCAGAACAGAGGTAGATCCTAGCCAAAGCAGATTTAGTAGACGAGGACTTGGACGGCGCACATTTGAAGGTAGAGGTTAATTTACATCTACAGGGCTCACAATAGAATACAGAACAGGAATCAAGAGAAAGCTGATTACAGAAGGCTACATTATGTAGATAACAATGAAGATGAAGTGAAACTTGAGAGAAATATGTGTGTCATGATAGGTATAACAGAAAATAATGTTGTGCAGACAACTTATTATTTTATGGAGTATCATATAGGTGAAAAATGATTAAATATTAGTTTTAGTGAAAAATGCCATTCTTTATAAAAAGTTTTGCTTGTTCTGAAACCCCATAAAATGAAATAAAATTCAATTTCAAAACCCGTCTCATTTTATAGCCAGTTTTATGAAAACCATATATGAATTTTTGCACGAAGTTCGAAAATAATGTATTAATCTAGTGACTGACGTTTACTATGTACCAAGTAACTGTCAACTTTTATAAATAATTTTCAAATTGTCATTCTTTAAGAAATATTTGACAACAATGTTGACCATTCAAGAATTATAATCACTATCAAAAATAACAATACAGAATAATAATGTAAGAAATGGTAAGTAAACGAAAAACATCTATTCAACATATCCTCCCCCAGCTTAAAAATATCTCTCAATTCTCTTTCTAAATTATTTGTAAGTATTTCTCAGCATTTCTGGGGTAATTTCGTTAACGGCATCAATGATAGCTTGTTTTAAGTCTTCAATATTATGGTTTAAATTATTTGCGTAAACTTTTTGTTTTAAGTAGCCCCATTAAAAAATCTAAAATAGTAAAATCGGGAGATCGGGGCGGAAAAAATATTGGTTCATAACGTCCCATACATCGCTCAGGAAAATATTCATCCAGCCAACCTCTAATTAGCAAAGTCGATTGTGACGAACATCCATCATGTTGAAAGTACATGTTACGCTGAAACGTTAACTTTGCTGTTAACATTTCAAGAAATAATTTTACTAAATAATTTCTCAAAGAAGTTTAATTTTTTGGTAGAATATACGTCACGTATTTCCAGTTTAAATGTGAAATAAAACTAGTTTTAACTTTTATCGAAAATTCCTTTGTGGTGGAATAGTCGTAAAATCTATTCGGGCAAAGGAAGGGATATCGATATCGGATTTCTGACTGGAACGGCAGAGAATTCTGAGAACTTGCCGAGATCGAAGGAATTGTGCAGTAATTCGAAAGTGTCAAGGGCAATTTTATAGAACTATAAATTAACATCTTGGCAGGGGAATCAACTGGATCACTGGTATGTTATGAATTCAAATGTTTAGAACATAATTTGTCGTGGTTGAAGGATTATAATATTTCAACATTTGTCGAGTTATACAAAATGGCTACAAAAATTATTGGGATGTCACATGTTTTTAATATGTTTTTCTCAGTTTTTTTGCTTTAACGTTAATTATAGATGTTTGTTCTTAAGCTAAGTTTGGTTTGTTGTATAATTGTAAGTTTAACATATATATATATATATATATATATATATATATATATATATATATAATATATATATATATATATATATATATAAATATATATATATATATATATATATATATATATATATATATATCTGGACAGATATCAAAGTATATCTCATTATATAAAATTTGTTAGTAACATACAGTTTGATATTGTAGCGTGATTCCGGGATCACACATCCCTATGTGATTTTCATTTTTGGAAATCAGTCTATCTAACTGACTCAATTTCTGGGGTCAGTAAAACTAACGAAAATCTATAATACCTGGGCAGGGCATTCCTAAGCCTTCGGTTTGCCAAAGAACTCAAGTTTGACCTGGAGTGAATGGAGTGACCAACATAGATGCCTTCATAAATTCCAGATAAGTTCTTGGGGATCATAAAAAGACTTCACCTACTTCTACGACTCAAAATTTCTGTATTATACATATGGGTATTCACTATATAATAGTTTACCAACACCTTCTGCATTTTTGTATCATTTCATTTCATTATATTTATATATGTTTTTAAATACTTATATTATTTACTATACAGGAACATGGCCTTCAGCATTACTAAATAATTTCTTTTTTTATGCAGTAACATCAGTTCAAAGTTTGCTGATTGCGTATTTGATTTCTTTCTAACTTTGTTTAGGAACCAAAGTTAGTGGCGCCCTTATTTTCATTTCCTCGTTTTTTGTCATTATAACTTCAATATAAAATTTTCTATCTACATATCCTTCAGATAACCAAGCTCTGAGAACTGGCTTTGTTATCTCCAAATACACTCTTAGTTTGGCACGAATCTACGGTCTACTCTTTTCAAAAATTTTCTTTCATACTACATTGAGAATAGAGTAGTCTGTTTCAACGCCTTCGCTCCAAGTGAATATTTTCTAATTCAGGTATAAAGAAGTTTCCCAACAAATACAAATATATCTCCTAATTTAATGTACCTTCCAGAAAATACGGTCCGATTATTCGATCCGCTAAAACCGTACACCAAAAATTTCATTTTCTAGCAAATTGACTATCACAGTTAATCCTATAGCTCGGGTTTTCACTAGCCCAATATCGACAATTTTGGGAAGAAACGACTCCGTTTGTTATAAACGTTGCTTGATTAATACATTATTTTCTTATGGTTTTCATAAAACTGGCTATAAAATGAGACGGGTGTTGAAAAACTTGAATTTTATTTCATTTTATGGGGTTCCAGAACAAGCAAAACTTTTTATCAAGAATGACATCTTTCAGTAAAACTAATATTTAAATATGTTTCACCTATAGGATACCCCATCCGTGGACACGCTGTAGATTATGGTTGTACATAGGGGACTAAAAATGATATAAGCAATGTAAACGAAAAGATATCCAATGCACTTTATAAAATGTATACTGTGTTCCAAACTTGAGAAGAAATATGCTCTCAGTTAAGAAACTAGAAATGGTGAATATCAAAATAGTATTTTATAATGGAAACGTAAATTTGTTTGAAAACAATAATTTGATAGGCACGGGTTTTAGGAACAACCTCTATGAATGTACCTTCATAGTAATAGAAAATGAATGTTTAAATTTTCAGACTGAATGTCTTGACTTAAGTTAAAATAATGGCACAAAATATTATGGCATATTTGTAATTCTAATTCCGGGAAATTAATTAAGTAAAATCTGGTTCATGGTTTATAAAATGTAAGTCTAGGTAAAATTAGATTTTGTGAAGCATGCGTAACAGGTAAGATGACTGGACTAAGCTTTGAGGCACGTACTATAGCTGAAAGATTGCTAGAAATTGTTCATACAGTTCTTCTTCTACGTATTCTTCTTTTTCTAGCCTTACAACTCTGGGTGGGTCTTGGCCGCATCAACTATCGCCCACCATCATCCTCGATCTTGTGCTTCCATTTTCCACTGTTGGACTCCCATTCTAGACACATCTGCTGCGACCGCATCTTTCCATCTTTTCCTGAGTCGGCCTATTGATCTTCTACCATCTGGTCTCTCAAGGAATACTATTGTTAATAATCTGTGGTCCTCTGATCTTAATACATGCCCTGCCAATCTTATTCGATTAGCCTTTATGTGTCTGACTATGTTCTCACTGCCATAGTGCGCTGACAACTCAGCATTGTGGCGTCTTCTCCAGTGTCCTATTGCCTCATCTTGTTGCGGTTCAAATATCAGTCTAAGAACTTTTCTTTTAAAGACAAGAAGCTTATTTATTTCCCGTTGATTAAGGGTCCGGGTTTCACTGCCATATGTAACCACTGAGCGAATAATTGTCTTGTATATTGTTAATTTGAATTGTCTTCTTAACCGTTTAGATCTCAAGAGTGTTGTAAGAGAATATAGCGCCCTATTTCCCGCCATTATTCTTGCTGAGACATCTCTTTCTACTCGATTATCATCTGTAATTATAGCTCCTAGGTACTTAAACTCATTAACCACTTCAAAATGGTACTAATTAACGGAAATATTCTGTCTGATTCTAGGTCTTGGGTTCTTTGATACTACCATGTATTTCGTTTTTTCTTCTTTTACTCGTAGACCCAGATTACCTGCTTTCTCCTCGAGTTGAGAAAACACTTCTCTCATATCTCCTGTTGAATGAGCCACCGTATCTATGTCATCAGCAAAAGCCAACAATAGTTTTGAACCCTGCTCAGCAAAACATTCAGTTAGTTCCGATGTTATTTTAACAACCGGATAATCCAAGGCCAAACTGAATAGCAACGGTGAGAGGGGATCTCCTTGTCTGAGTCCTGATGTTACACTAAATGGAGTTGACGTTCTGCTTCCTATCCTCACCTGTGCATATGAGTTTACCACACACATTTGTGTTAGCTCCACCAATTTCCTTGGGATGCCCATTTCTAGCATTATCACCCACAACCTGCTTCTTTTTATAGAATCATATGCTTGCTGGAAATCAACATAGATTTGGTGAACATCCCAGTTGAATTCCCAATTCTTTTCTATTTGTCCGATCGTGAATATTTGATCTATCGTTGACCTTTCAGCACGAAACCCGCATTGATAGTCACCCATAACGTCTTCCGCACAAGAGGTCACCTTCTCAGTAGTATGGTTGCCAATACTTTGTATGTTGTGTTGATAAGTGATATTCCTCTATAATTTCTAAATTCTTCTTTGTTTCCTTTCTTATGTATAGGTATTATGATAACTTCCGCTCTAATCTTTACTCTACTACAGTTGTTGCAAACCTATAACACCTTTATCATACAAGAGTAGCAAATATTTTGTAACATTTATTGCGGATTACTCTAAGTTTATTTATGTTTACATTATCAAAAATAAAAATGTTTCACAGAATATGTTAATCTAGTTCAAAGAAAATTCAATTTAAAAATGTCTATATTACGTTGCGAGGAGAATGGTACGTTTATAGATTACAAAATACCACACACCCCAGACCATAATGGAAAGGCAGAGCGACTCAATAGAAGTCTGATAGATAAAGCTAATTCGAGATGCTAACGTACCTAAATATTTCTGGAATGAAGCTCTTCTGGTGGTTTCCTACCGTCATCAGTGGTGAAGTAGACCAATTTTTCCAAGTTTTTTTTAGCATATTTTAAGAACGTGACATCCGAATGAATTGTATTTCATAATGTATATAAGTTACTATCGAACAATACCAATGTGACACAAAACGGTGCCTAACGAAAATTGTATATATATTTTTAGTCTTATTTCAGAATGAAATAGGGCTATTGTAGAGAGTAGCATGACGCGACTTCGGAAAAATTTCAATGCAGTTTTTCGTTTTGGCGTTCCTAGATGCCAAAATCACCCTCCGTTTCAAAGGATATATATATATATATATATATATATATATATATATATATATATATATATATATATATATATATATATGTATCGGCCCAGTAAAAACAAAATGGCGGCCTGTCAAAGTTGAAAAAAAATCGTATTTCCTTTGTTTTTCATTTGACGCAAAAAAGTTACCAAGCTTTTTCATAGACCTTAACACGTTTTACAACTTTTGTATCTAACATTTTTCTCTAAATCGTACATTAAAACATTTATTTAAGAAAATTCACAAATTATAACGGAATTTGTAAGCACGATAGAGGGCGTATTTTTTGACGGATCGAAACCAAACTCGCTACAAAATCGGTTAGGCAAAAATCTTCGACGAGTTCGTTAATGAACCAAAGCGGCCCAGTAAAAACAAAATGGTGGCCTGTGAAAGTTGAAAAAAAATCGTATTTCCTTTGTTTTTCATTTGACGCAAAAAAGTTACTGAGCTTTTTTATAGACCTTAACACGTTCTACAACCTTTGTATTTAACATTTTTCTCTAAATCGTACATTAAAACATTTATTTAAGAAAATTCAAATTTACCAGAATTTTTTTTATTTTTTTGTTTTTGATTTGATGCCAGAATGTTACTTTGGTTTTTTTGTACATCTCAAAGCATTCTATTACTTTTGTATCTAATTTTTTATTTTCGGTTATATGCAAACATGTTACTGAAATAAGACTGTCCAATTGGTCCTGTGCCATTAGGATTTTTATATTTTTCAAAAAGTGCTCCACTTCGCCCCATGTTTGTGATGAAGTGGTCCATATGTTTAATGTCCACAATTTGGTCACTTTAAACGTTATTTGGGGCGAAGTGGTCAAAAAAGGTGATAAGCTGGTGTATTCTGGATAGTCCTTTATGTACGTATTGCAAAAAGTGTTATTTTCTGTTACATTACCATTATTTTATATAAAAGGCATATGTATATAAGCATCAACGGTGTCAAAATTTACATTTTTATTAATAAACTTGTATCGATCTCTACGTAAATAGCAAGGTTTAAGTTTGGACAAAATCAGATTGAAGCGAAGTTTTTGTATAAAAGTGTATAATTTTCTTTTTATTTATTGCAAAGCGATTTCGACTTTCGTCATCATCAGTGCTTCAAGTCAGGTAACAAGAAGTTTCAAATATGTAAAAAACATTGTTTAAAATTACAAAATCATATTATTTTATAAGAGAACTAACGAAAAACATGTTAGAACCCAGGTCTCGTGGTTATGTAAAGGCTTTATATAATAATAAATAAAAAGAAAATTATACACTTTTATACAAAAACTTCGCTTCATTTATTTAAACAAGTGTATTCAGCTTCACGCATTTATTCAAAATCAGATTGTTATCAACAATGACCTTGTCCTCTAAACTAGGGTAGGAAAAATAAATATCTTTCTTTCCAGCTGATTTACGTAAAAAGAAAATTTTGTAAGTATTATCGTCTAATCTTTCAACTATGTTTCCGACATAACGTAAATTTCTTTTGCCTCTCTCAGTTGGGAATTGCACAATAACAAATTCCCCAATTTGGACAAACGAATCATTATTATCGGGTTCTAGAATCGCTTCTGAACAACAACTGGTTCAAGACTTTTTTCACATTCTTGTTCTTCTTGATCCAATAAAACTTCGGACATGTTGCTCGAGGAGTCATGGAGGTTAATATTTTCATCGTTACTGCTTTCTGACTCTCTGCACTCTGACCAGTGAGAACGTCGAGTTTTTACTTTTCCGCCCAACCTATCTAATATGCGAGTTAAGTATTGGTTTACCCCAAAAACAGTTGGAATTTTGGAAATTTTTTAAGTTATTTTTACGTTTTCCATCAACAACAACACGAAAAAACGGTTTTTAGAAAAAAAATTCTGTGTGTATGTCGTCGTCGTCGTTGTCGTCGGCAACTTTTCCTTAGATGTCTTGTTAGCACGATATAGCCTCCAGGGTGCAATAAGTCACCAATTTTATGATGGAATATTGTTAAGGACATGTCACAGGTCAACCCTATTGATTTTCAGCTCACCAGAGCCAGTACAACGGGTGCTATGGTACTTGAAGTAGGACATTTTGTAATTTTTTTATAAATTTCAGTTTGTTAGCACGATACAGCCTCCGGAGTTCAACAAGTCTCCAATTTTATGATTGAATATTATTAAGGACATCTCACAGATGAACCCTATTGATTTTCAGCTCATCAGAGCCAATACAACTGATGCTACAGTACTTTAAATACGATAATTTTGTCATTTTTGGAGAAGTTTCAGTTTGTTAGCACGATACAGCATCCGGAGTATATACAAGTGACCAATTCTATGATTGGATATTATTCAGAGCGTTTCAGAGATGAACCCTATTGATATTCAGCTCACTAAAGCCAGTACAACGGGTGCTATGGTACTTGAAGTACCAAATTTTTGTCATTTTTGGAGAATTTTTATATTGTTAGCACGATACAGCCTCCAGAGAGTATACGATTCATCAATTTTATGATGGAATATTGTTCAAGGTGTCTCAGAGATGTGCCCTATTGATTTTCAGTTGACTAGAGCGAGTATATCGGGTCCTATAAATCCAGATATACTAAATTTTTGTTTATTTTTGGAGAAATTTCGGTTTGTTAGCACGATACATCCCCCGAAGTGTATACAAGTAAAGTATATTAAGTACCAAGTGTCAAAAAGGTTACTTTAGTCACGAGTTCCTTGTGAAACGAGTGACTAGAGTCGTTTTTAACACGAGGTGCCTACTATACTTTTTCTTCGCCCGCGGGAAGTAAAAAATTATATTATATTTGAATTATATTCATTACATAACGGACGATGGCTGATAGCTGACTGACAAATCAAATGACGCAGAATAACAAAATTATCACGGAAAATGAAATTTAACATACAAAAGATACACTTGATTTGACGTTTAAAACACAAAAGATGAACGAGATGTGACTTTTCGCATTTTAAACACTAGTGTTTAAAGAGTCGTTTTATACATGTCAAACCCTTGTTCAAAGTGCGGTTTTAGTAGCGGAAGTAGAAAAACGATTTTATGATAGAATATTGTTCAGGGCCACAGATGCGGAAAAGTTAGTTTTAATCTTTAAAACCGTTTATTTCTTTCTAGGTTTGTTTTTAGTTTTTGGTTAGACGTGTTTCCTATTCGAGACTCTTTAAGAACGACCAGTAGACTCTGAGTTATATAGGCAGTCTTTAAATAGACAACTTTCAATTTTACTATCGGGCAATTTTTTCAGGACCCGTTCCTTATCTAGAGCATAAATACCACAGGCCTCAACATTAGATCTGAGGTTTACAGCGGCACTTTGTAAATAGTCTATTGTTTTCTGCAATAACCTGGGAAATGCAGCCTTGGTCTGTTCTTCTTTTTCCAATCTGTTAAAATGTCTCTCCATTTGCGTTTAAGCGGAGAAAAAAATGCCACATCTAGTGGCTGGCAAAGATGTGTTGCGATCGGCGGCAATAATTTGAAACGAATATCGTGATTTCTACACTCATTAATTATCGAAAATGAAATGTGTCTATAAAGGTTGTCATCTGTTAGTGCCCGTGGGGCAGGTTATTTCTACTTTTCCACCCAACCTATCTAATATGCGAGAAAAGTATTGGTTTACCCCAAAAAAGTGGGAATTTTGAAAAAAAAATTTGAGTTATGGTTACGTTTTTCATCAAGAACAATACAGAAAAACGGTTTTCAGAGAAAAGATCCTGTGTGTATGTCGTCGTTGTCGTCGGCCACTTTCCGTTACATGTCTTGTTAGCACGATACAGCCTCCGGAGCGTAACAAGTCAGCAATTTTATGATTGAATATTATTCAGAAAATCTCACAGATCAACCCTATTGATTGTTTAGCTCACCAGAGGCCGTACAACAGGTGCTATAGTACTTTTAGTACAACATTTTTGGAGAAATTTCAGTTTGTTAGCACGATACAGCCTTCGGAGTTTATACAAGTGACCAATTTTATGATTGGATATTATTCAGAGCGTGTCAAAGATGAACCCTATTGATATTCACCTCACTAAAGCCAGTAGAACGAATACTATGGTACTTAAGGTACCAAATTTTTGTCATTTTTGGAAAATTTTCAGTTTGTTATCAGGATACAGCGTTCAGAGTGTATACAAGTGACCAATTTTATGATTGAATATTGTTCAGGGCTTCTTATAGATGAACCTTATTGATTTTTAGCTTACCAAGGCTAGTACAACGGATGGTATGGTACCTGAAGTGCCACATTTTTTGTGCTTTTTGGAGAAATTTCGGGTTGTTAGCACGATACAGCCTCCGGAGTGTATAAAAGTGACCAATTATATAATTGGATATTTTTCAGCTGACTAGAGCGAGTATGGCGGGTCTAAATCCAGATATACTACATTTTTGGTTATTTTGGGAGAAATTTCGGTTTGTCAGCTCGATACATCTCCTGAAGTTTTTCGAACCAATCTTCAGAAAAACGTTCATCGAACCACCCACTTTTTGATCTATAAGACACAGTTCCTGGTGGCGTACCTTCAATCCACTTGGGGTATAAATTTTCGGCCTTATAATTCACGTAAGACGGTAATAGGTTTCCGTTTGCAGCTCCCGCCATCATAACAGACGTAGTTGTTTTGCTAGAGTCTCTAATAACAACCGGACGTTTAGCTCCATGTTTGCACAATATTTTAGTTTTTCCCTGGTCGTCCGTGAAGTTTGTCTCATCGTAATTTATAAGACTTTGAGGATGAACATTCTTCAGCTACAATTGCAACCTATCAGAATACTCGTTAATATTTTCTGTGTCTATTTCGGCTCGCACACGTTTAATATTTCGTCCAAATCGCTCCCTTAAGTCTTCATATCTTTGCAAGAGTCCGCGGATAAATGCATCACCTGGAATATTGTTTTTTCTTCTGTACGGCCGCACTTATCCAAATAACCATTGATCAAAAGTTTTAAATTCACCTTAGTAAGAGGAAACCCCCCATTCTGCACCTATCCAGGCCTCTCTCATTGATTTTACTTCATTCTTACTTAAGACAGTTTGTCCCCCATATGTTCCCGGTTTTAACCTCAAAATATTATGTTATATCTTTCACTCACTATTCTAGAATGACAACCTCTTCTTACTTTCCCCAAGGCTTCTTCTAGTTTCTCTTTTGTATATTGATAATGACGCCTTCCGCCTAGCTTAGGTTTATAAACTCGAAGCATTTTCTAATATGACCCACTTCACAGTATAGTGCAAATATTTTATATATTTTCCTATAAAATAATAGAAAAAAAATGTAACATTCCTATAAAAACATGGTCTCAGATAACTTACCTTTTAATATAAACTAAACATTGTGTTTAATGAGCATTGAACTCTGTATAATCGATTTTGTTCGTGAGATTCAGTTTACCTCAAGAGCGCTAGATGACAGCACCTATTTTATAAGAAAATTTCAGTCTGGATCATTTAACCACAGGGTGTTCACTTTACCACAGATGACGGTATGTGTTTAATCGCAGTCCAAGTCATGCTGACAATAATATCATACCAGCAGAATAATGAAATGACGCTAAACCAGACATTAGGAATATGAGGGTTTTTGGAACTTACAGTATATTAACACATTTCCAAACAAACAAAAGATAAATTTAATGCAAAATCTGAGAAATGTATCTTGCTTGGATATAGTAATACAGGAAGATCTTTAAAAATAGCATTATAGACTCGGCAAAGGAAGAAATTGGATTAAAACAAATCAAAGCATCCAAAGAATGGTTCGATGAAGAATGTAAGCTGGCAAGCGTAGGGAAAAACAAGCAAGAAGTAAATGGTTGGAAACAGGAAAATATGAAGTGCTGGACGAATACAGAAAGATAAGGCAAAACGCAGAAAAAATCTACAGAAGAAAAAAATCAAATTGGGTTGCAGAACAAATGGAAAAAATAGAAAAGAACAATAAGGATAATAGAAAACTCTTCGAATATGTGAGAAGGCAATACAATGATAAAAAAAGAATGGAAAACATACTTTCAAAATATATACCAAAACAATCATATTATGGACCAAAATTATAAGGATGCAGTAACGGAGGGAGAAATCGGTGAACAGCAGTACAGACCCTCTTTCGAGGAATTTGTAGATGTGACACAACTCAAACCAAACAAGGCGGCAGGTCCAGATGATATACTCGTAAATAACGAACTAATCCAACATGGAGAAGAAGCCTTAATTCAACAAATATATGACCTGATAATGAGTATATGGGCAGAAGAACGCATGCCAAACGAGTGGATCATTGGACATATTCAAAAACTGAGATCCAACCAAATGCAAAAATTACAGTAGTATAAAGCTGCTTAACACTACATACAAATACTAAATAAACAGGCTGAACCCAAATTAGGTCAAAACCAACAGGGATTTGGAAAAGGAAGTTCTACGGTAGACGCCATACACCTACTAAGAGAGGCTATCGAAAAGTGCTATGACCACGACATAGATATACACGTACTATTCATTGACTTTCAGTAAGCGTTTGACTCTACAACAGAGAGTGGCTGATATTTGAAACATAGGAATTTCAGAAAAACTGGATCAGTGAAAATGACAATGAAGGATTCTACTGCAAAAGTGATACCCAGAGACGGGAATACATGAGACATTAACATTGAAGTAAGTGTAACGCAAGGAGATAGTTTGTCTACAACTATTTTTTACATAACACTAGATAGGGTGATTAAAGCAATAGAATAATAACTGTTTTAAAGATTGAAACTAACTTTTCCGCATCTGTGGCCCTGAACAATTTCCTATCATAAAATTGTCACTTGTATACATTTCGGGGGATGTATCGTGCTAACAAACCGAAATTTCTCCAAAAATGTAGTATTTCTGGATTTATAGGACCCGCTGTACTTGCTCTAGTCAGCTGAAAATAGCGTACATCTGTGAAACAATATTTAATAATAAAATTGGTCACTTGTATACACTCTGGAGGCTGTATCGTGCTAACAAACTGAAAATTCTCCAAAAATGACAAAAATTTGGTACTTCAAGTACCATTGCACCCGTTGTACTGTCTCTAGTCAATAGGGTTCATCGTTGAGATGCTCTGAATAATATCCAATCATAAAAGTGATCCCTTGTGTATACTCCGGAGGCTGTATCGTGCCAATAAACTTATATTTCTCCAAAAATGACAGAAATATCGTACTCAAAGTACTATAACACCTGTTGTACTAGCTCTGGTGAGCTGAATTTCAATAAGGTTCATCTGTTCATTGGTGATTTGTTGAACACCGGAGGCTGTATCGTGCTAACAAACTGAAATATCTCAAAAACTGACAAAAATGTCGTATTTCAAGTGCCATAGCACCCATTGCACTGGCTCTGGGGAGCTGAAAATCCATAGGGTTCATCTGTGAGATGTCCTGATTAATATTCAATCATAAGATTGGTGACTTGTTGAGCACCGGAGGCTGTATCGTGCTAACAAGCTGAAATTTCTCAAAAAATGACAAAAATGACGTACTTCAAGTACCATAGCACTCGTTGTACTGGCTCTGGTGAGCTGAAAATCAATAAGGTTCACCTGTAACATGTCCTCAACAATATTCAATCATAAAATTGGTGACTTGTTACCCTCCGGAGGCTGTATCGTGCTAACAAGACATATGACGAAAAGTGGCCGACGACAACGACGACATACACACAGGATTTTTTTTCTAAAAACTGTTTTTTCGTGTTGTTGTTGATGGAAAACGTAAAAATTTCAATATTCCAACTTTTTTTGGGGTAAACCAATACTTTTCTCGCATATTAAATAGGTTGGGCGGAAAAGTAAAAGGAATTACTAGTCACAGATCCATATAAATAATAGGATATGCCGATGATTTAACATTAATTACTAGAGACAAAGGAACCCTAGAAAATACATTCACGAACTTAATAAAAGAGGCAGACAAGAGAGGGCTGGTAGTTAACCAAGAGAAGACAAAATATATGCAAATTTCAAGGAAGACAGGCAACACAGATACTATAAATACAAAAGTTACACTTTTCAAACAGTAAGTCAATTCAGATACCTGGGAATCGTAATTGATGAGAAGAATAGCAGAAGTGCGGAGATAAACGCAATAATAATAGCAGGGAACAAAGTGTATTGGAAGTATCAGAAACTACTAAGGGACAAATGCATCAGTAAAAAAACCAAAAATTTATAAAGCCGCAATACGACCAGTAATAACGTATGCCGGTGAAAATATGAGCCTAACTGATAAGGACGAACAAAATCTCAGAGTCCTAGAGAGGATAATCATGCAGAGGATAATAGGACCAAAATAGAATAGCAAGCAGAATATAACACACGGATTGATCCACCGTACAAAAAGGATCAAAAGAGATCAAAAAGAGCGGCCTGTACTCCGACATAGGAGTGAATAAATTCTTTATATAATAATAATAATAATAATAATAATAATAATAATAATAATAATAATAATAATAATAATAATAATAATAATAATAATAATAATACTCAAACGGACCTGGGAGCAGTAAACAGAAAGATTAGAACCGAGCTAACAAAACATAGAAAACACCATCCAAAAGCGTCCGTCGAAAGGGTAAATTTACCTAGAGAAAAAGGAGGTAGAGGAATAAAAGATGTTGTGGAAGCTTGCACTCAGCAAATTGCAGGCTTGAGGAGTTTTTTTCCGCCACCAAAATAGTCAACTTCATAAAGCCATAGTGAAAACAGATACGGGTTATACACCTTTATACCTAAGCATGGAAAACTTTACGCCCTTTAATACACGAAATGAGGAAGATAAAATTAGAAATTGGCGTTCAAAAGAATTGCACGGAAGATTCATTAATGATTTACAGAAAGACACGATAGATCAAGCTAAATCGGTTGAATGGCTTAAAACTGGAACGCTGCTCCCAGAAACTGAAGGTTTTATGGTTGGTATACAAGATCAGGTTATAAAAACGAGGAATTACCAAAAGTATATCTTGAAGGAAGAAATACCAACAGATAGGTGCAGAAAGTGCAACAGAAGTCAAGAAACGATTGAACACATTCTTTCTAGTTGCCAAAGCATAGCTGAAACTAAATATCTAGAACGACACAACAAAGTTGCCACAGTAGTATACCTAGAAGTACTGAAAAAACTTAACCTTTATCCACAAAACAACGAGCCATATTACAAATATAAGCCCCCTCCAGTTATCGAAAATCAGTATGTTAAGATCTACTGGGATAAAACTATCATGACGGACGTAACAGTACGACACAACAGGCCGGACATCACAGTCATTAATAAACAATCCAAGCAAGCTCTGCTTATTGACATATCGATTCCAAATAATTCTAACACAGAAAGCAAATACAATGAAAAACTAAGCAAATACGCCGAGCTAAGGACCGAAATAAAAGAATTGTGGAATCTTAAAGAAGTCAAGATCATTCCAGTTGTTTTATCCTGTATGAGGCTAATTCCCAAGAAACGAAGTACTTCCCTCAAAGACATTGATATTCCTGAGTCAACCTACCGATTAATGCAAAAATCTGTAATCCTGGATGCGACAAACATTGTTAGGTCATTTCTAGAATAGTGACACACAACGAAAGTCTTGCTGTTGAGGCGGACTGTCGTTGAAACACGCCGGGTGTAAATCCGGTGACACAAAAAGGAAAATAATGATAATAATAATAATAATCTATCAGAACTCAATCTACCCGCAACTATACACAACCAAACACAGAAAGCCGTAATACTACAAACATGCAACATTGTTAGATCATTCCTCCGACATCAATAGAGTCCTCCTATACTTGGCCTCCACCCATATAGGCAGAACACACCAGGACAAACCTGTGCCTCAGTTCCATAATAATAATAATAATAATACAAGGCCAAAAGTGCAAGATTACGAAGATACAATGAGCTCACAAAAAGAAAACAACAGATTAAAAACTTTTCAACAAACCCAAAAAAATTCTTTAAAGCCCTCAATCAAACAGTGACAAACCAAGATGAAGATCCTGTCACTGAAGGATTTTTGTCATTTTGGGGAAACATCTGGTCGGACAAAAAGGAATTTGATGAAGGGGCTCCATGGCTGAGAAGAGTAGAAGCAGAGGCAGAAAACCTTACACCCATGGATGACTGTTCAGTTTCTCAAGAAGAAGTTCAAAAAATCATCTCAAAAGCCTCAAATTGGAAAGCACCGGGCACAGACAACGTCCAAAACTTCTGGATAAAGAAACTAACATCTTCACATGCACCATTAGCCCGAGCCTTCACCAGAGCTCTTTTGGACCCCAATACTATACCAAATTGGATGATAATGGGAAAAACATTCTTAATCTACAAGAAAGGCAATCCCAAGGAACCACAAAACCATCGCCCCATTACGTGCTTATCGGTCTTTTATAAACTATTGACGGCAATTATCGCCGACAAGATGTATGAGTATTGCGACTCAAATAACATAATAGCGCCGGAGCAGAAAGGTTGTACACGTAAAACACGTGGTTGTAAAGAACAGCTTACTATTGATGCCATCATCCTCAAACAAGTAGCAGCAGAGCAACGTAACCTAATCATTTGCTACATAGACTATAGTAAAGCATATGACTCTGTACCACACGATTAGTTATTAAAAGTCCTGAACATCTATAAGATCGACCCTCGAATCCAAATTGCTATGAAACACTGTATGAATCGATGGAGAACTACTCTTTGGATGAAATCCACTAACCTTGGCGAAATTACAATCAACAGAGGCATATATCAAGGGGACGCCCTATCTCCATTATGATTCTGTCTCGCCATTAATCCTCTATCTCGCCTCTTAAAAGGATCTGACTGCGGATATAGACTCAGCATCCAAGACTCCAACACTCGCATCTCACACCTCTCATACATGGATGACCTCAAACTTTTCGCGGAAACACCAAATCAGTTAACGCATTTGGACGACGTCACGGCCCAGTTCAGCAGTAGTATCCATATGCAGTTTGGCCTCGACAAATGTGCGAAGATCTGCATAGAAAAAGGAAGAGTGATCAACAAAATCAGCACGAAAGACCCACAAGAGATTGAGGTCCTCGAACCAGAAGAATTATACAAGTACCTCGGGGTCATGGAAAACAACAAAATCAATCACACAGCAATCAAGAAAGATCTGAACGATGGTTATAGAAAAAGAGTCACCAAACTGCTTAATACCAAATTGTCCGGAAAAAACCTTATAACAGCAATAAACATGTGGGCCATTCCAATATTAACGTACTCTTTTGGTGTAATTCAATGGTCCAACACCGACCTAGAAAACCTGGACAGAATGACACGAACACTTCTAAACAAATTCAGATGCTTACACCCCAACTCGGCAGTAGAGCGGCTGTACATGGCCAGGAAGAAAGGGGGTAGAGGGTTGATCAATATCTTTAACCTCTGTAAGAACCAAGAGAAGAACATGAGATATTACTTTAATAAATCAAATAATGAGATACTAAAAGCTATCACAAAAGCAGATGATAATTACACCCCACTCTGGCTTAAGGACCAGGATTACCAACCAAGACCTAAAGCAGACTTAGAAGCCCAGTGGAAAACAAAAACACTATATGGAAAATACCCGAACCAATTTACGAAACCTGAGATTGATATAAATAAGTCCCTCAACTGGCTACAGAATGGCGCCTTATATCCAGAAACAGAAGGTTTCATCTTCGCCATACAAGATAAGGTCATCAAAACTAGAAATTACGAAAAACATATCCTGAAGCAAAATATAGAAGACAAGTGTCGCAAATGTAATCAACCAGGTGAATCGATCGAACATATAATATCAGGATGTTCCCACCTTGCACAATCAGCCTACTTAAACAGACACAATCAAGTTGCAAAAATAATCCATCAGGAAATAGGATTGAAGACAGGACTACTAAAGAAAAGAATACCCCACTATAAATACAACCCAAGTAGTATACTCGAAGATGAAAATGTACTCCTCTACTGGGATACGCCTATGATAACAGATAGGACAGTAGACTACAATAGACCAGATGTAGTAATCATTCATAAAAGAAAAATAGAGGCCACAATAATAGACATAGCAATCCCATTGTCCCACAATGTTTTGAAAACAGAAAATGAGAAGAGGAGTGAATATGAGAATCTAGCGCTGGAAATAAAACATATTTGGAAAACTGAAAAGATTGACATAGTTCCAGTTGTTATCTCTGCCGAAGGAATGGTATCAAGAAGCTTTGTAAAATATCTCCAGAAACTTGAAATCCCCTCAAACGTTATCACCGGTATTTCAAGAACGGTCATACTTTAAACAACACATATTGTCAGATAGTGTTTTACCCCATTGGGTTAGGCTGAATTGCCTCTCCAGTGGAACCAGAGAAGAACCAGTACCAATTTACTGAGATCACAGAACCCCTATAATAATAATAATAATAATAATAATAATAATAATAATAATAATAATAATAATAATAATAATAATAATGAGGAAATATGAGGAAATGGCATACTAAAATAATTTTAGCTTCACCAGGAGAGACAATGGAAACAGAGACCATCTGTATAAGACGAGGGATATTCCAGGGGGACTCTCTTTCGCCTTTGATTTTCTGCATGTGTTTGATTCCTCTAACAAATGAACTGAATGACATGAAGTTTGGCTACACTGCTGCAAATTCAGATAGAATCTCTCACATGTTCTATATGGATGATCTCAAATTATTTGCGAGAAACGAAAAAGATCTGCAAAATCTCATCGCAACTGTCCATGAATTCAGCAAAACAATAAAAATGGAGTTTGGACTAGATAAATGTGCTACAGTAACATATCTCCGAGGTGACATAACTAACAAAATGAATATTAAAATAACAGATGAATTAGAAATACAAAGTTTAGAGCCAGGGAACACATACAAATACCTTGGGGTACAAGAAAGAGCTCAAATCGAACAGCAACGGATGAAGGATATTCTCAAATAAAAAGTATAAACGGTTTTAAAGATTAAAACTAAATTTTCCGCATCTGTGGCCCTGAACAATATTATATCATAAAATTTTTACTTGTATACACTTCGGGGGATGTATCGTGCTAACAAACCGAAATTTCTCCAAAAATAACCAAAAATTTAGTATATCTAGTTTTATAGGACCCGCTGTACTCGCTCTAGTCAACTGAAAATCAATAGGGAACATCTGTGAGACACCTTGAACAATACTTATTCATAAAGTTGATCAATCGTATACTCTCTGGAGGCTGTATCGTGCTAACAAACTGAAAATTCTCCAAAAATGACAAAAATTTGGTACTTCAAGTACCACAGCACCCGTTGTACTGGCTTTAGTGAGCGCAATATCAATAGAGTTCATCTTTAAGACGCTCTGAATAATATCCAATCATAAAATTCATCACTTGTATATGCTCCGGAGACTGTATCGTGCTAACAAACTGAAACTTCTCCAAAAATGACATAAATATCGTACTTAAAGTACTGTAGCACCGGTTGTATTGGCTCTGGTGAGCTGAAAATCAATAGGGTTCATCAGTGAGATACCCTGAATAATATTCAATCATAAAATTGGTGACTTGTTGAACTCCGGAGGCTGTATCGTGCTAACAAACTGAAATTTGTCGAAAAACGACAAAATGTCGTACTTCAACTACCATAGCACCCGTTTTACTGGCTCTGGTAGCTGAAAATCAATAGGGTTTATCTGTGAAATGTCTTTAACAATATTCCATCATAAAATTGGTGACTTATTGCACTCCGGAGGCTGTATCGTGCTAACAAGACTTGCAAGGAAAGTGGCCGACGACAACGACGACGACGACGACATACACACAGGATTTTTTTTCTAAAAACCGTTTTTTCGTGTTGTTGTTGATGGATAACGTGAAAATATTTAAAAAAAAAATTTCAAATTTTCAACTTTTTTGTGGGTAAACCAATACTTTTCTCGCATATTAGATAGGTTGGCGGAAAAGTAAAAAGAATACTTCAGAAGAGTGAGGAAAATATTACAAACCGAGCTCACTGACAGAAATAAATTTCTGGCCATTTCATCCCTGGCAATACCTACCTTAAAATATAGCTTCGGTATTATAGAATGGCACACTGAAGAGATAAAAAAAATTGACAGTAAGACCCGTAAAATACTAACATCGAATGGTTCACTTCACCCAAGATCAGATGTAAAACGTATTTACGTACCCAGATCAGAAGGAGGTAGGGGTCTAAGGCAAATAGAAACTGTGTATAATATGGCACACATCACAATAAACAAGTATATCTCGAAAAATGATAAATTTATAAGAATGATAAAATATCTAGATGGGCAATTACCAACAACAAAGACTATCAAATATAAAGTAAAGCGTATAATGGAAGACTTACAAATATCAAGTGAAGAAGCAAATCATGAAAATCAACAACAAAATATAATAAAAAAGAAAGCACTGAGAAAACTAAGAGATAACTGGACGAATAAACCTCTACATGGACAATTTCCACAAAACATTCAAAAGCCAACTATAAGTAGTGAACAAACATGGTCTTGGTTGAAAAAAGGAAAATTGAAGGGCGAAACGGAGGCATTAATAATAGCGGCTCAAGATCAAGCACTTAGAATCAGATATTACGAGAAACATATATTGAAATTAAATATCGATAGCAAATGTCGTTTATGTAATGAAGAAGAAGAACACATAACACATATAGTGGGATGCTGCCGTGAATTGGCCAAAAAAGAGTATATCGAAAGACATAACAACATTTGCCGATACATACACTGGAAACTGATCAACTCAATAGAAGTGAGTGCGTGGAAAACTGGTATAAACACCAACCTCCAGACGTTGTTAACAAGGAGCACATAACAATAATATATGACCAACAGGTTCACACAGACAGACACATACCCGCAAATAAACCTGATATAATTATAAAAAATCAAGAAACTAAAACATGTTTAATAATAGATGTGGCTGTACCCTGTTCACAAAGAAGCCGAAAAACTTTTGAAATATAAAGACCTGTCCATCGAAATTAATCGAATGTGGCATCTCAAGGTGGAAATAATACCGGTAGTAGTCGGAGCATTGGGGACTGTGACGAGTAACTTCTTCAATCTCACGAAGAAAATCCCAACGACACTAATTGTAGAACTGATCCAAATAATAGCATTGAATGGCACAGCACATATTTTAAGAAAAGTACTTTGAGTACGACTTAACCTGAGGGAGGGGCACCTGGTCATTATACGAAACCAGTAATTTACTGTGTAACGATCCATAATAATAATAATAATAATAGGCTGCTAAATAGAATCCCAGTCGAAGTCAAACAAAAGCTATAAGGTAGATTAATCAATGAAACTAAAACGATTATTGATGACTCCTTGGACACCTTAAAACAAAAACTTGCTGTTGCATCAAAAAGATTAAGAAGATACAAAGAAAGCTACCAACGCAAAATACAAAACAACTTCTTCTTAAAAAATCAGAAAGGCTTCTACAGATCACTTAATAAACACCACAATCCAAAAGGGGAACCACCAAAAAGAGGAGATTTACAAACATTTTGGGAAAGTATATGGTCCGATGGAACCAGTCACAAGGAAAATACGCCTTGGATCAAGACAGAAATACAGAACAACAATCATCTGCAGATGGAAGAAATAACATTCACAGAAGAAGATTTAAAAAAGGTAATAAAGAATTTGGCCAAATGGAAAGCACCAGAGAACGATGGTATCCAAAATATCTGGTTCAAAAAACTTACGGCTGTTCACCATCACCTGGCCAATAAATTCAATATCGCTTTCAGAGAACCAGAAAAACTACCAGAATTCCTTACAAACGGTATTACTTATCTTCTTCCAAAATCTGATAGAATCCAAGATCCGTCACAATATAGATCGATCACATGCCTCCCCACATATATTTAGAAACAAACAACATTCTCACTGAGGAGCAGAAAGGGTGATAAAGAAAATACATGGACTGCAAGGAACAAATTACAATCGACAATGTAATACTAGAACAAATAAGAAACAAAAAGAGGAACTTGTACATGGCTTACCAGAAAGCTTTCGACCTAGTGCCCCACAGTTGGTTAATAAAAGCCCTGGAAATATACAACGTGCATCCTGTGATGGTAGAGTTTTTGAAAAGTATTATGGGTAAATGGAAAATTAAACTAAGAATTAACCTAAATGGAGTAGAAGTAGAAACTGACTTTATAAACATCAACAGAGGAATTTTCCAACTCTCCGTCTCTCTTTCTGCTTTGTGGTTCTGTCTATGTTTGAACCCTCTATCACGCGGCCTCACTCACACCGGATATGGAGCTACTATCAAAACAAATGAAAACCCGAAAACCATTAGTCATTTATTTTTTATGGATGATCTAAAAATATACGCCGCATGTAAAAACCATCTAGAGTTAAAACTTAAACTTATACATCACTGGACCACAGACATAAGAATGTCGTTTGGCATGGAAAAATGTAAAATTGTGTCTGTCGAGAAAGGAATCCTAAAGGAAGGAGAGACTATAGAGCTAGTACCAGGAAAATTGATTGAAGCGTTGACCAATCATCCATACAAATACCTAGGAATCCTGCAGACTCATAAAATAGAACACAAAGAAATAAAAGTCATTGTAATCAAATAATTTGAAAAATCAAGCTTAACTCAAGAAATCTTACCACCGCTATAAATACATATGCCATATCCGCTCTTCAGTACTCCTTCGGAATAGTTAAATAGACTCAAACGGACTTGGAAGCATTAAACAGGAAGATGAGAACAGAGTTCACAAAATACAGAAAGCACCATCCAAAGGCGTCCTTGAAAAGAATAACTCTACCTAGAGGAAAGGGAGGCAGAGGAATAAAAGATGTCGTGGAAGCCTGCTCTCAGCAAATTACAACCTTAAGAAATTTTTTCCATCACCAAAATAATGAACTTCATCAAGCTCATGAGCAGATATAGGATACACACCCCTAAACTTGAGGGTACAAAATTTTAAACCATCCAATACCAAAACCGACGATGAGAAAGTTGAAAACTGGCGTTCAAAAGAATTACACGGAAGATTTATTAATGACCTGCAAAAAACTACAGTAGATGAAATTAAATCCGTTGAGTGGCTTAAAACTGAAACGCTTTTTCCAGAGACTGAAGGTTTTATGATTGGTATACAAGACCAGGTGATAAAAACAAAAAAATATCAAAAATACATTCTCAAGGAGGAAATACCAACAGATAGATGCAGAAAGTGCAACAAAAATCAAGAAACCGTAGAACACATTCTATCTAGCTAAAACTAAATATCTGGACAGACACAAAAGGGTTGCTACGATACTTTTGGTTGGAAATAATGAAAAAACTTGATATTAATCCTCAAAATAACGAGCCATTCTATAAGTACAAACCTCCGCCAGTTATAGAAAACCAGTATGTTAAGATCTACTGGGATAAGACAATCATGACGGACTTAACAATAAGACACAACAGACCCGATATCACAGTTATTAAAAAACAATCCAGGGAAGCTCTGATAATTGACATACCGGTCCCAAATAATTCCAACATAGAAGATAAGTACAATGAAAAATTAAACAAGTATGCTGAGCTAAAAACAGAAATAAAAGAAATGTGGAACCTTGAGGAAGTTAAAATCATTCCAATCGTTTTGTCTTGTATGGGACTAATTCCAAAGAAACTAAGTAGTTCCCTCAAAAACATTGGTATTCCTGAGTCAGCATATCGAACAATGCAAAAATATGTAGTCTTAGATGCGACAAACATCGTGAAATCTCTTCTGGAATAAGTACACCCACCGAAAGTCTTGCCGCTGAGGCCGACTATCGCTGTGAGAACAAACATAAAAATAAATAATATTTATTTCGAATTATGTACATATGGAACACAAAATGAAATGACGTCAATTCTACAAAAGAGAAACAATCCTTAATTCTACAAATAGAGAAGCATTACTTAAATACTTACATAGTAAGAAAATCGTTTAGATTATATGGTTCTGAGCTAATTAACAATTTTTAACCTCTAGTTTAAATTGCTTTTGTGAACATATTTCTTTAATTTTACGTGGCAGTCTTAAACACATGTAGTGTGGACATTTTTCAGTGAGTGCTAATATGTGTATCAGATACGAAATTTTCATTGTTCTCGTTCTATATTCATGATTTGTTTTGGTGCTAAATATGTCTCTATGTTTGAAAAAGAACATTAGTCTTTCAAATACATAGATTGCATAAACCGTCATTATTCCTTGGGATTTAAATACGCCTCTACAACTGGCCCTGTATTCCATTTTTGTTAATATTCTAATCATCCGCTTTTGAGCCACAAAGACGTCCCTATTCGCGCTATCTCTCCCCCAAAAAATAATTCCATACCGTAATAATGACTCAAAATTTGCGAAGTATAGCGTTCTGAGTGTTGTCTCCACCATGTATCTACCAACGACCCTGATTCCATAACATATAGAGTTTAATTTTTGTACTAATGTATCTACATGACATGACCAATCTAAATGCTCGTTAATATGGATTCCTGAGAATAATATTTCTTTATTCTTCAATTTTACATTTTCAGGTTTTTCTATTGTTGATTATTTGGCTCTAAAGATCATTACGTTAGTTTTATCGTCATTTAAGATAAGTTTATTTTTCATAAACCAGTCAATGACAAAAAAAAAATTATTCGCTTTTATAACGAGATCTTGTAAATTATTACTGCCAACTATTAAATTAGTGTCGTCAGCGTAATATGATGGTTGGGCATTTCTGTTCCTAATGCTAGGTCGTTAATAAACAATATAAACAGAATTGTGCTCAAAATACTGCCCTGTGCTATACCTGTGTTATTGACCAACAAATCTGATTTGTATGCTTTGTCACCTTTCCTTATCGTTACAACTTGTCTTCTATCATTTATATATGATAATAACCAATTGTTAACATGGCCCAATACTCCATATATTTCAAGTTTTGTAATCAGTATTTCCCTATCTAGGCAATCATATGCCTTAGACAAGTCTATAAATATTACAAAGGCCACTTCAAGATATTCCATAATAAATTGGATAAACTGAAATATGGCCGTTTGTGTACTTTTTCCTTAAATAAAAACATGCTGATGTTTTGTAAGTAAATTGCATTCTTTCATAAAATTCAGTAACCTTGAGCACATGGCTAATTCAAATATTTAGATTTATGTATCAAGGGATATAATATTCAAAGTTTTACTACAAAACAAATCGATCAGCCATAGACACATACAAAAAATCATAGAAATAGATGAAAATGATGAAATACGTGAAAGAGAGGACATTGAAAACGATGTTGTGAGCAAAGATAATTTGAGACCCAGGAGATGGCACAAAGATTATGTTATAGAAAATGAACAAGAAGATGACATTTTTGTGAAACATACTAAAGGACATTTCAGATGTTGAATGCCCCAGAAAGCCATGGATTAAGAAATTAGCGCTTTACAAACAAATAAAATATTTGGTCTAGTTGATCTGTCACCGGGTAGAACCGTAATTAATGTAAATGGATTATCTAATTAAAACGAGATGAATCAGGAAATATGACAAGATATAGTGCATATTTTTTATGCCCTTGTTTAGTAATGGACCTACTTATTTTTTATTTTTAAGTGTTAAAATTTGTAATTTACAAACGTAAAAGTGTTTACTTATTTTGAATCTGTAATTTTAATAATAATACTTATAATATTATTTACATATTCTGCTGGTAAAAAGTAAAGATAACTTCAAAATAATAATTATATTTTCAACCATAACTCAAAAATACCAAATTTTTATTATCTGGAGCGCTTTTGACGAGAAGCGCAGTTGTCGGTAGCGCTTATGTCGGGGCGCTTTTGGCGCGAGGGCTTATGTCGGGGTACCACAATTATGCGACCTAAAAAATATTATTCCCAGGAAAGATATATGCGACTTGTTATAATGAGTATTAAATTAATGACAGACATCTCATATGAATCCAGGTAAATATTCATTTCATTGTAGCTTATTGTTCATACATTTTAAGAAAACTATAATGATTTATCTTTGTTATTTAATTTCGTTATATCTTCATAATAAATATAGTTAATTCGTATTTCCATTTGACAAATTCTATTATTGATTTGATTGCTCCACAATTCTATATAAATTGATAATACTTTTATTTTCCATAACCCTATATCATATCATCTCAGTATATACTTATGTAAAATGTTAAGTATAAGAAAAGCATTAAGAGAGGGTGTTGCAGTTCATCAGAATAAGCGTAATGCTTCTATTACACCAAACAAGTTCTGTGGTCGAAAAAGGAAAAATAAATAAATATTACTTTCAAATTTTTAGGGTTAGTCGAGTAGATAGCCGAGTATGTACAATGTGTGAGATTACATTGCGATTTCATCAAACATTGTATGTGTACCTCGTAATAAAACCACATTCCCGGACGTTACCGCCTGCTGTCCTAATTACATTATTGTCCGGATTATTGCTTGTTACAGCCCTTTTAAGTTAGCAAATACAAAATATTTCGAGATATATTTGACATAATAAAAATGTAAATTGACACGTAGCTGCTTTATGTTTAGACTATGTTTCAATACAAAAATTTTGGAAACATTGGATCGCGCTGATATATCAACAGTATTTTCGAAAATTCTAGTAAATACCTACTTGATTCTATAAATATTTTAAATCAAAACTATGACATCCTTTGTAATCATTGAAATGGTACTTACTTGTAGAACTAATGCTCTCATTTCCACACTTTTATCCGGCGGTACTGCCAACCTATTATTAGCCACTTTCAAGATTTTCAAAAACTTTAAATCCCATGTGGTAGCTGGTAAAACACTCAACAAATTCTGGTCCAACACTAACTCTTGAAGTCTGCAAAAACAAAAAAACGAAAGTTGAAACTTCGCCGGATGCACATGCGGGACAGTACCAAGGTTGAAAATATTCACAATATCCTCTTCGATAGTAATTTATATTTATATATTTTGATCTTTTTTTATTTATTTATCGTAAATACATTAAATAACGAATGTGTGATACTGTGGGGTGCTGCAAAGAAACAAAGCTTGGACAAAAGTGTTTGATATGCATTAATATGGTTCAGTGAATTAATTATACAGTCTGTACACAGTGGCGTATAGAGTGATTTGGAACATTAACCTCACATAGTGTAAAAACTAGAGTGTTAAAAGATTGTTTAGAAATTAAAAACAATTTTTAGTGGAACAAATAATAGTAATATGGGTTTACATTTTATTAATTATCAAAAAAACTATTTTCTCAGAATTTATTGAGAATATATCAAGTTTAACTGTAGAAGCAATATGACAGTAATTAAAAATAAATGATTTTAAATATTAAAACTAACTTTTTCGCACTCCAGAGACTGTATCGTGCTAACAAACCGAAATTTCTCCAAAAATGACCGGAAATGTGATATATCTGGATATATAGGACCCGTTGTACTGGCTTTGGTGAGCTGAAAATCAATAGGGTTCAACTGTAAGACGCTCTAAATAATATGCAATCATAAAATTGGTACCTTGTATAAACTCCGGAGGGTGTATCATGCTAATAAATCGAAATTTTCTCAAAAATGTAGTATATCTCGATTTATAGGACCTGTTGTATTGGCTCTGGTGAGCTAAAAATCAATACGGTTCATCTGTGAGACACCCTTAATAATATGCAGTCATAAAATTGGTCATTTGTATACACTCGGAGGACGTATGGTGCTAACAAACCGTAATTTTCCCAAAAATGTGGTACTTTAGGTACCATAGCACCCGTTGTAACGACTCTGGTGAGCTGAAGATCAATAGGGTTCATCTGTGAGATATCATGAACAATACTCAATCATAAAATTGGTAGCTTGTTTGCACTCCGGAGGCTGTATTGTGCTAACAAGACATGTTACAAAAAGCGGACGACGACAAGGAGAGTATAGACCGAAAAAGTGTGACGTCAGAACATAGCCGCTGACAGTTACTGAGGGAAAACAAATCAATTATTCAACGTATGTCTTGTCTTGACCGTTGTAATATTTTGAAAGTTATTTCGTTTTTTCATTTGTGAAGTGACGCTGCAGTGACTATCAAGTATTGCTCCTAAACTTCCATCATATACTCTATCTCTACGAAATATCCACTGTTTAAACTGTCTCCACATTTCTTTAAGACTTCAATTTCATTACAAAACTGCTCCGCAATGTTCGACAAATTAACAATAGCCATGTTTAAGCATATTACAAATGTAAAATGAACGTAAATAAGTATTTGTTTTCCCTCAGTAACTGTCAGCGGCTATGTTTAAGACGTCATTACTTTTTTGGTCTACACAAGGGACAAATTTTATGATTGAATATTGTTCGGGGCGTCTCAATGTTGAATCCTATCGATTTTCAGCTCACCAGAGCCAGTACAACGGGTCCTATAAATCCAAATATACCACAATTTTGGAAAAATTTTGGTTTGTTAGCGTGATACAGCCTCCGGCGAGTAGAAGTGTGGAACAGTTAGTTTTGGGCCCGGTTGTACCAACTCGATTCAACAACAGTTCAAAAAGGAACTGCGATCACGTCAAAACACAAGTTGTACCAACCTCGATCAAGACTGAACCATAGATAAAAATTCAGTTCACCTGAACGTATTATTTTGGTCCGTTCAAGCGTGGTTCACGCTTTGAACGTGCAACATAATCTATGTTTTTCTGTTGTATGTGTTATTTCATTTTTGTTACTTATGCATGGAAAGTAGGTATTTTGTCGAGTTTAATAGTAAACCTACGAATTAGCAGAATTAACGGATGATGAAGATTTTTTATAGCTAATTGATCTGGCCGAAATCCCAGACTTCCTCAAACTTACCGAAAAAAGGCCAAACTATTTTGAAATATGGAATGATCACGAATTTAAATGTAGATTCCCTTTTTCAAAGGGAACGGCTCAATTTGTATTAGACGAATTAATTGACTTCATTATTTTTTTTTAACAAAAGGACATTGTTGGCGCCTAAGCTAACCAAACAAGTGGCCCTTCTGATCATACGGTACAGCCCTTGGAACCGCTATATGCATTACATCAAGGGGCGAAGATCTATTTGATGGTAAGTACAAAATTTAGGTACATCCACACATTCCCTCCAGGGAGGGTTTAGGTGGTTCCCTCTCCATTCCTTTGCTCTTTTTCTTTTTTACTCAATATATTTCTGACAAGATGTGCAACTATATCCCAATTCTCTTTTGTTTCCAGCAATACGTCTATGATATTTTCTGTGCAGAGGTGTTGTGCAAGCAATGACGTTGTGGTCTGTCGCTGTTGTTCCCATCTTGGACAAAAGAAAATGGTATGTTCTACCGAATCTACTTCACTCATGCATAAGAAGCATTCAGCAGTTTCTTTTATTTTAAATCGTTTCAGGTATTCTCCAAAACATCCATGACCGCTCAAAAATTGCGTTAGATAGAAATCGACCTCTCCGTGTTTTCTATTTAGCCATTTATTTAAATATTTAATGAGGTGTTTAGTCCATGTCGCTTTTCCATTTTGGATATTCCATTTATTTACCCACTTTTGTTGGGTGTTATATTCTATAATATTCCTATTTTCTGGTTCAAAAAAGATTTTGATCCTCTCATCTATCATAAGTTCTATCGGCATAATGCCTGTTATTACCAGGACCGCATCAGTTGAAATCGTACGATATGCTCCGCAGACTCTCATTGATATATGCCTTTGCAATCTTTCCAAACACTTGATGTGTGACTTTTTTACTGGATTTCCCCATATCGGTACAGCATACAATATTATGGAGTGGACTACGGATATAAGGATCCTTCGTCTACTTGAAGTGGGTCCCCCTATCTCTGGCATCAATCTGTTTAAGGAGGCAAGGGTTTTTTCAGCCTTTTCGGTTATTTTAGAAATGTGATTCCTCATGCTGTTGTTGCGACTAAACATTACACTTAGATATTTTACATTTTCACTACTACGAATTTCCGAGTTATCTATTTCAATTATCACATTTGTGAACTCACGTCTTCCTTCTAGTATTACAATCTCTGTTTTATCAATAGCTAACTTCAGGCCTATTTATTCAATCTCCCCAGCAACTTTTGCAAGTGCAACGGTTGCTATGGAGATGAGAGCCGTTTCATTTCTTGCTTCAACTAAGACTGCAGTGTCGTCGACATATTCTATTATTTCTACTCCTTCTGGAAGTTTCAGCCTCATTATGTGGTTGTAGAAGATATTCCAAAGCAGTGGGCCTAGGACGGAGCCTTGTGGGACCCCCCTCGTGATATCTAAACTTTTTTCTCCTACCAGTAGGACTCTGTTTTTTAGGTAGCTTCCAATAATTTTTCTTATATATGGGCTTATTTTTCTCAACTCTAGTTCCCTCATAATGATGCTCCACCTCGCAGTATTGAACGCATTTGCAACATCTAAGGTAATAAGAATGCATAGGCTTCGATTCGGAAAGGAACTTTTCTTAATAGACTCTATTTTCTTTTTTATATTTATCATGGCGTCAACTGTAGAGCGGCTCTTTCTGAAGACATATTGGTTTTCGGACAACTCATGACCTGCTTCTACTTCGTGATTTATTCGTGATGCGATCATATACTCCATTACCTTTCCCATGCCGTCCAGTAAACATATTGGTCTATATTTCGTTTTCGTTTGCTCATTTTTCTTTGGTTTTTCTATTAGTGCTAATGTTGCCCTTTTCCATATCTCGGGAAAGCTTCCATCTCTTATAAGTTTATTCATTACTTTTGAAAAGTGCTGAGGGTATTCCTTCACTATGACTTGGACAATTTCATTTGTGTTTTTGTCTGGACCTGGTGCTTTCCGTAGCTTAAGTTTATTTACAGCGCCTATCAATTCGTTTTCCGTAAAAAGTTTAATGTCGTCTTGTGTAGCTTCTATTTCTTCCCAGCTCTGAATTGGGAAGAGCTCGCGTGCAATTTCAAATTTCCTATCATTGGTTAGATCAATTTTAGGTTGCAGAGCCATTCTCTTCATTAGTATTTTATATCCTTCCCCCCAGGTATTTTCATTAATCTCGTCACACAATTTTTTCCATGCTTGCTGCTTGGCGTTGTTTATGGCCTTGTTTAGTATGGTACGTTTTGTCTCATAGTCCTCTGTTAATAGATTTTTCTCTGTTTCACTCATGTGTCGATTTTTGTTGGCTCTTGTTAGTTTCCTCTTCGCAATGTGAGTACTTTTTCGGATATTCTTCATGTTGTCATTCCACCAGTACACGGAGTTTCTCTTAAGCTTCCTTCCGTACTTTCTAAAAGTACAGTCAGCTGCTTTCTTAATCGCAACCATTACTTGTTCAGCTTCAATATTTTGGTCCATTTTGTTAAGTTCTACCTCGAATTCTTTAAGAAAATGCGGTATTTGTTGTTTACAGAAGATCCAACCTTTCTTTCCTGTCATTGTTGAGACTTTATCATTACAGCCGTTGTTTATTGTATATAGGATGTTCTGGTGCAGGCTGAGGTTTCCTTCATCTGATACCTCCCAGCTGATTATATCCTAGGATATTTTCTCTGAGGTCAAAGTTATGTCTAGATAAGATCTACTTTCTCCTCTGACAAATGTAGACGTCTCGCCTTCATTTTGGACAACGTGGGCATGTTCATCGATTAGATCAAGCAGAATTTGTCCTCTGTTGTCTATTGTATTACCCCCCCCCATGCTGGGCTTTTTGCGTTAAAATCCCCAGCTATAAGTTATGGTTTTCGATGGCCTCTTAGAGCATTACTTAGCTGTCTGATGTATTCTTCAAACATTTCTATAGTAATATTTGGTGATATATAGCATGAGTATATTACTATGTTTTCCAATTCTATCCAGACATATCCTTTAGCTTTACCATTCCAGTTTATTACTTTTATTTTATCTTTATTGAAGATCCGTATGCTCGCATCTAATTGTTGGTCATTATACCAGTTATTTTTTACATGTTTTTTGTTTGGCTCTGATATAATGGCTATGTCGATTTCTCTCTTTTCGCCGTTCCTATATAGCAAATCCATGGCAGCTCTACATCATCCAAGATTACTTAATCCCCATTATGTTGCAGATGTTTTCTTCCTTTTTCTCTTCTCCAACTCACGACCAGCTTTCTGTAGATGGGACACGACATATTGCCAGCTCGGTGACCAACTTTCTTACATTCATAACACCTTGGCTCTTCTTTACACTGTTTTACAGTATGTCCTTATTTCGTGCATTTTAGGCATTTTCCCACCAATTCATTTTCGGCATTACAGCCAGCAGCGTAGTGACCGTATTTCTGACACCGGAAGCATCTTACTGGTGTAAATAGCTCTTCTATTTTACACGCATTCCAACCAATCTTGAGTTCACGCTTGGATACCAGCTTATTGGCTATATCATGCCTAGATGGAATAAACGCAGTTACTTCTCTTTGTTTATTGGCCTTTTCTAGAACTTTAACTTTTATGCGATTAAGTTCTTCACCACTTAAGTTCATTTCTATTTGTATCGCCTCTATTACGTCTTCTTCTAAAGTCTCCTTGAATAAACCTCGTAGGACTATTGTTTTTCCTCCAGTAATCACTTCAGCACTCACTTGTTCTCCTAATTTTTCTTCTATGGCTTTTTTAAAAGTTTCAGTATTTTCTTCGCTTTTACCCTTGATTTTGATTTGTACTAAACCTTCCTTTGTAATTACCTTATCTACTGTTACTCCTACTTCCTCTATTTTCACTTCTTTTTGCATTTTTTTTATTATTTCAGCATATGATATGGTTATTCCTTCCTTTAGTTTTATCTCAACGGTTTGCGTATTTCTTTTGTTTATTTTTTCACGCCATTTTTATCCATTGTTAGTTGTTGACTGTCTTCTTTGTTTGCTTCTGCTACAATACATCGTTATTGTTATATCTTGGTCTTGGAAAATATATTCCATAATTTTTCTTAAATGTGTTATAAGCTTGCTGTTCGTTGCCATGATTCCCATTTCCTTGATGTGATGTTCATTTGTCACCGTTTTTATCTTTTCCAAGGTTTTGAGAAACTGTTCTATTACGTCTTCAAAACTGTCTTCTGTCTGGATTATGTCCTATAAGGAAAGTGTGGTACTCTTCTACTCTGATGGTTTCTTGTTCGACTTCGATTGCCCTGCAGTTTTTACTCCAGATTAGTTGCCCGTGTTTTATTTTGTCATCTGTTATTAGGTCTTTCAATTGTGGCTGTATCTCTGTGAGTCCTTCTATAACGTGACCCTGTTCTTCTGTTTTTTCCGTACTAATAATTATTAGTTTATCATTTACGCTATTCGGATGTAATATATCATCCTATCTTATTTTTGATTTTTCGAAACTACCTTCGGGCCAGTGCTTCGTTATTATTTCTACTAGTGCCTGTTTATCTAGTTTTCCTTTTAGTTTCTGTCTAATTTTAATAATTTTTTCAATTTCATTTTTCTCTCTTTGAACTAATATTTTCAGTTTGTGTGCTCACATGTTTCATATCTATTTTTCTCTCTTGTATGTTCGTTACATTTTGGCAAATGCATATCGGTTCAGGCTTTTCAGTCTTCTGAGACAGCTCTTTTATCCATGTTTTCAAGTGTTTCGATGATATCTGCGTCAGAAGTCTTTCTAGTCTATAGGCGATGTCTTTGATCTCATCATTATTTCAGACACCAATAAGTATGTCGTATCTAGAGTTTATTATAAAATTTTTTTATTACCTAATTTTATTTTCCAGAAATCATGCACTTTCTCCAGGTGAAATGTTTTTATTAGCGTTACGATTTTTGGTTCGTTCTTACAAGTATTGGGTGACTTTTGTGGAGTAGATAAATCTACAGCCAGCAGAGGTGTTACCAAAGTGTGAGGCAGTCCAGCCTCAAAAATGAAGTAATGAAGATGCCTCGGACCGAGGAATAAAAGCAGATTGTGAGGAGAGGTTTTTAGAAAATACCAAAATTTCCCAGATGTATAGAGGATATTGATTGTACACACATAAACATAATTAGTCAAGGAAGACCACGTGCTGAACTATATAGGAATAGGAAAAATTTCTTTTCCATGAATGTGTAAATTATAGGAGATGCTAACTTAAGTATCAGAAGTACCTTTTGGAGATGGCAAGGATCTTCCCATGATTTTATTGTTTTTCGAAGCTCCAGGTTTGGGCATGACTTTGACCATGTAGTGTATGGTGAAGATTTGCTAGTTGTGGACAGTGGTTATGGAATAAAACCATACTTAATAACACGTTTCACTAATCCTAGAACAGATCCTGAAACTGTATTTAACGAATCTCAAATTCGTACACGAAACCCAATTGAAAGACTTTTCGGTATTTTAAAAATGCGGTTTCTAAAGTTGAGGCTGTAGAAGTAGCATGCTCAGTTCTAAATAATATCTGCATGATGAAAGGAGAAGATATCAATGAATTGCCGTTTGATGAAGAGGTTGAAGAAGCAATCCAATTATCAAACGATATCGATACCTATATACAAGACCCAAACATCAGGCATAACACAATTACTATAAAAAATGTTACTAGGCAAGTTTTAATTACTTATTTTCATATAACCACCCATAAACGGTACTAAGTTTATTTAAAAATTATTATCTATTATAGTGAAGGGTAAAAGAAGTAATCAATATTTTTTGTATATTTTGATAAACATTTAATAATAAATAAGACCTTAGTATTTTTTCAATAACGCAGAGAGTTCCTTCTGAAGAACTGCCTTTTCCATCCTTAAAAGTTCCATTGTTTCTAGGTGCTGTTCATATGCTCATATTTTTAGACGTCTGGTTCTGGAAATGGCTTTAACAGCTTCCAGTTCTTGAACAAAAGTTAATACTTCTTGTAGTGTCAGATGGTGGCGTAATCGAAGGGCTTGTTGCATTTCTGTATCTCTCAAACCATCAATTGATGCTTGAACGCCAAATTGTTCTAAAAATTCTTTAGGTGCTTGTTGACATGCGAAACTCGAGAGTAATTCTACATTCTATATCACTTCCATATTCCTGGAGCCACTCGTCTAATTTTTACATGCACACCTTGAATTGGCTTTGGAAAACTGGTCTTAAATGTGACTGTCCATACTTGTTCTCCAAAGTTTGAACAATGACGTCATGGCTTGGATTGACTTGGGGTAATATTTACAGAATACACGCGACTTGTCCACGAAAAACAATCATAAGAGAAGTGACTTTTTCTTAATCATTCCGCCCATTAGCACTAGCTGCTGCTTCAAATTGGCGTCTCCCAAGATGCTTGGCCATCATATGTGGGTAGCTTGATAACCTGGTTGTGTCTCATATTTACTATTTCAGTTCTGGCGCTATCACTAATGAAACTGCTATTATTGGGATTGGCGTCTATTTTTTTGTTAATGCATCTAACTTTTCTAATTTTGGTCTTAGGTTAAGATGGTCTTGTTAAGTATTATTCTTTAGGAAGTCTTCTCTAATAACATAACACTGATTTGGTTTCCTTAAATATTTTTATTTTTTCTATATTATGAGAATGACATCTATGTTAATGACTGACTTCTGCACACCCCGAATGTAACTGTTGTAGGATGTGTAGTTTTCACAGAGTTGCCAAACGTTATTCTAGGGACATATTATCACAGGTCTGTTTTTAAATGTTCCTCTGCTGTTTTTAAATCTTTTTCTACTATTACCAAATCTTCCTTAACTGTTTTTATGTCTATTTTTAGGCCTTCTCCCATTGTATCCATTTTGTTATTTATAGCCGTTATTTTTCTTTTAAAGGCAGAATTAAAATCGAACAGTACCTGTAATATTTGCTTTCTTTCCTCCTTTTCCCCGTTCCCCGGTCTTCTTCACCTTTTTGCTTTCTTTTCCGCTCGTCTTCCTTCATTATCTGTAGAAACCATGCTGGTGCTCCACCTCTAGCTTTCATCTCTGTGTCGTAATTTGTACTTCTACTGTTGATCATAAATCACTTGTCAAAGATAATTGACAGTATATATGATAGGAAATTTTTGTTGTTTATAGGGATCGAGACCGAACTATAGAGGCAGCACTTATGTCGAAAGTAGAGCGCCCTGGTGTTAAATAAGAAAAACATTGTGATGTAAACAGTATAATGAACAACCTACAAAATGCAAAAAATGAATAGATCTTTTTATTTTATTTGCCAGGAAAAATTGTTGGTATGTAAGATGGGTGTTGGGGATTATCTGATTTTTAATTATTGACAAAATGAGCACTGCAAATTCTAGTATTATTATTAGATTCCCAATCCTCCCGATGTTTTCTGAAATGTAATTAAAAAACTTGAAGTGATTCGTTTTGTACAAATGTTTACTTCCTTCCCCTTAATAGTATTCAATTATTTGAACTTATTATATAATATTAAAGTCAGCAGACACATAACTAGTTTTTTATTTCATATAATCAATGAAATCGTACAGAAAACAACATTCTATTCTCTCGATAACAATCTTTTATTTATGTAAAAAAAATTAGAACTTTTCCAATAGCTGCCAATTGTAGTATCATACTGATTATACACAAAATGATAGTTAACAAAATGTTTTAATTAGGACATTTTAATTACATATGGGTTTATACTGCATTTATCCATTTTTGACGTTTTAAGGTTATCCCACGCAGTGTTCAATGAATTTTCGGGGAAACTATGAAATTTCAACTGCCTAGTATTTTTATACAGCATATTTGAACAGCCATGAATACAGAAAGATACTTTTGATGACGACATCACAGTTTTAAAAAATGAACATTTAAAAACGCTGATTATACAAAACTACTAATAGCATTTACTTCACATTGTTTGTGTTTTTTCACGGCAGATGACATAAACGACATATTTCTCGGTCCCTATATTAAGTTGTTATGACTTGTTTTTACCTAACTACATTTCACTTGTTCTTTAGTTTATATTTATAATAGTACAATAATTATTGGATGTAAGTTGTTCCGATCGTTATGTCATTAAACTAACTAAAAGCTTTAAACGTTTATTTGTGTAATCACTATAAAAGGTGAGAAATCATTGAAGATATTTAACATCACATCCCACCGCTGTCACTACTGTTATATATTTCACAACTTTATTAACAACTTGCAAAATACGGATCGAGACCGAACTATAGAGGCTGTCGAAAGTACAGCGCCCTAGTGTTAAATAAGGAAACATTATGATGTAAACAGTGTAATAAGCAACATACCATATGCAAAAAATGAATAGATCTTTTTATTTTCTTTGCCTGGAAAAATTGTTGGTATGTAAGATGGGTGTAGGGGATTATCTGATTTTTGACAAAATGAGCACTGCAAATTCTAGTATTTTTATTTGGTTCCCAATCCTTCCGATGTTTTCTGAAATGTGATAAAAAAAACTTGAAGTGATTCGTTTTGTACAAATGTTTACTTTCTCTCTCTTAATAGTATTTAATTATTTAAACTTATTATATAATATTAAAGTCGGCGAACACGTAAAAAGCTTTTTATTTTATACAATTAATTAAATCATACAGAAAACAACATTTTATTCTTTCGATTATAGTTTTTTATATATGTAAAAAAAATTGAACTTTTCTATTGTAGTATCATACTGATTATACACAAAATAATAGTTGATTAAACATTTTAATTAGAACATTTTACTAACATATGGGTTTTTACTGCATTTATCCATTTTTGACGTTTTAAGGTTATCCACGCAGTGTTCAATGAACAAAGGAACCCTAACTCCGGCTGCCCTGTCCAAGTTTTGCCAAATAAAACTAGGGATTAAAGTACGGATAAAAGGGTAAATAGAAGAAATTGACAAACTCGTAGTTTACACAATGTTTCACCTAAATTTACTATTATTTTCGATTGAAAAATGCTTCTATATTGAATTATTAACGATATTTTTCGATGATGATGGCTTTTATTCCAACTCACTATCTGAACTACTTTTTCTAATAATACTAATTATCTATATCGGAACGGTCTTTACAAGCAAGGTGTGTTGCCTATTACTAAGGAATCAAAATTTTAGTATTGGCGCAAACATTCCCCCCGGGTTGAACTATACTTCAGAACATTGGAAAGGATGTAACTAAACATTGAGCTTAAATTTTTCCTTCCGATAAATTGAAAGTATTCAAACTAATCTATCTATACATAATATATATACACATATATACATATATATATATATATATATATGTATATATATATATATATATATATATATATAATAAGCAACGAATAGATTAGTGGGTATTGCTTATTGCTTATTCATATGTCACGCACTATTCGTACATCTTAATATATATATATATATATATATATATATATATATATATAAATACAGAACATTTGGTCTTGCAAGATTTCAACAATTACCATGACAGACTACAGTTCACCATTGAACTAGAAGAAAATAATCAAATTAGCTTTTTGGACCTTACCCTCCATCATACAACTAACACCATAAAAACGGAATGGCATACAAAAGATACCTGGTCTTCCCGATATTTAAATTTTAAATCACAACACCCTCTAACACACAAAAAAACTGTCATTATAGGACTCGCGGATCGATCAATAAATCTGTCCGACCCCGAATTCAGAGAGAACGCAGTAATAAAAGCTAAAGATGCCCTTATACTCAACAACTATCCCACAAATTTGATAAATAAGATATTTAAAAAACGTTTACATATATTTTATAACCATAATAATACAAAAACTAAAATAGACAATAAAACAAACCAATTCCTCACTTTGCCATATATACCAAATTTATCAGAAAACCTAAAAAAGACATTTTCGCACCACAACATACATGTTGCTCATAAAGGGTACAACCTACTAAAAACCAATTACACCAATCTAAAAAGTTCAATCTCAAAAGAAAAAAAGAGCAATATAGTGTATGAAATACAATGTAAAAACTGTGAAGGGGTCTACATCGGACAAACAAGTCAGTATTTGAAAAACAGAATAAATAGTCACAAATATGACAAACGAAACAAAACGGCACTCACTATCCATGTTTCAGAAAACCAGCACGAATTTGATTTCGAAAACACAAAAATTCTTCGAAGTGAAAACCATACAAAAAAACGCGAAGTTCTAGAAATGATAGAAATACAAAGAAAAACTAGTTCCGTAAATTTAAAGGCTGACACAAAAAATCTTAGTAAAATTTATAATAACATTATAAAAACTTAGAAATATAGAGAAACACGTGGCACATTCCAAATATAATAAATTTATTACCACTCCCTATATAAATATAAAATCCATTTATTACCACTCCCTATATAAATATAAACTTCATTTTAATACCAGTCAACACAAAAACGACACATTAAAACCTCGTTACGGCTGCTTTCATTGTATAGAACAAATACTCGTATATTCCAATACAAATTTTAATCAATGAATGTCATATTTTTAAAATGTTCGTTTTGTTTTGGGTGTGAGTTGTATTCTGTTATGTGATGCGTCCCAAAACATCTATAAAATATATTAAATAATCAAATGAACGTTCTGTCGAAGGTAAGATTTATTTGTTTTGCTTTTAAAAATTCTTTCTGTAACTTGTACCATTTCTTTTAGTTTTAACAAAAATTTTATTTCTGATGAAGGTCATGGAAGACCGAAACGTTAAATAAAAATGTATTAACTACTAGTTAAATGTCTTTAAAAATGGTCCTCAATCCCAAGAATATAAAATAACAATATATAAGTAAATAAAAAAGACCAAGAACCAAAAAAAAAGAAAAACTATATATATATATATATATATATATATATATATATATATATATATATATATTTATATATATATATATATATTAATACAGTTCCTCTATTTAAAATGTGAAAGAAGCATTAAAATAAGGAAAACTATTCATATTTGTATGCAATACTTTCGATACACACTGTATTATATGTATAATCAATAATTTTGAAAGATTCGGTATACAAATCAAATTTGACATTTTAATTTTCGGATGACGTTTATGTAGAATATATTGAGTGATAGACAGATTATATTACAATTTGGAGAATATATTTGAAATTTTAAAATACAGATGTCTCTGCTATCAGAATTACAATGGTAATAAAAGAATTCAAATCTCTCTTTGTGATAGGGAAACATAAATTAGTATTTTTTTCAAAAAAGAAATTTTTCGTAACCACAGAAGAAGAGATTTATTTATTTGAGAAAAGTTTAGTTAGTTGAATTTGAAACACCCAAGAGACAACATCGAGATAAGAGTTTTGTCTCAAATTTTGTTGAGAATTTAATAAAAATTATAACTATACAATCAGATTATAAAGCCATACTTTGTAAAGCCAGTGCGTGCATAATTCATAGAAGAATTGCATCGTATCAAGTGTAAGTGGTTCCAGTTTCTTAATCAGATATTTAGAAAGTTTTGCAGAATTCTAAATACATTTAGAATACGTACGAGTTTTCCTGTCCTATTTGGTGAGTCCACTCCAGTTTAAAATTATTTCCTGAGAATTAACAGGCCTTTTAAATACATTTCGAAAATAGATGCATCTATAGAATAATAATATTAGCTAAACCAATTAACGTTATACATAAAAGATCTTACATCAAGTGAAACATTTTGAATAGACAATTTGAAGACAAATTTGCGTTATTTGTCATTGATATACGTCAAGGGTATATTGAACGAGTTGACCTTTTGCATAAAAAATTTACAATTAGTCGAGTTTAGAATTGGTTGTAGTAATATTAAGATTGGTAGAAATTATTATCTCTGTTTCGTTTACAATATTTTGAGAAATAATAAAACTTTTATAATTTGTTATCTGATTATATAATATATAATTTTGATTCCAACTCACTGTGGTATTTATTCAGTATCTATTTTCAACGTATTTAAAATTTTGCATGCTATAGTAATTTCGATTTAATCAGTGACATTTGCTTAATTTCCAGTGACAATTAATTTGTAAATGTCATAAAATATTCAAGTGCCTTTTATTATATAAAAAAACAGTTACTCGAGATTCGGAATATAGAATAATATTTGATTGAAATAATATTTGAAAGTTACAAAATTTGATTTATTATTATTTAAAAAAATTTGATCCTACCCTGAGATTAGAGTGATTAAGTATATTGTGAATTAATTTATCTTTCTAAATCCATAAATTAATATTTATCTTGGCCGGGCATTGTTTGACAACTACTGTCAAAAGTAAATTAGGTTACGTACTCTACTAAAAGTGTGTGTACAAGAGTGTCGCTACAATCACAAATTGTGAAAACGTCGACAAGTAATAATTGTATATCGTTATATTCATATATAAACTATTGAATTACAATTAAAGGATTCGATATATTATAATTTGTCACCCAAACGTGGGGCAACTATAAAAAAGAATATTGAATATATTATAATATATATATATATATATATATATATATATATATATATATATATACAAACTACATGATGTAAAAATTAATGTATTTTATTGGAATGGCAAGGGGCAGACCTTAATGACGGATCTTTTATATGTCCCATGTTTCGTGCGTACATCGACCACTCTAATAATACCATCGCGACCAGGGTAGGCCAGTGGAGGGGTGGTATAGTTAGTTGTTCTAAAACAACAACGGTGCCTATTTTTACAGGAAGACTATCGGTATTCCAACGTTGTCGAGTTTGAAAACTAGTGAGGTATTCTATTTATATGTTGATCAGTGAGGTCAGAAGCAGGAATACTAGTTAGGGACGTGAGGGTCAAAAAAGAGAAGGAGTCAAAGCTACAGGGTCCGCAGGGTCAGAAGAAAGTACACACAACGGGCGTGAATTTAACAAACTTTCAATTTGAACTAGCAAAGTATTGAACTCTTCATAAGTTAATAATTGATTTTGAATTACCTTGTATAAATGTGTTTTGACGGAGCGCACATTAGCTTCCCAGAGACCACCCATATGTGCAGCACCTGGAGGTATCAATTTCCATTGAATTCCCCGAATAGCTAAATCGTTCAATATGGTATCATTATATTTCGGAGATACAACGAATTGGTACAATTCGTTCAAAACTGTCTTTACACCAATGAAATTCGTACCGTTGTCTGAATAAATTTCAGAAACTACTCCACGTCTAACTATAAACCGTTTAAATGCTTCAAGGAAATTGGGCGTGGACAAATCTGTGACAAGTTCCAATTGCACAGCTTTGGTTGTCATACAAACAAATAAGCAAATATATGCTTTGACAGGACGAATTCCACGTTTTCGATAAGGGATAAGCTGCACAGGACCAGCGTAGTCGCAGCCAGTGCGCAGGAAGGCCTTGGTCTGTTGTATTCTGATACTAGGGAGATTTCCCATTATGGGAATTTGAGGCTTTGGCCTCAATCTAAAACAAATATTACATTTCTGGATTACAAATCGAACAATACTGCGAGCTGAAAGAATCCAATAACGTAATCTAAGTAAGGAAAGGACTAAGTGCGGACCGGTATGAAGGTTAGTTCTGTGAAAATGATCAATAGGGAGTTCTACTAGATGATCTTTTTTGGGCAATAATATAGGATGAAGCCCATCAAAATTTAAATCGGCATGCATCAACCTACCTCCAATTCGAATGACGCCGTCCTTCAAGAAAGGGCGTAGATGTCTTAAAGATGCTGGAATAACATCTTTTGCTAGTAGTGCTAATTCAGATCGAAGATGTCGACGTTGAACTACTTTTATTAAGGAAAGTTCAGCAATTTCCAAATCGGATACTGAAATAGAAACCGCCATTGGCAACAATTTTACGAATCTAAGGACATAAACAACCGACCTCAACAGTTTGATCAATCTCGAATGACGCAATATTAGAGAATAGACAGAATTTTCGACCTCTGCAGCTGTTACTAAAAAAACAATTTTGGATTCTGGTAGATTCTCTTCTAAGCAAATAGTACTAATCGGCCATTCAGCGGAATCTAACTTTAGCCATTCAGGACTACTTTTCCAGGAATTATTAGCTATAAATTGGGAAGGAGTTAAGCCTCTAGACAAACAATCGCTAACAATGTTTTTTCCATTTACATGAAACCACGAATTATAGTCAACTAATAATTGAATCTGAGCCACCCTATTCGATACGAATGTTTGTAGTTTGGACGGATGGGTTGCGATCCAATTGAGAGTGACAGTAGAATCCGACAGGGCGAAAATATGAGTAATATTTAGTCGAGATTCATAACAATCTATTATAAATCTCATAAGTTTGGCGAGTAAATGAGCCGCACAAAGTTCCAATCTAGGAATTGTGACTACTTTCATTGGAGAAACCTTGGATTTCGCGCAAAGGAGATGAACTTGAATTTCTCCATTGGAATTTATGCTACGAAGATAAACGACCGCCCCATAGGATGTTAAGCATGCATCTGCGAAACCTACTAAAATGATTGGCTGATGTAACACAACACCTATATGACGAAGGACTTTGAAGTTTGAAAGATGATGTAATCCTGTAGAAAATTGATTCCAACGGTGGACTATATCAGGAGGGCAGAGATCATCCCAATTCAGATGGCCAATCCAACAATCTTTTATCAAAAGTTTGGCTAATAATGTGACAGGAGCTAAAAAGCCTAGAGGATCGTAACAACGAGCCACAGTGGACAAAATGTTACGTTGAGTACAAGGTTTATCAACCAGGTCAAAAGAAAATGACAAAGAATCCGAACTCGGATGCCATTGTAAACCAAGTATTTCCAGAGAATCTGTATCAAAGTTCACCACATTAGTAGTTCTATTGTCAAGAGGAATTTTTTCTAATAATATTTGTGAATTGGTGGCCCATTTTACTAATTGAAAACAACCTCTACGAAATAATTCAATTAATTGACCATACAAATCAAGCGATAAACTAATTGAAGATACACTAGAAACAAGATCATCTACGTACATGTCTCATTTAATAACTTCAGATGCTAAAGGAAACGACGTTCCTTCATCGTCAGCTAATTGGCGTACAGTTCGGAGAGCTAGAAAAGGCGAAGCTTTAACTCCGAACGAAACAGTGTTCAATTGATAAATCTCTATGGGCTCATTTGGAGAGAATCTCCACAAAATTCTTTGAAATCTTCGTTGATCTGGGTGTAAATTTATTTGCCTATACATCTGCCGAATGTCGGCGAGCTACTTCAAATAATCTAAAATTTAAGAACATTGTACAGACGTCAGACTGTAATTTAGGACCAGTATAGAGTATAGGGTGTCCGTCTTACACGAACCGTCAAAAACAATACGGACTGGAGTTGTTTGGGAATAATTTTTAAAGACTGCGTGATGAGGAATGAAATATTGTACCATTGAACTATCATTTTCTACTACTTTGAACATGTGACCTTGGCCTATGTAATCTTGAATTATTTCTGTATATTCTGATTTGAGGTTGGGACTATTATTCAGCTTCCTTTCTAATAATAAATATCGTCGGAGAGCTGTGGTGTATGAATTTCCTAATAAAGAACTATCTAATTTGAAAGGTAAAGACACTGTATACCTTCCGGAGTGATCTCGACTATAGGTGGACTTAAATATTTTCTCACATTCCAAATCAACTGGGTCTACTATCACTGAAGAAGTTGGAAAATCTTCAACCTCCCAGAATTTTTTGACTAATTTTTCGAGAGAGGGCTCTAAAATGGTACAAAAACTGTGAGTATCAATAGATGAGAATACAATGGGAGCTGAGCCCATTACTATAAAACCTAAAGTGGTTTCTACTGCTACTGAGGTGTTTGGTGGACCTAGAACTCGTTTGTTACCTATCAAATGAGCAAACACTTTAGCACTAAGAATTCCATCAATTTTTTGCGGAAAATGAAAATTACCATCGGCTAAAGGAAGCGATTTCAAATGTGATAAAGCACTTAAATCGACGTGAGAAGCGGGTAACTGATCTGCAATTTTGTCAACAATCAGTACCTCCAAAGGATACCGTTTGGTGGTTATCCACCCGCGAAATTACTACTAAAGTTGAACATTCATACACGGAACTACTAGCGGACCCAATTCCATAAACATGAGAATGACATTTCTTTAGAGGACATTTCAAACGACGACTAAATTCTAGGGAAAGGAAATTTGCCGATATCAATTAGAAATCGGGCATCGTGAAGACTACCGAAACTATCTAGAACATGCACTTTCGCTGTGGAAAATAAGACAGTACTGCTAGAAGAAGAGTTTTTGTGACTATGGGTAATCGAACAAGAATTCACTACTGAAGGTAGTGGATATTCCATGGAAGTACCGTGATTTTTATTTAAAGTGGTGGAATTTTTACAAATTTCAGAGACATTAGGACCATTTGTCTCCGAGTTACTGCTGATTGGTTGGTCAGACTTACCTACACTATTGGCTATACTTTGCATCGAGGATTTAAAATGTAACAAGCTATGATGTTTACGTTGGCAAATTCTACAAGTATAGTTGCTTTTGCAGTTAATAACTTTGTGCCTAGATAAACAATTTAAACATAAATTATTCTCTCTAACAACTTGGTAGCGTTTTCGGGGGACAATTCTAAGAATTTGGGACAAATAAGTATTGAAAGCGAATTTTCTTTGCATATCACGCAATTATAACTACTAGAATTTTCTTGAACGACAGGGGAGTGAGTTACCCTTGCTTTGCTATTGTTTAAATGACTGCTACAATGAATACTTGAATTATTTTTATTATTACTACTATTGGATTTATGACCACTACTTGTTTTAGTATAAATTTTAGCTTGCTCTTTTACAAAAGTTAATATATCATTGTAAGAAGGCATTTCAGAACTTCTTCTATTATTTTCAAATAATCTTCAAGTCTCGGGATTGATTTTTTGAAATGCTAAATAGGCTAAAATATAGTCTGATGAGTTACGAATATCTAATTGACGTAATACCGTAACTGCAGGATGAAATTTTTCTAAGAATAAATTTAAAGTGGTAGCATTTTCATGTTGAGCTTGCTTAAAATTGAATAATTTGTCTAAAAACGTATTAGCTATTACACGTTTGTCTTCAAATTTATCTTTAAGGGCTTGGAAAATAATTCTATAATTATCGCCTGTGGGAGCAATACCTGAGCAAACAGACAGAGCGCTACCAGTTAAACAACCTATCAGATAGTGAACTCGATCTATACCAGTCAACTCACAACTGTTATGTATTATATTATTATAACATTCGATAAACAAAGGCCAATCTTCAATATCACCGTTAAATTTCGGGAGCGGTAATTCCGGTAATTTACGACTAGATTTACTACTATTTGGACGTAATGGTTGTGATTCCCTAGCAATGTGAACATTTACCTTTTTAGCTACACACTCAATATAACAAATCAATTCGTCAAATGTTTCTAAAATTTGATAATTTGGAACAAATTTGTCATTTATCTCATACTCTAGTGTATTAATTTGATCTAAAATATCTAAAAAGTTGGTTTTAGTTGTTTCTAAAGTCTCATATCTAATGAGAAATTGATTTGCCTTTTCTGGCGTTGAAACATCTCTACTATTATCGAACAAACGTTGAATTCTGGCAGAATACTGTTCCTTTCTTGCAAATGAAATTCTTAATGGTTGTTCTTTTTTGTGTCATTTTGTATCTTTACTATCAGTGTAACAAAAATGTACTGGAAAATTAGCCCCAATAATAATTCATTGCACAAAAACAACAACTGAATTACTAATGAATATAATAATGTTGGATTAAATAGCTAAACTATAAAATATGTTTTATTTGATGATTTGACTCTACTATAAAACTAGCTATTTAGGAGGAATCTATTCTATTCTATATTTAAATCAAATCGACTATAAAAATTACCTATTAATAATTGAAACTTTCTATATTATTGTTTGAATAAGCCCAAAATCTAACACACGAACAGTATCCAAAATATTGTTTTTACTTTCAACTAATTAAAACTACGAACTTCAACTTTTTATTGTGATTCCGGCAAAATGAACTATATTTAACAAATAATACTAAATCCGGCTCGAAGGATCAAAAAAAAATATGATATGATTCTATAAACTAGTAGAGGACTGTAGATTCTCTGTATATTCTAAATGGAACACTTACCAAATATCTGGGTGAAACAAAGGTACCCCAACTCCGGCTGTCCTGTCCAAGTTTTGCCAAATAAAACTATGGATTAAGGTACGGATAAAAGGGTAAATAGAGGAAATTAACAAACTCGAAGTTTACACAATGTTTCGCCTAAATTCACTATTATTTTCCATTGAAGAATGCTTCTATATTGAATTATTAACGATATTTTTCGATGATGATGGCTTACTCAAGTGCTTTTATTCCAACTCATTATCTGAACTACTTTTTCTAATAATACTAATTATCTATATCGGACCGGTCTTTACAAACAAGGTGTGTTGCCTATTACCAAGGAATCAAAATTGTAGTATTGGCGCAAACAATATTATTATTATGATGCCGATGCGAGAAAAGAGGGCTATCAACATTGCCAAATATCTAAGCTATTTCTTATTTCTACCTATCCCGTACTACAAAAATAAATAATCAAGCAACAATGTTGTACAATAATTAGTTGGTTAAAACGTATATACATTGAAATAACATTATTGAATTTAAACATAACTATCTTAGATAATGAACAAAAAAAGGGTTCTATTGAAAGTATAAAAAAAGTGGAGAATAACAATAAATGTGTATGAATCTGGCAACATGGAACAAGGACACAAGTTCTTAAATTGAACGTGGTCATACGTTCAGATTTTTAAAGTGCATGCTTAATTGGCAGACCGAAATAAAGACAAAGCTATTGTGAATTTCATACAGTAGAAGAAGATAGTGTAATTTAGTCATGTTGTACATGTTGGAAACAGGAACGTGTATGTAGTTCTTATGGCATTGATGCATCCACGGTAGTATATTTGATCTAAGACTTTTAACAACTCAAAATAACACACCAAAACTGTCAACTAACTAACTGTTATTTTGGAATACAATCGAACAATCTAGAAAATTCTAACTTCTTCTTTTGAATATAAACTGTCACCTTGACAGTTGAGCGCGACGACTCCGCCTATTCAGTCCTCTTCTTCTTCCACTCCAAGCTGTCATTCTGACATCCATAAAAACAGATGTAAAAATATATTTAGATTTTATCAAAAAGTGGAAATTGTCGCCTTTGAAAGTAGGCTAAGTATCTCATTTATTCACGTTCTATCCGAAATTGTAGTAATATACCGAATGTTACATTTAATAACAATGTTACTGTTGTTTTTTTCAAGGTTTAACCGAAAGTCAAAATATTTTACTAAAATGTCTAGGTTCTATAATACAGATTGTGTGAACTGATCGTGACACACCTTGTATATTGCGAACTAATTATAATAGATGATAGTCACGGAATAAAGTTATTTCAGCTCAATTTCCATCATCGATAGTACAAAGAAATGAGTCAAACAAATAAAAAAAAACCACGATTAATTTAATTAGAAAACGGTAATCCAAAAATGAACATTTTTAATTTTTTACAATATGGTTTACGGTATAAGTGTGCCACTGAAGGCACGAGCTCACAGTTTATTTTTTAGTCATAATGGGATATACGTCTCGGAAGATCAAGGGACCGTGGAAGAAACAACGGAAGTTCGTTCACTGCGATTTCTACATATAAGTACGTTTCTAAGATCAAATCAGATTTATCATTTCGAATTTCGCAAACACTACTTATATATTCATTAATGATTCATTCTTTCAATGAAAATTTTTTCTAGTTGGTTATCAAGACATATCATCCAAACTAAATATAACAGGGAATCTCCAAAACACTTTTTCTTCATTATTAATAGTATAGGAGGAAATCAATAATTTATTACCCTTTGAATATTTTTTCATTCTGTAATAAATAGTATATTACTCAACGAACGGGAAATTATGGCTCTTACTCACGGGAATAAAATTTATTAACCATGTGAGTAGGAAACTATACTTTTTCTACGACTATTAAATACTAAAAATCAGTTCTTATTGTCAATTTCGTCCATTTTTGTTCATAATTTATAACAAAATGACAGCGTACGTTTTGGATGTTACCGTCGTCACTAATACATTTAGCAACAAATACAGCAGAAAGTAATGTGAATTCAAAATTGTTAAATGTAAAAACAAAGTATCCCCGTTAAAAGACTGGTATATAAACTTAAATGTCCAGAATCTAATACTGTCTATTTGAGTCAAGCCCGTAGAAAGTTTGAAATTAAACACAGTGAATATTAAGATTCATCATTAGATTTATAGAGTTACTGTCAAGTATGTATGGTTGATGTCTAGTTTGGCATTACTAATTGTTTTACGGTCATTTTGTCAAACGTGTTTTCATAAAATATATAATATAAATTATTCACGAGTGGTGTTTCTTTCATTCAATTAAGAGGAAAAACCCCAACATTAGATGGTCCTTCGAGCGTACAGTTGAAACGCTGTCTTTTCCATCACGTGACTGATCGACATCAACCATATGCATCTTAATCAAAACAATACGACAAACGCTTGTATTGAGTTCCGCTCTTTTTCTGTTATAAGAAGAAGACAGTACCAACATACATAGTATGTGTTGAATAATATCGTCAATTAAGTCACGAGATGGAAAAGCTTCACCGTTTCTACTGTAGATAATTCCAGTTTTAGCCACGATTCACTATAGCCAAGCAGCATCCATTTTGATCTCGCGCGAAAAATGTCAGTCCTTTTCATATCCTATCATATTTTACCCAAAATCGTTTGCCTATTGCTCTCGTCTCTGTGTTTAAGATTGTCACGATATCTTCAATATTCTGGCAAATTTTGTCTCTCGTAAATACTGGGCAAAAGGTTAGAGGGTCACGTCTTCAACGCAAATAGTATAATCTTAGTATCACTTTATGTCTTCAATGCATAAGTGTACATTCATATAATAACACAATAACTCACGATTTACACGCTACTTCATAAAATTTTGTTTTCACATCCTCGTAGGATTTTATCTTTGTAAAAGAAAACGTCTCGCATTAGCCTTTTCTTGATATTATTATTGTGTAATTTGGTAACTTGTTTTAAACAAGCGATCTAGCATTTCAAGCTTAGTTTTTATAGTTGAAGGAAAACAAACATTATGTCTGAGGCCAATGATGACCTTTCAGTTAATGATGAATTCGATTTAAAGCGATTAAAAAAATAGTAGAACTCAAATTAAATCAGAATTAACGCGTTTTCAAACGTTTTCATCTAAAACCGATGTAAATAATTTCATTGAATTTGAATTTGAAGAATTATTATTAAGCCTGATAATTAGGTAAAAAACATATCCGAGAGTAATGTTTTTGAGACTCGATATTTTGAAACATTGGCCACGGCGCAAAAAAATTCTGGTTTGCATTTTCCTAATAAACAATCGATGGCACCTGCGCGAAGCGGGAGAATGGCATCAGCTGATCTTTTAACTAGCAGTATTTTAGATAGTGCAACCTTGCCATAACCAACATAAGGTTCTTCAATAGTAAAGATCAACAATTGATAATAAAATTAAACTATCCTAAAATTGACGTAATCGCACTACAGGAAACAAAAAAAAAGAAGGGAAAAGTTCAAAGAGAATACGGGGATTACTTCTTGATATATAGCGGAGTGGGGTAAAAACTAACGTACAAAAGAAGGAGTAGCAATTGCTCTAAACAAAAAATACAAGGACAACATAAAGGGATGCCAGTACATATCTTCAAGAATATTGGTTATACAATTTGTACGGTATGATTCTATAATCTAATAGAGGACTGTAGATTCTAATTTGATTCTAAATGGAACACTTACCAAATATCTGGATGAAACAAAGGAACCCCAACTCCGGCTGTCCTGTCCAAGTTTTGCCAATGAAAACTGGGGATTAAGGTACGGATAAATAGGGTAAATCGAGGAAATTGACAAACTCCTAGTTTACACAATTTTTCACCTAAATTCACTGTTATTTCAGATCGAAAAATGATTTTATATTGAATTATTCACTATATTTTTCTATGAGGATGGCTTATTCAAGTGCTTTATTCCAACTCTCTATCTAAACTACTTTTTCTAATAACACTAATTATCTATATCGGACCGGTCTTTAATTTATATAAAACAAGCAAGGTGTGTTGTCTATTACTAAGGAATCAACCTACCGTTCTTAAATATTATAAGACTACGAATCAGAATTTGAGTATTGGCGTAAACACAATTAAACACAGGAAACCAGGAACTGTTCGTAATTTCGGCGTATGCACCAGAGGAGAGCAAAACAAAGCTAGAAAGGGAACAGTTTTATTATCAACTCCAGAATGTCATCGAGTTGATACCACGGAATAAACCAATGGTAATGCTAGGAGATTCTAATGCTCGTGTTGGCAATGATACACTGCCGGGAATTAAACAGCGGTTCAACGAAGAATAATTGAACCGCAATGGAGAACTTTTAGTTAACATCTGTGCACTTAATGAGTTACGCATCAATAACACCTTTTTTGATCAGAAGACACAATACAAATATACTTTCGGTAACACGCGAGGACAGCAATCAATGATTGATTATATAATAACTAATTCACAACCACCCCAGATCGTGTGTCGTCGTCAGTAGCGCCAGTCCATCGCCTGAGGAAGGTGATACAGCAAGAGCGGGTCACTGATTCAAACCTGTTCACCGCGATTTCGCCGGCAACGTGGACGCCTCCATCAGAAGACAACCAACCCCATGTTCTGCCGAACTTTTTAGTTCGACAGTTCATTCAACACACTTGGAAGTGCAAATTGTTTCTTCTGAAACAACTCTATTTATGAAAATAATAAACACTGTTTAACCTTGTTTTATTTTCAGCCAACACACAACTAAGCCATACCAACCAAAGAGGGAAGGACATTCAGCTTGCAGGTAAATATAAAACTCCTGAAAGCTAATAAGTCAGGAAACCTTTAACTGGGGAGGAAACTCCCTCCGGCAGTGAGTCCGCTGTCGGTATTAGCTTTCAACCCCACTTCCTAACATACTTATCCTAAAATGTCCTCCAGACATCGTCGCAGCAGCAGAGCTGCAAAAACAGATTCCCCACCAACCAGATTCGAAGCACTTGAACAATTCATAGAAGAAACCAAACAACTCATTAATAAATCTCTGACCCCTGACAAACAATTCCCCCCTCTTCTCTCACCAGTCACATCCAGCACCTCCTCTACACACACTTCCAACAAAACACACCACTCCTCAACACCCTCCCATCAAGCAACACCACCCCACTTACAAAACATAACACACGATAACACCCTACAATACACACATACCCCATACACATCCCCACAACACACACAATCCGCACACACACCCTCAAGAAGGTCTTACGCTTCCTCCGTAAGATCCCAATCCCCTACACCAACGCTCACACGACAACCACCTGTCCCCGACGAGGATGGCTTCACCCTCGTCGGTAATACCAAATCCCGTCCTACAACACCAACACCTATCAACAATCCCACATCAACCCACACCATCAATAATACTCCGACACAAACACTTAACCTCCGAAATCTTCCTCTCCAATATTCCACACAAAAAGCCCTCTACACACTCCTAAACACCCTCGAGCTCCTCAACGGTCACATCACCTACCTAAAAGTCAACTTCAATAGAACCGCGCTTCTGAAAACCACCTCCACCATGTCAGTCTCAACACTTCTGAGACGAATCCATAACTCCACTGGGGACAACAACATCACCATCAACATTCTAAATTCCACAGAACGCCCACCACGCCAAGTTAATAGAACCCTAATACCCACCTACTCTTTCGTCTGCAGGAATGTAGACACCACCATTAGCCCAGAAGAATTTGAAGAAATTCTTCGCAACAAGCAAGTTCCGTTCCTCAAAACTTGGCGAATCGTGGCCAAAGCCACTAACAAACCCACTTCGATGTTTCGCATCGTTACCACCTCCGAAACTCACTACCACCAAGCCCTAACCTCCGGCCTCTCATTTCACGGCCTTCCACACCGATGCGAGCCATCAAACATCAATCCACTTCCCCCAGTGCCCAAGTATTGCAGTCGATGCACTCAAACCGGACACTCCTCCGAATCTTGTCGGTCTAAACCGATATGCCCCTCTTGCGGCCAAACAGGCCACAAAACCGAAAATTGTCCCAAGTCCGACACTCCGAAATGCACAAACTGCGGTGGTCCTCACCCCGCCTTCAGCCCTCGCTGCCCCCACCGGCTATCGACTCCCAAAACCCCTCAAGAGACCGCCCCAGTCACTCTTGAAAAACCACCAGCCCCCTACGATCTACCAACTGACACCAAAATTCTCATAGAAATCATCACCGTCACGCTCATGAACGCCATCCCCAACTCCAGGGACGTCATAGCCGAAACTCTTCGTCACTTAATACCTTCCTTTTATCGACACAACTGCTCTATAACAAATATAGGCAGGCGTGCTCACTTTGCTTTCACTCCCATCAGGAGCGAAAGCGATTCAACTTGATCCGCGAGCCCCAACCACCCCGTCGGTGCTGCAGGTTTTTCACGTTTTTTCCTGTAGCATAGTGAATTTATTCGCTAGCCAAATGGGCCGACGTACGACGTAGTTTTTGGATTTAAAGATTGTTATTCGTACCAGCTCACTCATTACAATATTAAACAACCATCTCTAAATATTAAATTTCAATATTTTAATAAACAAATAGAAAATATACTCGATATACAAAAACTTTTGATTTTCTCAGAATTTCATATTCAAGGTTCCACACCATACATAAACACACCTTTTAACAATTCCTCACCTCGAACTCGAGAAAAGCCAGTCGCCACCGCCCGACATCATCCACACATCTTTCAACGTCTCCTAGTCACTTTTCCAACAAACTTCAACAAACTCAAATCCCAAAAATTCTCATAATTCCAATATCTCCCCACGCTTCTAGTAACTTTCATGACGCAGGAGACACAAAATCCCCAAAAATTATATTTTCACTTTCCAACAACACCATCACCCAGCCCGCTTCTATTAACTATCCGCAACGCAACGTGGTTCGTCTTATTCATTTTCGACCTTTTCCAGACACTATTAAAATCCCCGTTCCCTCATCTCAAAACCACGTTCGCCTAAAAATCACCCAATTTCGACGCTGATTGTTTCCGCTTCTCCCTCCGGTTGATTTCTGGCAAACACACACAACCCACCCACAAAAACAAACACTACTTCAATTTTCTATACACCTTTTTTCTCAAACTTCCTAGACACTTTTTCTAAAACTGAATTTTCAGCCCTACCCAAAATCCAAGCCAAGTCAATACGCGCACACAAACCACCCACAAAAACACCCCCAACCAGCCCTGAAGAGGAAACGAATCCTATAACAGGGCCTACCCCCAAACAAAATACACCCAAATAAAAACACTACAAGTCCAAACTCAAAAATCCACGAACATCTCTCTCTCTCTCACCACCCCAGATACTGGACATAAGAACTCTTAATTCAGTTAACCTCGGTAGCGTCCACAAATTGATACTTGTAAAGACCAAAATGAAATTAAAACTTTGCACAAACACAAAATCTGGCACAGTTATGGTGAAGATATGCGTGGAATCGTTGTATGATGAATCAACCTGGAAATTATATCAAAGACGTCTCACGGAAAAATTAGAGAGGGGACCAATAGATGAGACAGATGACATTAACAACAGCTGGGGAAAATTGAGACGAAATATTAGAGAGGCAGCAACTGAAGCACTGGGAACACGAAAGATAAAACAAGGAAAGACAAGTCCCAACAGGACGCCCTGGTTCTGTGAAGAAATCAAAGAGCAATGTGAGAGTAAAAGAAGAGCTTATGTAAAATACAGATCCACACAGTCCCTGGAGGATTACAGAGAGTATAAGAGAATTAGAAACATCACCAATAGGTTAGTGAGACATGTCAAGAACAAACACTGGGAAGCTTTTCGAAGAGGATGGAAAACAACTTCTACGGACTCTAAAAACAGATATGGCGGGCTAATAAGGGACCAGAGAAAAGAGAGAAATGAGCTGATTAACAGTAATCGTATACCAAAAGAGGATTGGGTGAAATATCTGAAGGAATTATACAAGAAACAGAACATTGAAAATGAACTTAACACAACTGAAATAATAATTAACGACGACATACATGTGAGCAGGGAAGACATAGAATCTACAGTAAAAAAGCTAAAAAACAGGAAAGGCGCAGGACCCGATGGTATTACCAATGAGCTGTTGAAGTATGGAGGAGAGTGTCTGATCAAACAACTGCAAACGCTTATTGACAAAACCTTATACCAACATAGAATCCACGACGAATGGAGAATCAGTACGACAAATCTCCTATTCAAAAAAGGCGACAAGGAGGTACCTGCTAATTATAGAGGAATCAATCTCCTCTCCACTTCCTTGAAATCAACAACAAAAATCCTCAAAAATAAAATTAATGAGCACATTACCTTGGCAGATGACCAGCAAGGATTCCGCTCAGGAAGATCATGCACGGACGCGGTGTTCATTATAAGACAAACAATCGAAAAGTCGATCGAATATAACCGCCCAGCCTTCATATGTTTCATTGATTTAGAGAAGTCGTTCGATCGCATACAGCTGGAGGATGTGATACAATTGCTCTACGACAGACAAGCGCCTCAAAACATCATAAAACAGTTGAAAATATATATAAGAACAACAAGACCCAAGCTAAGATAGAGGGTGAATTAACGGAGAAAATAGAAGTGAATAATGGCATCCGACAATGAGACTCCTTCAGTGCTATGCTGTTTAACATCATTATGGATGAAATAATAAAGCAGGTACGCAAACTGAAAGTGTACAAAATGGGAGACAGAGAAGTCAAAATACTATGCTACGCCGACGACGCTGTACTCATAGCCGAAAACGAGGATGACTTACAAAGACTAGTGCATAGATTCAACACAACAGCGAAGAAGTTCAGAATGAATATATCACTGTCAAAAACCAAATGCATGACCACATCTAGAATACCACTTAGATGTAAACTGGAAATGGACAACAATATTGTACAGCGGGAAATGAAATTTAGGTATCTTGGGATAGAAATATCCGTGTACGGTGATGTTGAGACGTAGGTGAGAGGGTAAGCCAAGAAAGCATCGAGAATAGCCGCGTGTCTTAATGATGTTTAATGGAGCAACAAACATATATGAATAGAGGCTAAATTCAGAATATATAGAAAGCTATTAGACCCATTCTAACAGATACTACGGAAACCAGATCAGATACCTCGAAAACGAAACAAATACTGGACAACAGAAATGAAAGTAATGCGTAGGATGGCAGGCAAGACACTGTTAGATCGAGAGAGGAGTGAAGATATCAGAAGAGCATGTAAAATTGATAATCGGAGTGATTCTGATTAACATTGCTATAAATCTTGTTACAGTAACCATATTGTTACATTTTATAATTTATAACAACATGGTAATCTAAGATCGTATTCTGCTTAGACTACAATAGCAATATTGGTTATCAATTTTGTTCGTAACAATATTGTTATCGCCATACGATAAATTCCGAATTTCAAAATTGACAACATTGTAATTATTCACGTTCTGTGATCAAAAAGAATAATGTGAGGTTAAATTTGATACTTGAATAAACCGGCCAGTTGTGGGGTGGTATATTTTTATAATGGATAATAAAACAAGAAATAAAAAATCAACAAAATCCCAAATGGAGCTGATAGTGAATTTTTTAGAAAAAAATACCGTCATGACAACAGGTAAAATGCGTCTCCAAAATATTTCAGAAATCGAAAACAAGTGGGATGACCTTACAAACTTATTAAATAATATTGATAATGGTGCACGAAGGGGTAATAAACAATGGAAAACGGTAAATATATTTATATATTTGAAATTCACTCTACGAGGTAATAACCTACCTAAATAAATAATTGTAGTTCTTATATGAATGGAAAAGCAGGACTAGAAAGAAAGCCAGAAAGAATACTGATTCTATAAGGCAAACTGGATGCGAGGAATACATTTGTGAATAACTTAATATTCAAAATAGGTTATTAAAAGTTTATGGGATGGGTTCATGTGGTTGAGTGCCCAAGAGCGCCCGTTGAAGTAGATCCGGACATAACCGAAAACATTAATGAAGTGCCATTTGTAATAGTAGATATCGGAATGGGAACATATAATACAATAAGTGAAGAAAATACTAGAATTATAATAGATGAACGAATTACTCCAAATGAAAAAGTAGCTCCAAGTACAAGTTACTTCACAGGTAAGTTTTTAACATGTAATTTTTAAATAAGATATAAATGACACAAATAGTCTCTATGTGACTATAGGTATAATTTTATTACAAATTAATAATTATTAATAATTAATAAAAATGTAATAGTTATTTATTCAACAAGTGACTTTTCTACACATGAGTAAAAAATGGTACGTTACACACGAGCAGCATACAATCTTCTTCTACTAATAATTTAGAAAACTTTAACCAAATTGTTTACATCAAACGGTTTAACAGTACTTTATTTTGTAAAATTATCTTCTTTGATAAAAATATTGAACCATTTCTCTTCTATAATACCTTCCATCTTCCAGTTCATCTTGATCTACTCAGAAAAGATAAGAAAATTGCACAAGAAGAAATAATGTAAGCTGCTACTGCACGTTTGTAGTGGAAAACTCTATCCCTTTTGAAGCATCTGAAACGTAATTTTGAGATTCCAAAACCCCTTTCAACAAAATTTATAGTTCTCCTGTGTAATATATTGTAATAGTTTTCGGGAGTATCAAGGGGAGCATCATGAATAGGGGTTAATATCCATGGCTGAATAGGATAGCCAGACTCTCCAAGAATTTAACAATTTCTCCATCCTTTTCGATATTGTCTTCTTAAATGTCTCTGTATTGTTGAGGAATTTCAAATTACGGCGTCGTGAGCAGCTCCAGGATAACGAGCATTAATATTTGTTATAATTAGATATGCATTAAAAATCTATAATAAAATGTTTTATGAACAAATATTTATTATAAAGGTAGTTTGTACTTACAGCTTGAACATTTATGCTATGAAAGTCTTTTCTATTTATATATGCTGCCGCGGGTTGAACAGGATCCGCAATTTTAGGAGGCGCTGTTGCTACATGCGTAAAATCAATCGCACCTGAAATGGAATTAACTCTTCTATTAGGTCAAGAGTAGCTCAGAGCTCTCTTATCTAAATGAAAGAGTTCAACAAATCTGTTCTGGGGCAGATCAAAAGGATTACTAGTGTCCCTGATGTGCCTTAATTCTAGTCTCATAACTTCTCTAAAAATAGCATTTTCGATAAAAATATAAGTATGTATTTAACTTAAATAACTTACCTGTTTGCTATATTTTCGTATTCATTTGAAAAATTCAAATAAAAAAAAGGAAAACACAATTTTAACAATTTATCCACCTTGTTATAAGAAATAACAAGTAAAAAACTACCTTGCAAAGATAGCAACGTTTTTAGCAAGATCTATTAATAAATGACAGATCACATTGCTTAAAATCGACGATTAGAATACGATATTTTGCAAATATTGCTATGATAGCGATATCTTTTCTTCTTCTTCAAGTGCCGTCTTCGTTCCGAAGGTTGGCAATCATCAAGGCTATTCGTACTGTTACGAACTCGCACACCGAAGCAGATACTAAGTACGGCCCTGTAACCTTATGTTAACGGAGTTAAGAAAAAGGCGAGCGCGCCAAATTCTGAGAAGGTCTATTGGGATCTATTGTGACCGTCCTTTTTAAACATGTTCTCGAAAGGCATTTTAAGAAATATCGCGAAAGGCATGTCCCGTCCCGAATGTTCTAGTAAAGAAAGTTTTTGATATAAATACAGGACCGATCAGCGGATGAGTTCAATTTATAATTTGCCATAGTGAGTTAAACAGTAATTAAGTGAATATAAAAGTGTTATAAATTAATAAGTTAGTGTGCATATAAATTAAATTTAAGTGACTAGTTAAGTACATATAAATTAGTGTTAGTGAGTTAGTGTTTGAATAAATTAGTAAGTAGCAATACCGAGTGTTTAAAATTTATCCCACCCGTTTATTGTTTAAATAAATAACAAAAACATTATAGTATTTTGGATACCGCTGCTCTAAAAAGGTGACTATTGGTGGCGTTGAACCATTCGCGAAGATTTCTTAACCAGGAATGTCTTCTCCTTCCTATTGATCTTCTTCCACTTATTTTTCCTTGCACAACGACCTGAAGCAGTTGATATTTGTCCCCCCTCATAACGTGACCCAGGTAGAGCAGCTTCCTTTTTTTAATAGTTAAGACAATTTCCTTGTCTTGTTTTATCGTTCTTAACACTTCGGCATTAGTGACTTTCTGTACCCATGAGATTCTCAAAATCCTGCGATACACCCAGAACTCAAATGCCTCTACTTTCTTTACATCGTTCTTCTTTAATGTCCATGATTCCATGCCATAGTACAGCACTGACAGAACATAGCATCTCATAAGGCGCAATTTGAGTTCCAAGTTGAGATCTCGACTGCAGAATACTCGTTTCATCCTCGTGAAAGTACTCCGCGCTTTTTCAATTCGGATTTTTATCTCCTGAGAGCAGTCCGCATTTTTATTGAAAAGAGTTCCCAGATAATTGTATTTTCTCACTCTTTCAATTGGTTGGTTATGTATTAATATATTTCCGATGTTTTGGACCGATTTTGTTATAACCATAAATTTGGTTTTGCTTGTGTTTAGTGACAGTCCATATTCCTCACTAGCTTCCACAACTGCATTAACAAGTTTCTGTAGGTCTTGAAGTGTTTCGGCTATCAGCACTGTATCATCGGCATATCTTAGATTGTTGATTGGTCTTCCATTGATTTTAATGCCATATTCCTGATCAGCCAGTGCTCTATTCATGATATCTTCCGAGTATGCGTTAAAAAGGATTGGTGAAAGCACACATCCCTGACGAACTCCTCTTTTTATTTCTATATCTTCAGTTGTATTTTCTTCTATCTTCACTACTGCTCTTTGACCATAATAGAGATTTGAAATAATGTTGATATCTCTGTTGCCTGCAACAGTTTTATAAGGTGATCTTGGCGCACTTTATCAAAGGCTTTAGTGTAGTCAATAAAGCATAGATACATATCCTGGTTCATGTCTAGGCATCTCTGGGACATAACGTTAAGTGCGAATAACGCTTCACGGGTACCCAGGCCATTTCTAAACCCGAATTGAGTTTCACTGATGTCCTGTTCTAGTTTCCTATATATTCGGGTATGTATGACTTTTAAAAATGCTTTCAAGGTATATCCCATTAGACTTATAGTGCGATAATCTTGACAATGTTTAGGATTTCTTTTCTTTGGTAGCGTTATAAAAGTTGATATCAGCCATTCCTGTGGTATGATGCCTGATTTATAGATGTTGTTAAACAAATCCACCAAGACATGTATCCGCTCTTCTTCAATAAGTTTAAGAACTTCGGCTGGTAGTTCATCTGAGCCTGGTGCCCTCCTGTTTTTCAGCGAGTTCAGAGCATATAAAACTTCTTCCTTTGTTATTTCTGGTCCTTCGTCTCTGTCCGCGCATTCAAGGTATTCCTTCTGTCTATGGTGTTCCTCGACGTAATTTTTCCAGGCTTTTAGTTTTTTTTTATATCTGTTATTATTCTACCATCTATGTCGTATAATGTATTGAGTCGATTCCTTCTTTGCATTCCTGCTAGTTCTTTTACTTTCTTGTGTATATTGGAGCTGTCATGTTTTTGTTGCAGTTCTTCGATTTCTTCACATTTAGTTTTATAGAAATTTTCCTTTGCCACTCTGATTTTCTCTCGTATTTCGACTTGTATTGTTTTGTATTGTTGTTCGCATTTGTCTTTAAAAGTTCTTCTTTTATTCATGAGATGTAGAATTTCGTCGGTCATCCAGTCGTATTTTGCTGTACGTATCTCATTCTTACAAATTTCCTTCATAGGTTCCATCAACGTTGATTTGAAGTGATGCCATTTCTTATTTATATCATGTTGGTTCTGATTTTCTTCTTCCAGATCAAGTTTTCGTTAGTTGTTGTTTATTTTTGTTTTTATGTTCTGGCGAGTTTTTCCCTTCTGTAAATGTCCAATATCCACTTGGTTCCTTTTAGTGCTTTTTATTGTTCTCTTTAATTTGACGTGAATTCGTGCTATCAATGGATTATGGTCGGAAAACACGTCAGCGCCTGGATATGCTTTTACCGATTTAACACAATTTCTGTATCTTTCATTTACCAAAAAATAATCTATTTGATTTCTTTTTGTTGTCTTGCGGAGATTTCCAGGTATATAGTCTTCGCATGGGAAGTTTGTAGAAAGTGTTTGTTATTATGTAGCTGTTCACTTGGCAAAATTCTAGCAACCTGTCACCTCTTTCAGTTCTCATCCCAAGTCCGTACTCGCCTACATATTTATCACATTTTCCGTTTCCAATCTTAGCATTAAAATCGCCTAAGATAATTGTAACATCTCTTGATTTTATTGAAGATAGGACTGACTGGACACCTTCGTAAAATAGCTCGATCTCTTCATCAGGTTTTTCGGCTGTAGGAGCATATACTTGTATGATGTTTCGTTTGCTCGTATCTGTTTGAAGTTGTAAAAGCATGATTCTATCTGATATAGGAGTGAAACAAATCACCGATGTCATAATATTTTTCGACACAAGAACTGCAACTCCATTTCTATGGTGGGCCTAATTATTTCCAGAGAAATATATCATACCGTTTGCCGTGGTTAGTTGGCCCGAATCTGGTCACCTGCTGTCGCTGATACCGAGTATATCTCTACATAGTCTTTCCATCTCTTGTATCACATTATGCATTTTTCCCGACTCAAACATACTCCTGACATTCCATGTGCCAATCTATAGTTTATTTCCAATTTGGTGTTGTGCTGTTGTTGGCTTCGATTTGTCACAGGGATTTCGCAGGTTAACGACCTGGGAGGCCCTGTGGTCTCGCTTTGGGTTTCCTCCCCTGTCGGATCTTGGTATCCGATATCCATGATCAGTAAAGTTTGTGTTTTGTTGTATAGCCATGATGATTATACTAGAGAAATCCATGTGGATCTTTAATGTAGTGGTTTCTCCTTGCCTTCTACATTCTTATGCCGTTGACTAATAATAGTTCTTCCGCCTTTAGAGCCAATTTCTTAACCCTAGGACAAAAGAGTGCCCTTATATTGTTGCTTTCATATGTCTCCAAAAGCAGGGTTGCCATTTGCGCCAGATCCGCCGTACTGAAGTCCTTCTTCTCCGCCTTCTCTGCCGGTATGGTCTTCACCCGTATCCCTGGGCCAGGGACCCTAAACAGGTACTAGCCTCCCGGGTCAGGAGACGCCTGGAATTTGCAGTAGGCAGGGATTGATTCATTCTCCCTGATAGGACTATCTAAAAGGAGTTCCTACCTGCTACCATATAAGATATCTTTTAAATGACCATATTGCTAGTGCAAACAAAATCGACCCGAATATCAGTGAATGGATCGTGCAAAGAAAGAGAGAATGGATGAGCATATTAGCCGCATGACACCCGGCATATTGGTAAGGATAACAAGGGATAATTCACCAATGGGACGGAGGAACATCGGAAGACCCCGCTAACGAGGGAGTGACAATCGTACAGTGGACTAAAGAGAACAAAGGGACGAAGAACCAGCAAATTTTGCTTACGTATAAGAAATAAGAAGAAGAAGAACCTTGCCAAATGTAGGTGCTAAGCTACCATTCATGACGTTGCCTAATTTCAGCGGTTCATACGGTGATTGGCAGAGATTTCGTGATACGTTTCGTGCTCTTATTCACAATAACAATGCTTTATCCGATGTTCAGCGATTTTATTGTTTAGAATCGTCTCTAAGGGTGAGCCAAAAAATTTAATTGCTTCCTCAATACCTACTGATGCAAGTTACGGTATCGCCGGGGATCTTTTGAAAAAACGGTATGAGAATAAAAAAATTATTATCAATTCACATTTAAAAGAGATCATGGAGTTAACCACGTTGGTTAAAGAATCGCACATATCGTCACGGCATTTATCAAATTCGTTTTTTAAAAATTTTCATTCTTTGGAATCTTTGGGCAAAAATGTCCACCAGTGGAATACAATTTTAATTTACATTTTTGTTTCAAAATTAGTTTTTGTACTAAACGCGAATGGAAAATTCATTGTAGATCTCTGGATTCTCCAAAAATGGAAGGCACTGGATATTAAAATGTCTTCAAAAAATAACGAGTCAAAATCATTTGTTTCTTCTGAAACAACTTATCGTCCCAAATGCTCATTTTGTAAGGCAGCTCATTTCATTTACCTTTGCGATAAATATAAACAACTATCCGTGTCAGAACGTTTAGATAAGGTTAGAAAAATGCACAAATTGCCTACGATATGGGCACAAACCTTCTGACTGTTGTTCGTCCAGTTGTAAAAGATGCCATCCAAAGCATGCAACCTTGCTTCATCGACCCCAAGAAGTTTCAAATCCAAATTCCAATCACCAACATTGGAGTAGGAATCACGGTTCTATCCAAACTCGTTCTTCGAAAAATTATGTTACGGGATTTGAGAATTCGAATTCGGAAGATATAAATGAATCAAATATAGAATCAGAAGAAAAGACAATAATGTATATTACTTGTCAAAATTCCACAAATTCCTTTACTTTATCTACAGCTATTTTAACGTTTATGATGCTGATAAAATCATTGTACCCTGTAGGGTATTACTCGATTCTGTCTCACAGCCAACTTTGTGACCTCTGCCATGCTACAAAAATTAAAATTACAAACTGTAAAGGTTGATGTTCCTATTATTGGGATAAATCAAATTAAGACTAAAATATCAAGTCGAATCAATATTTCGTTGGCATCTCAACACTCTGGTTATAAGGCCAGATAAAATTTTCTCGTATTGCCTTCTATAACGGAATTTTCACCTCGAAACTATTTTGATTTATCAAAACTAAATATCCCATCATAATTATCCTTGGTTTCTACCCTAATTTTAATATTCCAACCGAGATAGATATGCTTTTGAGCTGCGAAGTGTTTTATGAACTTCTTTGTATCGGGCAAATTAAACTGGGTAAGGGTTACCCAATTTTGTCCCGAACGTTCAAGGAAAGGTAGGCAAAGTCGATGCAATGTTACCAAATTGCTTTTTCGGTCAAGAAAGTTCTTTAGACAAAGTGTTGGAGAACTTTTGGACGGTAGAAGAAGTAAAGCAAAATTTACGAGCAATAATGTCCTAGGAGGAGATGGACTGTGTCAAAATCATTTTCAGCAAGATACGTGTCAAAATGAAATTGGTAGATTCGTCGTAAAATTTCCATTAAAGGACAATTTCAAGGACTTAGGTGATTTTGAACAGTCTTTTCCTTACAGACTGTATTCTCTCGAAAAACATCTATTATGAAATTCAGAGCTTGGGAAGCAGGGAGCAGGAATATCATGATCTTGCACACATGTCTGAAATATTTCGAGATGATGATTCAAAATTTCCGATATACTATATTCCCCATCACAGCGTTGAAAAACCTGATAGTTCCACCACAAAGTTAAGGGTTGTTTTTGACACTGCTTGCAAATCTCTCACAAATTTGTCCTAAAATAATATACGTAAGCTTGGCCCTACGATTCAAAATGACTCATTCTCGATTGTTATTCTTTTAGACAACATAATTTCGTTCTAATAGACGATTTAGAAAAAATGTATCGGCAAATATTAATCCATCATTATAAAAGAGATTCGCAACGAATAGTTTGGCGTAACTCACCATGTGAGGAAGAAAAGCATTTTCAGATAAATACTATTACAGATGACACTGATTCAGCCTTTTTTCTTGCCACTCTTAGTTTGTTAGAAATTTCGTCAATTATGCCAAAGGAATTCCCACTTGAGAGTAACGTAATATCAAAGCATTTCTACGTTGATGATATTTTAACGGGATCATCAAATATCGACTCACTGATAAATTTGAAGCGCGATCTTTGTAAAATATTTTCGGAATTCGGATTTGAATTGAGAAAATTACAATCTAACGATCGTAGAGTTCTTGATGATATACAGAAAGAATATCTTGAAAGTAACAAATGTGCAATTTCGGATGATTTCAGTGTCAAAACACTTGGAATATCTTGGATCCCCAGATTAGACTAATTTGAGTATAACTCTAAGAATATTGTATCAAATTAGCAAACGGCGTCTAAAAGAACTATTCTTTAATTTGTAACAAAAATATTTGATCCCCTAGGGCATACTATGGCCATTATCTATTCGAGAAAAACTAATAATTCAAAAGCTATGGCAATTAAAGATCGACTGGGATGAAAGCAGCCCGCAACAACTTTTTTTAGAATGGGTACATTTGAAAAATTAAGTATCACATGTTGGTTTAATGCAAATTCCCCGACATGTGTTAGTCCAGCAACCAAAACTTATCCAATTGCACGGGTTTTCAGTTGCAAGCGAAAGAGCATATGCATGCTATATCTATGTACGTTCTATAAACGTAGATAATACTATCGAGAGTCATTTAGTATGCGCTAAGTCTCGAGTAAGTCCGCTAAAATCACTATCTTTGCCTCGTCTATAACTCTTAGAAGCAGTATTATTGACCAAACTTATGTCAATAAGTAGAGAAGCTTTGAACATTCACACTGAAAGAACAGTTTAATTACAAGCACTAAGAATAATTAACTATCACCAAATCTGTTATTGAAATATGACTTATTAATCGTTTATTAGTAAAAAACAAATTATTTGTTTACACTCTATAAATAAAGAATTATTTACTATTACATGAGAATATTTTCTCATAATAATTATTTATTAACAATAAATGCATATTTTGTTTTTATGAAAAAATGATTCATAACTAAGAATATATATTTTTCCCCCACACCATATGTTATTTATTATCACAAAGTCATTACATATAGTTATTATATATTCTGTTATTGTTATTCCAGATTGAATAATTATACCCATATATTTGTTCACAATGACAACATGACAAAAGCCCCTTTATTGATAATGAACAAATATTTTTCACATTTTGTTACCAATATTTATAGATTGATGTCCAAATACTTATTTCGGCAACTAGACTGCCATCTTCAGTAGACCCGAAAAGTTATCACGATATTAGCAGATAGTGACACCATATGAGCCTTTGGTGATTTCTGCTAATACATTGATTACTTTTAGAGTACCTACTGAAGATGGCAACTCACTTGCTGAAATAAGTATTAAGACATTCTGAATATTTCTTTGTTTTTTTTAGTATTTATTGCTATACCTATTATTCATTTTCTACACCATTACAGTTTTTTGAATAAACGGTTGATAATTTGTTTTGCTTTTCTTCAAAATGACTTACATACGTAGATGCTGGAAATGAAACAACAAAACTTTTAGTCAAACGTTTTTTTGGTCAGATTCCACAATTGTGCTTTCCTGGATAGCAGCTGAACACAGATGTTGGAAAACATTTGTGGCTAACCGTGTTTCTGAAATTCAACGACTAACGCATATTGAAAATTGGAATTATATTTGATCAGAACAAAATCCTGCTGATATAATTTCCCGTGGAGCCAGTATGAGGCTTTTGGTCGGTTCTAAATTGTGGCTTCATGGACCCAGCTTCTTTAGGGAGCACAATGATTAGTCTCACAATTCAAATATCTGTAACTTTGCACGATCAAATAATAACGTTCCCGAATTTAAAGTACAAAAAAGAGTATCATTTGCAGCACAAATCGATTTGAATTTAGATATTTTTGAGCAATTTTCGTGCCTAAATAAATTGCTTTGAGTTTTGACGTTCTATTTATGGTTTTTTAACAATCTCAGGGTTTCAAAGGTGCATCGAAAACACGGAAAACTAAGTTTCTCTGAAATCCAACAAACAGAGTTATTCTTAGTAATGTTAGTTCAACTTCAATGCTTTTCATTAGAGCTTTACGAGCTTAAGCATGAAAATCATGTTTCTATTAAAAGCAAACTTAAGTATCTCATTGAGGAAGATGGTATCATGCTAATCGGCAGTAGATTGAAACTCTCAATTTTCCATTACGACGTAAAGCATCCCATTCTTCTTCCTGCTAAACATGTCTTTTCGCAGCTTATCAATGATTGTGAACACAAACGTAGACTACATTCTGGAGTTTAGGGTACGCTATCGCACGTCAGACAGAGATATTGACCGCTTAATGGCAAACAAGTTGTGAAGTCATATATGAGAAAATTTGTTATATGTTTTAAGTCCAAGCCAAAAATAGTTTTTCCATAAATGGGTGATTTACCCAAACATCGTGTTACTCTGTCTCGTCCATTTTTGTCCGTTGCTGTGGACTACGCAAGTACATTTGAATTAAGAGATAGTAAAGCTAGGTCAAACAAAATGATCGAGGGTTACGTATGCATTTTCGTTTGTCTTGTATCTAAAGCTACGATTTGATTAGTAATGTTTTTTAAGCCTATGGAAGAGGTTTGTTTCAAGAAGAGTGTTTTCCACACATAGGTATTTATAGCGATAATGATACGAATTTTGTAGGCTCAAAAAAATTAATTAAGTTCAATCTAAAGGTTAATTGAATCTAGTCATTTTCAAAATTATGTAGCGTCTTCCAATATGGAATGGCAATTCATGCCTGCGAAGTCTCCACATTTTGGTGGGCTTCATGAAGTAGCAGTAAAGTCTTATAAACATCATTTGAAACGTATTTTAAATGGTTTTCGCCCACATTACGAAGACTACCTGAAAGGAATTTATTAGAATATAAGGTCAATTTCGTTAGAAGATACCGACACCTTCAACTTATGGGACAACAATATTCGTCTCGTTGGAGTAAGGAGTATATTCATTAGCTTCAGAAACGAACGAAGTGGCAATTTGATAGCAGTGCAAGAATTGATGTTGGAGCATTGGCTTTAGTTAAAGAAGATCACGTCCCTCCGATGTGCTGGCCCTTGGGTAGAATATTAGAGCTTCATCCAGGGAAGGACGGTGTTGTTCATGTGGTTTCATTACAAATGAGAAAAGGCACATTTAAGAGAGCAGATACAGAGATTGCTGTGCTGCCAATTAACTAGAGTGAGATGAATCTTGGTTTCCGTGTTAACATATCGATTTCACGACATATTTGTAAATTTCAATCAAGTAGAAAATGTTGAAATTCTAAGTCTAGCCTTTCAAGGGGGCCGAATATTCATTATTAAATGTATAGAAGTTCTGTCAAGTATGTTTGGTACCTAGTTCTAGAATGCCTCGCCATTGCAAGCCAGCGCAAGAAATGCTTCAGACAAGAAACTTGTAAGATTGAGGATCTAGCCTCGTTGAAGCCGTCCCAAATACTAGAGTTCATCAGAACAATGGAACTGGAAGGTGAGCTGTAGTATTAGAGAGAACAGTTCTGATAGGGGGGGGTGAGCACAATAAACCTTAGGTTTCAGTGCATTGTAACCCCGTTAAAATCTAATCTAATCTAATGTATGGCTGCTGTCTAATTTGACATTAGTAAGTAGTTTTTTTACTGTAATTTTGTAAAACGTATCTTCATAAAATATATAATATAAAGTATTCGTTCGATTAAGAGGAAAACCTCAACAGTGAACTCTTACGAGCATACAGATGAAAACAAAACATCTACTTGACACCATTAACACATAACTAGAAGTATTAGTGTTTTAAGTGAAACTCAATGTTTCTAGCTAATTCTACAAAATAATGAAAAATGTTGAATGTTCTAAAAAATTGACAATTGTTTCGATAACTGAATATCATCGTCAGAATGACAGACGTTACATTTCATTTGATGCCTACCTGATGTTTATTTAATAATTAGAAGTATTACATATTTGTGATAAAAAACAGAAATTAGAAATTAGAAGCCACTTAAGCAACCCACAATATGAAGTCGTTAATGAACAGATAAATTTAGGGAGTTATTCACTTTTAAACTGTCTTAATAAGTAATAATTGTAAAGGTCAGCAGATTTTCCTATATCATTGCACAGTTATACTGATCTCAAATGGGAAAGAGATATCCCGGATATCTCCATAGGGCTAATAATATACAAGCTTTAATATTTAATATTTGTTATATAATATCTATTTCTTCAGAAAAAATTGATATTCTCGAGAAATATAGACTTTTTAAAAAACAATTTAACATCGTTAAAGCTGCTCGCGTTGAAAAGTTATAAACAAAAAACTGTTTATTGATCAACAATTATATTTCTGGATTGTTGTTTCTACTAGAGATATGCGGTTTTCGGGAAAATGTAGTATTTTGATGGTAGTTCACTATCCCATTTTTGGTTTTTGAAAATATTTTGAAAATTCTGAGAAATTTTGAAAAAGACAACATCTTTTGAATTCGCAAATTCCTGGTTTCTGCGTGGTGGATTTTAATGTTCTTAGTTTTAAATTGTTCCTAAAAGGTTATACTTTCATATCCCAAAATTATTCATTCTCTAGTTGCATTCATGTCATTATCAAAAAATGGATAAATTAATGTAAATAATTGGTTCACGACATGCTCTCTTGAAAATCGCGCAACGAGAGAGTCTCGAACAAAGAGCGAGCGCCTGGCGCGGCTGCCCATTCTCAAAAATGGCAAGTGTTGCTTTTGAGGGCCAAAAAAAGTTATATATATATATATATATATATATATAGCACAGAAAATTCTGAAATTTTGTGATATGAAAATATAATTCTGATAATCTGATAAAGTCTGACAAAACGACGCCCTTTTCGAAATTTCCCAGAATTTTCAGAATATTTTGAAAAGCGAGAAATAGGATAATAACCAACATATTATATTTTCCGGAAAACCGCATATTTCTAGAATAATAAACAGCAAAAATATTTAATTGTGAATTAACAAACAATTTCTCTTGGATAACTTGTTAACAAATTTGGTAGAACCAATGGCCTACATCTGAAAACTTATTTATTGCAAAAATAAAAGTGAAATATCTCATTGAAACTTGAGGAATTGATATTCTAATGATGATCGGTTTCGGGGGTAACTTCAGAAGTCAGTTTGAAATGGAAAACTATAATCAGAGGTTTTCTCTCAGTTGCTTCATTTTTCACAATGTACTGTGTGTTAAATTAATGTCTTGGACAAGTCAAACAATTGAAAATAATTTGAAAGTTGATATTTGGTGAAATGTCGAAAAGTTAAGTGCACGTCAAATTACGCGTCAAAGAAGTAGACAATTGTTCTAGAGTATATCCATAAAAAATAACTACATCCATAATCCATAAAATAAAAATTTAAGAATATGATTCAGATCGTGGAAGGATTTCTGCTGAAGATCATTGGTTAAACAGATATAATATAGCTCTTGGTAAATCGACAAAACTGTAGATATTGATCATCGAAGAAACATCATTGAATGCGTGAGACTCATACTCAGCAACGTCAAAAGACGTTAGAACAGAAATTATAGCATTAAATTTCTATCACAGGGGGCAAGGAGAATGAAATGATAAGATCGAACCACGATTCAAATCTTTTAAAAGGCGAAATTTACTAAAAAAAAACTAGAAATTGAACAAGATAAAATACAAGAAGGAACACGAACACAGAGTCTAAAAAAATCAGCTGTCAATTCCATTTTTCTTGAATGGTTCTTACTTCGCCCACGAAGCGCTAGCGTAGCTCACAGTTTCCATCACATAGGTTACCAAATTATTGGTACCAGGTTAATAGTTATTGTTGGAAATTTGACATTTGAATATAATTAGAGACTAAGTTATTTGTATGTTGCTAAACTTATATCCCAAACGTAATAGATACGAGCCCACCGAATGTTTAAATCCAGCAGGACATGGCTGTGGCGACCACACACATAAAAAAAACATTTTTGACTTCCCATGGTAATATTTCATTATGCTTTAATGATAAGAACTAACTGAAAAGAAGTCTTCGAAAATAAATTGATTGGACGAAGAGGTTCTATTGAGTAACCAATTATATCGCCAAATTTGAGAGTGTGCACGCCTCAAAGAAAGGTTAATAGTTAGAGAAATAGGAATATATGTAAACCAATTTTTTTCAAAAATATAGAAACGAGTCAACCACTGGATGTAGAACATTTCGAACCTCCATTTCAATAACTGGTACCTCAAAATTAGATTTGGTATACATTCATTTCACGTTCAAGAAAATAGATGTAAATGTATAAAAGAATATAATGTTTGTAAAAGTATGTTAGTTTCGATACAAGGTTTGTTTGGGTAACGATGAAATACTTACGACGAACTATTGACTTATCAAGAGTGGCTATGAACGACACTAGCGTCTAGCGAGCTGCAGGTCACAGATGATCCGAACCAATCAAAAACGACCGAGGTTAGGATCCGTTGGCGCGAAAGTTTAAAAATAATAGCTACTTTCTTTGAACCAAAATATTAAATTATTTCAATTAAAACGCATTGTAATTGGTTTTTACTAGACAATTAACTGAGATTATTTGATATTCGGACTCATTGATTAAATCATAACGACATTGCTACACTAAGAAAAAAGAAAAATAGAGATAATGTTTTGCTGTTATTTAAATTTAAGAAAATCTGTTGAATTGAAATAAAAATATTATTTAACGGTTTAAGGATTTTTTTGGGATGTTAATTTATTCATTCTAGGTTGAGTTTTCAAAAAAATTTAACTAATTTGCTTTTTGAAATTAAAATATAAATTATTAAGTAGGAAGAAAAATAATTTAACGTTTCCTTTTCTCGATCAACTTCCGGTTCCACAAAATAAAAGAACAAATATTCAGACGAGGTTGTTCTGTTACTAACAAAAAAGAAAATATATCAAAAAGTGGTGTTTGTAAGCCCAGTCATGAAAAAGTAGAAAAAATAGCTTCAAAGTTTTCATAAAAAATGTATAAATAAATTATAATTATTTATAAGACAATCCAATAGCCTTAAGTAGTTTCTTTTTGCTTTGTTAAATATTCATATTTCCTTATGACAACAGATACAGCGGTCAACGGTATTTTCCTAGTTTCTACTTTGATCAACGTGAGAATTAGACTTAACTAATGTATTTTTTAAATCTCAGTTAACCAGATAATCAGCAATAGTCGTATATAACGACTGTTAAATGTTACTAATCAACTCTCGTTGATATAACAATAATAAGAAATTGATGGATACAACGAATTATTGTTGTTCCTACTTATATTTTAATTTTAAAAATGAAATACCCATACTAGTTCACGTTTTTTGAAAACTAAATGAGTAAATTAAAATTCCGAAATAGTTCGTTAATCCGTCAAACAATATTTTTATTTCAATTCAAAATATTTTCTTTAGTTAATTTAACAGGAAAAATGTTTTTCTTTTTTGTCAGAGTAGCAAATGTGGCCGAATATCAAATACTCTCGGTTAATTGCGTAGTAACAATCAATTACAATCCATTTTAATTGAAGTAATTTTTTTACAATAGAAAGCAGCTATATTATTTTTAAATTTTTACGCCAATAGTGGATCGTTTTTTTTGTGGTGAAAATTCTCCTTATGAGCACCATCCAGCTGCGGAAGGTAGTGTGGGGTTCACGCTCGCGTTGTTCAGAGCGCATACCCACTAAAAACACCACAAGATCTCCCCTTACCCACCCCGGAACCGCCTAGATGGCATACCTTCAGGGTGGGGGGCTTCGTTTGCTTCCTTCAATTTATATACCCTAAGTTTTCGTATTCTCTCTCTTCCTTTTCTTTATCTTTCATTGTTGTTCTTACGTATTTGTGTATTTTCTCGTAGTTTTCCTTGCATTTCATCATTTCTCCTATCATGTTTCCCTCGTTTATTTCTCTAGCGATTTGACCTTTCAGTTCATTTCTAGTCTGTGCCCATCGAACACACTTGTATATGGTATGAGATACACTGTCACTCTCCCCGCAGTACACGCATTCGTCGTCTTCTGTTTTCCCTATTCGATGCGTATAGGCTCTGAAAGAACCATGACCGCTCAAGGCTTGAGTAAGGTAGTAATCTGTCTTGCGGAAAGGGCATTTCACCCATTTCTTAACATTTGGTATCAGCCTCTTTGCCACTGTGCCACGTCTTCCGTCATCTCCCATTCACTTTGCCACCTGTTTATCGAGATTTCTGTTTCTTCTGTTTTTGCACTTTCTTTTGTTCCGTCTTCTCTTCGGTGCAGCCGCCTTCTTTCGCATATTTTGATGTGGATAGGAATTATTCCGGCTATCACTTGTACCGCTTTGCTGGAGACTGTTCTGTATGCGCTAGTAATCCTTAAAAGTGCTTTCCGTTGTGCGCTAGTCAATAGGTCTTTATATTTTTTTATTTCTGTGGCTTGGTGCCAAATTGGTGCGGCGTAGAGTAGTGTAGAGTCTATGCTGGCTCCTATGATCTCCCTCTTCCTGCTGCTAGGTCCGCTAATGCTGGGCATAAGTCGGCTCAGTGCTGTTGCCCTGGCCTCTGCTTTCCAAATGGCGTATTTCACATGTTCGCCGAATGTGCCTTGTTGGTCTAGCATGACTCCAAGGTATTTTATGGCTCTTTTTGGTTCAGTGCGAGTTTCTCCCATTTTAAAACTTACCAAGTTTTTGTCCTTTCTCCTGTGCTTTAAAAATACTGCTTCCGTTTTTTCCGGTGCTAATTCGAGGTCATTTTTCTCTATCCATTCTTTGATGATTTCCAGTGCATTATTTGCATCTTCCACTAGGTCTTGTGGACTACTTGCACACACTATTACCGCCAGATCATCCGCGTAAGCAACGGCCTTGACTCCCTTTGGCCAAGCTAGCCTTAGAATTCCATCGTAGAGCACATTCCACAGGGTAGGTCCAAGGACTGAGCCCTGTGGAACCCCAGCCGTTACCTGCATCTCCTGTCCCTCTTCGATTTTTATCTTCCGATCCGTCAGATAGTCTTTGATGATATTTCTTAAATATTTCGATATATTTATTCTTTCAAGGTTTCCCAGAACCCTTGGCCACGATGCAGTATTAAATGCGTTCTTCACATCGATCGTTATCAGGGTAGCCCATTTCATCCCCTTGTGTTCTTTCACAGTATTAAGGACTTCTTCAATAGCTGTTATTGTAGATCTTCTTTTCCTAAATCCGAATTGGAAGTCTGAGATACCTCCTTTCTCATCTAGTTCTTTTTCTTAACGCCTTTTGATTAGAGACTCGAAGGCTTTGCTGATCGTATCGAGCAGATATATTGGCCGATATTTTTCAGTGTTTCCCCCTTCTTTCGGTATTAGCACTAATCTTGCAGTCTTCCAGTTTCCTGGGAAACTCTGCTGTATAAGTAATTTATTCATCATGTCCAGCAGCCATTTGCTCGCAATACTTCCCACCTCCTTGATGATTTCTGGGGGTATGCCGTCAGGTCCTGGGCCGCGACCTTTTTTTAGTCCGTGAAGGGCTATCTCGAGTTCTTCTGCGGTGAATAAGGGTGGATTACTGTCTCTTCTTTCTGTCATCCAATAGTCGTCTTTTTTTGGGAATAATTCGTTAGCGATTTTTCTCTTTTGTTCTAGGGAGATATTATATGGAATGTGTCCGAATTTTCGGGTCACGATCTTGTATGCGTCTCCCCATACGTCTTCATCTAGTTCATCCCTGAGTTTGTCCCACTGCTTACGTTTAGAGTCCTTTACTAGCTTGGCGAGTTCTTTTCTTTTGGTTTTTAAATCGGCTATTATTCGCGTCTGCTCCCTTATTCCTGTTATCCGCCTTATTCTTGTCAGTGCGATCCTGGCTTTATTAAAGTCACCTCTTTTGTTCTCAATGTCCTCGTTCCACCAGTACGGATTTGATCTCTTTTTTTTCCTCTCATTCTTGACCCTTGGTACGCTTCCTTGATGGCTCTGGTTTGGGAGCTTAGACTGTCGTTGTTTCCTATTTGCTCAATGTTCAACAGTATAAGTTCTCTAAAAAGCTCCTTATCTATGACTTCTTTGTGGGGTTGTATGTATCCGGATTTTTGAGTGCGGTCTCTAATCTCGAACTTGATATAGGCATGTTCGGTTCCTGAGTCTATGTCCATGACTTCTCATTTTTGGATTCTTTTTGCTAGGTTTGCAGTGGATACCGTAACATCTATGTATGACTTAGATGAGCCTCTCACGAATGTTGGCTTGTCACCGTTGTTGTGGACTGTGATGTTCATGGCGTCAATTAGATCGGCCAAAACTTCTCCTCTTCTGTCTGTAACCGGGGAGCCCCATTTTGCTGACTTCGCGTTGACATCTCCGGCTATCATGAATTCCTTATTCGAGGTCTTGGCCCGCTCAAAGATGTGTTCCACTTTTCCCTCATATTCTCGTTGGGTTATATTTGGTGATATGTAGCAGCCGTAGATGCTGTAGTTCTTCATGTGGATCCCAACATATCCATCTCCGACTTCTATTCTTTTTACTTCGACTTTCTTGTTCTGGAAGTAGATTCCCAGGTCCTTTTAATTATCCGCTATCCATCCCGCTTTTCCTACAACTTTTTTGTTAGGTTCTCCTATGATCATTAGGTCTGCTTCTATTTTTTGTGCGGTGGCAAAAGCCAGGTCATGAGCAACGTACTTTCTACCTAGGTTGGCTTGCAGGAATGTGATTTTCCCCATTTCCTCCCTTTTATGTGTAGGTATCTTTAGTTCGAGATTAGTGAGGTGCTTCTTCCATACACTCTTCTTTTCTCTATCATCATCTTTCTGAAGTTTGGGCAGTTTCTTGATCCATTTCGATGTCCGTCGGTGCCACAGTCTCAACAATATTCCTTATTAACTTGGCAGTTTTCTACCTTATGCTCCCCACTTCCACATTTTAAGCACGACTTCGATCTGTCTGGATCCGTGCATTCCCTTGCTCTATGGCCGTGTTTCAGGCATTTAAAACATTTATCTATGCTTATCTTTTCTATCACCCTGCACCAGTTCCACCCGATCCTTATTCTTCTTAGTTCAATTATGGCTTGCACTTCGCTTCTCTCCATGCTTACTATTGCCATCTTTCTCTCTCCTGGAGCGTTCCTTATTACTAAATTGAAAACCTTGCTTCCTATGGCTTCCTCGATCGCAGATTTTACTTCTTCCTTTGTTGTGGCTGCATCTAGGTCGTATATAAATATAGTTTTCTCGTTGTTTTTCATTCTTCTCATCGTCACGTCCCCCATCTTGTTCCTCATTTCTTCTTCGAAATCTTTTAGGTGTTCTTTCTTATTTAGGGTTATTAGCATGTCGCCCTTTTTGGTCATTCTTACGCCTTTAACATTTTTTCCTGCTTTCTTCCCATCCATTCTGCTACGGACTTCCTTTAGTAGCTCAACGTAACTTTTCCCTTTTGCTTCTAATATTAAGGCTGGGAATTCCTTTTTTCTCCTTTTATTATCCGGTGCTTTGACATTTAAAGAGCTCAAGTAGTCTTGTCTATTCGTGTATAAACTTATGCTAATGTCTGATTTATTAAAAATGCATTCTATCGTTTTCCTGATTTGGGATGGATTCCCTATTTCTGGTATGGGCATTGCAATGTTGTATCTTCCTTCCTTCGTCATGGTATTTCTTAGGCATTTCATATTTCATGCAAGCACGCTGATGTCACTTTCGGTTTCTACTTTCTTGTTGTGGACCATTTTCAAGACCACTCTCTCCTTGATGATTCGTTCTTTTGTATTTTTATCTATCCTCTGTCAGGTCATTTTCAGCACCCCTACTTCTCCTGTTGCTTGTGCTTCTTCGGATTCTACTCTTTCCAGGTCGGGAAATCTCTGTCGGAATCTGTTCTCTAATCCCTTATCTAATTTCTCTGTTTCGGCATGTATGCCGAGATTTTCTGGATCGATTGTAAGTGGATTTCCTCCTATAATTTGGGTACTTTGGAATGCCTTTTCGGGCCACTCCCTATCGCAGAGTTCATTCATTTCTTCGACACCCTTTACCTCATCCATTTTTTTTTCTTATTTCACTAGCCTTTTCCTCTTTCCTTATGTATTTCTCATATTCTTCTCTAGAGAGTTCTGGTTCCGTCTGGATTCCTATTTCCCTTGTATCCGGTGTCTGTTTGAGTTCCGCATCTGTTTGAATGTCTACATCGTAAGGTTGCTTTTCTACGAGAAAGTATTTATTTTTTTCGAACCATTCTTTTACCATCTCCCTGTTCAGTATTTCTATTTGCCTCTAAAGCCTTGCTGTTAACTCCTTAATCTCTTTTTTTGTATTTGAATTATCATCTACGTAGTAATTTAGTTCTCTACACTGTTTTTTCACCATTTCTATTGCCTCTATTATAATGAATGCTGTAGGGCATTCTCTTTTTTTGTATACTTCCTCATCGTGTTGACCGACATCTATGATCGAGTCGTCTGTCCTTCTTCTTTTTTTGTGGGTCTCACTCGGTGAGTGGGACCTTTGTAATCTTCCTGCGCCTGCTAACATCGATGTTGCAGGATATTTTGCGGTTGTTGTTGATGCCGCAGCTGTTGTGTCGCCTCTAATTTGGCTTTCAGTTACTTCCTTAATGTTTTTGTTTGTGTTAGACATATTTTTCCCACGAGTAGGGCAGAAACTACAAGTCCGGCGGGGCAGTGCTCCCTTACCCCGCTAAGGCTGAATTCCCCTACGGTTTGCTATATCCGTCGGGCATCGCTCGTTACACTCCTATAACCCCTGGTGTCATGCATTCCATGGGCGCGATGGTGTTACACCTTGGACTTAGGGGGATTTTTTACCGCTGGTTTACTCCATCGGGACACTTCTGTCTGGGTTACCATACCATAGCCGACGGGTCCCAGTTTTACGGCGCTGGGAACTCGCCGTTCGTCCTCCGTATCTGGTAGGACTTGTCAGTGTGTTCTGATATAACTTGGGCATGTTGGATCTTCTACTGGCATTTATTGGTGCAACCCAGTCGACATCTATATATAAATGGTAGATAACATTTATTAGATATGAAATTGCATTTAATACTAAGAGTTATTTGGAACTATACGATAATTGGTTCCGTTTAATTCAATCCGCATCTTTTAGCTCTCTGAATGTATCTCATATTAGTAAACAATAGTATATTGTACACCAAGCGACTAAAGTGGCCCATTTAATCCCGCGGGTGATGTTTGATTCCTGAGGGAAGTAATCCACCTAAGGGATTAATGTCACTTTAGTCGAGAGGTGTATACGCTATTTTATGCAAATCCGGTAATTCTACATATATTTTTAATAAAAATAAATACTACTTAGGATGGACTTTTACGAGACTTCACTGGGCATCGAGGGTGAACTTCTAAGATGCTTGGCTGGGCATCGAGGAGCGACTTTTATAAAACTTGGCTGGGTATTGAGGATGTACGTTTTTATTTGTACTTTAAATCCCTTAATAAGATTATAAATACAAGTACAAGTGGGTCGTAGGTAAAGTATAGTACGTAACTCGTGTTGTAACGCATTTTACGCACTCACGGAATTACGCACTCGCCGCTACGCGGCTTCGTGCGTAACTATTCCGTTCGTGCGTAAAATGCTTCTTACAACACACGTTACGTAATATACTATTACCATCCGCAAATTTTCATCAGTACAACCATGACTTTGTCATTAATCGTCTGTCATTGTCACACCTCTCCATATTGCGAATCGAGAACAGTTTTCTCGCTATTTATGTATCATAAATTATGGAAGATATTCAGTGCATGCCATTAAATACGTCGTTGGAACCATTCACAATTCTAATAGAGAAGATCTGCACATTTTTAACATATCCTGCGCCGCAAAATTAAGGCATATTTTGTAAGATAAAAAAATTTACATAAGGAAAAATATTAGGAAATTTGAAGGCTCAATAATGGTCTAACATAATGGCTGTATAATAGCTTTTAACTCTGTCGAATAACGTTTTTATATTGCATAAAAGAAACATTAGAAAAAAATACTCGATAGACGAAATAGAATTAAAATAATTTGCATAATTTGTTAACAAAATTAAGAGTAATTAAGCGTATTACCTCCCCTTGCTTGGATTATTACTGCACCTCTTCTTGGTACACTTGAAAATAAGTTTGTAATTGCAACCGTGTTTCGGTTAGTGTAAGTGACAATTCTAGACACCTCTAGGTAGATGCTGTAAAGCTCTATTCTGCTGACTCAAATTGTCCCATAAGTGTTCAATCGGGTTCAGATCAGGAATTCGCGCTGACCAATCCAAAGTATGGATATATACTTTTGGAGGTAATTTTGCACCGTCCTAGCTATGTGTGGTCGTGCATTATCATTTATTAATAGCATAAATGGGGCATATGACATTACCTGATATTTCAAATTGTCTGTTATGTAGCGGTCGGCTTTTAAAGGACCGCCCCGAATCACAACTAGTTCCATATGAGCCTCCAAACTAATGACACCCCATACCATGACAGACCCACCGCCATAGGTGACATTTTCTGCAATATTAAATTGCGCATCTCGCTCGCCAGGACGTCTATACAAGGTCCGTCAAGCTACCCCCCCCCCGGTTAGATTTTTTTCACCAAAATGCTAGCACACATAAAGGGCACCTACCACAACCAAGCACAACAATTTTTATAGCTAGCTCCCCAACAGCTCACAATAAAAATGCTTCTGAATTCGGGTGGAGCCAGGTTAACGCTAGCCCTCCCTCGGTTGCAATTTTTGCGCCAAAATGCTAGCGCAGATAAAGGACACCTAGCACACCATTTTTTATAGCTAGCACACCAACAGCTTACAATAACAATACTTTTGAATTCGGGTGGGGCCAGGTTAAGGCTAGCCCCCCTCCCCCCGGTTGGAATTTTTTCGCCAAAATGTTAGCACAGATAAAGGACACCTAGCACAACCTGGCACCCCATATTTTATAGCTAGCACACCAACAGCTTACAATAAAAATGCTTTGGAATTCGGGTGGGGCCAGGTTAACGCTAGCCCCCTGCGGTTGGAATTTTTTCGTCAAAATGCTAGCACAAATAAAAGACACCTAGCACAACCTAACCCAAATTTTTTCATAGCTAGTACATCAACAAAGCTTTTGAATTCAGGGGGTGGAGGGTGTCTGCAAAATAACGCTATGGTTACACGAATGAATGAAAATGTTGAATGTATTTGTCCCTAAACATCATTTCCCTAAACAGCATTATTGTTGTCAGCTGTTGACGGATTGTGCGTAATATCTATATTTTCCCATCTAGCAGGGTATTTCATTAATTAATAATTACCTATTATTTAATTAATAGTTATCTATTTATTTTCAATTAATGCTAAAAAACGAAAGGGTACAAAAAACCTTCACATTTAAAAATAATTTTAGTAAAATCATAGTAAACGTTTGCGTACAGACATTAGATAAATAAATGTCCAAAAAAGCGAAGCCTTTGGATATGTCTTTTGGCAAGTTGTGCAATCTGGGAAGGGGCGGCTGAGATACCTAAAAATGTTCCAATATATTGAGAATACATGTTTTAGACTGATCGTGGTTCACCATAGTCCTTATTTAAAACTCAAACTTCATATTTAAATTTGCCAGAATATGTATTGGCGAAGTTGATGGTTGATTAACTATTGTAATGATAACATAAATATTGCATTTCACTATCAGATTTTTTTAAATTCCAAAGTTACTTAGAACGTGCAGCTTTTAATTCTTAGAGCCGCTTAATCAGAGCTTCAAATATTTCTGTGGCATATCATAAGATACCAACACTACTATGTATTTTTCAAAGTTTTTAGTATGTAACTGGCAATGTATGTTTGTTCGGTTACAATCTTGCAACTCAGTTTTGAAGCAGATATATTCAACCGATTGAGCTGAAATTCTGTATATACGTGTAGTTTGCATGCCAATCCATGATTAGGTATGTGACATTATTGTAAATTCAACATGGCGGATCACCAAAGTTGGCAGACTACAGAAAGTGGACTAATTTTTTATGCTTTCTTACAATATGGGTAATGGAAGGACTTGCTAAGAATACTAATGTGAGTTATAGTCCGTTGCTCCAATCCGTCCACAATTTTGGTGTACTTGGGTTTTTTGAGTCCTTTATTATGATATTGAGGTCGAATTGTTCGACTGTGTTGCATCGATTGGTTCACTTTGACTTTTGTTATTTGCCGAGATCGGCGGATTGTTACACTGGGTCTTACAGAACTGAAAGGACGGAATACAATTCTTGTACTTTCAATTTGACCCATGTACATTGGATATTTTTTACTACCTCAGAACTATTCTGAATAAATAAATTGTGAAAAAGCCAGATGTTTGGGTAGGAACGGCAGGTCTGGAGGGCTGAGCATTATAAAGAACATACTTTTTCTTTCATATTACAAGCAAAATGTACTGTAAGCAAAATTGATGAAATAGGTATTTTTATTTTTCTAAAAACTAGGTATAATCCAATTAACTGTCTCGATCCTTACTTCGTGGAATCTACTCATATTAGTGTTTTAAATGAAACTCAATGTTTCTGGTTAATTCCACAATATAATGAAAAATGTTTGAAAATTCTAAAATATTGATAATTGTTTCGATAACTGAATATCATCGTCAGAATGACAGAAGTTACATTAAATGTATTCTTTCTAATAATATTACAATCAACGTGTACTGTGAAAGTAAAACTAATGATCTAACTATTTCCACGAGTGAAATTGCATAGAATATTTCTCGATTAGACTGTATTAATGCGAAATTTATATTATTTAAACAACATTACATGGTATTTAATCACCCTTTTTGGTTCATTTTCAATCACTTATTTTTGGATTAAACTTGAAGAATCGTTTTCAAACCGTGACATTTTTATGATATTTCAAATTAAAATAATGATAATAACAACAATTGTTACTTAGATACGGACTTAAAAGGGAAATTATCGGCCCTGCCGAAGAGTTATCTCCGAAAAGATCCTGCTTCATTTGGAATTTTTACCATATGAGTGGAATGTGACGTAAATTTTTCGTAACTACAGTAAGAAACAAATAAACCAGCCGTTTTACATATATATTCAACCTATTCATTTATCCATTCATTTATTCATCGAGTAAGTATAGCGTTATTTCACTGACCTCCGTCCCACTCCCCAGAATCAAAAGTGTTGTTGGTGTGTCCTTCATTTGTGCTAGCATTTTGGCGAAAATATTCCAACCGGAGGGGGGGGGGGTTGATGGGGGCTAGCGTTAACCTGGCCCCACCCGAATTAAAAAGCATTTTTATTGTAAACTGTTGGTGTGCTAGCTATAAAAAATGATATCCTATCCTAGATTGTGCTAGGTGTCCTTTATCTGTGCCAGCATTTTGGCGAAAAAATTCTAACCGGTGGGGGCTAGCGTTAACATGGCCTCACCCGAATTTGAAGGCATTTTTATTGTAAGCTGTTGGTGTGCTAGCTTAAAAAATTGTGTGCTAGGTTGTGCTAGGTGCTCTATATGTGTGCTAGCATTTTGGTAAAAAAAATCTAACCGGGGGGGGGCAGCTTAACGGACCTGTCTATACACTCTCCTACGACGATTATCACTAAACAGACAGAATCGTGACTAGACCGTAAACAGTACATTGCTCCATTCACGGTTGTCCCAATTTTGACGTTCTCGGGCAAACTGAAGACGTTGCCTGTGATGTTTTACGGTTAGAAGAGGACCAGTTGCGGCTCTATATGGAGTAATACTACTTTCAGCCTGCCTTCCACGTACTGTCCTTGACTTACGCGGTAATTATATCTATGAACGAATTCTTGCTGTAGTGCAGTACAGTCACTTGAACTTGTGTAACAACCATTTTCAAGAGCGCCGGCATATACTTCACGTGAAATATTTCTCCTCTCACGTTGCATCACTCTTAATAACAGAAATCAACAATAGCAGCAGAACAACGCAAACTGCCATCAATAAACAATAATTTGTGTACACATCATTCTTTCACTATTTTATTAAAAACCGTTGTGTTTGGATTCAACATTCAAAAACTTGTAGGGTTATAGTCAAAAATCATCATTTCAAGCATTCAAATATTGTTCTCAAGTGGATTTTTCCATTTTACAAAATATGCGATAATTATGCGGAGCAGTGTAGATAATAATCCTCCAACGTTTTCAGTTGGAACCTCTTTGATTTCAGAAATTAATTTTTATAATACTTCAGGGTGTACACTCACTTTTAATATAACAAATAATAAGTAGATTTGTTCTATACCTGCTTGTTTACTTTGTCATAATAAAATGCGATGATTTATACCGCAATTCTTATATTGCAAATTCTGAACGGTGGGCGATTAAAAATTGTATGCACCACGTCAGTAAAGTATCTTTATCTTTCTCGTCTGTTATTCGCCTCTCTCGCTCGAGTTATAGGACGAGAAAATTCTAGAAATAAATAAGAATATTATGTTACTTTAAACAAGATAGGAAATGCAAAGTTAGCATATATTTTAGTATATATAGAAATGTTCAAAATAGAGTAGCTGTTGGTTAATAATTAAAGTAGTTGGTCCATTATTAGCGTTGTTAAATAGTTATTTCAAACGTATTGTAATTTTGATTATATTGTAAAGATAAACTTTTTAAAAATAGTTTTCGGTATTCAAAAGTTATAATTCTCGTCTCATAATTTCAGACTCGTCCGACAATAAATCACTTACTGCCTTGGTACATCAAAATAACTATTATCTACGATCCTATTAAAAGTAGGCAAGCGCTTTTTGCATCAATTATCGTTGCAAGTGACTTTTTAGAACACCAGTGTTTGTTTTTATAACATGGAAATATTAAATTGTTCTTAAGGCACAAAATATCAAGTTTTTTGACATACACCATTGGTTGAACTTTTATAAATTGATTCACACCAAAGTTTTCATTACCATTGCCACGAATCTGTGACATCGGAATGAACGTTTTGAATATCACTACTATCATCATGACACATTTGTATTGTATTATAATTTTCTAAAATAAGAACAGCAATAATTTTATTCCATAATACCCACACTGTATATAATTATGATTATATTTTATACTCGTTTCAGCACATGCTGCTAATATTCACCCAGCGATTATTATTATTAACATCATTAGGTATATTACGATGATGATAATTATTTTCATAGTTTCACTGAAATGACTGAATTGAAGGAATTTTATGAAGCACAACTAATTTTAATTCACGAAAAAAATTACAAATAATTGGCACTCAATATAACAAATAAATGTAATCGCTTTCTAAACCATACAATTACAAAACGACGTTGAAGCTTGACCAGCAGAGAAAATTATAGAGAGAATCTATTCAAATGCCAGTTTTAAGTAATAAATGTTTACTAGTGTTGTTGCTTCAGTTGACTTATATCCGGAGGTAGGGTCGTTGATTGGTCGTTGATGAGACAACAATTGATTTAAATTCTTAATAAAAACGATTTTAATCAAACAATAGAGAAAAGTAAGTCTTATAAGTATTTCCTATGGCAGTTCCAAGCATTTATAGGTCCATAAAAATTACTAAAATATCTTTTCTTCCCGTTTTTGCCTAATTTTCATCCTAGTGTTTCAAATTAAACTCACGGTTTCTAGTTAATACCACAATATAATAAAAATAGTTGAAAATTCTAAAAAATTGACAATTGTTTCGAGAAATCAATATCATCGTCATAATGATAGAAGTTACATTTCATTTGATGCCTACCTGATGTTTAGTAATTATTTTTGGCTAGACCAAGAAGTGACCTAACTTGTGATTGACTTAATACATGTTAATAGAAAAAAGAAGAAGATGTGATATTACAAATATTGAAGCTTAGATATTATTAGCCCTATGGCTAATGGATATCATTTTTCCAATTAAGATCAGTATAACTGTGCAATGATATAGAAAACCAGGAAAACTATATCTGCTGATCTTTACAATTATCGCTTAAGAAGACAGTTTATTAGTGGAGAACTCCCTAGATTTAACTGTTCATTGACAACTTTATATTGTGGGTTTCTTAAATGTCTTCTAATTTCCAATTCTTCAAGGAAATCCAGTTCTTGTTTCTTTTCACAAATATGCAGCACTTCTAGTTTTGTGTTAGGTGTCAATGAATGATTGATGTCAAGTAGATGTTTTGCGTAGGGGGATTTATCTGGTGGTTTTAATCTGTATGCTCGTAAGTGTTCACTGTATCGTATTTCAAAATTCCTAAGGGTCTGACCCAAATAGACAGCATTACATTCTGGACATTTGAGTATATATATACCTGACTTCTTTAATAGTGGTATTTTTGTTTCTACATTTAACAACTAACGTTACTTTCTGTTTTAAAAGAAATTGTTGTGTTCGTTGCTGAAGATATTATCTTTGAAATATTATTAGAAATATCTCCCTCATATGTAATGGTTTTATAAGTTTTGATTTCATCAGTTTGTTTAGGAAACATTAGTTGTAATGCCACTTTTCCTTTTTTTTATTAATTAGCTTATTTATCATATCTAATGGATAACCGTTGGATGTTGCTATTTGTCTAATTGTATTAATCTATCTATCAAAATTACATTTGTTCATAGGAACTGAAAAAGCTCTATGTATCATTGAATTATATGCCGCTAGTTTATGGGACATGGGGTGATTGGAATTAAATGGAATTGTCACATCAGTCTGTGTTGGTTTTCGATAAATTCAATAACCAAGTACATTATTAACTCTTTGAATTTTTAAATCAAGAAAATTGATTGAGATATTTTCTCCAATTTCTAATGTAAATTTAATTTTTGGGTGTAAATTATTGATGTGGTTGATAAATACATCTAATTGTCGTTCACTACCCATAAAACAAGCTAATATGTCATCTACATATCTATACTAAAATAAAACATTTTTAGAAATATTACTTTCAAAGATCTTTCTTTCTAAATTGTCCATAAAAATAATTGTCAAAATAGGTGATATAGGGCTTCCCATTGGTAAACCTTCATTTTGAATGTATATCTTATTGTCAAAAGTGAAATAATTTTGATTAATGCATACATCAAGTAAGTTAAGTATATCTGATATCATTCCTGGATTAATATTTTTATCTTCTAGTAATTTTCTTACAAGTATTAGACATTCTTTAGGAGGAATTTTAGTGAACATATTAGTCAGATGGAACGAAATAAGTTTATAGTTATCTTGCAAGTTGATTGCTTTCAACTTTTTGATTAGTTCTATTGAATTTCTGATTGAGTACTGAGATTCATATCCGTAACTATTAAGTATATTGTTGAGGCTCTTTGCCAATATACTATTAGGAGCATTGACATAAACTACAGGTCTAATTGGTTTCGTTATTTTATGTATTTTAACGGTTCCATATAATTGTGGACAATGAGGATTCTTATGTATGATAGACCTTTTTTCGTAATCACTTAAAAGATAATGTGAATTATTAGAAAACTTTTTTGTTGGGTCTGCTTTAAGAACTCTTTTACATCGCTAGATTCTATAAAGTTATATATTTTGGAATTGTAATTTCCAGTTGTCGAAATGACAGTTGTGTTCCCCTTATCAGATTTTGTAACTGTTAGGTTATTATCTTCTACTTTCTTTTTGATTGCATTTAAAACTGTAATGTCATTTTTTGTTTGACGTTTAACTTTTGAAGGTTCAATATTTTTGATTAAATTGGCAACTTTTAATTTCTCATAAAGAAAATTATTTGAATTAGATTTTAAAGCTATTTCTGACTCTGTAGCTATAATTTGTTTAATATTATTCGTAAATTTAGGTGGTATGCTGTACTTTAAACCTTTATTTAAAAATTCTATTTCACTATCTGTAAAATTAGTGTCTGAAAGGTTTTCAAATCGTGGTGCAAAGTGTGTTGGTATGTAAGTACTTACAGTTTCATGATGTTTTGAGTATTGAATTTTATGTTGTGTGTGTTCAAGATTCTGTAGCTTTTTTTCTTTTTTCTTAAATTGACACCTAACACAAAGTTAGAAGTGCTGCATATTTGTGAAAAGAAACAAGAACTGGATTTCCTTGAAGAATTGGAAATTAGAAGACATTTAAGAAACCCACAATATGAAGTTGTCAATGAACAGTTAAATCTAGGGAGTTCTCCTTCTTAAGTGTAAAGATCAGCAGATATAGTTATCCTGGTTTTCTATACCATTGCACAGTTATACTGATCTTAATTGGAAAAATGATATCCAGGATATCACCATAGGGCTAATAATATCTAAGCTTCAATATTTGCAATATCACATCTTCTTCTTTTTTCTATTAACATATATTAAGTCAATCACAAGTTAGGTCACTTCTTGGTCTAGCCAAAAATAACTACTAAACATCAGGTAGGCATCAAATGAAATGTAACCTCTGTCATTCTGACGATGATATTGATTTATCGAAACAATTGTCAATTTTTTAGAATTTTCAACAAATTTTTATTATATTGTGGTATTAACTAGAAACCGTGAGTTTCATTTAAAACACTAATATGAGTAGATTCCACAAAGTAAGGGCCGAGACAGTTATTTTAATTGTCATCCTTTCATAACTGGATATAGGCTAAATAAAACACTATGACACTCATACTTGTTCTGTGTAACGCACGTTTCGACAACCATGTTATCGTCTTCAGATACCGAACCAGCTTACGTTGCGAAAAATATTTGCTTCAGAAACCCTACAAAGTTGTTTTAAACCTACACCAAGTAATGAACATCATATACTCCTGAATCTAAGTATTTAAATGCGCAGAATATAAGGTTCAATTCATGATCCAACTTTTATAACACTCTGTATATATAACACATTAAACTTATAGAGTAATAGGTACTTACAGTTTCAACTGATTGATTTCCGGAGGCAATGTCAACAAATTGTTGTCGGACAAATCGAGCACCACTAAACTAATCAACTGCAGTACACTGTTGGGGAAATTCTGTATGCCATTCGAACGTAAACTGAGTATTTCGAGGTCCGAAAGACTCTGTATAGAATCGCAAGGAAGTACGATTTCTTCTACGTAACATTCTTCTTTTTTGTTGCATAAACCGTTTAGGTTCAAGTGTTTTAACGATTGGTGTTTAACGTTATCAGATGATGGAGGATCGTGCTCGTTCAACGGCGTTTCCTGAAAATCAGTGAAAATTATAATACGAGTTCGTTTCGGTTATGTATATTACGCTATTACAAATATTTATGTTATACCGTGTGGGGTAAAGAAACTGAAATTAATTAAATAGAAAAACTAATACAAATTTATGTACTTATTCTGTGAATAGTACAGCAGTATGTTCACTTTAAATAAGATATCAGGTAAATGACGCCTGCTATTGTCAATAGAGGGTATCAGTCTCCATCTCAAGTTTCATTCAACTCTTTTCAGCACGTTGGCAATAATTTGACAAATATCCAGTCCAGAATTTTGGGACGAAAAACGGAAGTGGAGCTGCAGATAGAAGAAAATGCTATCCGGTAGACGTGTCAAGTGTAATAGATGTGTAAATAGAGGGCATATATGTATAAACGATGATGTCCTCGAGATTAAAAAAAGTTGCAAAAATTTAGGTATTATAATTGATTCTGACCATAACTTTGGCTACTGTAGTGAATACAATGGATTACCTTTAGAATAAAGATTTAAGGTGGATTTATAAACTCTGTTGTTCCCGTTGTTCGTTGCTTGCCTTCTTTGCCAAGTTGCTGGCGATTCGTTATTCACAGTTGTTCCCGAGTCGACTAATTTATATCGTTTTTCGTTTCTGGCGTTGTCGAAATTTGATTGGTCATAACCAAACCAAACCACAAGCTCGTATCGTAAACAGCGCCACGTCAAGTAAGAAATGTCAACTTCACATGTAGAAATCGCGCATCACAAGAGTGAATCTGATTAGTGCTTTTAACTCGACACTCTCGACAGCTGGTAGCACCAATAGTTTTCCTCATTTTATGCTGCCGAAGTGCATCAATAAATAGTAGCTTATGTAGCGCCTCTCTTGACTGACCGTAAAAACAGTCGTGTCAGTTTTGAGTTTAAAATGATTGGTATAAATCGAGTCACGTGACACTAACTTCAGTTTTCATTGGTGGAACTGCAAAACACGAAAAACAAGATATAAAGTTTGGTTATTTGAGAGCAACGACGAACGACGTGGCAACGACGAACAACACGGCAACAACGGTTTATAAACGCATGTATGTGATATCAATGTTTCATTTTCGAGCAGCGGGAATCACGAACAACCAATAACGAACAACAGAGTTTATAAATCCAGCTTTATTCTACAGAAAATAACTGACATAAAATTATTGACAACTTTGTAACATTACTGACAATGTCATGGATATAAGCAAGAGTGTAATATTATGACATTCTTCCCGCCTTCTTATTTCTCGAGGATGTCTTCTAAATATTGAGGACGCCTTCGCGTCCTAACTGGCTTATCGATATTCAGTACTGCGTCTTGATTGTTCTGTTCTTGAATGAAGTGATCTTGAATCAGATGGTCTTGATTTTCTTGAATGCTTTGGTCTCGACTTTCGTGAATGCTTTGGTCTTGTTTTTGATGCTCTTGATTTGAATGAACTTGATCTTGATTGGCAGAATTTCCATCGCAGCGAATTAATGACACGTCTCCTCGAGGAGCTAAATGCCGAGTTGAAACTGTCTTTTCTTCTCCATTTTCCAGTCGGATATGGGCGTATTCCGACTTGGCTTCTAGGAGTTGGACTTCGTCAACTAAGGGTTCATATTTATTTGAACGGACAAATCTCTTTAATAGTATTGGTCCTGGTGCAGCTAGCCATGTAGGAACTGACGATCCATAAGTTGAGCGTCTAACATATTTAAACATACGTTCATGTGGGGCCGAGTTGATAGCAGTACATAAAAGAGATCTAATAGAGTGAAGAGAATCCACTAGAACCTGCTCCCACTGGTTTATTTTCAAATTTGAGATTTTAAAGCCAATTGGATGGTTTGCCATATAATTCCATTAAATCGTTCGCACTGACCATTACCCTGAGGATTCTAGGGAGTCGTGCGACTTGAAGCGATACCATGAGACTCTAAAAATGACAACTTCACGGGACATAAAAGAAGTACCTTGGTCAGAATGAACATATGTCGGAGTACCAAATGTAGAGAATATTTGACATTGGATAACTGTAGAGGATGATATGTCGGAACATGGAAATGCGAATGGGAATCTGGAAAATTCATCAACGACGGTTAGTAAGTACTTATTTCTTGAAGATAGAGCCAAATCCAAATTAAGACGTTCAAATGGTGAGGTGGCTTTGATTAGCATTGCTTCATTTTTATGAAACTTTGGTTTAATTTCAGCACAAACAGGACATGAGGAGGTAATTTGACGGACGTCTTCCACAGAATAAGGGAGATTTTTGCAGCGTATCCAATGGAAAATCCCGGTAATACCAGGGTGACATAAAGAAGAATGTAAATCAAATAATTTCTTTTGATGAGCCGATGACATGATTGCAGAAGTAATACGGGAAAATGCATCAGCTACCGTGTTTTGACTTCCTGGCCTGTAAGCGATATAATACATGACAATTCCAAACGCCAACGTTGAATTTTTTCATTTTTGATTATGGAAAAGGACTTGTTATTAAACATAAATGCCACTGATTTCTGATCCGTAATGAGCTGAAAATGTCTACCAATTAAAAAATGTCGCCACTTTTTCAGTGCTTCTACTATTGCGTATTCTTATTGTTCAACTGATGAATGCTTTTGTTCCTGAGAGGAGAAGGTTCTTGAGAAAAATGAGACTGGTCTTCCTGATTGGAATAATTGAGCAGCTATCGCAAATTCTGAGGCATCGGTTTCAACAGTTAACATAGCGTCGACATCAATTGAAGAAATCGAAGAGTTGGCTATGTCTTATTTGAGCTGTGTAAATGCCAAAATTGCTTTTTCAGACAATGGAAAACTTGTGCTGTATGCTAGCGGCTGAATTTTTTCGGAAAATTTAGGAACCCATTTAGAGTAGTGTGCAAACATTCCTAGAATTCTTCGAAGAGAAGTTGTAGTATCAGGTACTGGTAAATTCAAGAGAGGCTTAAGTCGTTCTGGGTCCGGCTTCATAGTTGTGTCGCATATTGAATAACCAAGAATGCAAATCGATTTGAGGGAAAATATTGATTTTGTTTCATTCATTGTTAAACGGTACTTCTTAATGATATCCAAAAATTTTTGTAAATTTTGATCATGTTCTTCTTGTGAGTTACCGCAAACAGTGGCGTCATCCAGATAAGCATAGACGCTTTTAAGATTTTCTTTCTTGATGATACTGTCGACAGTTCGTTGGAAACAAGCGACTGCATTGGTAACACCAAACGGAATTCGAGTGAATTGGTACAAATTTCCACAAGCTTCAAATTCTGTGTAGATCTTTTCTTCATCTTTAATTGGAATTTGGTAATGGACACTACGGAGGTCAATTATACTAAAAACGAAATATTTCGAAATTTGGTTTACAATGTCTTCTACCCGTGGCAATGGGTATGCATCTAATAATGTATATTCATTTATGGTTTGAGAATAGTCAATACGCATACGCATACGTTTCTTGTGGTTTTCACTTGAAGTTACCAGAGGTTGAGCTCGCCAGGGGGAGATACTGGGTTCTATGATCTTTTCTTTTAGGAGATGTTTGATTTCTTGCTCAATAAAGTTGAGGTCTGAAGTTGTAAATCGACGGAATTTTATTGCGATTGGTTTGCAATTAAACGTCAAATCTGAAAATAGACTGAGTGGTTCAACATTTGCTACTGCTAAATTGCATATTGATAGAGTAGATTTGTCACCTCCAAAAAGAATTTCGAGTAGGGAATATTGCTTCAGAATATCATGACCAATGATCACTTCAGTGCAGAGTTCATCAAGGACTAAAAGCTTTACATTTGAATAAATGTTATCCAAAATTTTTAGGCGTACAATACAATATCCAAGAGCTTGCGACGAGGGAGATGTTGAAGCCATTTTAACATTAATTCTTGATGGAATGACACCAATTTTTCTACTGGCAACAATTTTACTTGAAATATAACTATCAGAACTCCCTGCATCGACTAGTGCATGTGTGATTACGTCGTTTATTTTAATTTGAATGATAGATTTGGATAAACAGCTAGGAAAAACAGTAGAAATTGTATACAAAATAGCAGCAGATGTTTTCTGAGTTCTTCTGGCGTAACTTGATCTACACACAGTTGAAAAATGACCTCTTTTATTGCAGGAATTGCAAATTGCATTTTTAGCAGGACAGCGTTCGCGCATGTCTCTGCCACAAAAGAAACATTTCTGAAAAGAAGCAGTAGCCGCTAACTGCCTGGTTGATGAATTTTCAGAATCTTGTGATGATTCTGCGTTTTATAAAACGGCAACACTTGAATCAAATGTTGATGAATATGATTCAGCATGTTGCTTGGCTATTTCTAACGCTCTTGCAGTATCAAACGCTTGAATTGAGCTCAAAGAAGAGTGCTCTAGAAGCCGTTGTCTAATTTTTGGTGAACTTAAACCACTGACAAATGAGTATCGGATACAATCATCTCTATCTATTCTGTTCGGCCGTGACAGCTTTAAATTCGCAGTCTTTGCTCATTCATCTGCTTCAAAGTTTGTAAATATTGGTCAGTTGACTCACCCGCTAGCTGTCTTCTTAATGAGAGAGAATATGCAGAAAATATTTCATTTTTGGGTTTTACTTAGAGGCTCTCAAGAATTTTTTTGGCATCTTCGTACATTGTACTTTCACTAATGGACTCAAAAACGACTGGACTCACGTAGTTTATTAGTAGATTCCTTCACATCTGCCACTTCCAAAAAATTCACGAACGATCTGTACCAATGATTCCAAAGTTGACCTGCGTTTCCAAGTGTAACATCTATATCTAAGCGATCGGGGCGAAGTAGCTTATCCATTTAATATTTTTTGTAGAATAAATTGTAGTGAATACAATGGATTACCTTAGGCTTTATTCCACAGAAAATAACTGACATAAAATTATTGACAACTTTGTAACATAACTGACAATGTCTGATGGATATAATCAAGAGGGTAATATCATGACAACCATGCCCTGCGATCTTTTATAGCCACTGCTGAACTGCATTTTTAACGCCATCTATTCGCTTGGAAGGTTACTAACGAACTTTATTTTACTTATTGCTGTTGTGCCCTGCGATCTTTTATAGCCACTGCTAAACTGCATTTTTAACGCCATCTATTCTCTTGGAATGTTACTAACGACATCAAAATGTCAGGAGTAAAACAATAACAAATGGATCAGTATATTAGAGACTTTGACAGCGTTTTATTGTATTTGTCATTTTTTAAAGAGGAATAATTTTTTAACTTGTAGGTGACATTACTGTAGCACAAAGAAAAGCCAAGAAGGTTTTAATTACAACAGACCTTTCGTCTAGTTCCGATATTTACAAAGGAAGGGGATCAAGGATACAGAAAAAATATATAAGGTATATGTCCCATCTTTCTAGTTCTGATTCAGACGAGAGTCCCTCATTTATCCTGTTTTTAAACCTACACCACAAACAAATTGTAAGTATTTAAAGAAATTAATTAGAATGTTTTGTGCAAATAATATATTTTTCAGCATTGTATAAAAAGTCGGGGAATTATAAATCGGGTAGTACTTCTCCAGAGATTCACGTGCAATCTATTGGCGAAACTATGAGGTCTGAAGCTGAAGAAATTTCCTTTGAGAATAAAGAATCAAATGATATGGCGAGATTTGCTGTTCCTAGAGGTAATTTGTTTCTTAAGTTAAATCATAATTTATAATAACCTAAAGTTTGCATATTAAATTTGACTTTTAGTATAAAAATACTTAATTTTATAATGTGCCTTTTTTTAATTTTTTTTAGAGTCACAAAAGAGATAAATCATCACCACAAATAGATACACTTGATGATCAAGGTGACTAAACTGAATAATTTTAGTGTTTTAAATGAAATTCACGGTTTCTAGTTAATTCCACAATATAATAAAAGTTATTGAAAATTCTAAAAAATTGACAATTGTTTCGATAAATCAATATAGTTAATTTCATAAATAATTTTAATTAATTTTTATATTTATTCATATTTTAAATTTATTTTAGAATTTAAAAGGTTGATGATAGATGAAATATCTCCATTAAATTCAAGAATCAACACTTTAATTGAAAGCGTTGGCACTACCTTGAAAACACGAAGAATTCCGAGTAACCTGCAAGTAACATCGTTTGAAAATAATGTGAAAACGTTATATGAAAAAATTCTAGTAATTCGACGCATATTTTCAAAATCCAAATTCAACGTACTCGATCAAATACTGTCCCTAGTATTGCAAACCGACCTTACAGATCATTTCTCAACAATACTACAGATAGTACTGGAAAAGACCAAATGCCCCAAGGAACGAGGAATAGTGAAATACATAGATGAAACAAAACTTCAAAATACAATCAGACAAAAATCTTGGGATTTCTTATACTTGAATCCAGATCCTAACTACGCAACAAATACTTTCATTGAAACATTTCAAAAATATATAGACGACTGTACATATACACAAAAATGTAAAAGGAAAAACACGAGGATCGCCCTTTGGATGACAAATGCTTTACTTACCTCAACTACCACAAAAAATAAAATGGCTCAACTTTTGAGAAGAAACCTGTACTATTTTATAAACAAAATTTTATATTAAATTTTTGAAACTATTTGTCGACATTCGTCTTTTAATAAACTATCCTGGTTAATAAAAATGGATAAAAGCTTTAAAAGAAAGTAACAGGTTGTCTCAAAAAATGTTCAAACTTTGTGTGACTGTTTTTATTTGTTTATTTAAGAAGAAACAATATAGGCACAATTTAAAAAACCTTCAGTATTTGCTTGGCTTGCCATCTAGTAGTAGCTAGTAAACTGTGACTAATCATGCAGGTCTCTTCCTTTTATTTTTTCCTTCCCCTTGGTGAATAGTAACCTTCCACCACAATAGATGGCGCAGCACGCGACAAAACTTTGTGGCTTCGGACTTAGAACAGGAGTTTCCATTCTTCCCCGTATTAAAAGTATTTATCTATTATGACAACCACATGATAATTATAAGAGGATTTAATAATTTAAAACTTATACACTTTAACACAAAATACTAAATTTATTAACTAAAATAAACGGGTTTGAAGATTAAAACTAACTTTTCCGCATTCCGGAGGCTGTATCGTGCTAACATACCGAAATTTCTCCAAAAATGACAAAAAATGTAGTAAATCTGGATTTTTAGGACCCGTTTTACTGGCACTGGCGACCTGAAAATCAATAGGGTTCATCTGTGGGACGCCCTGAACAATATTCAATCATAAAATTGGTCACTTGAATATACTTGGAAGGCTATAAGCGATATTTCTCTAAAAATGACAAAAATGTAGTATGTCTGGATGTATAGGACCCGTTGTACTATGCCTAATAAGCTGAAAATCCACAGGGTTAATCTGTGAGATTCCCTAAATAGCATCCAATCATAAAATTGGTCACACTCCGGAGGCTGTATAACAAACCATAGTACCCGTTATACTGGCTCTGATGAGCTGAAATTTAATGGGGATCATCTGTAGCATGCCCTGATTAATATCCAATCATAAAGTTGGTCACTTATATTCACTCCGGAGGCTGGATCATGCTAACAAACCGAAATTTCTCCAATAATGAGCAAAATGCGGTATTTCAGGTACCATAGCACCCATTGTACTGGCTCTGGTAAGCTGAAAATTAATGGGGTTCATCTGTGGGATGCTCTAAGCAATATTCAATCAAAAGTGGCCACTTGTTTACACCCCAAAGGTTATAAGCGTAATTTCTCCAAAAATGACCAAAAATGTAGTATGTCTGGATTTATAGGACCCGTTGTACTGTATCTGGTGAGCTGAAAATCAACAGGGTTAATCTGTGAGACGCCTTGAACAATATCCAATAATAAAATTGGTCACTTATGTACACTCCGGAGGCTGTTTCGTGCTAACAAACCAAAATTTCTCCAAAAATGACCAAAATGCGGTACTTCAGGTACCGTAGCACCCTTTATACTGGATCTGATGAACTGAAAATTATTGAGGTTCATCCGTGGGATGCCTTGAAAAATATCCAATTATAAAATTAGTCATTTGTATACACTTCTGAAGCTATACCGTGCTAACAAATCGAAATTTCTCCAAAAATGACCAAAATGCGGTACTATAGGTGCCATAGCACCTCTTTTACTAGCTCAGATGAGCCGAAAATTAATAAGGTTTATCTATGGGTTGCCCTGAACAATATCCAATCATAAAATAGGTCACTTGTGTGCACCGGGAGGCTGTATCGTGCTATCAAGAAAAAGTGGCCGACCACGACGACATACGCACAGGATTTATTTCTAAAATTCCGCTTTTTGTGTTTTTGTAGCAAAAAAAATCTAAAACTCCAATTTTTTTGGGGTAATCCAAATGTTTTCTCGCATCGTACATAGGGTTGGGGGAAAAGTAAAAATCCCATGTAATTCACTTGTGTTAACCCATTTGAAATATGACGACACCGTCTATGGATCTAAAATTCGTAAATATGATTCCTATCGATAACAAAAGTTGCAGAATTCATGTGTAAGATTGATCCGCGGTATTATATTAAAGGACCGTATCTCCCATCAACTCAAAAATATTGAATTGCTTACAACACTCCAGCGACGAGTTCTAGATTCTACCAAAACTCCTTCATAGCTATAAATAAAATAAAATTCAGAACAGATGCTCATAACAATAATATTCGCAAGAAAAATCATCTTATTCTACTCCACCATGGAACAAGCGCATATAATGGATCAATGTCATGTTATGTAAAGCTATACAATTGGTTTTGTGATAGGTTTGATATCAGTCTCAGGACAACTCATTTTAAGAATAAGTTCAAAATGCTTTATTTCAAATGATGCAGATCTTCCAATATTATAAAGTTAAGGTAGATACTATTGTGTATTTGTAGGAGATGTAGGCATATAAATCATTTCAATCATTCCTCATTTACAGGTTATATTTAAAATACTTCGAATCTCCATACATTTCAAAAAAGTTCAGATGTATTTGGTTTTTATCTGTTTTTTTTGGTGTAAGAGCAGAATCCCTTAAAAAAAGCTTGCGCTGCTTTTAGGTGCCTCTGAATCCTGCATTTTGACTCAAATAGTTAACGGTGTACTATTGTATTTATTGTGGTCGGTAAAGGCAATCATTATTATTATTATGCTAGTTACTCGAAACTTGGTTCGGAAATTATTTAAGATTTTGTGACGGGCCTAAGCCAAGTCACCTCCTCTTTCTATTGCAAATGTTTTTTACTATTGAGGTTGTTTGTAGTATAACGGTTTTTTATATTTGTGCGAATGTTCATTGGTTGAAGGTCGATTGTTTTAAATATTGTGCAAATGATTTGGTTGTTATATATGTAACCGTCATAACTATTGGAACTATTGAAATTTTATCCTGTTTCCAAAATTCTTTCATTTCCTCGGCGAAGGGTGTGTATTTTTCAATCTTTTCAGTTTCTTTCTGTGTAACATTATTGTCGTTAGGTATTGCAATGTCTATGAAATAGGTATGTTTTCATCCTCGTCCATTAGGGTTATGTCTGATCTATTGCAAATAATTGTTCTGTCTGTGTGTATGGTTCTGTCCCAGTATAATTTAAACGTCGTCCGGTGTGTATTCATCTTTCCATTTTTTTTCTCAGATTTTCTCTGGTAAATTTAGAAATATATGCGGACGTTAAGTCAAGCATGGTGTCAATTCTGTTTTTATGATTCGCTGTAGTTCTCATCTAAAAAATTTCTAGTTATAGAGCAAGTATCCAGTATGACGGACTTCTGTAGTATGTACGTTGTTGGATGAAGTTGTAATTTCTGGATACTGTCGTGTGGGTTTCTTGGTGTAACTCCTGTCTTAGATAGTATTATCGGTATTATAATCACTTTGTCCTGATGCCACATGTCTTCTGAGAGATGTACTCGTATGTATTTTTCAATTTACTCTCAATTTTTTTTTATTATTATTATTACGGGTTTTTTTCACAGGGTTTTCCTGGGATTGCTTGGCTAATTCGGGATGCCATATCAACGGATTAGTCATGTGTGAGCGCCCGCCGGACTGCTCGACAAATGCCCAGAATTGCTGCTTTTTGGGCGGTGAGTATCAGTTTCGTAGAGTCTTCAAATTCCAATTTTTTTAGTTCCTGTTTCAAATTTATTTCAACAAGGCAGGTTGCAGAAATAACTAATGGATGTATTGTGACCTGATCGAGCTGATAGATAGTTTTTATTTCGTGAGAAAGATTATATATTTTGTGATCTTTTGGTTTCTTGCTTCTCGGAGATTGTGATCATTAGGTACTGTAATGTCGATTATTCTTGCTACCTTTTTATCTTTTTCTATCGCCAATATGTCGGGCCTATTTTGTGCCATTTCCCGATCACTAATGATAGGCTTATCCCAATATATTTTTGTTTTCTCGTCTTCCATATGATCCCTTGGAGTAGATTTGTAGTACTGTGTTATATCTTTTACTATGTCGAATTTTTTACATAGCGCTTGATGAAATACCTTTGACACGTTGTCGTGCCTTGCCTTATGGTCACGAGGTGCTAGATATGAGCACCCTGCTGTTAGGTGTTGAATGGTTTCTGTTTTATTTCGACATACTCTGCATCAGTCTGATTTAAATAAATATATGACAGGTAATTAGCTACAAACTTGGTCCTTGAGAGCGTCAAAAGACACGAGCACTGTGACATGTCCACAACAGACAAGGCATCAGTTATACAGAGGAGCGAACTCAGTGGCGACCCCATTGAATTATCAAACTTCATATTTCAGTTCAAGAATATAACAAAACTTTGTGGTTTTTCAACTGAAGAAAATTAATCACGACTTGAAAAAGGTCTTGAAGTTTCTGCTAGGAGAATCGTTTACTAATACTACCATAATGCTCGGACAAAATTATTAGCTATTTGGAAAGAAGGTTCGATCATCCTGATCTGATTGTCGTTCTCATATGGCATATCAGTCCACATCAATAGAATACATGCTCTGAATCCATCATATCTTCGTTGTTCGGCTATGACATTTACACAAAAATACAAAAAATATCTGTTTGAATTGCAGAAATAAGTATAAGGCTGCTCCTTCTTTGATCCCTTCTTGCTTATATCATCCCCTATTTCCTCTTGTTACATCTTAAAACTTTTATATTTATATTATTCTAATTACCCCTCATTCAAAATTTGTCGTTTTCTTGTTGACATTTATTGTTTAATTAGTGTAAGTTTTATATATATATTGAGTATTTTATATCATTATTACTGGCATTGGTGAAAGAGCAGGAAAGGACTACTCGTCTAATCCTGAACCAATCTAGCCATTTATCCACATTGGTTGGAAACATTGAAAAAATTGTATCTATGTAATGTTCATCTTGCACTGTATTATCTTTCTGTTATATACTTAATGTGGATAATAAATGTATTATTATTATTATTATTATAGGGGTTCTGTGATCTCAGTAAATTGGTACTGGTTCTTCTCTGGTTCCACTGGAGAGGCAATTCAGCCTAACCTAACCTAACCTAACCTAACCTAACCTAACCTAGCCTAACCTAACCCAATGGGGTAAAAAACTTTCTGACAATATGTGTTGTTTGTAGTATGACCGTTCTTGAAATACCGGTGATAACGTTTGAGGGGATTTCAAGTTTCTGGAGATATTTTACAAAGCTTCTTGATACCATTCCTTCGGCAGAGATAACAACTGGAACTATGTCAATCTTTTCAGTCTTCCAAATATGTTTTATTTCCAGCGCTAGATTCTCACATTTAGTCCTCTTTTCATTTTCTGTTTTCAAAACATTGTGGGACAATGGGATTGCTATGTCTATTATTGTGGCCTCTCTTTTTCTTTTATGAATGATTACTACATCTGGTCTATTGTAGTCTACTGTCCTGTCTGTTATCATAGGCGTATCCCAGTAGAGGAGTACATTTTCATCTTCGAGTATACTACTTGGGTTGTATTTATAGTGGGGTATTCTTTTCTTTAGTAGTCCTGTCTTCAATCCTATTTCCTGATGGATTATTTTTACAACTTGATTGTGTCTGTTTAAGTAGGCTGTTTGTGCAAGGTGGGAACATCCTGCTATTATATGTTCGATCGATTCACCTGGTTGATTACATTTGCGACACTTGTCTTCTATATTTTGCTTCAGGATATGTTTTTCGTAATTTTTAGTTTTGATTACCTTATCTTGTATGGCGAAGATGAAACCTTCTGTTTCTGGATATAAGGCACCATTCTGTAGCCAGTTGAGGGACTTATTTATATCAATCTCAGGTTTCGTAAGTTGGTTCGGGTATTTTCCATGTAGTGTTTTTGTTTTCCACTGGGTTTCTAAGTCTGCTTTGGGTCTTGGTTGGTAATCCTGGTCCTTAAGCCGGAGTGGGGTGTAATTATCATCTGCTTTTGTGATAGCTTTTAGTATCTCATTATTTGATTTATTAAAGTAATATCTCATGTTCTTCTCTTGGTTCTTACAAAGGTTAAAGATATTGATCAACCCTCTGTCCCCTTTCTTCCTGGCCATGTACAGCCGCTATACTGCCGAGTTAGGGTGTAAGCATCTGAATTTGTTTAGAAGTGTTCGTGTCATTCTGTCCAGGTTTTCTAGGTCGGTGTTGGACCATTGAATTACACCAAAAGAGTACGTTAATATTGGAATGGCCCACATGTTTATTGCTGTTATAAGGTTTTTTCCGGACAATCATTATTATTATTATTATTATTATTGCATTTTGTGCTTGAACAATATCAATAGTTCGAGATTGTAGGAGTTTTTAAATTGTGCAAGTTAGTGTATCCGTTTTAAGTGTTATGCCTGTGTGCAATTGCTGGCAAGTACTAACTCCAAGTTTTTAATCGCATTACTGCATTTCAATGTTTTAAAGTGTTCTGTTTTACGTCAGTTTTACCAGAATTAATTTTACGTGAATACCTATTCCACCAAAGGTTGTTGATTTGTTTTGTAGACTGGGTAAATTTGTTGAAATATGCAGAATTCAAATGCTAACAATAGTAATGATCTCCCGTGTATTCGATGTAATAAGATCGTAACGACGGGTATTAAATGCGTACGATGTGATAGACTATCCCACAAATGTTGCTTGGCATATTTGAAGATCAAATTACTTTCCAAAGACACCGTTAATTGTTGCATCGGAGAAACAGCGGGTAACGATATCCAAAGTGATTCTGCTGTAGTAGACAATGACAATTTAAATATTATTGATGGCCTTAAGATTAGTTTTCTTGAGAGAATAATAAGGGATAAGAATACAATTACCGAAAACCAAAAAATAGCCATAGACGCACTTACAGAGCAGGTTGCTTTATTGAAACGGCTAAAACAGCCTAATGAACTCGCTGGCCAGTCATCGGAAAGTTATAGACATCCATTATTATTTCACATTTTTTCTTTTTATAAATATGGTCCTCTGCCCAACTTTCTCTATATTATATTTTATTTCTTGATAAAAGTTCTTAATTTCTTTGTTTACAAAATTTTTTTCTATGCGTTTATTTTGTCCTCCATTCCTTCTCGTTTTTTGCCCTACATATCTTCTTTGTTTTTCGTACTGCCTTTTTTCTTTATATGCACCATTTTATACATTTTCTGTTTGGCATTGCTTCTCTTCTTAATATCTTCTCTGCATTTAGCATCGAACCATTCTTCTCTTTTTGTTTGCGATGGTGTTATTTTTCTTGCCGCCTTCTTAATAGATTCCTCTAAATGTTTCCATTCGCCGTTTACATTGTGGTTGTGTTGTTTTTCTTGGGCTTTCTTCAATTCTTCTTCATATTTCTTTTTGTTGTTGTGTTATCTATGAGCCTGTCCACCTATAGCTTTCTCCTTGGTCTGCACCTTTCTTTCTCCCTTCTTTGTTCACTGTTTTGTATTATTTTCGCGACTCCTAAAAAGTAGTCGTTGACCGCATCTGCTTCTATAAAGTTCTCACGTTTTCTAATCTTTTTATTGATTGTTTTTCTATTAGGAACTGGTCGATTTGATTGGAGTACTTCCCATTTACCGCTAACCAGGTTCTTTTGTGAGTTTCTTTGTGTTGGCAATAACGAACCCCATTTCCGTTGCAAAATGAATCAGTCTTTTTCCATTATCGTACGTTTCGTCGAGTTTGCTGTGTTTTCCAATTACTGGTATATACATGCCCTCTTTGCCGATTTTTGCGTCGGAGTCACCTATTACTATTTTGATGTCTTTTTTTGGCATCATGTTAAGCGCTCCTTCCATTCCCTCGTAATATTTTTCCTTGATTTCATCTTCTTCCCCTTCGGTTGGTGCGTGTATATTTAGTATACTCATATTTTCTTTATCTGTATTAATTTGCAAGTAACACATTCGCTCTGATAAATCTTTTTACTTTCCCTGCATTGTGTCTGGCTATCATAAATCCTGTTCCGATAGTTCTTCTTGTTCCTTCACTATTGCTAAGATGTTAGTTTCATATTTGTCTATTTCCTGCGTTAAAATTTTCAGTGGTCCTTGAACGTACATCTCTTACATTCCACGTTTCTATTTTAATATTGCTTTTTCTTCTTTATTCGTGGATTTTATTTTCGTTTCCTTTTTCATTGTTTGGTTCAATTTCCTTTCTTTCTCCATCCTGTTTTTACTTGATTTATATTTACCTGATATTCCCAAATTATTAATAAAATCAGAAATTAAAATGTGGCACGAACATTTAAGTAAATTGACTGTCTCGACCCTTACTTCGTGGAATATGCTCATATTAGTGTTTTTAAATGAAACTCAAGGTCTCTAGTTAATTCCACAATATAATACAAGTTATTGAAAATTCTAAAATATTGACAATTGTTTCGATAAATCAATATCATCGTCAGAATGACAGAAGTTACATTCCATTTTATGCCTACCTGATGTTTAGTAGCTATATTTTTGGCTAGACCAAGAAGTAACCTAACTTGTGATTGGCAAAACATCTACTTGACACCAATCATTCATTGACACCTAACACAGAACTAGAAGTGCTGCATATTTGTGAAAAGAAACAAGAACTGGATTTCCTTGAAGAACTGGAAATTAGAAGACATTTAAGAAACCCACAATATGAAGTTGTCAATGAACAGTTAAATCTAGGGAATTCTAATAAACTGTCTTCTTAAGTGATAATTGTAAAGATCAGCAGATATAGTTTTCCTGGTTTTCTATATCATTGCACAGTTATACTGATCTTAATTGGAAAAATGATATCCAGGATATCACCATAGGGCTAATAATATCTAAGCTTCAATATTTGTAATATCACATCTTCTTCTTTTTTCTATAAACATATATTAAGCCAATCACAAGTTAGGTTACTTCTTGGTCTAGCCAAAAATATAACTACTAAACATCAGGTAGGCATAAAATGAAATGTAACTTCTGTCATTCTGACGATGATATTGATTTATCGAAACAATTGTCAATTTTTTAGAATTTTCAATAACATGTATTATATTGTGGAATTAACTAGAGACCTTGAGTTTCATTTAAAAATTTAAGTAAATGCTCAGAAATATAAAACAAACGTCAGGCACTGGCCTGTGTCCTCTGGTACACCAGAAAGGATCTTTTCAACCTTGAAACGTATGAAAAGTTATTTAAAAAATAATAGTGCCCCAATAATGCTTAATGGACCAGCCAGCATTGAATTTTCGAAATTTTTAGGCAAATTATACTTCTTGGATGGAGGCTTAAAAATTTCTGTGTACGTCTCTAAGCGCCCTCTACATTTTTATTGTCTTGCATTGCTCCGATATCTTGCAAACAAAATTTATTTGTACATTTATTTCAGTGTAGTTAGAGGGTAAGCTTCACCCATACGGGGGGCATATTTTTCTTGTGAATTACCTATTATGGACTATCATAACCCACAGGTACACAGTCAAACATTTTACTTTTCCGCCCAACATATCTAATATGCGAGAAAAAAAGAACAACACAAAAAACCGGTTTTTAAAAAACATCCTGTGTGTATGTTGTCGTCGTCGTTGTCGTCGGCCACCTTTCGTTGGATGCTTTGTTGGCACGATACAGCCTCCGGAGTGCAACAAGTCACCAATTTTATGATTGAATATTGGTCAGGACATCTCACAGATGTACCCTATTGATTGTCAGCGTACCAGAGCCAGCACAACGGGTGCTATGGTACTTGAAGTACGACTTTTTTGCCATTTTTTGAGGAATTTCAGTTTGTTAGCACGATACAGCCTCCGGAGTCCAACAAGTGACCAATTTCATGATTGAATATTATCCAGGATATCTCACGGATGAACCCTATTGATTTACAGCTCACCAGAGCCAGAACAACAGGTGCTATAGTACTTTAAGTACGACATTTTTGTTATTTTTGGAGAAATTTCAGTTTGCTTGCACGACACAGCCTCAGGAGTATATACAAGTGACCAATTTTATGATTGGATATTATTCAGAGCGTCTCAAATATAAACCCTATTGATATTCAGCTAACTAAAGCCAGTGCAACTGGTGCTATGGTACTTGCAGTACCAAATTTTTGTCATAAAAGTGACCAATTTTATGATTCAATATTGTTACGAAACAGCACACTGGTATAGTCCCTGAATCCGACTCTGTCTAAGCCATGTATGAAAGTTAAAATTATGGCGGATGCGCAGGGATTTCTTAGAACGGTTTACGATTGTGACTATCTTATATAGACATTGTTTTTGTGACTAGTCTTATCTAGAAAATGCAAGAGCCAATTGTTTTTGTGTAAGCCGCAATCTAGAATTATCTAGTAAAAAAAGTACTCATATATAAAGGACCGACCATGGAGAGTTAGTTTAGTTGATAAAGTGATCTCGACAAATAAACAGGAATACACTGAAATAGCGAACAGTAAAGTGTTGATATGAATTAATAATTAAGGTTGAGTGTATATAAATTAAATTTAAGTGAAAAGTTAAGTGTATATAAATTAAGTGTTAGTGAGTAGTTTAGTGTTCAAATAAATTAGTAAGTAGCCATACCGTGTGTTTAAAGTTTATCCCACCCGTTTATTGTTTAAACAAATTAGAAAAACATTACAATATTGTTCAGGGCGTCTTATAGATGAACTTTATTGATTTTTACCTCGCCAGATCTAGTACAAGGAGTGCTATGGTACCTGGAGTGCCACATTCTTGGTCATTTTTGGATAAAGGCCGGGTTGTTAGCACAATACAGCCCCCGTAATGTACACAAGTGACCAATTTTATAATTGGTTATTTTTCAAGGTGTTTATAGATTACAAAATACCATACACCCCAGAACATAATGGAAAGGCAGAGCGACTCAATAGAAGTCTGATAGATAAAGCTAATTCGAGATGCTAACGTACCTAAATATTTCTGGAATGAAGCTCTTCTGATGGTTACCTACCGTCATCGGTGGTGAAGTAGACCAAGTTTTTTTTAGCCTATCTTAAGAACGTGACATCCGAATGAATTGTATTTCATAATGTATATAAGTTACTATCGAACAATACCAATGTGACACAAAACGGTGCCTAACGAAAATTGTATATATATTTTTTATTTTTCAAAAAGTGCTCCACTTCGCCCCATGTTTGTGGTGAAGTGGTCCATATGATTAATGTCCACATTTTGGTCACTTTAAACGTTATTTGGGGTGAAGTGGTCAAAAAAGTGATAAGCTGGTGTATTCTGGATAGACTTATATGTACGTATTGCAAAAAGTGTTATTTTCTGTTACATTACCATTATTTTATATAAAAGGCATATGTATATAAGCATCAACGGTGTCAAAATTCACATTTTTATTAATGAACTTGTATCGATCTCTACGTAAATAGCAAGGTTTAAGTTTGGACAAAATCAGATTGGTATCAACAATGACCTTGTCCTCTAAACTAGGGTAGGAAAAATAAATATCTTTCTTTCCAGCTGATTTTCGTAAAAAGAAAATTTCGTAAGTATTATCGTCTAATCTTTCAACTATGTTTCCGACATAACGTAAATTTCTTTTGCCTCTCTCAGTTGGGAATTGCACAATAACAAATTCCCCAATTTGGACAAACGAATCATTATTATCGGGTTCTAGAATCGCTTCTGAACAACAAGTGGTTCAAGACTTTTTTCACATTCTTGTTCTTCTTGATCCAATAAAACTTCGGACATGTTGCTCGAGGAGTCATGGAGGCTAATATTTTCATCGTTACTGCTTTCTGACTCTCTGCACTCTGACCAGTGAGAACGTCGAGTTTTTACTTTTCCGCCCAACCTATCTAATATGCGAGATAAGTATTGGTTTACCCCAAAAACAGTTGGAATTTTGAAAATTTTTTAAGTTATTTTTACGTTTTCCATCAACAACAACACGAAAAAACGGTTTTTAGAAAAAAAATTCTGTGTGTATGTCGTCGTCGTCGTTGTCGTCGGCCACTTTTCCTTACATGTCTTGTTAGCGTGATACAGCCTCCAGGGTGCAATAAGTCACCAATTTTATGATGGAATATTGTTAAGGACATGTCACAGGTCAACCCTATTGATTTTCAGCTCACCAGAGCCAGTACAACGGGTGCTATGGTACTTGAAGTACGACATTTTGTAATTTTTTTTATAAATTTCAGTTTGTTAGCACGATACAGCCTCCGTAGTTCAACAAGTCTCCAATTTTATGATTGAATATTATTAAGGACATCTCACAGATGAACTCTATTGATTTTCAGCTCATCAGAGCCAATACAACTGGTGCCACAGTACTTTAAATACGATAATTTTGTCATTTTTGGAGAAGTTTCAGTTTGTTAGCACGATACAGCCTCCGGAGTATATACAAGTGACCAATTTTATGATTGGATATTATTCAGAGCGTTTCAGAGATGAACTCTATTGATATTCAGCTCACTAAAGCCAGTACAACGGGTGCTATGGTACTTGAAGTACCAAATTTTTGTCATTTTTGGAGAATTTTTATATTGTTAGCACGATACAGCCTCCAGAGAGTATACGATTCATCAATTTTATGATGGAATAGTGTTCAAGGTGTCTCACAGATGTACCCTAGTGATTTTCAGCTGACTAGAACGAGTCCAGCGGGTCCCGCAAATCCGGATATACTAAGTTTTTGGTTATTTCTGGAGAAATTTGGTTTGTTAGCACGATACATCCTCCAAATTGTATACAAGTGACAATTTTATGATATAATATCGTTCAGGGCATCTCACAGATGCGGAAAGTTAGTTTTAATCTTTAAAACCGTTCATTTTTATGAGTAGTTGTCCCCGGGGCACATTTATTGAGGGCTCGATTTCTACGCCAATATTCATCATTTTCGATCCTCGACACGACGGTTTTCAATTTTCACTTTTCCGCCCAACCTATTCAATATGCGAGAAAAGTATTGGTTTACTCCAAAAAAAGTTGGAAAATTGAAAAAAAATTATTTTTACGTTTTCCATCAAGAACAACACGAAAAACCGGTTTTAAAAAAAATCCTGTGTGTATGTCGTCGTCGTTGTCGTCGGCCACTTTTCGTTACATGTCTTGGTAGCACGATACAGCCTTCGGAGTGCAACAAGTCACCAATTTTATGATTGAATATTGTTCAGGACATCTCACATATTAACCCTATTGATTGTCAGCTCACCAGAGCCAGCAGAACTGGTGCTATGGTACTTGAAGTACGACTTTTTTGTCATTTTTTGAGGAATTTCAGTTTGTTAGCACGATACAGCCTCCGGAGTCCAAAAAGTGACCAATTTTATGATTGAATATTATCCAGGATATCTCACGGATGAACCCTATTGATTTACAGCTCACCATAGCCAGAACAACAAGTGCTATAGTACTTTAAGTACGACATTTTTGTTATTTTTGGAGAAATTTCAGTTTGCTTGCACGATACAGCCTCAGGAGTATATGCAAGTGACCGATTTTATTATTGGATATTATTCAGAGCGTCTCAAATATGAACCCTATTGATATTCAGCTAACTAAAGCTAGTGCAACTGGTGCTATGGTACTTGCAGTACCACATTTTTGTGCATTTTTGAAGAATTTTCAATTTGTTAGCACGATACAGCCTCCAGAGTGTATACAAGTGCCTAATTTCATGATTGAATATTATTCAGGGCGTCGAATAGATGAACCTTATTGATTTTTAGCTCACCAGAGCTAGTACAACGGGTGCTAATGTACCTTTTTGGTCCTTTTTGGAGAAATTTCGGGTTGTTAGCACGATACAGCCTCCGGAGTGTACACATATGATAATTGGATATTTTTCAAGGTATCTCGCAGATGTACCCTATTGATTTACAGCTGACTAGAGCGAGTACAGCGGGTCCTATAAATCCAGATATACTACTTTTTTGGTTATTTCTAAAGAAATTTCGGTTAGTTAGAACGATTCATCTCCCGAAGTGTATGCAACTGACAATTTTATGATAGAATATTGTTCAGAGCCTGTTACATATGCGGATAAGTTAGTTTCAATCTTTAAAACCGTTTATTTTTCTACGATTTTTCCTTCCCCTTCAAAAACTCAGCTCATGTTATCGTTTAACTAAGGTATCAGAATCGTCTTTAATTGGCAAATTTTCAAAATGCTCTTATTGATACGAAATTTGGAGCGGGGACTAAAATTTTCCCAGGAAGATGATCCCGACATTGAAAATTCTTCAAAACGAATTTTTAGTTGTCAAAACGTAACTTGAATTTTTCGCCAGGACCCATCAAGGGGGGGTCGGTAACTTTTATCCTGCGATTTGGATGAAAAACAAGAGAAGAGGTTTTCAAGGACGAGAAATACAATGAGCAAATCAGTTCCTCGGTGAGACCTACTTGATAGGCTTTAAAAAAATGAAAACGTCAAAAATTGGACTATTTGCTTGTTTTAAAAATAGTAGTTATACGATTTCCATGAAAATCGATAATTAGAGATATTCGGCCATGGTGAATCCAATGAGATTATAGGTTTTCACGCATACATTTTTTTTTCAAATAGTTTACTTGGAAAAGTTTCAGAAAATATTTTTTAATATCTTTAATAATGAGAATATCGAAAACGGGTAGCAAAAATTGATTCCTTGTGTCAAAATACATAGTTTTTGATTATTTTTTCTATACATTTACTGTATGTATATCAATTTTTTTATCCAGGACCTCAAAATTTTTGAAAACTTTTAACATGGTTCCATGTAAAATTCCATATTTTCAAAACTAAGAAAGATATCGACTTCTTTCTTACACCATTCGATAGAGGAAAGATACATCTTAATTATGGATTATGTTTTGATTCCTTTTTTCATATTTGTAGGAATTATACAGGGTTAAAATTGAGCTGAAAATTTTTATGAAAATTTACCTTAAAAAAATTCGTAGCAACTGCGTTTATGAAAGACTGAAATTGGTAAAACATTATTTAAAATGAAATGTTCAAGGAAACTATTCATCAAAATCAAAAACGGGCATGTTTTTCAGATTCTCCGATACAAAAGACATGATATTACATGATTTTATTTTCATGCTTATACTTTACTTTTACTACAAACCAAAACATTTAATTTTCATACCAAAATCATAAAATTTTAAAAAATTGAATAGATGAGGCTTTTACTTGATGAAGATCCATACTGAACGATGAAATAAAACAATATAATTTGTTGAGAACTTCATTTATTTGAACTAATGTTCAATTTAAACTGGTTGACGCGTTTCCCGAATACAGTAGCTTTCTCAAAACGAATGAAGGTTTAATATAAAAATATTTTAATATACAGTGTGGAACAGCCAAATGGAATAAATTCGATAACGAATAAATGAGAGCGTGTTGGGAAAACGCTTGGACACGTCGATTTGTATTTTTAGATGCGCATTTTTTTCAAAAAAAAATAATTATATAGGGTGTGTCATGTGACAGTGGCCGATACCAACTTTCTTATTTTAAATACAACCCCTGTATATTATTAGTTTTTTGGATTCTTCAGAAAATTCTAGACATAATTCATGTACAATGCCCCATACCTATCTTCAACTGTTTCGGAAATATTAAGTGTTTTCAGATGTATTACATAAATTAACATTAAAAAATGAAAATTATTTTATTTCCCAAATAATGTAAAACAAAAAAAACATTAATTTCAATGTGAGAGGTGTTCAAAATGTTCGCCGCGAACGTCTTGGCAACATGCTAATCTGGTATAGAAATGTCTTCTAACGTTACACAACATCTCAGGCGTGACTGATCTAATCGCAAGCGTGATTCGTCATTTTAAGTCATCTAAGTTGAGTGGTTTAGTTTGGTATACAATACTTTTGACATATCTCCACAAAAAGAAGTCTAATGGCGTCAGATCAGGAGATCGTGCTGGCTATTCTATCGATCCGCGCCTCCCTATCCACCGATTTGTAAAATTTTGGTTCAGGTACTGCCGGACACTGATTTGGTATTGGGGCGATGCTCCATCTTGCTGAAACCATAGTATATTGGCAGGAACTTGTGGATTTGCTGGATCAGGATATAAGTTTGTCAAAGTTGGCACGACATTATTTTGGAGCAGTTCTAAATATTTATCTCCATTCAAGTTGCCATCAATGATAAAGGGACCTACGATATGATTTCCAACAATTCCTGCCCAAACATTAACTTTTTCAGGATATTGCGTATGTTCCTCTCTCATCCAGTGAGGATTCTCATTAGACCAATAGCGGCAATTTTGACGATTAAGTGTAAATGTGTTCTCATCAGAAAACAAAACATCTTCTAATTGGATCATATTGTTATCTAACATTTCCATCATTTGTTCACAAAAATACGTTCTCCCGTCGGAATCGTCTTCCATTAGCTCCTGAGTTGGCATCATTTTATAGGGATGCATTTTACTTTCCTTTAATATTCGAAAAATTGATGTGTGGCTAATGTTGGACAGTGAGGCTGCTTTTCGACCAGTATTATGTGGGTTTTCTTGAAACTCAAGCATAACATCCAATTTCGCATCATCGCTTAGTTCATTGGCAACCACTTTTTTTGTCTGTCTTACATGACCAAGCTCGCGGAACTGTTTTTCTATTTTGCTAATTGTTCCTTGGGATATAGGCGGCAATTTTGGAAATTTTTCGTGAAATAAGCGAGAAACTTCCATTTGTGTCCGTGTGTTATCTCCATAACCAATCATTTGTAGAATGGTTATTTCGTGCATTTCTGTTAAATGAACCATTTTTCTGATATTATTACGTACAGTTAACATAATTCAAACGACAATATCACTGACACTGATCACTACTGTCATGTAGACAGACAACAAGTTGCTAAGGCTATGAGTTTTATACGAAAATAAACAAAACTGTTTATGTTTTTTTTTATTTCATATCAGTAAAAAAATGCATTAATGATTTTTGCTTATTTTCTCTTTGAAATAAGTATTGAGTGTAATGTAGCGAATTTGTGAAACAAAATAACTTTCTTTTTTCAATGTTAATTTTTGTAATACATCTGAAAACACTTAATATTTCCGAAACAGTTGAAGATAGGTATGGGACATTGTACATGAATTATGTCTAGAATTTTCTAAATAATCCAAAAAACTAATAACATACAGCGGGTGGTATTTAATATAAGAAAGTTGGTATCGGCCACTGTCACATAACACACCCTATATAATCATTTTTTTTGAAAAAAGTGCGCATCTAAAAATACAAATCGACGTGTCCAAGCGTTTTTCCAAACACGCTCTTATTTATTCGTTATCGAATTTATTCCATTTGGATGTTCCACACTGTATACAGTGCATAAATACAGAATTCTATTTACTAATCTTAACAAAGGTATTGAAAGAAGTTACAGGGAAATTCATTCACTACAAACATTCCTAAGCTATCTTTTAAGTAAAAAGGTTTAATAAAGAAGAGTCATTGATATCTATTTGGTCGTTAAGAAGGTTACCTGAATATTTATTTTTGTTAATCTCAAGGGCCTCTAATAAATTTAAAGTAGAGGATTTACCTACTACATGTAGAGTTTCAAAATTTGGGTCGAAAATGTGTTGGTTTTCTAATACATGATTTGAATAGTTAGAATCTAATTTTTTGTTGTCCTAGCTACGTTTGTGTTCCGAAATTCTAGTTGCAAAATTTCTAAAAGTTCTACCGATATAAATTTTATCACAGTTGTCATTACCACATTTTAATTTATAAACTCCTGATTTGTTTAATTTTGAAGATTTGGATTTATCATTTTTAATGAGTTTGGTTAAATTGTAATCAGTTTTAAAGGAAATATTCATGTCTAAAGTTTCTAAAAATGATTTAATTTCTAAGGATGGTGATCCAAAGTATGTTAAGCTTTGAAATTGTTCAGTATTATTTTTATCAGAAAAGAATACTTGTTCTAAAGTCTGTTTTTCATCTTTTTATTTATAATATTGTCAATTAAATTTGAATCGTAATTATTATTAACTGATAATTGTTTTATGATGTTTAATTCTGTGTTGTAATAATTAATATTTAATGGGACTGTTAAGAGTCTGTGTATCATACTATTGAAAGCTGCTAGTTTATGACTGAATGGGTGGACCGAACTATTATGAATTGTAATATCTGTATGTGATGGTTTATGAAATATAGAAAAATCATGATTATTATTTATATTTGAATTTGTAAGGTCTAAAAAGTTTATAGAATTATTTTGTTCAACCTCTACGGTAAATTTGATATTATTGTGAATTGAGTTTATGTAAGTAATGAAGCTCTCTAATCGTCTATTTGTACCGATGAAACTAGCTAAAATGTCGTCCACATATCGGTGCCAGTACATATATTTTTAATTCCATTGAAATGGAAATGATTTTGATTCAAACACACTTTTAATAAAATAATTATATCAGAGTGAATTATAGGATTAACATTATTGTATATGAGCAAGTTACAAGAGTTATAGTTTCTTTAGGAGGTATACTAGGGAATAGATTTGTTACATCGAACGATATGAATTTAGAATTATGGGGTAGTATTATATCTTGAATTCATTAATTAATTCCGTTGAGTTTTTAATTGAAAATCGAGGTTTGAACGAACAATATTTAGAAATGACATCTATGAGAATCTTTGAAATTTTGAATGAAGGTGTTGTGAAATAAGAAACAACTGGTATGATTGGGTTCCCCTCTTTATGGAGTTTAATTAATGAATTAAGCTCAGGGTGTTGCGGATTGGGTAAAAATAATTTATATTTTTCTTTATCGTTAACTATTGATTTAGCGTTATGTACTGCTAATTCTATTTCGTTCTGAAATTTATTAGTTGGGTCTTTTCCAAGGGTCTCAAAATTGCTTGCCTGAATAAAATTGTTGGTTTTTAATTTATAATCTTCTTTAAGTAATGTTATTATAGTATTTACTTTATCTGCTTTTGTGAAAATAAGATTATTTGACTTTGATTTTTGTTGAATTGATATGGCGACTGTGATAAAACTTATATCGGTAGAACTTTTAGAAATTTTAAAACTAGAATTTCGGAACACAAACGTAGCTATAACAACAAAAAATTAGATTCAAACTATTAAAATCATTTATTAGAAAACCAACACATTTTCGACCCAAATTTTGAAATTCTACATGTAGTCGGTAAATCCTTCAGTTTAAATTTATTAGAGGCCCTTGAGATTAACTAATATGAATATTCAGGTAAATTTCTTAACGAAAAAATAGATATCAATCACTCTCCTTTATTAAACCTGTTTACCTATAACATAGCTTAGGAATGTTTGTAGTGAATGAATTTCCAGGTAATTTCTTTCAATACCTTTGTTAACATTAGTAAATAGAATTCTATATTTATGCACTAGATATATTATAATATTTTTATATTAAACCTTCATTCGTTTTGAGAAATCTACTGTATTCTTGAAACGCGTCAACCAGTTTAAATTGAACATTAGTTCAAATAAATGAAGTTTTAAACAAATCAGATTGTTTTATTTCATCGTTTTTTGAAAATTCTTCAACATGCCTCCATAAAGCAATCAATATTTCTAAAATTATACAAGAGGTCGACATTTTTCTTAGTTACACTATTCGATAGAGGAAATATTCGTCTTAATTATTAATTATATTACTTTTCCGCCAACCTATCTAATATGCGAGAAAAGTATTGGTTTACCCACAAAAAAGTTGGAAATTTGAATTTTTTTTTGAGTTATTTTTACGTTATCCATCAACAACAACACGAAAAAACGGTTTTTAGAAAAAAAATCCTGTGTGTATGTCGTCGTCGTCGTCGTTTTCCTTGCAAGTCTTGTTAGCACGATACAGCCTCCGGAGTGCAATAAGTTACCAATTTTATGATGGAATATTGTTAAGGACATTTCACAGATGAACCCTATTGATTTTCAGCTCACCAGAGCCAGTACAACGGGTGCTATGGTACTTGAAGTACGACATTTTGTCGTTTTTCGAGCAATTTCAGTTTGTTAGCACGATACAGCCTCCGGAGTTCAACAAGTCACCAATTTTATGATTGAATATTATTCAGGGCGTCTCACTGATGAACCCTATTGATTTTCAGCTCACCAGAGCCAATACAACCGGTGCTACAGTACTTTAAGTGCGATATTTTTGTCATTTTTGGAGAAGTTTCAGTTTGTTAGCACGATACAGCCTCCGGAGTATATACAAGTGATGAATTTTATGATTGGATATTATTCAGAGCGTCTTAAAGATGAAACCTATTGATATTGAGCTCACTAAAGCCAGTACAACGGGTGCTGTGGTACTTGAAGTACCAAATTTTTGTCATTTTTGGAGAATTTTCAGTTTGTTAGCACGATACAGCCTCCAGAGAGTATACGATTGATCAACTTTATGAATAAGTATTGTTCAAGGTGTCTCACAGTTGTACCCTATTGATTTTAAGTTGACTAGAGCGAGTACAGCGGGTCCTATAAAACTAGATATACTAAATTTTTGGTTATTTTGGAGAAATTTTGGTTTGTTAGCACGATACATCCCCCGAAGTGTATACAAGTAACAATTTTATGATAGAATATTGTTCAGGGCGGAAAAGTTAGTTTTAATCTTTAAAACCGTTTATTTTTTTTTATTTTTCATTTCATATTTGTATGAATTATACAGAGTTAAAATGGAAGTAAAAGTTTTGGTAAAAATTTACCCTACAAAAATTTGTAGCAACTAGGTTTATGAGTGGGAAATACTAAAATTGGTGAAAACCGAAAGAGGAGTGTACATACTACTATAAAAAATATACAATTTTTTAGACCGGTAAGCGAAATTTTTTAAACTTTTTCAACATGCCTCCATATAAAATTCTATATTTTCGAAACCAGTGCAGATATACTTACTCACACCATTCGATTCATCTAATTACTGACTATATTCGGTTATTTCCATTTCATATTTGTAGGAATTACCTATACAGGGTTAAAGTTGGACCATAAATTTTTCTAAAATTTACCTTAAAAAAATTCGTAGCAACTACGTTTACGTATTGGAAAAACATATTTAATATAAAAATTTTAACACAACAAGCTGCGTATTTTTGTGGCTTTTATTTTTCTATTTAATATGCTCATTTCTTACGTTATGTTTGTCGTCGCCGATAGATTCATCTTCCAAAGAATCCACATCGATGTTTTCACATTCTATAATTTTAGGAAATTTAACAACTTTATCGCTTAGTCTCCTTTTCCTCATAGTAGTAGTTGCTAACATCATTTTATCACTTAATCTATATCACAAAAGCTTTTTTTCAAAATAGAACAGACACTGTATCAAAACAACACCAGCTATCTCTATACTACCGGAATAGTCTCACTGAATAAAAACAAAAGCATCGTTTCTTATGTTATGTTTTTTTATTGTACGAAAAATGCATGTTTATACTTAAACTAGGGACTCTGTTGAACTAAAGTGTAGTAATTGTGATTCTGTGAAGTGAGACCCAAGACAGCATGACATCACGCTTGGCTACTTCTTATTCTTCTCTCGAAGACACGACTCGATCGCATGTACATGGGCGGATGATTGATGAAAAATGGGCTTTAGTCGCATTAGATGAATTTTAAATTTCGTTTTATTGACGATTAAAAATAAAGGAATATGATGTAAACGAATAACACCGCTAAAAAAAGTATTTTATTCAATTGCATCAAGAATAATATCGATTATATTGTCAGATATACAGGGTGTCCCATAATTGAGTACTGTAAATGAGGGGAATTTTTCTTTAACCGATGCAGATACGCACTCTTTAAAAAGACATGAGTCCACTACCGTTGCTGGAGGATGTCAGTTTGTTTTTAATAAAACAAGGATTTATTTGTTTAACAAATATTTTTAATTATATAAGTACAAGCCAAAGTAAGTGATCGCTTAACACTAACTTCAACACTTCCACACTATCAAAATGAAGAGTGTATTCACGAACGCTACTCTTTACACTCTACATCCTGACATCCCCTTTTTTTAAGTTTAAAATGTATGCAACTATTCTAAAGTGAAATCAGACAAATATTTTGACTTGCTAGCATTTCTATCAGACCGAGATATTATTGGTTTATTTCCTCCTAATTTGTTTTAATCAAATTTTCTTTGTTCCAAGTGATTTTATTTTTCACAAATTATAGAGTTTCATTATTTCCGTTTATATATCTATTAAGTTAATAAGCTTTCTTTCTTCTATTATAGAGCAATATGTTGGAGATACTCAACATAAAAAATTTGCCGAAAAACAAAGGGCGGAAACGGTTAATAAAGTTTATTATAGGAACGTTGTTTGAGAATGTATTTATTTTATTTATTAACATTGTTATATTTAAGAAAAATGCATTGTAATATTTGAGGTCTAATTCTATTTTTATAATACTTTTTCTTATTGTGGAAAAAATTGTAAAGCCTTAGAGTAAAGGTCTTTTGTTAAAAATATAAGTTTATTGTTATACTTGTTAAACAGTATCGTGAAATATTGACGTACCATTTATGTAAGCTCAATATTTGTATAATTTTATAGTTTATTGCGTTTTCATTGAATTATTCAATTTTGCTGGATTGTGAACTTCAACTAATAGCCCGAAGTATTTGAAATACCTTATCCTTTGTACATTCAAGACATTTATCGCCTATTGTTAATCTTTAACTATTGTTGCTAACAACCAATCGGTGAAAGGCACTTTCTCCAATGCTTACTAACATTTATGAAGGCACACCAAATTTTGTATTTAAGGGACAGCTTCGGACGTAAGTTTCATCTTGAGATCCTCTTTTACATCTATACAGCAACTATACTAACATCAAGTCAGTATCAATTATCCAATGCTTCTTATAGCAAATGCGTATTGAAAATTCAAATTAAGTGAAGTTTGTTATTTCTAAAATTGTTACTGGGTGTTGTGCAAAAGGATTAATTTGCTGTGTAAATAAAAAAACTGAATAGAGTCCACTATGTCCGACTAATAAAATAATCACACTGACGGTCCCCTCCAATTCCTCACAAAGATTAAAAGATTGAACATCTTGCTCAGTAAGTAGGACCAGCTTCTTTTAAGGTGCTTTACGATTACTTTAAACCTAATAAAGTAAGATATAAAAGTTATGACGAGCTTATAACAGTATTGGATAGTTTTTATGGGAAAAAACTTTATACTTTATCAGAAAGAGTAATATTTGCAACCATAGAGGATGGAACACATACAAAATTTGTAGCAGCGCTGACAGGAAATTGTGATTTTGGCGACAATCAGAAAGAACGTGCACGTGACCAACTAGTAATTGGGATCAAAAATGCAACATGGCAACAGGAGATTATCCAGCAACATTCTGATAATGCAGCAGCACTAGAACAAGTACAAGCAACAGCAATAACTCCCCTCCAATTCCGCAGACAATAATTGTGATTTATAGCGAATAAACGTACCTAATCGGGATATAACCTATAATAGTAACAAGATAGGTAACAGATTAGATAACATGAATTGTTTTCATTTGATGAAGTAAACAAACTATTTTTTATGTATTTTTAGTAGACCAATTCTTACTGCGCGCTTAATATATATGTGGCTAACTACACAAAAAAAGTCATATTTGCCAAAATTGTGAGAAAGCAGCTATTGTTATAACACCGACGATATTTATAATAATGTCTATTAATGTTTATAGCCTTGCAATTTACGAAAACCAATGTAAATTGGAAGAAAGTCGCCTATTTACATTTAATTCTAAACAAAAATAACCGGTTTTAAAGATTAGAACAAACTTTTCCGCACATGAGTATACACTACAGAGCTACTATCGTGCTAACAAACCGAAATGTCTCCAAAAACGTAGAATATCCGGATTTATGTGACCCATCATTGTACTGTCTCTCTCTCTGATGAGCTGAAAATCTATAGGGTTCATCTGTGAGATACCCTTGACAATTTCCAATTGGTCACTTGTATACACTCCGGAGGCTTTATCGTGCTAACAAACTAAAATTTCTCCAAAAATGACCAAAAATTTAGTATACCTGGACTTACAAGTCCAGTTGTACTGGCAGTGGTGAACTGAAAAACAATACAATTCAGCTGTGAGATGCCCTGAACAATAGTCAATTGTAAAATTGGTGATTTTTTGCACTCCAGAGATTGTATCGTGCTAGCGAGACATACTTACATAAAGTTGCCGACGACAACGACGACGACACACACAGGATTTTTTTTCTAAAAACACTTTTTTGTGTTGTTCATTAAAAAAATCGAAAATTGCAATTTTTTTGGGATAAACCAATACTTTTCTGGCATCGTAGATAGGGTTAGCGGAAAAGTAATATTGCTCTTCTAAAAGTGCGCCACTGGAGTGTTGAAAGGAAATACGCAAAATTACAACATAGGAAAAACCAATCGCAAGCTAAAATTCATCGCTTTATTTCGACAATATCTAGACATTTCGTCACAAAAAGCAGAATTCCATAAAATGGTTATAAAACGGATTTTAATTTGTTGCGTTAGTGTTAGCTGCAACAATGGATTTTATCGCTATTTTGTTAAATAATTAATGCAATTTTACCGAAATATTTTAATGACACTTTGTATGTGTAGGTCGTTGACTGTCGACATCAATTAATTGCTGTTAATACATTATTTGTTACTTAAAAATATATCTAAAACTGAATTTTTCTACGACCATAAATAAAAATGTACATTTCAAGTGTGTATTCGATTAAGAAACCTACCACGTTGTAATACAGATTTTCATTTCCCACGGGCTAGCTGTATCGAAATATTTCATTTCCCACGATTTTCATGAGATACTAGACTTTCATTATATAGTTTATTTATGATAAAAAGACGATGACGTTGCAAAACAAAATATTGTGATGTTGCCAAGCTGTAGTTTTTTCCTTTACTTAACGAAGACTAGAAAAGTCAATCAGATGTTAGATTGACAGTTCTTCTTTTTCCTTGTTCCGTGCCTCGTAGGACGTAAGTCAAAAATATTTATTTAAAAATAAAAGGCTTGTATGATAGGCTTGATTAATTTAATATAAATATTTATTCATGAAAAACTATGGATAAGATACAAGAAACAGTAACCAATCATGCTATATTCGAATTAACATTTATTTATTTCACATAGAAGAGGGTTAAATGACGAACTGTAGGTCCTTATACCTTATTCTATGCTCTATAGAACCATCTTCAAGAGCACTGCAAGGGTTTACGCTAAAAGGAATCAATACAAGCTGTAATCATCTTCACGCAAATTTAAATATTGTTTCTTCATACAATATCTATTATATTTATTAGAATAAAAATAGAATGGCAACGAAAAATATAGATACACAAAATAAAATTTTGGTACAAGATATAAAAATAAAAAATCTCCCATTTTATCAGTATTATTTATGTAGAGATACTGTGGTCGTTGTTTCAATTTGTGTATTATAAAATAACTGTACCTAATTAATTCAATAATAGTTATTAGTGATTTTGAAAAGGTGGAAATCAAGCAAATTGGATAAAAATATACAAAAAATAAAACACAAGACTTCCACTACTCCACTACAAAAGCATCACTATCTTCATCGTCACTGTCAAAATTAATAATAAGTGGAGGCACATCCTGTTTATCAAATACTACTTCTCTATCCCACCCACCTTGTATAATTTTTTCAGTGTGCTCTACTGTCTTTGATCAAATATCACGAGTCACTTTTTCTAAAGACTTTTTCCATGCACCTATTGCTTGTTCTGTTGAAGAACCACCAGTTCCCACATAATCTCTATAAAAATTTTTAACTATGCCCCAAATATGTTCATTTGAGTTGAGCATACAGTGGTAAGGGGGAAGTCGAAGCACTTTGTGACCATATTTTTCAGATAATATGTCAGCTTCATATACTGTTGGTGGTTTATTCCTACAAAAATGCATATATTTAAACAAAATAAGTTATCTATGAATTACCATAATATATTAAAAAAGGTTTATATCAACTTACCGTTGTACTAAATTCAATAATTGGGTTTTGAGGAAAGTATTTTAAAAAGGAATATCATTTGGTATCAACTAGCTCTATATATCAGCCTTTTTGGTAGCTGTTGTTGGTACTTTATTGATCACTGTACTATGATAACTTGCATTATCCATTAAAATTGTGACAGGTTCTTCCAAGCTCACTAAAAGTTGGTATTCAAACCAATATAAAAACTGTTCTCGGTTCATTTCACCGTGGTAATCACCATCTTGTTTTTTGGAAGAAAAAACCAGCCCTGCTCCAGGAATAAATCCAGAGGAGGAACCAGCATGCAATACTATATACCTACAATAAGGAAATAACAAATTACTACTAGGTTTCCTAGATAGACTGCATAGCTCAAAACAACTATTAATAATTATATAGATTTAAATAAAATAGTGTGACTAGTAAATATTTGAAATGGTCTGAAAATGGCAGGAATGTTAGTATATCATAAATTAATTGCTAAATTTTATTATTCAATTACCTTGGACCACCAATTTTGGTTTTTGCTTCTATGATTAGAATCTTGCCAAGAACGTCCAACAGTACCGTCTTTAAATATCCAGATCTCATCCAAAAACACAAATTGATATAAACCTTCCCTTTTTACCTTGACATATTCATGTAGAAAATGTACACGTTTTAATGCAATATGTGGCAACTCCATTAAACCACGACGAGGATCATCTTTTTGGTATTTTAATCCAATATTTTTCACTATCTTCCAGAGAGATGTTAAGCAACCATTAAAGAGTTCACGCTCTCTTAATATTTTCAAGGTTATGTGTTCCTCTGAAAAAATATTGTGTTAGGTAATTGTGAATAAAATAAAGTAGAAAATTCAATATACTCACTGTTTCCATACATTTCGTATATAACATTTCGGAAAGCATTTTGATCAAAGTTATCAATTTCAACAGTAGGTTTTATGCGTTGTCTCTTTTTAGATGGGCTTTTAGGCTATTCATCTCTATTATGCGGCAATACGGTTAACAGTGGTAAAGCTAAGTTGTAAAGCTTCTGCAACTCTCTACAATATTATTACTTCAATTTATGAAACAATAACATATAATCAAGTTTAATTAACCTAACCTAACATTAAAAACATTTAATCATTTACATTTAAATATGCAACAATAATATCAATAATGATGAATACAAATGGCGAATACTATTACTTACGTCTCTTACAGCAGTAAGCGGGAGAAACGAGCCCCCATTTCGGCATTCTCGTTCAAAATAACTCAACAAAGATTTTACCATCTCTTGACATTTTCTGATCAGCTGCTTCGGCATTTTATTAACCACACACTGCAAATTTGCCTAAATAATTACTTATAAAAATAGATTCTGAAACGGGGCCTTAACAAAGCCCTGTATAATTACTGAATACAATTCAACCAAAGGGGGTGTTGATACATTCACGTGATCGGTTGAGTGCAAATTATGACTGTTCCAGAGATACTAGAAGGTGGCCAATGATCATCTACTATTTTATTTTAAACGTAGCGGGCTTAAATTCACAAATTGTTTATAGTGTAATGATATAAATTCATTACTATAAATATCGCTTCAAGAAACCAGTTAGCACCGTGATGACGAGGTACCCCACCAGAACAGCAAGTCCCCCACGCCAAGATGCGCACGAAGAATCGACAGTAGAAGGGAAGGAGACTTCCACCACCACCCTCTACGATGTGTATAAAAATGCAAACCGACAGACGATAGAGCGACTTGGATTACGGATTCCTGCTCCTCCAAGTTCAGCCGCCTCCAGTGCGAAGCGTAGGTCGAAGGTACTGACTTTAACCTTAAACGCTTTACACTATCCACCGCCGAATGTTGTACTAAGTCGGAGTATTGATCCGACTTTATACATCATTCACTAGAACGACCGTTGGTTTCTGGTATTGACGGAAACGAGAAAGATTGTTCAAACTGTTAGAAGAATTTCGGTGTGGTATTGACGCACCGAAAACTCTACAGTATCTTCGTAGGGTTGCACGTTGAGCCGGGTATTGACTGGTTGTAAACGATCGCTCTAACTGTTAGTATGATTCTGGTGTGGTATTGACGCGCCATAATAACTACAGTCCCTACAAACCGAGATATTCGCTAAGTTGGGTACTGACTAGCTACAAACGATACTCTTACATCTTGAGACTAAAACCGAAAGAGTTTTGATCTGTCGGTTGCTCATACCCTTGGCTGTCTGAACATTTCATAGGACGCAGAGAATCCCGTACACCGTCATCAGAGTTGAAGTACACACCCTTACAGTTACACCTATCTACTTTCAGACCACCAGTACGCATCGATCAACGGAAGAGTACAGACCATCGAAGCGTGATTTCCAAAAATATTTACGCACCAGAGTAATATATATAGAATATTGTATTTTAGTTTATTTTTATCATTGTAAATAATATTTTTTATAGCAATAAATCAGTTAATTTAATTGAACTCTGTCTCCTTTGGGCTTACCTGGGCAATACGCATTACCATAGTAGTAATATCTCAAAAAAGAAAATATTGGGAAGAGCTTTTTTGAAGCAACTGGCAAATGGGCTCATTACCCCTCATTTAAAGGTGCGTTCCACTATTCTATCGTTGCCGACTAATATCCGATTTAGATTGCGGGAGTTGTGCCAAAATGGAACTAATGAGGGCGAGCCTTCCTAAAAGGGACCTCCTGGCCGTTGTGCCTATTGTGACTGACAAAAAAACAGAAAATCTAGATTTTCTTGATTCCAGTGTAATACCCACATGTGATTGGAGCATATTATTGGCATTTGTAGATTTTTTCAGGAAAAGTTTTTACATGCCCAGATTTAATTATTGGAGCCCATATTTGTTCAAAATACACATCAGTTACACTGTTTCTATGTATGTTTGCAGTTATTTTTATTTAGTTTTTCTTAAAAAGAGTTTTGATTTTGTGTTTATTAGAATAACTACTTTATTAAATAAACTATTTTTTCTCTGTTCTACATATGTCATTTGCCAATAAATATTATTTTTCATGGATGTAACCACTTTTTCCCGTATTTACATTTCGAGCATTGAAAATTGTTTGTCTTGTCAGAATGGCTAACCGGTCTAAGAGACCAGTGCGACCAACCGAGGTAAGGTTAAAGAGACCAAGATAATTGGAAAATTTTTTCGCAGGTGAATTATACCGATTTTTTCTGCATAAAGTAGTTTTATTTCCGAGGATATTACTTCAACTTTCGTGGTAGTGTATGAACAGGAGGGGATCACATTTGCATAGAACTTGCAGTAAGATACAGGAGGTGGAGTATTACACAAATTCTCCTTATTTTTAAGCAACTGATGTGATTTTTCTGGTGTGGATGGATCTGGAGGCAATGACGGTGTTCTTCGAAAGTCATCAAATTTTTCTGCATCGTTTTGTTCTTCACCTGCAACTTGGGTTTTTGATGATCGATGTATAACAAGCCTTTGTGACATTGGTGATGGTGTACGTGGTGGAGGGTGCCCATTATTTTCTTCAACCAGACCATTTGCAGGAATATTTATCGGCTTGTCCGTGGTTTCAGCTGGATCAAACATCCAATCCTCGAAGATTTCCGAATTACGAGGTTGAATGCCCATCTTTCTAAATCCATTCACAGCTGTTTGGATATTAGCAGTTTCCATATATGCGTTTCCGAAAAGCTTACCTATCTGCTATATTGTAACTGGTCGCCCTGGATGTTGCTGCATCCATTTTTGAACCTCTGACGTATAATATATGCTAAGTGGCGACATAAAATTGACGTCGAGCGGTTGCAAGCGATGCGTCGTATGCGGTGGAAAGCACCGTTACGTTTAGCTTTCTCTATAACGTCTTAGTTTTTTGTATGTGTGGTATATCCGTCCAAAAGTAAGAGGACAGGGTTTTCTTTGGCGGGTTTGGAAAACTCAATAAATTGATTAAACCAATTCGAAAAAATTTCTTTTTGCATCCATCCTGATGAATGATAAAAAGCTTTACTTCCAGGAGGATCATCATCTAGCAGCTCCGGCTTTGCTCTGGATCTGGAAAAATGAGCGTGGGTGGCATATACATGCCAGTAGCGCTCATGCAAATTTCACAGAGTCACAAGAATGCCGCGTTCTGCTGAGGATATACACCCAACTTGCCTTTTCCCACGCAGATTTTTTCTTTGATACTGTCATTATACCCGTCTCATTGACGTTGTAAATCCGTTCTGGTGGAATTTTATATTTTTCAAACACGGCGGAGAGTAACGAGAAAATTTTTTGTATAGCAGGCTTATTAAAACCCATAGCTCTAGCAAGTGATGTTGGCTCAGGTGTGCGAAGTTTAACGTTTGGATGTCTCCTTAGAAAACTGTATAACCAAGCTTTACATGCCATTTTTTTGTCCCTGTAAAATTGATTAGCTAACCCATTGCGTTGAGCTAACTGAAACGCCAAACTGCGAAGGTCATTCCAAGTAAAACCAAATAATCTCGATTCCATAGATAAAATGTGTTGCACCAACTCTTCTTCTTGCTCAGCAGATAAAACCGGTCTGTGACGCCCTAAAACCTTTTTTGCTCATCTAATCGTTCGAGAGACCCATTTTTTATCTTTTTTACTCGGGCTTCAATAGTCGTCCGAGGTATGCCAAATTGTTTCGAAGCCTAAAGGTAACCCATTCTTCCTTCGAGAACCTCTTCCACCACCTGGCGCATACTTTCCTCATTCCAAGACTGCCGATCGATCGTTCTTTTATACTTTCCCATCCTGTAACAGGCTTGTAAAAAAATAAAATTTAAAATCCTCTATAAAATCTATACCGTTTTTGGTTGGACAAAACGGGATAGTATCCAGTTTTACCCGACCGCTTGGAATCCCATTTTGCCCGACTGCACGTTTCAAAATGTTTTGTTAAAATGTTTATGAAGAAAACTAGTTATCATATTCACAAATTTAACAAAATGTAGTTAAATATTTACAGAATCTTGAAAAATACTTACTGTTAGTTATTTTGCTGGTTTAAACTAAAAAAATCCTAATTAACTGCTGATAAATCTAAACAGCATAACCATACTTTTTTAAACTGCCACTCACCACAGAACACGAATTAAGCGGAAGAATCGCCTACTATATTTAAACAAACGTTATTTTTACCGAATTACACCCCTGGTCTGATACTTTCCGAATGGTTAAGTTGAGTGTCAATTAGGACAAGTCGTGAGTATAAAAAATGGTCGGTGGCACATGGTTTAATCCATTTATTTTCGGAACTATCGTGGTGAAAAGCCGTTGGTAACAAGGGTTTTTCTATACACCATAGTTTTTTACATACAAGTTTTTACAATATTTTTTGCCAAATGGACATGGTTTAATAGTTTTTATGGGTGATGGTAATCAATGATAGATTTTAAGAAGCCTCAAATTTCGGATGTTTCCTGTATGGGATATATTCTAGTAGGGATAGCTGACAGGCTGTTCTCCGTTCAGGGTTGTAGAGACGTGTCGTACCTCGGATTGCGATTAACGTTACAGAGCGACAAGAGCTTTTAACGGCGTTTCCAGTTCAAAGGACGAAGCTGGACTTATGTTTGTTGGTGACAACTGCGGAATAATTCCATTATGGACAACGATTATTAACCGCATGGCTAAATCTTGTTCCATAAGTCAGATATTGCTTGTCAATTAAGCCAATTGACGTCTAAGAGTTTGACATCAACCGCAAGTAACATTTAAAGTTTTATTTGTTTTTATCTCAACTTTGAGCAAATTAGTCATTTTATAACTTCATGTTTTAACGTTTAATGACACATTAACTTTTATTTTCCACTATTTAGTAACTTCACATTCTTATAAAGACGTCTATCAATTCACAATTTTACATTCTTTCAACTTTTTAGAGTTGAAATATCAACTTTGTTATTGCATATCGCCCTGAAATTATATTTCAGCTCAATCTTACTATATAAGAGATACTTTTGATCTATTTGGTTATATCTTGTTAATTATTACAGTTGTAAGGCTGTAACTGGTATACCATTTACATGTTACTAAAGATTTAGTGTATTAAATGAGTGAATGAGTGAAGTCAGCTGAGTGTACCAGAGAAAAACAATTATCGAAAAGAAACCAAATTTTGTATTTTGGTACAAGAATTTATTATAAGCAGAGCGCTTCCGGTTTAATGATAAACCATCATCAGTGCCCCATGGTCAGGGTGTACTCCAAATCCTCACAAATTAGAAGATACATGAAGCGAATTAAAATATAGTGCTTGAAACACAGTCACTATTTAATTAAAATAACAATAAAAAGCACACACAACCTATTGTATAATGAATGAATCCCTAAAATAGGGGATAAAATATAACTCAAAACATCATTTGTGAGTCAAATTTGTACAAAATTTGGTTTCTTTTCGATAATTGATTTAGTGTATTGTACATAATAATCTCAGTTAGATAATAACATTAGAAATTGTTAAAAATTTTAAATTAACCAACCATTGCTAACTGATTATCAGTTCATAATTAGAGTTGATCACCTCATATTTATTGAGACAGGTTATCACACCATCTGTTCAAGGTACCATCCATTCAATTAAACTGTTTCATTGGCAATAAAATGTGTTTTATTTGATTCACAAACGTAAAAGCAAAACGATATAAATAACATATTTGAAAAGTTACAATAGCTATTTTTTTCATTAGTGGTTTCTTGTTTAATCAGTAAGTTTCTTGAATGTCCTACTAATCAAGTGGCGCCTTAAAAAAAATAATACAGGACAAGCTTTCAAATATTCCTCACTAACTCACGACCTTATGCTCTCCGGCGAAAAGCGAACCTTTGGCAATGTAACCTCACTTCTTGTAGTAACAACAGCAAGGTAAGGTTACATAAAGTGGCTCGACTATCCTGTTTTGTCCAACTCTCTCCAACATTTACCAAAAAAAATATATGGTTCATTCAACGGGTAAAGAACCTGACTTGATAATTTCAGAAAAAACATTCTCTAAGCCATGCACCAAAAACGGCAGGAAAGTTTATGATAAAAATTGTTATGGCAAATATTAGTTTTGTTGATTTATGATGGTCGTAGAAAAAGTATAGTGTACAATTTGCATTAAATAACCCATTTCATGCTCATTGTACAATATACTATTGAAATATATTATTAAGTATTTCTGCATTTATTGAATCCAAAAAATACGTTTGTCAACAATTTACGTGATAAAATTCATTTTGAAGACACCATTTTTATCGTAAGTGTGAATGTTTGAAACAAAAAAATTGAAAGATTCTTTGTAGTTTTTCAAAGATATATTATGATTTAAAAACTGATATTTTAGTGTGATCAAATTGGCAGTTGGGGTAGAACAAATGAAAGACAAGCATTTTTCAACGAAAATGTATTGGTTATATAGTCCTTAATAACATACTAAAAGTCCAATAAAATATTGCAATGACAAGTTGGAAAAATAGCTGCCATTTTGTTTTTTCATGATTTCTCGATATTTTGATACATATCTTAAAAAGTATCAAATTTTTGAGAAATTGTCAAGATACTTTTTTCATAGGAAATAAAAAATCAAATAAATGTTGACCCCTATAACATAAATTTTTAAGAGTTACAGTAAAGGTAGCAAAAAAACACAAATATTCACTTTAAAAAAATTAACCAATAAATGCAATCGTTGTTACGGGCAGTTTAGGTAAGAAGTTACAATAATGCCATAAAACAAAACAATTATTTTAACATAAAATTAGATCTTCCTCTTCTTCTTCATCATTTTCAGATATGGTACAGGGATTGCCGCACGTAATTCCAAAGCATTGTCCACACTTAGACGAACATTTTAAACCCAACTTTCTGCAAGAACACGCCTTGCCGCATGACCCTTCTTTACAGTTGCAGAAAACCATTTTTAAAATATCACTGGAAGCAATCTGTTCCGTTAATGTTATGGGAGTAAGATGATATTCCCTATCTTTTTGCCACCCGTAATGTAATGGGTTATTATTTTTCCCCAGCCATTCTTGTATCTAAAACTAAAATTCTTTCAATTTTTTTATTTTACTATTGTGATTGTTGACCTGATAGTATGTCCTCATAATATGATGTGTCGCAGCATCTCTTGATGGAGGTAACAGTGCCAAGTTAAAAGTTCCTGATAGTCCTTGACGTGACGTGATTCTCTGGTACATGGTATATCTTAACTTTTCAATTTCCTCTTTATTGCATTTGGGTCGATATAATTTGGTAATAAATTTTATGCCTACATCTATGAGTTCGTTTTTATCTATTGTTTCTTGCAAAAAAACGTTAAGACTGTTACTTAAAGCTTCATCTTTCATTAACATGTGCAATATATATTTTTTACTTTTCTTGAAAATAAAAGAAGTTGTGTTACAACCTGAAATAGCATGTAAAAATAGAATGCACTCTTTGATGTGTCCTAATTTTGCTTGAAGATCAGCTATGTTTGTTACCCTATCTGCTTTGGGAGCTTTCCCTGGTCGAAGCAAATACATTTTCTCATGTTGTGAGTGGTGAATAAGTAAAATAGCAACGTCGGAGTCCTCAGATACCACTGTCACCGTCTTATTTTCGCTGGAAAGTTCAACTGCTGTTCTTACTAATAAATAGTCCGCGTCGCCTTCAGCCTGTACAATTCTAATACCTGTGGCTACTGAAGAGGATTTTAAAAGATCTATAAGTTTTTGTTTATTCTTATTATTTCTTAAGAAATCTGCCTGTGGTGTAACGACTATATTTTCCAATTTCACTGAAATTTCTACAGCGTTTTGTGATCTTTTTATTTGCAAGCCTTTTTGGTTTAAAATGTGTTTGAATTATATCCATCAAAAACATATACGGAATTTTCACCATAAGCATGTTTAGCGTAATTTGTATACTGGTTACATATTTGGTGGAAAGTAGCAGGTCTTTGCCAAATAACCTTATGAAGAAAGAATCCTCCATCAATGACGTATATTCAATTTGGCTCACGCTGTGAAAATGGAGGGCTTAGAGCATCTAGTTCTCTATACAGAAAACTTTTTGTACTTCTTCTTAAAACATTTAGGTACATCGTGCATTTGGAATTTTTTGAGCCCAAATAAGAGATGTTATCAAAAATCCCATTACGTTTATATGAACCAATAGGCATAATGGGATTTTAAGACGTGTCCATCTTCCATGGTAACCTCGATTAATCCGAGAATCCCATGACGTTTATATGAACCTATGTACATAATAGGATTTTAAGACGTTTCCATGGTAGAGTCTGTTTAACGAAAGTTGTTTTGAGCTATGCAGTCTATCTAGGAAACCTAGTAGTAATTTGTTATTTCCTTATTGTAGGTATATAGTATTGCATGCTGGTTCCTCTTCTGGATTTATTCCTGGAGCAGGGCTGGTTTTTTCTTCCAAAAAACAAGATGGTGATTACCACGGTGAAATGAACCGAGAAAATTTTTTGCATTGGTTTGAATACCAGCTTTCAGTAAACTTGGAAGAATCTGCCACAAGTGTAATGGATAATGAAAGTTATCACAGTACAGTGATCTATAAAGTACTAACAACAGCTACCAAAAAGGCTGATATACAGAACTGGTTGATACAAAATGATATTCCTTTTGAAAATACCTTCCTCAAAACCCAATTATTGAATTTAGTACAACGGTAAGTTGATATAAACATTTTTCAATATATTATGGTAATACTTAGATAACGTATTTTGTTTAAATATATGCATTTTTGTAGAAATAAACCACCAACAGTATATGAAGCTGACATATTATCTGAAAAATATGGTCACAAAGTGCTTCGACTTCACCCTTACCACTGTATGTTCAACCCAATTGAACATATTTGGGGCATAGTTCAAAATTTTTATAGAGATCATGTGGGAACTGATGGTTCTTCAATAGAAAAAGCAATAGGTGTATGGAAAAAGTCTTTAGAAAAAGTGACTCCTGATATTTGGTCAAAGACAGTAGAGAACACTGAAAAAATTATACGAGATGGGTGGGATAGAGAAGTAATATTTGAAAGACAGGATGTGCCTCCACTTATTATTAATTTTGACAGTGACGATGAAGGTAATGATGATTTTGTAGTGGAGTAGTGGAAATCGTGTTTTTTTTGTATATTTTTATCCAATTTGCTTTATTTCCACCTTTTCAAAATCACGAATAACTATTATTAAATTAGTGTTTTTAAATGAAACTCAAGGTCTCTAGTTAATTCCACAATATAATACAAGTTATTGAAAATTCTAAAAAATTGACAATTGTTTCGATAAATCAATATCATCGTCAGAATGACAGAAGTTACATTTCATTTTATGCCTACCTGATGTTTAGTAGTTATATTTTTGGCTAAACCAAGAAGTAACCTAACTTGTGATTGGATTAATATATGTTTATAGAAAAAGAAGAAGATGTGATATTACAAATATTGAAGCTTAGATATTATTAGCCCTATGGTGATATCCTGGATATCATTTTTCCAATTAAGATCAGTATAACTGTGCAATGATATAGAAAACCAGGAAAACTATATCTGCTGATCTTTACAATTATCACTTAAGAAGACAGTTTATTAGTGGAGAATTCCCTAGATTTAACTGTTCATTGACAACTTCATATTGTGGGTTTCTTAAATGTCTTCTAATTTCCAGTTCTTCAAGGAAATCCAGTTCTTGTTTCTTTTCACAAATATGCAGCACTTCTAGTTCTGTGTTAGGTGTCAATGAATGATTGGTGTCAAGTAGATGTTTTGCGTAGTGGGATTTATCTGGTTGTTTTAATCTGTAAGCTCGTAAGTGCTCACTGTATCGTATTTCAAAATTCCTAAGGGTCTGACCCAAATAGACAGCATTACATTCTGGACATTTGAGTTTATATATACCTGACTTCTTTAATAGTGGTATTTTTGTTTTTACATTTAACAATTTTGTAAAAACAAAAATACCACTATTAAAGAAGTCAGGTATATATAAACTCAAATGTCCAGAATGTAATGCTGTCTATTTGGGTCAGACCCTTAGGAATTTTGAAATACGATACAGTGAGCACTTACGAGCTTACAGATTAAAACAACCAGATAAATCCCACTACGCAAAACATCTACTTGACACCAATCATTCATTGACACCTAACACAGAACTAGAAGTGCTGCATATTTGTGAAAAGAAACAAGAACTGGATTTCCTTGAACAACTGGAAATTAGAAGACATTTAAGAAACCCACAATATGAAGTTGTCAATGAACAGTTAAATCTAGGGAATTCTCCACTAATAAACTGTCTTCTTAAGTGATAATTGTAAAGATCAGCAGATATAGTTTTCCTGGTTTTCTATATCATTGCACAGTTATACTGATCTTAATTGGAAAAATGATATCCAGGATATCACCATAGGGCTAATAATATCTAAGCTTCAATATTTGTAATATCACATCTTCTTCTTTTTCTATAAACATATATTAATCCAATCACAAGTTAGGTTACTTCTTGGTCTAGCCAAAAATATAACTACTAAACATCAGGTAGGCATAAAATGAAATGTAACTTCTGTCATTCTGACGATGATATTGATTTATCGAAACAATTGTCAACTTTTTAGAATTTTCAATAACTTCTATTATATTGTGGAATTAACTAGTGACCTTGAGTTCCATTTAAAAACACTAATATGAGCATATTCCACGAAGTAAGGGTCGAGACAGTCAATTTCATTATTAAATTAATTAGGTACAGTTATTTTATAATACACAAATTAAAACAACGACCATAGTATCTCTATATAAATAATACTGATGAAATGGGAGATTTTTTTATTTTTATATCTTGTAACAAAATTTTCTTTTGTGTATCTATATTTTTCTTTTCCATTCTATTTCTATTATAATAAATATAATAGATATTGTATAAAGAAACAATATTCAAATTTGCATGAAGATTATTACAGCTTGTATTGATTCCTTTTAGCGCAAACCCTTGCAGTGCTCTTGAAGATGGTTCTATAGAGCATAGAATAAGGTATAAGGACCTACAGTTTGTCATTTATCCCTCTTCTATGTAAAATAATTAAATGTTAATTCGAACATATAATGAATGGTTACTGTTTCTTGTACCTTATCCATAGTTTTCCATAAATAAATATTTATATTAAATTAATCAAGCCTATCATACAAGCCTTTTATTTACAAATAAATATTTTTGACTTACGCCCTACGAGGCACGGAACAATGAAAAAGAAGAACTGTCAATCTAACATCAGATTGACTTTTCTAGTTTTCGTTAAGTAAAGGAAAAAACTACAGATTGGCAACATCACAATATTTTGTTTTGCAACGTCATCGTCTTTTTATCGTAAATAAAGTATACATTTGTCAATTGCCTGGAGGTCCCAGTGTCAAGGATCTTAACCAGAAAGTCAATATTTGCAATATCTCTTAGATATATCGTTCTGAACGGTTGGTATAGAGGGCACTCAAAATATATGTTGTATCCGGACTCAGGCGCTTTTAGATTACATATTGTGCAGATTTCTTCGCTGTTTATTATGCATGCTGAACCTTTATAAGTAAACTTAATCATTTTCTTGCTACCAGTTTTGATTTGTGCTATAATTTTAAGGACATGTGATGGTAGGTTTCGTTTTAAGTAAGAGTTATTATTTAAAAATTTAAATAACCAGAGAGATTCAGAAGAAGGCAGGCTATTAAGATCATCTGATCTTAGCTTATTTTCATACAATGCATGTATTTTGTTTCGGATTTTCAAAGATTTAGTTCTCTCATTTATAAAAAGACTCCAAAGATCAATTCTGCTTAACAAAGTGAAGACAGATTGTACTTTTGCCATTTTGCCACCCAGTTATAAGTATTATCACAACGATCATCGTCCGATAGTTGCAGTAAACGTAGAAAACAAATTTTTGGTAGACGTAAGTCGTCCATTGCTTTAACTTTTGATAGCCAACATAAAGCGCTTTTAAAAACAGTATAATCTAATTTTATTACTGAAGCTTCCAGTCTAACAACGGAATCCGGGGTACTTCGTAGCAAACCAAGTAGGTTTTAGAAAAAACCTACTTGAGCTCGTTCAAGGATATTTCCATATCTTAGACCCCAGACACCAACGCAATATGACAGCATGGATATTACAATAGAATCATATAATTTCAATTTTGACTCCCAAGAAGTCATTCTGGAGCGAACCATTATATCAGTGACGGCTGCAAAGGCTTATTTCACTTTAGTCACTGTCATAACAGACATTTCAGAAAATAACGAGGACGAAGTAAAAAGTATCCCAAGATAAGAAAATTGTTTAACAATATCAAGTTGTCCATCATTATAATAAAAATTGTAATTATTATAATTATTGTGGAAGCCACCTCTCCTGAATATCATTATTTTAGTCCATATCAGCCACAAAAATGGAAAACAATAATGGGCTTACAGTTTCGCCTTGTAAAATACCTTTGTCTATCCCGAATGGTTTTGAATGCTGGCCATTTACTCTTATTGTCATGAAAGCTTTGTCATATATATTCATTATCAAACGAATCACTTTTGAGCTGACACCCGACGTGAATAATTTACTATACAAAATGTTATGATCTACACAATCAAATGCCTTCCGAAAATCAACAAAGGCTACAAAAACTTTGCGTCTTTTGAGCCTAAGATGTATTTGAGTAACTGCATTCAGAATAAACTCATTATCCATGCAACCTCTAGACCCGGAAGCCAGACTGCGTCTCATGGAGTATATTGGACGAATCACAAAATTTTGACAGTCTTTCTAAAATAAGAGATGTAAAAAGCTTGGTTAAACAGTTAATAAGAGCAATTCCTCTGTAGTTTTCAGGATCATCAATAAGTTCCTTTTTATGTAACATAGAGATTATAATATTGTACCATTCGGAGGAAATTTCTTCTGTTTCCAAAATAGTTTTAAACAATGAGCATATGTATAAAACCCAATTTTCTGGTAGATATTTATAAAATTCATATGAAATTCCATCAGATCCAGGCGCTTTATTATTCTTACATTTCTCAAGGCAATTTTTTAATTCAGAGAAAGTAATCGGACAGTCGAGATCAAGATGTTGAGCATCGTAAAATTGAATATTCAGCTGTATCCTGGATGTACTAAATTGATCATAATAATTCTCTCAAATCTCCAACGAAATGGAAGAGATTTTGGTCGAAAATTTGAGGCTATTTATCGCCTTCCAAAAACCAGCTTGATCGCGTGTCTTAGAGATGGCTAACATAAAATTTTGATCAAAATTTCCCTTTTTGTTTTTTATTAACGTCTTATACAACTTTTTTCCTTCATTATATTGACATTTAAACGTATCTACAAAATTATTTTTACTGCATAATTTAAGTAATGATTTGAGATTGCGTTTAGAAGCAGCACACTCCGCGTCAAACCATCTGTTATTACGTATTCTACTGGAGACTGAACTCTTATAAACTAAATTTGAAGACTTCTTCCAAGAGTCTCTCAATAGTTACATTCGTTTTCCGCTTCAGCTGATTGGTTTTTAGTAGATTATTTGACAATTCTAGTGCCATATTCGTATTTATACCTGCATTTATTCTGTAGCAATGTGCCCACATAGCTCTACCCTTTCCGAAGTTTGGTAATAATATCTTAAAACAATTTTTAAGTCGTGATTTCAGAAATTCATTTTCAATCTTAGGTAGATATATGTCTATCGTAAAAAGCAGACTAATAATATGCTCTCCTTAAAATAATATTAAAATTATAACAAATTAACACACTTCTTTAGATAATTCAAAAACAGATGTTCATCAGCATGTTGCAATTTTTTAAAGTAGTTGGTCATGTCTGTAAACTTGTCTATCTTCGTTTCATTCAGTATTTTCATTGCTTTTTCAATCTCTGTGTTCCTAATCTGAAAAACAAATATATAAAAAACAAAATGGAAAATAGTTACATAAAAAATGAAAAACTTGTTTTAATCAAATTATTTTTTACTTTAGATCCTAGAATCATCCAGTTTTTAATAATATGCCAGCTACACAAAAGTCTTCTAGGTGAGGCTCCCATGACTTTTACCCATGCATTCCATTATTTTGAATCATCATCTGTCATGAAATACAACCCCAATTTTGTCTTGTAGCGCCCGCAACTAAACTTCTTGAACAACTTGATCTAACCTATATTAATCAAATACTAGTTTTTCTGATCCTTCGGACATATTTTCTCGTTTTTTCAGTTATGAAGAAATTCGAGACTAAAACATCTATAAACTCAGAGGTTAGATTGTATTTTGTGTTTGACACAATAGCAAGTAGGTGCAAATTTTCCGCCACTTTAAATACCGACTAACTCCGTAAACTACCGATCGCTTCCGAGGTATATGCGATTTTTAATGTCGTCTGTAGTTTTGTATATTTACCAATAATATATAAGAAACTAACTAAACTAGCGTCCTTATTTTTTTAACACACCCTTACTAATTTCCTGTAATCGTTCAGATTGCGAATCACCCCTGCTGAACTAGTGATTTTGGACAACAAGAAGCATATCATAACAACGAGTCCTTACACAGCTTTGAGACACCCTGTACGTGAAGATGAAACATTAACGTTAGACCAAAGTGAAAATAGATGAAAATGTTAAAGGTACATTTAAAACCAACATATTGTGATGTATGCTTTATTCAATTGCAAAGAAATATGAATAACTAAATAAATAATAAGATAATTCTAAAAATTAACCAAATCCAACTCTCTGTCCATTCTTAACGTAACAGTCAATTTGTCAGTGTCGTTGTCCCATTTCGCGTTACCCTTTTGAGGATCCACTGGATGCGGTAACCGAAGGTCGAGGTAATACGTGGGAGATATTAAAATTAAATTTTCTTTCTGAATTTTCAGATCGATATTGTAGTGACTGTCACCGGGTAAAGTAATTGTCACTATCATATCTTCACAACTGGACGTCGTCGGATTCTTAAATCCCATCTAAAAAGTAAGTAAGATTATACAGGCTATTTCAATAGGTTATCACGATATCTTGAATCCCTCCTTATTCATTATTAACCACTCTTTTAATATTTTAAATGTGTATTAAGCTGAAAAAAACAACAAGCAAACGATTTCGTTTAAAAAAGTTTAAAAAATATATGCTAAATAATTAGGAGCTACGTTATCAAAAATAAATTATAAATTACACTAAACTCAATATACCGGGTGGTCAGATAAGAATGCAAAATGCGGTATCTGGGAAACTACTCGTCGTAGAAACTTGCGGTAAAAAAATATACCACCAAAGTGGCCAAAAAAGACCGTGGAAAATATTTTCAGTTCTCCAAGATCATCGCCAGGAGGCGTAACCGCCATATTAAACTTTTAAAGTATTTTTTTATGTAATATCATAAGGGCATCTAATTTTTCCGAAGAAAATCGAAAAAATACGTTGCTAAGCAATATTTTAACAAGAAGAATGAGTGCAGGTGGCAACAAAAATCCGAGTCGAAGACGAGGATTTTTGCATCCACACGAATGCACTTTGTTAAAAAATAGTATATTGTGCAACAAGTGGAAAAGGTCAACGTTACTCACGAGTGGGGAAGTTTGTGGCACGAGCCAAGGGCGAGTGCCGCAAACACACGAGTGAGAAATAGTATATTGTGCAACAAGTGGGAAAAGTTCAACTTTTCTCACGAGTGTGGAAGTTTGTGGCACGAGCCAAGGGCAAGTGCCGCAAACAGACGAGTGAGAAAAGTACTTTTCCCACATGTTGCACATTATACTTTTTCTACAAATGCACGAATTTAAAGAATACAAGTAAATAGTTTTGTAGAAAAAGTCTAAGCATCGAGGACCACCCACCTAAAACGGCTGGGCATCGAGTATAAGTTTCTGAAATTGGCTGGGCATCGATGGTCCCCTACTGGATTCTCCATATAAATGTATGTAGTGTGGGCAAAGTGCCGTGAGAAATAATATTTCTCACAGTGTGAGCAATATATGGTTTTGAAATTAAGTAAGCTATGAGAAATATGCTACTTTTCATAGCAGTTGTAGAAAAAAATATTACTTTGCATTGCGTTTTTTCGATTTTTTTCACAGGAAAAATTAGATGCCCTAATGGTATATGACAAGACCATTTCACGAGTAACAGATAATTCTGCATACACATAGCTTTCAAAACATACTATCTTACATGTATACATAATAAATATGTAGATATTAGTGTTTTTAAATGAAACTCACGGTCTCTAGTTAATTCCACAATATAATAAAAGTTATTGAAAATTCTAAAAAATTGACAATTGTTTCGATAAATTAATATTAATTTCAAATCTGAAAAACATCAGTTAATTTATTTAATTACAAAATACTACAAACTTAATTATTTATGGTACAATTAAAAATTAAACGTAAATGAACAAATTACTAGGTTCTTTAATTTGACACAAGACATATATATCTTTTTGTTTTGTTTTTTCCATGGCCCACTACTCGTTTTTATATATTTCCATTTTAACTTCCATAACGCAGTTTCCCGGTGACAGTATAAGTAATATTGACATAATAATTGGTATTATTAATAGAACAAGGAAAGACAATTTTGAGGAATCAAAAAATGTTAAAATCCGTTCAGTCAAACCGGAGTAATTTATGTTTAAAGGAAAATGCTTAAAATTAACACATTTCTCGTAATACGAAAAAGATATCGACATGCGGTTTTCGCTATTCTGTTGCTAATTTGGTCTACTTTTATATTCCTCAATTAAAACTGCATGTTCCCATTCAACATTTTCCAAGGATAGCTAGATTTAAAAAAATAAATAAATAGCGCCCTCTAGCGTATACGTTACGCATTAGGTTGTTTCGAAATTATAACTCTTACATTGGTATAAAGGAGGTCTCTTCAAAAAGACTAAGTTTGCATAGATAGGTTAAGAACTGAAATTACAGGCATTTTTTCGTAATAAAGTTCCCGCTCCCCTCCCCTCTTATTTGAAGAGATAGACTAAAGCTTGTAAAATATACGCTGAATTTCTTGAAGAATACGATAATTATAGTTTAAATGCATCTTAGTTAGGCAAAATTTGTAAATTATTCATTTTATAATTTTTGGTATTTAATTACGCCCTCTGGCGGTGGACCTACAACTCTGTAAATAATTTACAGGTTTTTCTCGAGATCACTTTTATTATATTTTTTTTTTCCCGAAGCTGTACTATAAACGGTTCCCGAGATATGGCCGAGAGCCATTCTTATTGGGACCCCCGCTACCAATGTTTTTTTAAATAAACAGCCATAACTCCTAAACGACTGAGCGGATTTTAACAAACTTCGTCTCGTTGCAAAACGAATTTATTGTTCCATCAAACCCATGTTACCTGTGATATGTCTAATTTCCATTGATACCACTAGAGCGCGTTTTTTGATATGATAGGTAAATTCTCTAAAACATTAAATTAAATAATATGACTTGCCTCAAATATCGGAGAAAGAAAATTTACTTATCATAAAATTTGAAAAAGACGTTATTACAACGGTAATTATTATTTGTTTGTCTTTTTTCAAGATTAAATGATAGAATTTCATAATTTTATAACTTTTAAATAATATATTCTTAGTTCAAATATTTAAACCAAAAACGTGTAGGGACATAAGAAGAAAAAAGGACCGATCTGTAATAAAAATAATGCCTCCTTAAATGCTCGAACTGTCTTACATCGCACTAAATCTATTGTTGAAGCCGCTTATACGTGGACGTTACAGCAGCTTCATTTTCTGCTCTTGACAGGCTACGAATGGCCACTTTCATTCGTACTTTCGTGTTGTCTCTCGTTGTCGGTGGAATAAGGTAAACAATATCTTTTAAGCGACCTCATGGATAGAAGTCCAAACAGATGAGTTCAGGGGATCGGGATGGCCACGGAAATAGACTTCCTCGTCCAATTCACCTCTGGTGAAATCTTCGATCTAAATGTTCTTGCACATTTCTCGAAAAATGTGCAGGGCAACCTTCTAGTTGCAAAAATATATTTTGACATAATTGCAATGGCACATCTAATAAAATCGGCAGTTGGTTTACCAGAAAATCATGAAGCACGGCCCCATTTAGTGGTTGATCGAAGAAATAGGGTTCCGCCCGCAAACTACATATTGAGACTTCAATGGCCTTGATGTTGAACCTCGTGCAACCAGAGTGGATTGTTGTCCGACCTATAATGCATATTATGCAAATTAACATTTCCATCACTTCTAAAAGTCCCCTCATCCGTCCAGAGAATTTCGAATAAATATTTTCAATTTTCCCTAATCATGCTCAACATCCTATAACAATAACCTAGTCGTCGGTCCTCATTTAAAGCTTGATGCGAAACGATATGATATGGGCGTAGTCTAAAAAATCGAAATAACAAACACATTGGTAAACACGAAGTTTTTTAGTGACATAAAAACTTACCTATGATATTTTAAAATTTTTGGAATAGTAGTACGTGATATACCCATCTAGAAAGACATTGCTCTCGTACTAACGTGGGGATCCGGATCCACATCAGTAGATATGTACGTAGTTCATCGCTATTCGTCGGGATATTTATTGATGTGGACTGGGTGAAGCAACAACCCGGTGCGTCTCCAGGTGGCGGACAGGAGAAAGGCCTCTGAGATGATTTTATATTTTATATGAGGAGGAGGTGTGCGGGGAAATACCTGGGGCTCGTTGTGTCTAAAAACTGAACTGGCAGCCCTCGAATACCTTGCCGAGGACCAACTTTACCTGTCCCAACTGTAGTATCGTGGCTAAGGGATTGCACACAGGGTTACGATGCCGGGTAAAATTTCGAGCTTACCTCGAAACCACCTGTTATACCAATGTCTCCTAGCTGTCTGTGGTCAAGTCTCGCGGGCCAGTGGGATAGGGGGGTCTTGGCTTCAATGCCTGGACCAAGAGGAGACAACCTCGTTAAAAACCTAAAGTCAAGGTGGAAAACCAGGCCGAAGAATACGTGGCTATATAGAAGAATAGTCCTTACTGGTTTCGACCTTGGAGCACCGGGGGGAACTCCATTGTATTGAACCCCTTACCTCTGCATGCGGGGCTCTGCAGCGGTGGACCGTGATGACCCGAGCTTCTCGTGGGACCATTTATGGAAAAAGAAAGAAAAAGTAAGGCTTCCACCGGAAAAGTAATGGAGAAAACCTCTACCTCTTCATCCGGACACCTCACAGAGAATAGGTGTGGACATACTCGGGCCACTAACAAAAACAGGAAAAGGTAACAAGTACTTAATGGTTGCCATGGATTACTTTTCCAAGTGGCCCGAAGTAGTACCAATTTCTAACCAAGAGGCTGCAACCGTCGCTGAAGCATTTATGCATAATGTCATCGCAAGACACGGAGTACCATTGGAAGTACATTCCGATCAAGGAAGAAATTTTTAATCAGAATTGTGGTGTGAATTAATGAAAATCCTCGGGACTAAGGAAACTCGAACTACACCAATGCATCCACAGTCTGATGGTTTACTGGAGCGTCATAACAGGACAATTTGCCAATATCTATCGTTATTTCTCTCCCAAAACCAGCAAGAATGGGATGATCTGATTCCATTGTTCCTCTCAACTTATCGGAGTGCACAGCATGAATCCACTGGCTATACACCTTCAATGTTGCTCACTGGTCGAGAAATGGAGCTTCCTAGCGATATCCTCTTTGGAAAACCTCCTCCATCGTCCCGAGAAGACCAAAGCTTGCCTTAATATGTTGAAAACCTTCAACAAAAGTTAGAGAAAATTCACGAGTTTATAAGGACGCGACTGAAACTATCCAGCGAAAAGATGAAGAGACGGTTGGATAAAAACCTTAAAGAAGAGATATTTAAGCCCGGTGATGCAGTATGGTTGTACCAGCCCAGAAGAAAGAAAGGGTTAACTCCGAAACTTCAACGAAGTTGGAAAGGTCCCTATCTGGTGGTCAAGAAAATCAACGACCTAATTTATCGCATTCGGCTGACACCAAAAAGTAAACCTAAGGTCGTTCATATCGAGAGATTGGCTCGGTATTATGGTGATGACCCACCCAGTTGGTTCCAAGAAGACGTCGAATTCCCTGTTATTCGACGCGAATAACTTGAAGAGGGGAAGCAATGTTACACCTGTTCTATGAATGTCAGAATGACAGCTTGGACTGAAAATACGAAGAGGGCTGAATAGGCGGATTAGTCACAGTCACCTGTCAAGGAGACAGTATAGAATTTTAAAGATTTTTCTATTGTGTTCCATATAGACGTACTAGTATGCTATTAGTATATTAGCGTATAAGTGGATAAAGAGGTCTTTCAAACACGCGCGATTTTTCGAGCACGACGGCGCAGCCGAGTGCTCGAATTAGAGTAATTGTTTGAAAGACCAGTTATCCACGAATACTTTACGCTATTTTTTTTTATTGGTGCACTTTGGAATCATAAAATATTATTATTATATTATTACTACAAAAAAATGGAAGTCCATCCTCGATGCCCAGCCAAGTTTCGTGAACGTCAAGTAGTATTTATTTTTAGTTGACGTTACGGGCTGTCAGATCAATAATCAAACAGTTTCTTTATTTATATTTAAAGGGAAACAATGTATATATGAATATATAAATACATTTTGCAGAAAAAACCAAATAAGACATTGGTTCCCAATGATAATATACAATTTAAAAACTAATAAAAAAAGTTGTCATTGATACTTACGTTTCTCAAGTTGTTGTTGTTACCATGGGGACTTTAAAAAACGCGCGTGCTTTAAAAAGGTAATATGCGGCATCAATAAAAAAATATATTATAGTCTTTTCTGGTGGCAGAGACAGTCAGTCAATAGTTTGATGTGTTAATAAGTTGAATTGTTAAAAAGTAGTATTGTATTATGCTAAGTATTGAATAAAGTTGTGAAAGTTATAACAATATGGTATGTATGTTATTATAATTATAAATACTATGCATGAGATTATCCGTTTTTTGTAAAGGTGAGAAGATTGGTTGCAGGGGGGTGGGGCAATGGCGTTCAAAGTTTAACACGAAGAATTATGAAATATGTATTATCTGAAAAAGTGGCTATTGACTTCAATTGGAAGGGGAGAGAGAAAAGGTCTTCCGAGAAGACTATGTTAATGAGTCTTATATATGTTGGTTAGTGATTTATTACCTTTATAAATCATTATTTATCCATATTTCAAGTTTGATCTAGCCTAATCAATCATTTGTGTCGCACATGAGTACCTAACGTGAAACTTTTAAGACCATGAAACTATAGTATTTATTTATAGTAAGGTAAATTCACCAAATTCGGACATCTTAAGGAATAGCTTTACTCACTTTCTTGGTAACTTTGTTCGTATTTGTGACACTCGAATGAAAAAAAAATTAATCTGATTTCTTGAACATTTAATTTATTTATGTTAAGAACTGAAAACTATACAGGAAAATAAAAATTTTCTCTAAAAAATGAAGTATAAAAGTATAAACCAAGATCCTAATTCGGACACAGATATCCAACTAAAGTGCTAAAAAATGACACCCCAGGTACAAAAAACAGACAGTGTCGGTATTTCGCACACAAACTTAACCTAATTGTGACATGTAAAAATTGTTATAAAAAGTTGAAATTATTGTATATTTATGAACTTTTCAATTGCAGGTAGGTACCCCGAATTATTATTGTTTATTAGTAGAGGCTTGCTAATTTTTTCTTCAATATCGGTAAATTTGTACCAAATAACATCTTTTTTAGAAGGCCACTTCCAGCTGCTTCCACTTGGGGTCGTAGCACTTACGTAAGCCTCCTCTTCGTCACTTATTTCAATTATTATGCCTGGAAATTTTTTGTCAATGTAATTAACAATAACATAATCTCCTTTCTTAAAAATTTTCTCTACGTCTACAATAATTTTGTCTTCATGGTCTTACCATTATAAAATGCCTTTCACTGTTCTGAACTAGCTACAGCAGGTATTTTAACTAAGGTTTTTTTCTTCGCTCCCTCTTTTGATTTTTCAGGCCAATATAATATAACTTTAAACGGTGACGGTACTATAAATTTACTAGAACTAACTTCTTTTAGGCTTTGATTATCACTTCCTTCTATTAAATTTACTTTTACTCCGACTTCTTTCGAGCCATGGTTGTTACTTTCTTCTACTGAATTAACTTTCACTTTATTTGTGTCTTGGTAACTTCCCTTTTCAACTTGGATCATTGTTTCTGTAGTTTGCAACCTTTCCGTTTGTATTACTCATTTCTCCCTTATTGCTATTTCTTTTTTTGGTGCTTTATTGCTTGACTGTATTATTTCTGTCGGTTCTAGCGTATCTCCGTATATTACCGGTTCCCGTTTTGTTTAGTTCATTATTGCTTGACTTTAATATTTCTGTTCCTTGTAGCGTATCATCCTCTATTACTGATTCCAATCTCGTTTCTTTTACTTCTTTATCACTTGATTTCATTCCATTCCCTTGTAGCATATCTGCTTCCATTAATGATTCTTGTCATATTTCTTTTTCGCTCGTACCTGTATTGATTAACTTTTCTATTACTATTCCCTGTTCTTTATCTACTACCAATTCCATCAATATTTCTTCATTAGTTTCATTACTTTCCCCTCCGGTGTCGTTTGCTAATGATCCAAAATTTTCAATGTTCTCGTTAGTTGTATTGTACAAATACTCATCGAGCCACTCGGCTTCTAAAACAAAAGAATTTATTGGTACATTGTCTGCAACTTGCCAGTTCTCATTAGTGTTCTTTCTATTTTGTATATAACCTGCTGAAGGTTTTTCTTCGGCATGCTGTTTTAATTTTTTCCATAAATTATATCGAGAGTCATCTTGTATTGGAACTGACCATTCACTCACAGTGGAAAGAAAAAGTTTAAATTTCTCAAGTGTACCTTTCTCAATGAAAATCAAATGGTGTGTATTGTATTCAACATTCTCCAGAGTTTGGAGCTTCACTGCATTGTCTGTAATTGTATTATTTGTTGTAACTCCTGCAGTTACCAGCTTATGATAATCTATTGCATCTGCATCAAATGGAAATAATCCACAAGTTTTAAAGGCATTTTGCACCATTGTAGGTGTAATGACATCTTTAATTACAGTATCCAATAACGGAGCAAAATTGTTATTTCGAATTTTTTGTTTATTATTGTCTCTTCTAAATTTAGCAACCGCTTTCTTCCAACCAGGTCTGAGAGGTTTAAAAACCCCTGCATCCCTAGGTTGCAGTATATGAGTAGAATTAGGGAACAGACTAATTAAAATGATACGTTTTTCTGAACAAAAGTTGCTAAGATGCGATGTCAAGTGCGACGTGTGCCTATCTACATAAAATATTACAGGCAATGGTATGTCATTTTTAAGAATCCATGAGTACAAAATATTTGACGTATATTCAAAAAAACTTTCGCCTGTCATCCAACCTGACTCCGACTTTCCCAGGCCCCAACCGTTTGGCATTAGTGCAACAACACTTTGTGGAATTCTTTCATAGGGGAACATCACCATAGGAGGCGCTAACTCTTCTGCCGCATTTGCTGTAAAATAAAAACTGTAGGTAAGTAACATAAGTATGTGAAAAAAATGGGAGAATAAGGGTTCTGGAATATGACAATTACCCATAACAAGAGTTGTTAAACATTCCTTCTCATCGTTAGCTGTACTGTTGTAAACGTTTCTACTTCCTTTGAGTGCAAGAGCTTTTGATCCTTTTGGACATAAGAAAAAAGCAGTCTCATCTGCGTTGAATGTTCGTCTAGGATCTTGTTTAATCTCCATCAAATTTTCGGCAATAAAATATGATTCAATTTCTACAAACCAGTTTTGAAGGCTTCGTTCAGTGATTTAAGCCCTAGCGTGAACTAAATGTGTAGAGATTTCCTTATAACGTCGCAGAAAGCCTTCATACCAGTGTCTGCCAGGTAGGCCAGTTTTTTCCTTGTTTTTAAAGGGATCTGTTTTTTTATTTTTTTTAAAGCACACATACACTTGTAACGAAGTGTTTTTAAGTTTCCGAATCTACTTTTATTCAATATTACTTATAACCCGTTACATATGTAGAAATTACTTAGATATGAAATATTCATTCTAGATGTAACGAAGTTTCTTTCTTGTTATTATGGATTTTGAGTTTCCGAATCTAGTTTTATTCAATATTACTTATATCCCGTTAAATAAGTAGAAATCATTTTGATATAAAATATTCATTCCGGATTTTTATTTAAAAATTTCATATTTTGACTGCGATCCGATGGTAGAATTTATGTTTACCCCTACCGCGGAATACAGAGTAAGGAGCGCGCAGGTCGAACTAGAGAAGAGAGTTGTATCGAGTCCCGAGTTCCGACCGCCAGCAGTAGAACAACGCTCAGACTGTAAGCAATTCAATCAATTTATTTACCGTTTCTTGTAGTTGTTTTTTAAGTAGTTTTTTTTGAGTTTTAACAAAGTTGAAGCGATAACTGTGAAGGTAAGAATATTTGAAATTATAACATAAATGGTCTTTCCAATAGATATTTGAATTTCCATTTTGAATTTATAAAAATATTAGATATTTCATTTTACTATAAGCATTAGTGGTTTTGTGAAATAGCAGATATCGAACGGTTATCCGTTTCTTTTGAATGTTTTGAGTAATTTTTTCCCATTTTTCTTTTTAAAATAAAAATGTTGAAGCGATAACTGTGAAGGTAAGAATATTTGAAAATTATAATAAAAGTGGTCTTTTCAATAGGTATTTGAACTCCTATTTTGAATTAATTTGAATATTAGACATTTCATTTTTACTGCAAGCGTTAATGGTTTTGTGATATATCAAAAATATAACGAGAAACAGTACATTTAAAATCTCGACAATATTTTATTGAGTGTTAACCCGATTCCCTAATTTGCATTTCAGTTGAAATATCAAAGACTTCCAGGTGTTTAGCCAGGGCTCTTTTGATATTTTAATTAGTAGACGTATATTCCGTTCAAATTGAAATCTTAAGGACTTCCAGGTGTCCACTCAGGGCTCTTGATATTTTAATTCCCGGATTTCAACCGGCAGTATCCCGTCCCGATTCCCTGATTTGCGTTTCGGTTGAAATATCAAAGACTTCCAGGTGCCTAGCCAGGGCTCTTCTGATATTTTAATTAGAAGACGTATATTCCGTTTAAATTGAAATCTTAAGGACTTCCAGGTGTCAAGCCAGGGCTCCTTGATATTTTAATTCCCGGATTTCAACCGTCAGTATCCCGTCCCGATTCCCTGATTTGCGTTTCGGTTGAAATATCAAAAACTTCCAGGTGTCTAGCCAGGGCTCTTCTGATATTTTAATTAGAAGACGTATATTCCGTTTAAATTGAAATCTTAAGGACTTCCAGGTGTCTAGCGAGGGCTCCTTCATATTTTAATTCCCGGATTTCAACCGTCAGTATCCCGTCCCGATTCCATGATTTGCGTTTCGGTTGAAATATCGAAGACTTCCAGGTGTCTAGCCAGGGCTCTTTGGATATTTTAATTAGAAAGCGTAAATTCCGTTCGAATTGAAATCTTGAGGACTTCCAGGTGTCTAGCCAGGGCTCCTTGATATTTTAATTCCCGGATCTCAACCGTTAATATCTAGTCCCGATTCCCCAAAATTCTCGAAAGTGGTCCCACCACTTGGCCCGAGCTTTCGACAGTTTTATTCAAGAACCGAACCCTTTTTCGTATTTCCTTTCCCGATCTCTAGAAGCATCGTGTACTCAATACTCACATTTATTCTACATACTGGGTGCATCGAAAGTGATTGGACACTTTGCTAGCATCAATGCAGACTCCGTTTTATTAATTTTAATTTATTAACCTGTATATTGAAAAGACCCGTGAAATAGGAGCTTGCTGTTAACGCTTCTATAGTAAACATTGCTTTTGCTGATAAAAACTCTCTCGCTCATGTCCTGCCCGCTTGGTCTCTAATGACCGCATGTTAAATGTATGTAGTTCGCTAACATTTCTCTGCTTTTCTGGGGATACCAGAGTATGGGTCACCTTTATGTGTGATAAGGTTTTTTTTGTATATAGACAACGATTTGAGTAGCTACAAAGCCTGTATTTATTGTTAAATAAAGACATTGTTGTAATATAACCTAACCGAACCTCTGTGTTTTACTGACCTACTATAGACTAAAATAATCTTATGGTAGAGTATTTGTTTTACTGCACGAATTTAGATTCTCCGTAGTGTAGGAGAATAACTTTCATTTTAGGACCAGTAAGGAAGTTTCTGGATACAATCCTGCCGGATGAGATACAATTAGACCCCTGGAACCGTCGGTACCTCCATCTGAGGCTACCTGGAACTCCTAAAAAGTGAAGTCAGGGGGCCGTGGAGATGACCACGATAAAAATCTGGCGCCCGAGCACTAATTCCGAACGTGTTGCATCGAGGGTGTCCAAAGTGACGTGCTGAGGTGGCAAGAGCCGCGTAAGGAGCCGAGGAAAAAAAGGACGTCACACACTTTCAAGTGGTTGTTCCTTGGTTACCGGAAATCCTACTTTAGCTACTGCTATTATCCACTTTGCTAGGGTGTCCTCTTCTTCTTTCGATAAAGTTGTGGGGGCTCCAGCTTTACACTCAACAGGATACTTTCGATAACATTTTGAGTGAAGGGTAGTTTTGGGAATATTATATTCTCTACTTGTAGCTTTAATAGTCATTTCATTTTTTACAGCTTCTAATGCGGATATTAGTGTGTCTGATGAATATTTACAATTTTTCGTTAAGGACATTCTGTAACAACGATAACATTACATATACATAAAACGGACATCATTGGATGTAATTATGACACCCCGTGTCAGAATTAGGACACCATACTTCAATTTACAAAAATGAACGAAGAACGTGGAATACAATGCTCCCTTTATCAGAGAAAGATGTGAGATACATAACTTAAAATATTGGAATATGAACATAATTCGTCCGAATTCAGGAATGGCTATTTCGGTTGGCCGTAATACTGACACCCTAATAATTCGAGGTGATAATATAAAAAAGTAATTATTTCTTCAAAATCATGTACAATTATCATATAAAAACATACTACAGTAATAAAATATGTTTTTGCAACAAAAATGTAATAATAATCTTACCTGAAAATAAAACGAAAAGTCGTTAGGCTTATAACACAACACACCTGTCTACGTCCTGTCAGTTTCAACGGGCTGCTAGAAATGATTTGTTTGGTTGGCTAGCCTAACATTTGAAATATATTATGACCACATGATCATAGATGGCTCGACATGTATCTAAATCGTCGTTTTATAAACTGAAATCTTATTCTAGCAATTAACATGGAAAGTGTACGAATTTGGTGCAGGGTCTGAATTTGGTACAATTACCTTATATTTTAGTTATATTGTTTATATGTAAAAATATTTCAACTACATCACAGTGTATTATTTGTACTTTTGTTAATACCATCATTTTAATAGTAAAATCAGGTTTATATACAGCTAAAATCGATTATTACGGAGAAGAGAATGACTACCTAATTGCGAAAACACGAAAACTGTTAAAGAATGGTTGAAATACGCAAAATTTATAGAAAATGCTAAAAAATGATGTGAGTATTATGGGCTCGCCTCTCTTTAATCGATTTAAAATTACAAAAAAACTAAGTCTAAACCTTAAAATTTTAAATGTTTCAAATTCTTTAAATGTTGTGAGAAATGAATATGATAGTAACATTGGAAAATTAAATTATTACAAGTGTCGAAACTGACGAAAATTTCAGAATTGGTGATGTTGAGCTGATTGATACGATTGATAAACTGATAGGAATTTTCCACATAGGATTCAGCTTTCTCAACTCTAGGTTGAAGAATATCTAAGAGGTATTTGGCTAAACGTTGGGTTGGACAAGTGTATGCACTTACAATGGGTCTGAGAGGAACATCATGTTTGTGAATTTTCGGAAGCCATAGATTTTAGGAATAAGAGAAGATCTTTCTTTGGGGATTAGTAGACGTTTGATATCAGGGATACGTCTGATTTGTTAATTTTAGCTTTGGTGGTTTTCTCTAGATATGTAGTGGGTCGTTCGAAACTTTTTTGTACGCATTTGTGTTGAGCAAGGAGTTTTTATTGAAGTAATGGGAAGAATTTATAAATGATACAAATATTCTAGAGAGATAAGTGTAAATACTTTTTTTAATTTCAATAAACTAGTATATGAAAAAATCAAAACAAATAACTTGAAGATTATCTTATTAATCAATTATTTCGCATTGTAACTACTGGCAAATACTAAAAAATATATTAGTATATAAAATTTTGATTGTATTTATTGAAAAACGTGAAAATAAGAAAATATATAAGTCGCAAATTTTAAATCAATACCTGTAAAAAAACATCGGATGCTGTTACTTGTTGCTTGTACGTTATGTCCCATGTAGGTGTCTTTTTCCAATCTGTTGTAGTCGTAGTCTTATTTTCTCCATAATCTTCATTTAGAAACTGTATTTCATCTGGTTCCAAAATATTGTCCAGTTTTTCTTTACATTCAATTTTACTGTAAGGATTTACTTTCTTTTTTCTTTCATTAACCCCTTCATCCCCTTTGTCTGAAAGGAACGGATTGAATACTCTTAAAATAATAGTAAATCGTACAAAATGTACCCTAAGGATACGAAGACCGAAACCGATGCCAAATAGTCAAAAATGTGATGTTTTTTATTTCTACATTTCCCTACAGTTAGACATCAGTTCAAACAAATTTGAAGTTGATGACTTTTCAAGAATCCTATACATGTAGGTAAGTAGAGGAAAGTCGCCTATTATGGGGTATATTCCTAATATGGGATATGCATGTATTTTCGCAACCAGAAACGCGACATCTATGCCTCACTAGCCAAAGCGCATCTTACAGGCTTGTTTCGATTTCTACTTAATATTGAAGCCATGCACTAATCAGCCGTTCTGTCATTTTGGTTTATATGCTTCGAGTGCCGTCAAAGTTTTAACTGGTGCTTAAGAAAAGGATTTTTTTTTCAAATACAAGTTAAGTCTTGGCTATCTGAAATAAGTAGGCTTAAAGTAGGAGTGTTAATGTTTATTTTGTGCATATAGATTTTTTATTGTTTTCATTTAAACAAAAAAATCATTGTTTACTTCTTGTAAACAATTCCTATTATAAGGCATGTTGTAATAATTTGCCTGCCACCCTATTCTACCCATAAGATGCAGCCGTTAGATGTTGCATTTATGTCACCGTTTAAAACATACTCTGCACAAGAAATCTCTCAAATTCTTAAGGAACATCCTTGTCACGTGGTGACAGTTTACCAATTTGCTGAGCTTTTTTGCATGGCATACAATAGAGCAGCCACGGTGGAAACGGCAATTAACGGCTTTAGAAAGACAGGAATGTTCCCAGTAAACCGAAATATTTTTCGAGATTACGATTTTGCTGAAAACAGTTTAGATAGAAAATACAAAAGAAAATATTGGGGATCTGGTGAATGATGGTGATGTGGTGAATGCTGGTGATATGGCAAAATTAGTTGCAGATCATGTCATTGCAAGCACTTCAAAGTCTGAGGAGATGCTCCACATCCCTCCTCCTAAAAAACTGATTTTACCCAGAAACATATTGCCTATTCTAAATTTGAGCATCAAAATTGATGAACAGAAAAAACCAGAGGGGCAAGTGCGTGGTGGTTAGGAGTACACCTTATAAAGAAGAACTGGAAGATAGTGAATAAAAGAAAAAAAATGTTACCAAAAGAAAAGTTTTTAGCGAATCAAAACCGATATTAAACAAAGAGAAAACTACCAACAAAATGAAAAATAAAAAATGCAAGAAACAGACTAAGAAAGACTCATCATCTGAGTCAGATATAGAGATGTATTTTCAAGAATCAGACGATTCTAATTGCGATGAAATTGAAGCAGAATGCATGTTTTGTCACATCATCTTTAAATATGATAGAAGTGGAGATGAGTGGGTTCAGTGTGAATGATGTTTGGAATGGGTACATGTCCACTGTGCCGGAAATGACAAGCCTAACTACATTTGTGACTTTTGTAGGAGTTTTTAATTTATGTATGTTCCTATTTTAGATAGTTTGTTTAAATAACATTTAATTTTCTCTTTGTTTCTGAAAAAAAATATATGTTTTCATTTTCATGTGAATCTTTAGATACACTTTATTTGAGTTTTTATAACTGTATGATTTGATTGATTTGTATCATCTATCAATAAAATTTAAAAGTTTTTGAGTAAGATTCATAATTTTTTGGTACCTGCTTTACATAATTGCACTATTTACATAGTTTTTTTAGGTACCCCGTATTAGGTCATATCAGGTTCAGGTACCCCATATTAAGTTTTATCAGGGCCCCATATTAGGCTACCTGGTAGATAAAATAATTCTAAAGTTTCAACCGATTTCTTATTCAGAATTATCTTGCTAGTATAAGAAAGAATCAATGTTGCTAAAATGAAAGCTAAACAGAGATAAAAAATATGAAATTTTTGTAAAAATCAAAATGGTACTCCATAATCGGCGACTTTCCTCTATTTACATGTAATACCTATATCATTTTTACTACTTACTTGGACATGGTGTACTTTTCGCACAATCTTCAATTTCATTTTCGGAATCAGAATTATCGCGATTTGAGTTGAACAATTCTGAGAGCTTTTGTATTTCACTGAATTCGAAAGCCATTTTACTTTTTTGATGTATTGACAAAACTTTGAAATGCGTCTATGGAGACGTCTTTCATATCACATCGATCTAATATAATTCATTGACATGAGAACATAGAAATATAAATAAAAGTTACGTGAAACAAATATAAAGAAGAATACTGTGTAATTAGAATGAAACGACAACGCTGCAGATTTGAAGGTGAAATCGATAAATGAAGTTGACTATAGTCGTTATAAAGTAGTTTTACTCAGGACTACCCTTATACCAATACTAAAAACTTACAAATTTGATAATTATAGGTTCTGTTATATCAGTAAATCTCGTCGGTTAGAGAGAAGGCGAACAATAGCTGTATAAAAAGAAATATGGTAAAAATAAGTGAGGCGCTGCGATAGCTAAGTTGTCTCGAGCTCAGCCAATCAAAACGCTTGTCGGATTCCATGATAATATGGCAATCCGATTGGTTAAAATAAAATGACGCTGTTGCGCCATATATAAAGGCTTAATATATACTGTTGTGTTTTGATGTGAGGTTAGAAATACGTGATTCTTGAATTCCATGATTTCCATTCTCAATTTTCAGTCTATCAAACGAAATTGCTGAAACAAGCATCATTTCGTCAACAAGTAGAATCCCACGGCAATCTTCCACATTCATAGATAATGCTTTTGTTCTTAAGCAATCAAAAAGAGCGGTCTGGAATCCAAAAGCCGACACACTTATCTTTTGAATATATTTATTGAGTGCATATGGGTGAGGAAGAGGTAGAATATTTTGCTCACGAATAAAATTGTAAACATCAATGCTTTTTAATCTGAACAATATACACTCATATAGCCAAGACAAATCGTAGCGACGCATTTTATTATTTTTCAGTTTTGCTGCATTGAATCAGGTCAAAACTGAAAGCTGCTGATAGTCTGGCAGCTCTGTAATTTTAGTTTTAATAATATCTTTGGAACGTTGAGCACACTCTGCTTTTGCATTTATAAACTGCTGTTTAGAGATTAGTCGACGAGGCCTGTGACAGCAGAAAATAAACAAATAGAAGAAGAGCAGACATTGTTAATTGTCATTCATAAAAAAGTTCGCCATTTTGGTAATTCATATTACTCATTATTCCTGTGTAATTATTCAATGGTTGTTATATTATTTCTTTAGTTTAAAGTGTTCCTTACAAATATGTGTGTGTGTAAGACAGCCCACAATTAAACACAAATCACTCAACTTCTTCTCTGGTCGGCAAAAATAACCCGGTGCTTAACATCTTCGCATCAAGTTTGACGTCCCAAGGTGTAGCCAGAAGAATTATTCGTGTATGTAACGTGTGCTAATTGTTATAAAATTCTAAACAGACACTGATCGGCTCGTCAGTACTATTTAGAACGATTGTTGTTTCCTTAGCACTCCATATTTCATCACTTCTGTAAATAATTTTGTTGTGACTATTGAACTCACTGTTGCTTTCAATAACTTTCATAGTTAACTGCATGTTATGTAATGAAATCAAGCCGTAATAAGCAAGACAGATACTTGACAGATTCGATTCAGCAGATAGTAATGTAACCCGACATGTTGAAAACTCTCATCGAAAGTATTTGTATCAACATAAAAGATGATAATCAAACAGGAAGTACTGCTAATTTATCTGCATGCAAAGCTAGATTTGACGGATCTTCAGGAGCGGATGAGGATGCATTTATATATTCAATCACAACCTACAAAGAATGTTTGAAGATTTCAGATGATAATGCTATCAAAGGTCTCAGTATGTTACTATGTGATGCAGCAGCTACATGGTGGCAAGGATCAAAGGATCCATTACTTCTTTTGATGAAGCAACTAAGGGTTTTTTACATGCTTATGGATTTGCTAAGCCCGCATATCAAATATTTAGAGATATATTTTCCACTGCTCAAGGTAACGAGAAAACGTGCCAAGATTACAAGGTGATTCAGTTGTCTCTGAACACGTACATATAGATATGCTGTATGGATTGCTAGATCCATTGATTAGAGGTCGTGATCAAATTAATGATTTTCGCGAATTTATTGAAGCAGCTCGAAAAGCAGGAATGTCTCTACAAGACAACGGTGTTTTAAAACCTGTTACTTCAAATCAGAACTCACACAATTATGTTCAAAAACAAAAACACTGCTCTTATTGTAAAAATTATGGACATAATAGAGACGAGTGTCGTAAGCTATTAACCCGTGAGAAGAAAGTATCTACTGACACTCCTAATAATCAAACCATTTCTGATACTAATGGTTCATCCAAAGTTTTAATTTGCTATGGTTGCCAGACACCAGGGTATATACGAAGCAACTGTCCAAAATGTTCAAAACCATCAACGTCAACTCGACCAGCTGAATTTTTGTGGAGCTCGTTTTCTCAAGCTTCAGGTAACTTGCGTCCTTTAGCATATATTACAGTTGAAGGTCATACAGGCATGACATATCTCGATTCAGATGCTCAACCAGTATAGCAGGAGCAAAGATGCGGGAAATTTTACTTAATGACAAGATTCCTTATACTACTAGACCCATGGAAATTATTCTAGCTGATGGAAAAGTAAGCTTAGTAACGGCTCTGTTTTTTGAAGTATCTGCTACGCTTCAAGACAGACAACATAATTTAAATCTAATTTCAATTCCTGAGAATACTTCTAGTAGAACGCTACTCGGTTCTGACTTTTTGAAATTAGGCAACATTGTTTTGGATATTCCACGTGGTTGTTGGTGTTATGGGGATGCTCCAGAGACATTGTATCCATTTGTAGAAGAACCCAACCAGTATTATACGTTGAATGTTATAAATCTCTCAAATGTCAATATAAGAGATTCCGAAGTGACTAATTTAACTCCTTCTCAATGAACTGACCTTAACAATGTCTTGCAGGAAAATAGCGACACCTTTTAGGAAATTCTAGAGTCTACACCATACACTAAACATTCCATAACAATTATTGAATGATACACCTATTTCAGTCCCTCCATATAGGCTCTCGGAATATAAGAAAGAATTACTTCGAAAGGAAATCGATAAATTGCTGTCCATGTATTTATTATCGAAGAGTGCGACTCTCCGTGTCAGTGGTATTGGTTCCCAAAAAGGATGGTGGGGTAAGGCTTACCTTAGACTATCGTATACCTAACTCAATTACCCGCATGGATAAATATCCTCTGCCCCGGATTGATGATATAATCCACAGTACGAAACAACTCGAGTGTATAACTACGCTGGATTTAAAAGCTGGTTATCATCAAGTCCCTGTAAAATTTTCTGATAGAGATATAACTGCCTTCATTTGTCCATATGGTACCTTAAGGTACACCAGAATGCCATTCGGCCCCTGCAATGCGCCAGCAACTTTCCAACGTCTCATTGACCGCTTCCGGTCTGGCCTTCAAGACGTTAATATCCTGGCATATTTGGATGATCTGATCGTCCTTTCATCGTCTTCTAGTAATCACTTAATAGACCTAAAAACAGTATTTAACCGTCCTTTAGATACATCAGAGACGACTGTACCGGAAACTGAGATGTCGTCTCCCACAGCTCCAGTTATCTTCGCTACCCCTGTTCCGGAAGATATGCCGCAAGAAGATACCTCGGAAGAATAGGCTCAGACCCAACCCGTTAGTCCTCCAAAGAGAAGAATCACTAAACCCAAAAGTTGCTCCTGTTGTGTAGCGATCTCCAACTTCCCTGCTTCTAGTCTCGAGACGATTCGTGAAGCAGAGGGGGAGAATTGTAACGATTAGTCGACGAGGCTCTGACAGCAGAAGATAAAGAAATAGAAGAAGAGCAGACATTGTCAATTGTCATTCATAAAAAAAGTTCGCCATTTTGGTATTTCATACTACTCATTATTTCTGTGTAATTATTGAATGTTAATTATATTATTTCTTTAGTTTAAAGTGTTTCTTACAAATATGTGTGTAAGACAACCCACAATTAAACACAAATCACTCGACTTCTCCTCTGGTCGGCAAAAATAACCCGGTGCTTAACATCTTCGCATCAATACAACAAAATTAATTTTAAGCGAATTTGAAGTTATATGTTAATAAATAATATTCGATTATTTGCAAGTACTGTGCCATGAACGACATTTTAAACCTAAATAACAAGTTTTGATTTTTATACATATAAATATAATTTAAAAGAAATAGTTGAAAATTCAAAAATGTATATTATTATGTAAAAGTTTATCGTACTTCCAGGGAAACTCGATGACACCGTTTTTTAAATTTTTCAACAGCTTTCTGAGCTTTTCGCACTTTGAATGTACTGTTATCGGCCCCCTTTTTTCGCTGAAGTCGGTGACGTAGACTTCGACACCATGAACATCATGGATTCTACCGCCAACGCTTATAATAATTTGTAGATACCTGCCCAGTGCAGTTTGTAGCAAATTATCTGCAACAAAGATCAAAAATATAAGAAATGAAAAAAGTATGAGATTTTTATTTATATTAAAAGAAATGGAACAAAATCTGTTTCAATCTCTGGAGATTCCATATGATGGAGTTCTGCTAAGAATCTTCTCTTAAATCATTACATTCAAAGTTTTGTAACGAGGGTTGTGTGTAATCAAGATTTTCCAATTGACAGTTATTAATTTCATTCCGTACTAATACAACTTGCTGTAACAAAAAAATAATTTAAAAGTAAACTAGACATGTTTGATATTTCTTAAATTTCAATATCACCTAAAAATAGCGAACGTGGCATTCACAAACTTCTTTAGTAATGTCCATTTCTAAACCCTGAAGGTTTATTGGAATGACAATGTCATTCAAAAAGAGTCCGCCTTACGCGAGTGATGATAGTTTCAGTTCCACAAATAACAAATTTTTCCCTGAATACGATACTCTGAAAATGAATGAATACATTTTGAGATAAGTTATAATAACTTGCAAATCTTGTAACTTTAATTTCAACAATTTCTTAAAAATTCAATTAGGTTAATTTATTAAATAAAAAAATTCATGTTTAATTTAGCAAATAATAATTTTACATACCTATTTAATATTAAAATCTGCAGCTATGCAACGATAACGTATAGATTACCTTTGGTACTTTAAACTTGATGCAGGTAGCGACCTATACCCAAGTTACAGGAACAGAAGTACTAAAGGTGAATTCCAGGTGAATCAAGTAACTAAGCGGTAGACAAAAAGGGTCAGGAAAATTTTAACCGGTGAGAGGTGATTCCCTCCAGCAGTGAGTCCGCTGCCGACTTCTGTCTGTCACCCTCTCATACTAACACCCCCCCCCCTCAACGTCATCACACGACGAATTTCCCCTACTCCCCGACAAGACCACCAGAAGACACAATCCGGAACCTACAACAACACATAAACTCCAGCAAGCTATGAAACAAATCACCAAACTACAAAACCAACACAAAAAACAGTCCCGAAGCTCCAGCCCCGCTTCTTCAGTGAGATCGCACCACTCCAATAAATCTTCATCACACATTACAGTCAACTCAGACACAATCAACCGCAAATAGCAAGAGGGTAATTTCACTCTCTTAGGCACCAAAACTAAGAGAATCCCAACCCCACCCCCCCCAACAACCCAACAACAACCACCACAACAACAGCCAAGCCAATAACCCCGAAACACCCAAAAACCCCGAAGTTCTCAACAACTCCGACCTTCCCAATCCGAAATTCCCTAAATATCCGAAACCTTCCTGCCAAATACGTGTCCCAGGGGGAGTTATTTAACCTCCTCAACACCAACGAGCTGTTATGGTATGATATCTCCTTCTTGAAAGCGAATCCGAACTGCACTGCACTTCCCAAGATACCTTCAAACATCCCTTACGAAGCTTTAGCGAAAAAGCTTCGTATCACACGACAATGTCACCATCATCCCTCTCCCCAACCCCAGATCCTCATCAGAAACACGAAAATCCACCTTGATATTTGTCAGCAGAAATGTAGACATGTCCCTAACCGACAAGGAAATTGAGGAGATCGTCAAAGACCTACATTTCCATTTAACCACATCCTGGCGAATCATCGACAAGTCAACTAACGGGCCCACTTCCATGTTTCGGATTCTCACAGATTCCGAATCCGCCTACCACCTCGCCCTATCGAAGGACATTCGCTTTCACGGTATCTCACATCAGTGTCAGGCCTCAAGCACCACCAGCCCACTTTTCGCAGTATCCCAATACAGCAACAGATGCTCCAGCACGGGCCACCATGCTCAGACATAAAAAGCCAAGCCGATCTGTCCTTCCTGTGGTGCATCTGACCACAAGTCCACTAATTGCCTAAAGGCAAACGCTCCGTCTTGTAAAAATTGCGGTGGCTCACTCCAAGTATTATCAATTGACCTCCTCGAATATGCATCCACTCTGCCACGAGCCATAATAATGGGCGACTTGTACTCACGAAACACTTTTTTCAGTGATACACTTACCAACCCAAATGGTAGAATACTCACCGATCAGCTAGTCTCCCTTTCCATTTCTCAGATTAAAAACAGTAATCCAACCCTAGTAAGTCGCCTTGGCTCTTCCATTGCCGACCACATAATCTGCACAGACAGGTCAATAACCCGCATAGACGACGAATAATTTATAGGCGACCACATCATCTCAGACAATGTCCCTCTAGTGGTAAAAATTTGTCTACATAATCCAATCCAACCCCCGTCAACTAGTGCATTACTCACAGCTAATATGACTGAAGAAACTCTTCAGAAAGTGATGAGATTTACTACAGCAAGAAATGCTTGGTTAGAACTTCACAGATTGTTTAATGGGAAATCTGAAGATAAAACTTATGAGTTATGTACTGAGTTTTTCAGTTATAAACGACAAGCAGGTGATGACATTGCAACACATACTTCAAAGTTGAAAAACCTTTGGCAAGAACTTCAACAAGAAATCACCAAAGACAAGTTAGTTCCTATGAATAATTGTTCTTATGATTTACCTGAAGTACTGTTAATATGTAAGATACTTGATACACTACCCGAAGAATATTTTTCATTCAACTCTAGCTGGATGCTAATGTCGAAATCAGATAGAACAGTAGACAATCTTACCAACCAGTGACGTCTATAGTTCGTCAAACAATGACCACTGATAATTCTAATGCCAGATTCGAACAAATGTTATCAGTAACTGGTCAATCTTTGGATCGAGCTGAAAAAAAGAGAATGAGAGAATTTCTCTTGCAGTATCGAGACTTATTCGTACCAAAAGGAGGAAAGACTGGCAGAACATCAGCCGTCAAACACAAAATCGATACTGGTAATGCTAAGCCAATTAGACAATCAGCTCGAAATCTTCCACGAGCGAAGAGAGAGAAAGCTGAAAGAATAATTCGAGAGATGGCAGAAGAAAAAGTAATAGAACCATCTATAAGTCCATGGGTGTCTTCAGTAGTGCTCGTCCAGAAAAAGGATGGAACTACGAGATTCTGCAAGGATTATTGCCAGCTTAACAACGTGACGAAGAAAGACAGCTACCCTCTGCCTCGAATTGACGATACGCTAGACACTTTGGCCGGCAGCAAACTGTTTTCCACCTTGGACCTGAAGTCTGGTTATTGGCAAGTGGAAATGGACCCAGAAGATAAAGAGAAGACTGCTTTTACCACCGAATCTGGATTATGGCAATTCAACGTCATGCCATTCGGGCTCTGTAATGCGCCCGCGACATTTGTCATGGAAAATGTCTTGAGAAAGTTGTCTTGGAAGACATGCCTGGTCTATTTGGACGACATCGTAGTACTGGGGAAGACATTTGACGAACACCTGAAGAATTGGGAAGACGTATTCAAACGACTACAAGCTACCCAGCTCATGTTAAACCCGAAGAAATGTCAGCTGTTCCAAAACCGAGTCAACTATCTAAGTCATATAGTGAGCAATGAAGGAGTGACGGTGGATCCAGAGAAAATTGCTTCCATTCAGCAATGGTCGCAACCAACCGACAAACAGCAAATTAGGAGTTTCCTTGGACATTGCACGTATTATAGAAGATTTATCAGGAAGTTTGGAGATATTGCCAAGCCTCTAACTCGACTTACAGAAGAAGCAAGACCTTTCCAATGGGACGAAGACTGTCGAGCGACTTTTGAAACCTTGAAGAGGCATTTACCCTCGACGTCGATATTAGGATATCCATAACCAGAGGGAGACTTTATTCTTGACACTGACGCAAGCAACGTAGGAATTGGTGGGGTGCTCTCACAGATCCAAGGAGGACAAGAAAGAGTGCTGTGATATTTCAGTAAAGTCCTCTCCAAACCAGAACGAAACTACTGCGTCACAAGAAGCGAACTTTTGGCGGTAGTGAAGTCTGTGGTATCTTTTACCAGTATCTCTATGGTAGGAAGTTTTCAATCCGGACTGATCATGCAGCACTCAAGTGGTTGATGCAGTTCAAGAATCCCGAAGGCCAGATCGCTAGATGGATTGAACGACTTCAAGAGTACGATTTCAACATCGAACATCGAGCTGGCGTGATTCACCGAAATGCCGACTCCCTGTCCAGTCGGCTGTGCCCAACAGACTGCTCCCACTGCAACAAGGCGGAATCTAGGGAAGCTGCAGTTTCAAGAACTACAGTAGTCAATGAAGAATGGTCACCTACCAGGATCAGAGAAGGTCAGGAGAATGATCCTCACCTGAAGATGATTCGGCAATGGAAGGAAGAAAGTCGGCGACCTACCTGACAAGAAGTGTCAAGATTTTCACCGAAACTCAAGGCGTATTGGGCTCAGTGGTACTCACTTGTCTTGGAAGAAGGGCTGTTGAAGAGAGTCCTTGAAAACGATGATGGTTCCGAGATGAGGAGACAGCTAGTTATCCCGAGAACAAGAGCAGCTGAAGTACTAAAGAAGCTACACGACAGTCCATCGGGAGGTCATCTGGGAGTGAAGAAAACCCTTCAGCGAGTCCGTGAAAGGTTTTATTGGATGAACAGCTCCGACGATGTGAAGGACTGGTGTAAGAAATGTACGACTTATGCTACGAGTAATGGGCCACATCGCAAGAGAAAGGCACCTATGAAACAGTATAATGTTGGAAGCCCTTTCGAAAGGATTGCTTTAGATATCGCTGGACCATTTCCAATGACAGAAAATGGTGGCAAATACATACTGGTTGTAACTGATTATTTCACAAAGTGGGTGGAAATTTACGCTATCCCGAACCAAGATGCCACAACTGTTGCGGATGTATTGATGAAAAAATTTATCAGCCGATATGGAGTGCCCTTGGAAGTCCACAGCGACCTGGAAAGAAATTTCGAAAGTCATCTATTTCTGGAGATTTGCGAGAAGCTGGGAATGAAGAAGACCAGGACAACAGCATTACATCCACAGTCAGATGGAATGGTCGAGATAATGAACAGGACTATTGGAAAATACCTGTCCAAAGTAGTATACAGCCATCAGAGAGATTGGGACCAGTATCCTTCCCTATTCGCATTGGCTTATCGATCTGCCGTCAATGAGTCCACGGGTGAAACACCTGCGAAAATCCTGTTTGGACGTGAAATGAGGCTTACTTGTGACCTGGAATTTGGCTGTCGCCCTGGAGAAGATCTAGCAGGAGAAGACTACGTGATCCAATTGAGAAGAAGGCTGGACGATATTCATGAATTAGCTCGAACAAATCTTCAAGTTGCCAGCGACAGAATGAAAAGTCGGTACGACACGCCGGCCACAGAAGACGGTTTTAAAGAAGGGGACAAAGTATGGTTACACAACCCGACGAGGAGAAAAGAATTTTTTCCAAAATTACAAAAATCCTGGGAAGGTCCATACTTAATCAAGAAAAGGATCAATGATGTTATATATCGCATAAGCAAGATCCCCAACGGAAAACCAAAAGTAGTTCACCAAAACCGAAAGAGACCATGACCTAGAGGAAGGAGTAAACCTTATTCGAGATGTGTCTGACCCTACCTTCGATGAATTTATGGGCGCGTATGGAGGTACCGGGAAAGCTAGATATGGAGTCACTTCGGAACAACAACAACATTTGTTCACTCTCCCGGAAGGTTATTCACTGGCATACAACATCCCCGCCCGTATTAAGAACGCACGAGGGTTGGCAACCGTCTTTCGAAAGAAGTTCGGGCTATTAGAAAAACTTGACCACCAGATTCCAGCCCCTGGCAAGACACTGAAACTGAAACATAATTCACGGTACGTCTTCTACGTGGTAACTAAAGATGAATTTAAAGACCGATCTAGCTACCGCTATGCACTTCGTAGCATGTGTTAGAATCCAGCGTGAAGAAACTGGCTATGCCATAGATAGCGAGTAACCAGTTGGATTGGAGAGTTATCAGGAACATGGTAGAGATTATCTTTCGAGATACCGGTGTCCAGATATTAATTTGCAGCTACAACCCCCGTTATCAGTATCCGATGAAGACGGTGCCCTGCTATTTCCATAAGATCGGAAAGTGTAAAAACGGGGGCAAGTTGCCGATTCAAACATCCAGTCTCGGCTCCACAAAAGTTCCAGAAGGAACTTCCATTTGAGGAGGGGGTAATGTTACGAAACAGCACACTGGTATAGTCCCTAAATCCAACTCTGTCTAAGCCAGGTATGAAAGTTAAAATTATGGCGGATACGCAGGTTTTTTAATAACTGTTTACGATTGTGACTATCTTATCGAGACATTGTTTTCGTGACCAGTCTTATCTAGAAAATGCCAGAGCTAATTGTTTTTGTGTAAGCCGCAATACAGAATTTTCTAGTAAAAAAGGCACTAATATATATAAGGAACCGACCCGAGAAAGTTTAGTTTAGTTGATAAAGTGATCGCGACAAATAAACAAGAATACACCGAAATAGCGAACAGTGAAGTGTGAAATTAATAATTAAGTTTGTGTGCATATAAATTGAGTGTTAGTGATTAGTTTAGTGTTTAAATAAATTAGTAAGTAGCCATACCGTGTGTTTAAAGTTTATCCCACCCGTTTACGTTTTAATAAATAAGAAAAACATTACAATATTCTTGAAATACCCTATATTTCAAGATAATAACTTTTGTCTGCAATTCTTCATTAAGTTTTCTACATGAAAATATTTGTTCGACTCGTTACAACACAGCATTTCAAAGATTTTTACCAGCAAGGGCAGATAATTCAATTTTGTTTAAAATATATAGTCCCAATAATAAGTAAAATATATTATTCGTGGTAGAATATATAAGCTTAAAATAGTAAAATACGATAACCTCTTTATTCTGCGTATTTGCACATTACGCTTAATGTGCACAATAAGTCTTGGTAATACATTTTTTTAAGAATGCTAATTAATGTGTCGAGATTTATTATTGCCTGATGGTATATTCAATCTACGATCTCGGACGTTAAATTAAATCGAAATGATTTGTCATTCGGTTTATTTGTGTTAAGTGAAGACCTAGTTTATTGTAGTAAATTTATGTTATAGAGACTGCAATAATTGATAGTAATAATCGGTTTATGGGGTGAGTGCAGAATAATATGAGCAAATATAACAAAATGTAATTTTTAGATGATATGAAACTTAAATTTAAATTTTCAATAAGAAAATCTAGAGTTTGATATTCATTCATTAATTTTGAACTACTTCTATGTAATCTGGTCATATAAGCCTCTAATGTTATTTATTTGTATCCATTGTACATTATAAAATGATATAATCGCCACCAAGTTGAATTAATCCCGGCTTTAATAACAACGTTTTTATTTGAGCGAGGTCAGATATGATTAGAGGTGCATAAAATTAAAAATTATTTAATGAATTATTCAAAAACGAATATCTGTTAGAACTATTTCCAGACAATTAAGGTACAACTAATTAAAATTTTAAGTAATATACCAACAAAGGCTACTATTTTCCATATTTGAAGATACCAATTACATATTTCTGTTATAAATGAAATTAACTGTTTCTAAATAATTACCATTAAATAAATAATGAGAAAATCTTAAACATTCTAAAAAAATTGATAACTGTTTCTATATAAAAATATGATCATCAATTCAATTACATATTACGTAAAAAAACATGAAACATAATACCTACCTTATGTTACTTAAGTCAACAACCTGTACATAAAAGTGATGGTTAGTCGTAACATTTTTCAAAATCGTTATTAAATATCTCATACCTATTAATTAACATTCACATTCGTTATATTAAATAGATTTTGCTCTTCAGAAAAGATACTGCTAGTTTTTTGTTAGGCTAATAATTGTAGGATTAATAAATAACAAATATTAGTGTTTTAAATGAAACTCAATGTTTCTAGCTAATTCCACAATATAATGAAAAATGTTTAAAATTCTAAAAAATTGACAATTGTTTCGATAACTTATTATCATCGTCAGAATGACAGAAGTTACATTTCATTTGATGCCTACCTGATGTTTAGTAGTTATTTTTGGCTAGACCAAGAAGTGACCTACCTTGTGATTGCCTTAATATATGTTAATAGAAAAAATGTGATATTACAAATATTGAAGCTTAGATATTATTAGCCTTATGGTGATATCCTGGATATCATTTTTCCAATTAAGATCAGTATAACTGTGCAATGATATAGAAAACCAGGAAAACTATATCTGCTGATCTTTACAATTATCACTTAAGAAGACAGTTTATTAGTGGAGAACTCCCTAGATTTAACTGTTCATTGATAACTTCATATTGTGGGTTTCTTAAATGTCTTCTAATTTACAATTCTTCAACGAAATCCAGTTCTTGTTTCTTTTCACAAATATGCAGCACTTTGTGTTAGGTGTCAATGAATGATTGGTGTCAAGTAGATGTTTTGCGTAGAGGGATTTATCTGGTTGTTTTAATCTGTATGCTCGTAAGTGTTCACTGTATCGGATTTCAAGATTCTTAAAGTTGGGCCCCAAATAGACAGCATTACATTCTGGACATTTGAGTTTATATATACCTGACTTCTTTAATGGTGTTATTTTTGTTTTTACATTTAACAATTTTGTACTAACGTTACTTACTGTTTTAGAAGAAATTGTTGTATTCGTTGCTGAAGATATTATCTTTGAAATATTATTAGAAATATTTCCTGCATATTTGATGGTTTTATAAATTTTTATTTCATCAGTTTGTTTGATAAATAAGCTAATTAATAAAAAAGAGGAGAAAGTGGCATTACAACTAATATTTCCTAAACAAACTGAAGAAATAAAAACTTATAAAACCATCACATATGCAGGAAATATTTCTAATAATATTTCAAAGATAATATCTTCGGCAACGAATACAATAATTTCTTTTAAAACAGAAAGTTACGTTAGTACAAAATTGTTAAATGTAAAAACAAAAATACCACCATTAAAGAAGTCAGGTATATATAAACTCAAATCTCCAGAATGTAATGCTGTCTATTTGGGTCAAACCCTTAGGAATTTTGAAATCCGATACAGTGAACACTTACGAGCATACAGATTAAAACAACCAGATAAATCCCACTACGCAAAACATCTACTTGACACCAATCATTCATTGACACCTAACACAAAACTAGAAGTGCTGCATATTTGTGAAAAGAAACAAGAACTGAATTTCCTTAGAGAATTGGAAATTAGAAGACATTTAAGAAACCCACAATATGAAGTTGTCAATGAACAGTTAAATCTAGGGAGTTCTCCACAAATAAACTGCCCTCTTAAGTGATAATTGTAAAGATCAGCAGATATAGTTTTCCTGGTTTTCTATAAAATTGCAATGTTATACTGATCTTAATTGGAAAAATGATATCCAGGATATCACCATAGGGCTAATAACATCTAAGCTTCAATATTTGTAACATCACATCTTCTTCTTTTTTCTATTAACATATATTAAGCCAATCACAAGTTAGGTCACTTCTTGGTCTAGCCAAAAATAACTACTAAACATCAGGTAGGCATCAAATGAAATGTAACTTGTGTCATTCTGACGATGATATTGATTTATCGAAACAATTGTCAATTTTTTAGAATTTTTAACAATTTTTATTATATTGTGGTATTAACTAGAAACCGTGAGTTTCATTTAAAACACTAATATGAGTAGATTCCACGAAGTAAGGGTCGAGACAGTTAATTTAATTAAATAACAAACAACTAAACAAAAGCGTTATTCAATAAGTAGTATCCTATAATTGTCCAACCAAATGTACCTATTAAATAAAAAAATGTTTATTTACAGATCTAAAATGACGCAAAAATTTATCGTTTTTCTGGTAATAATGTATTTCAGTATTAATTCCATTTCAACGTATGGCAACTTCAATCCAAAAAGAAGTAAGTATTGATAAAAACACGACAATTCAATGTAAGGAAGTTCAGCAACTCCTCAATGCTTTCAAATATAGACAACCTGCATTACACTACGCAAATTATAAAATATACTAATTAGTATTTTCATTTTATATTTTAATGAACTCTTATGAATAATAAATAAAAAGCCACTATACATTCGAAAGTCAGTAACTAAATTGTTGAATGATTTAACCCAGAAAGTTTGTAAACTAATCATAAATAAACGGTTTTAAAGATTAAAACTAACTTTTTCTACGACCATAAAGAAAAATGTACATTTCAAGTGCGTGTTCGATTAAGAAACCTACCACGTTGTAGTACAGATTTTCATTTCCCTCGAGCTAGCTGTATCGAAATCTTTCATTTCCCACGAGTTTCATGAGCTACTAGACTGTCATTATATTATAATATATGATAGAGTCATGTTTGTTCACGTCTGACTAATAATTTGACATTTCACATCAGTGTTGACAAAACTCGTTTATAATTAGTATATTATACACCAAGTGACTAAAGTGACCCATTTAATCCACCTAAGGGATTACTGTCACTTTAGTCGACAGGTCTATACAATATTTTTTGTATATAGTTCTGGTAATTCTACATACATTTTTAATAAAAATAAATACTACTTATATAGGATGGACTTTTACTTAACTTGGCTGGGCATCGAGGAGGGACTTTTACGAAACCTGGCTGGGCATCGAGGACGGACTCCTAAAATGCTTGGATATGCATCGAGGATGTACGGTTTTAATTGTACTTTAAATCTCTTGGGATTTTAACTGTCACTTTATATCCCTTGAGTCTAAGAGTGACACTTCAATTTCTTGCATGTGAGAGTAAAGTGACCACTTTAGTCTTGGAATTGCAAAAAAAATTAATAATCGAAAATGGGTAGCGATAGTGAGGATGATTTGACATTGACATGCTGATCCTGATATGTAAACTAGCCATTGCTTTAAAAGGACATCGCTCACTATCCTGGTAGATGCAGTAGGTGATATTACTTCTTTAAACAGACACGATCATTGATAACTTTTTCCGCAGGTCAATTAAGTATAACGACTTTTTCTGCATAAAGTTTTTTTATTTCCCAGTTATGAAAATTTGAAAATTTTGATCGTTATTTGTTTCACGACGTAGGTAGGTACATGTACAAAAAGAAAAAAATATATGGTTCGTTCAGCGTTAAGAACCCGACTTAATAATTTCAGAGAAAAAAGTCTCTAAACCATGCAATAATGACGGCAAAAAAGTTAATAAATGTTATGAAAAATATTATAGATTTGTTTATGATTCAGATGGTTGTAGAAAAAGTATATTGTACAATTTGCATGAAATGACCCATTTCGCTATGCTCGCTACGCTCGTTCTACAAAATTTCATATACCTACTCGTTAGAAATGTTTGTCATCTCATGCTCATTGTACAATATACTATTTCTGCATCTGTGATATGCCCTGAACAATATTCTATCATAAAATTGTCACTTGTATATACTTCTGGGGATGTATCGTGCTAGCAAACCGAAATTTCTCCAAAAATAACCAAAAATGTAGTATATCTGGATTTATAGAACCCGCTGTACTCTAGTTAGCTGAAAATCAATAGGGTACATCTGTGAGACACCTTGAAAAATATCCAATTATAAAATTGGTCACTTGTATAGACTCCGGAGGCTGTATCGTGCTAACAACCCGAAATTTCTCCAAAAAGGGCCAAAAATGTGACAACTTCAGTTACCATAGCACCCGTTGTACTAGATGTATTGAGCTAAAAGTCAATACGGTTCATCTATAAGACGCCTTGAACCATATTCAATCATAAAACTGGTTAGTTGGATACACTATGGAGGCTGTATCGTACTAACAAACTGAAAATTCTCCAAAAATGACAAAAATTGGGTACTTCAAGTACCATAGTATTCGTTGTACTGGCTTCAGTGAGCTGAATATCTTTAGGGTTCATCTCCGAGACGCCTTAAAAAATATCCAATCATAAAATTGGTCACTTGTATACAGGGTGTCCCACGATGTTTTGACAGTCCAATTTCTCGAAAACTGTCCATATGACATGTATGAAATTTGGCAGATATAGACAATTGAAACTGTTGCTTATATGTATTATAAAATGACTTCCGTCTCTCCTGTCATTTCGGGTCACGTGACCCCAACATACTTTTTTTAAATGGGACAACCGGTATAATATTACAATTTTGGATATATCATTCAAAATCAAATACAACGATACCACACTTGTCACCATTGTATTGTGTAATAATGATAATCTGAGCTATTTAGTTTTACTAAATTTATTAAAGCAATATTTTGCTCCCAAAAATTTAGGTGGCTATGAAACAAATAACTATAGTAGCAACAACATAGGTTGTCATTCATTATTGTTAGGTGAAGTTTATTCAAGAACTGTCAATAATTATTAGTCATAATATTGTGGAGACACTGTAATAATAACTAAATAAGGCCATACATTTTTACTTACGATGAATATTTTGACATGCTACTTATTTATGGAGAATGCGCAAAAAACAAAACTCATGCTCAAGGTTTGTACACATAATCGGTTTTCTCTTAGAATATAGCAAATATACTTTTAACTACGTCGAACGAAAGCTAAGAACTGGTTCTTTTCCAAACGGTAAAAATCAAGTTCCTCGTCAAAAAACCGCTCAGACAGATGACAATGTGATAGATATTTTGGCTTATCGTCAGGTTAATTAACACACCTCAATACGATTCATTGAACAAGAATAACAAAGAAGTAGAAATTCAATACAAAGAGTATTAAAAAATCACAAAAACCATCCGTATAAAATGCGTTTAACACAAGGTTTAGTTCTTGCAGATCCTAAAAGGAGAATACATTTTATTGCTGAAATATTAGTACAAAGTATTGAAGACCCTTATTTTTTAGCAAAAATATTATGGAGTGATGAAAGTAGATTTCATAACAATGGTATTGTTAACCGCCATAATTATCATTATTCGTCGCAGGAGAATCCAAAGTGGATGCGCGAAACCAATTTTCAAACAATATGGAAATCAATGTTTGGTGCGGTTTATTTAATGGCCGGTTGATTGGTCCCTATTTTTATGAAGGAACATTAACGGGGTAAAGATATTTAGATTTTCTTCAAAATACTCAAATCTTTTAACAAGGTTTGAACAATGTGTCAATGTACATAGTCATCAATTTGAACATTCTCTGTAATGTTTTTAATTACTTGTACTTTTTAATTCACTATGTTACGTTTTTCAATCAAATAATTTATACAAATGATCATTTAATTGCCCCTACTATCATTACTGCACAATACAATGATGACAAGTGTGGTATCGTTGAATTTGTTTTTGAATGTTATATCCAAAATTGTGATATTACACCGGTTCTCCCATTTAAAAAGTTATGTTGGGGTCACGTGACCCGAAATGACGGGAAAAACGGAAGTCATTTTATAAGAAATATAAGCATCAGTTTCGACTGTTTATATCTGCCAAATTTCATACATGTCATACGAACATCGTGGGACACCCTGTATACTCCAGAGGCTCTATCGTGCTAACAAACTGAAATTTCTCCAAAAATTACAAAAATGTTGTACTTGAACTACTATAGCACCTGTCGTACGGGCTCTGGTAAGCTGAAAATCAATAGGTTTCATCTGTGAGATGTCCTAAACAATATTCAGTGACAAAGTTGGTGACTTGTTGCACTTTGGACGCTGTACCGTGCTAACAAACTGAAATTTCTCTAAAAATTACAAAAATGTCGTACATAAAGTACTATAGCACCTGTTATACGGGATCTGATGAGCTGAAAATCAATATGGTTCATCTATGATATGGCCTGAATAATATTCAGTCATAAAATTTGTGACTTGTTGTACCCCGGACGCTGTATCGTGCTAATAAACTGAAATTTCTCCAAAAATGACAAAAATGTCGTAATTAAAGTACTATAGTACCTGTTATACGGGCTCCGATGAGCTGAAAATCAATAGGGTTGGTTCATCTGTGAGATGTCCTGAATAATATTCAGTCATGAAATTGGTGACTTGTTGCACTCCGGACGCTGTATCGTGCTAACAAACTGAAATTTCTCAAAAAATGATAAAAATGTCGTACCAAGTACCATAGCACCCGTTGTACTGGCTCTGGTGAGCTGAAAATCAATAGGGTTCATCTGTGAGATGTCCTCAACAATATTCAATCCTAAAATCGTACTAACAAGACATGTAACGAAAAGTGGACGACGACGACATACACACAGGATTTTACTTTTCCGCCCAACCTTTCTATATGCGAGAAAAGTATTGGTTTACCACAAAAAAAGTTGGAATTTTGAAATTTTTTTTGAGTCATTTTCACGTTTTCCATCAACAACAACACGAAATAACGGTTTTTAGAAAAAAAATCCTGTGTATGTCGTCGTCGTTGTCGTCGGCCACTTTTCTTTACATGTCTTGTTAGCATGATACAGCCTCCGGTGTGCAATAAGTCAGCAATTTTATGATTGAATATTGTTAAGGACATGTCACAGATGTCCCTATTGATTTTCAGGTCACCAGAGCCAGTACAACGGGTGCTATGGTACTTGAAGTACATTTAGTAATTTTTTGAGAAATTTCAGTTTGTAAGCAAGATACAGCCTCCGGAGTTCAACAAGTCACGAATTTTATGATTGGATATTATTCAGAGCGTCTCAAAGATGAACCCTATTGATATTCAACTCAGTTAAGCCAGTACAACGGGTGCTATAGTACTTCAAGTACCAAATTTTCGTCATTTTTGGAGAATTTTCAGTTTGTTAGCACGATACAGCCTCCAGAGAGTATACGATTGATCAATTTTATGAATGAATATTGTTCAAGGTGTCTCACAGATGTACCCTACTGATTTTCAGTTGACTAGAGCGAGTACAGCGGGTCCTATAAATCCAGATATACTGAGTTTTTGGTTATTTTTGGAGAAATTTCGGTTTGTTAGCACGATACATCCCCCGAAGTGTATACAAGTAACAATTTTATGATAGCATATTGTTCAAGGCCACAGATGCGGAAAAGTTAGTTTTAATCCTTAAAACCGTTTATTTTTTTAAAAACCGTTTTTTCGTGTTGTTTTTGATGAAAATCGTAAAAATAACTCAAAAAATTTTCCCAAAATTCCAATTTTTTTTGGGGTAAACCAATACTTTTCTCGCAGATTAGGTAGGTTGGGCGGAAAAGTAACATGATATGTGTAATGTGGCTTGCATACGTTGCGCTGTTTTCTGAAATGTTTGTTTAAAAAAACTGTTTACAATATCATATATTTGCCGATTTAAACGTATTTTTAGAGTTCACAATTTTCTATCATTTAATTCAAATGGTTAAAGATTGATTAATTCCATATTAATGCTAATTCAATTTTTCAGAACCTAAAATAATGGGAGACTCAATACCATTGAAAATGCTTGATCCAAGGAGGGTTAAATTACAAAAGAAAATTGTTTTATATCATAATTTCTTCAGATCCAAGGTTGAACCTCCTGCAGCCAATATGTTGAGAATGGTGGGTTAGAAAAGCAATATTTTATTATGTAATACCTAAATGCCCAAATCAGAAAAAAGTTATTTGTTTTCTCGATATAAATTGAATAGCACATAAATAAAAAACAAATTGTCAACAGCAGAGTATTGCGAGATGAGTAAAACCATAGACATATAGAAATGGACCCAGCGTTCTTATTCAGTTGTGCAATGCCAATATACGGCCAATAGTTGTCTTTTTCTAGTATTCTGATTAGTCCACGTCACTGGTATGTGTTATTAGAGCACTAGTACGGAAAGTACTTTGCGCACGCGTGAGAATAAAGGTCACTTTCCATGGGAGTAGAGAGTGCGATATGTCTTACTTTCCTATGTGGTCGTAGGAAAATTTACTTTTCAAGTAGATAGAAAACACTTTAAGAAAAATATTTTCCAATGAAAAACGGTACATTTACTTGTTCATATGAATATTTCCTTATCACATTAGGAAAATCGAGATCTTTTCTTTATGATTTATAAGAAATATTTCTCATCCGAACAACTATCTGAAGATGAAAGTAATACAGTTATCTATGCTAATTCGAATTTTCTTATGTTTGTTGCCATTTAAAACTGAACTTTCAGTGCAAATAAAATTGTACTGAGGACGCACTCGGACAGTGCCGCTTGTAAATCGAATACGTGAAACTGGAAGAGTGCAAGTCTGAAAACCATAATCGAACACAAATTTTTAACTGAGTTCAGCCGGGACAGGTAAATCGAAAACGCTATAAGAGTCACCAGTGGCACATAAAAGAAGCTGTTGTTGTTATTTACATACATCATTATATATGACAACTGACAACCGATTTATAAGTTGATTGTTTTATTAGCATTGACGAAATGAATGAAAGTACATTGAAAAGTGTTGTAGTTATTTTAGTTTCCAGATCTTGGAATAGCAGTTCATCTGATAGTTCCGAGTATGAAATAATAAGCACGTTTTTCAGGTTAAGTTGTCATTTTTTGAACCACAAAATTTATCCACCACCTCGAAATAGCGGTGGAATGGTTTGCAAATTTGGTGGATGGAACAGTAATAAATGAACGCATCATTTCTTCAATCGGAAATCCACCAATGAATATAAAAACCCAGTTGGTGGATTGGTGTATCTACCGGTGAATAAAAAAACATTCCTAATAACACACTCTTTTTGACAGGCGACATTTGATTCCTGAACGGTGATAAGTTACAGAACATAGAAATATTCTCAACAATTATCTATATTCTGAGATCGGCAATATATTTGCTTAAATTTAAAAAAGGAAAACTGCTTTCTTTGAATGTTTTTTTTTCTTCTAGAAATATCATCATGGTGCCGCAAAAGCTGCTAAGAAATGGGCAGATGCCTGCAAATTTTTAATTCATGATAACGTAACTGGAAGATATATACAAAATTATGGATCATGTGGACAAAATATATTCGTATCAACCCAGAAAGTTCCATGGTGAGGTATAGTTCACGTAAGAGATATAGTGCAAACTTTAAAGTTTCGGCTTATCCTTTGATTTAAATACTGTCATAGTCCAGTCAATATTTTAATTTAAAATGCTTATTAGACGATATATTCATTTGACATGATAATTTCAACTAAAAATCGTTAAAATGTATTTAATCATTTTATAATTATCAAATACATCTTAAACATAACACCAGACAATTAACACTACCTTATATCTCGTTTTATTAACAAGAATTAGTAATATAGTTTCCATATAACTTATTAAATTTCATTTTGAGATAGGCATTTTTTCGAACTCGCAGGTGATCACCAGCGATAATCAACGCTCACTATTTAGTTGGTAGGCTAGCATCAAGATAGTGTGTAGAGTGTAAGTGATATGGGTAAAAGTAAACAAAATATTAATACCTTTCAGAGTCTTCCTCCGCAACATAACTTAAAGGGGATGTACCATTACATTTCGGCACTATATGTTTTGCGCGTACTATACCAATCATTTTGCGGAAAAAATTACAGTCAATAACTTTAATATCTCTTTATAGATTTAATTTTACAAAGAAATTATATTTGTTGCTTCTTATCGCAGGTTATTTGCTATCAAAACTTGGTGGTCGGAAAAAGATGTATTTAAATATGGTAGACGAAACAATCTCACCACTATAGGACATTACACTCAATTGGTTTGGGCCAATACTCACGAAGTTGGTTGCGGTGTTGCGCAATGCACCGTTAAACCAAATAAAATACCTTTCAATTCAAATACTTTTTATAATTACGTATGTAACTATTGTCCCATGTAAGTATACGAGAATAACATTTAGTAGGAAATTAATTATTAATAGAAAAATAATATAATACTAGTAAAGTGGAAAAATTTATTCCATGCCATTTGTTTATATTCGATATATTTTACATAGTTTTCAACATCCCAATGCATCCGTTTAACTTGTCTTTAGATCTAAAAATGAGCAATTACTTCTGAAGTCAACTATAAACCTGTTAAAAGTTGGCACTTTTGAAGACACAATCGTAGTCATTGCTTCCTTCGCATGAAATTTCAAACCATGTTTAATTGATGTTAGTATTGTTTGTATTTCTTCATAACCTGGTATAATTAACTGTAATCATCTTAAAAACAGTATTTACTTGGTTATGGTATGAAAAATAGTTAATTTCAAACATGTAGAGGTGTAAGTGCAGTCCCATCTCTACCTCAAGGTAAATATTGTTTTTATAATTTTATGCGATACGTCAGAATAATTCATAGATGTAGAGAAATTGACTGAGCGTTATCCTCACAAAGGAGACCAATCTCTAGAAAGAGACAAAGAGTATGTGCTACAAATACCTGTCTCTTTTCAGCAAGCCTGTATAATAACAAAGGCCAGTGACGTGGACCAATCCAAATACTAGAAGGAGACAATTACTGGCCGGACATCTTAGATTACCATGGATAAGCAGACGAACTACAAGTTATGTTGCCAACATAGCACAGACATATATTTATGAGTTCCACCTTCGTCAAATAAGTGATTGTACCAGTTATGTGTTGAATCTGTTTTTCGGGCAGATGTAATTGAAGAGAGAAAGATTGATAGGCGTTTGTTAAACTCAAAATGAGATGGACAACTTAAGTATAGAAACAGAACGTACGATGTTTCTAATACAATGCCTAATGAAAAAAATGGATGGATTGATTGGCGTTTCTAAACGCAGAGGGTGCTAGAAAAGTTAGGTATGTCTTGATGTGGTAACAAACGTACAATCATTTTTAAAACAATCTGCCTGTCCATGGTCCACTTTGCATTCAGTCGTCGTGGAGTATAGACGTGCATTTCGCGAACGGAATTAAATCGAAAGTGAATAGTAAATTGGGGCCAAAGTGTCTAGTGTGCGCAGCCCTAGACTAGTTTTTATAAATAGTGTACAATACAGACACATTACACGTAAATCAGTTTTGGGGCACAGCCCTAGTGCTTCTGTAAATAGTGAATTGAATTTATCGGTGCGCGGTCATACCATCGGTACGCAGGCGCAAAACTTAGTGTAATCTACGGTTCGCAGGCGCAAAACACAGTGTATAGTTAGTGAATAAGTGAAAGGACACATTAAAAACTGTAAGTTTTTGAAAAATTGTTTAGTTACTAGTTGTAAAAAGAACACGAAAATTTACATGAACATTGAAAACTTTAAGTTTAAATTTCTATTCTTTTTATTTTTTTATTTTTATGCCGGGAATTCCATACACTTTTTAAATTTAAAAATTAATGTACTAGGCACTTTTTAAACTCATTTTGAAATGACAGTGAAAATCTAATACTATCTCGCCATCGTAAAATATTAGTGTTAGACATTTTGGTGAATGGTGATCTCTATAAACTTTGTTTTCTGGGCGCCTTTTATTACGTCTATTTCTGCATTACTGCGGTAAAAATTACATTATACACTGAAATATACATAACAAACAGACAACACTTTAACTAACAAACGAGACATGGAAACTGATAAAGATACCGGACAAGACATACAAAACACAGACAAGACGGAAGAAAACGCAACAAAACCAAGGTTCAGCTTACCGAGGACCCCGCCACACAGGTTGAGAGTATCCAGCGACAGTAGGGCCTATCAAGCAAAACATAAAGAGGACGTTAGAAAATTAGAGGAAGAAATATACGAAAACAAGAAAAGAGAAAGACTAGCGGAAAATGAAATGGATATTCAGACGGAAGAAAACCAACACAAAAAGACAAAATAAAGAAACCAGCAACCGACTTAAAAAGACTGATAACAGAAGTTATCACAAACACGCAATTAATAAAAACGGAAATTAAAGATGCCTGCTCAAGAACTACTCCAGCTAGCAACAACAAATTAGCCTTCAATAAGACGGAACAAAAGATAGTTTTCGAAAATACAGAAAAACTCACAAACTACATACTAGAGCTTGTAGGACACCTGGCAATAAAAGAAAATGAACTGTCAGAAGCCAGAGAAGTAAGGACACAACAACAACAACAGAATTACGAGACGGAAACCATACAAACCTTGAATACGAAGATTGAAGAATTGAGAAGCTTACTAAAAGAGGCAAAACAACAAGATAAATTAGAAAACGTAAGGGAATCACAACTCGAGCAAAGGAGCACAACAAACATTCAATACGAAACAAACTACCCACCCTTGCAGCCACAAATAAGAACTTATGCGCAACAAGCAGCTTCAGAAATACAAATAAGACCCGAAGAAAGACCCCAATGGAAAACCCCGGAAACAAAAAGGAAATTCGAGACATTGATAAGACTCCAGGAGGGCGAGTACAACCAAGCACAGACAAAGACAATGCTAGAATTAAAAAAGGTCATTAAACCATCAGACATGGAAAGAGCCCAAATAAGGAAAACTAGAACTGCAATCATTATGGCAACAGAATCAGAAGAAAAACACAAGGAACTCTTAAATAAGACAAAACAAATTGACAAACTAGAATCTACAGATGCCACAAAGATAAATGTCCCAGCGTTGATACTCACAGGAATGCCCAAAGATACTACGATTGAAGAGATAATAGAAGAAATCTGCTATGAAAACGAGGATCTACATCAACAATACAATAGAGAAATTAAGGAAATAAAAATATTGGCAAAAAGACCGTGCCGTAATCCATGGAAAGCCAACATTATACTACAAGCACCAACAGAACTAGCAAAGACGATATTAAAAAAGGGACACATCTCATACGACTTAACAAGAATATATGTGGAGAAACACCTTTCGGTCGCACTATGTTTCAAATGCTGTCGGTATGGTCATGTTATAAAGTACTGTAAAGAGGAAACACCTACGTGTTACAAATGTGGACAAAAACACGATGGAAATACATGCCAAACAACGGTACTTAATTGCATAAACTGTGAAATCACGCGTAAGGAACCAAGAGGACACCAAGCGAGGGATACCAGATGTCCTATATATCAAAAGAAACTGGAAGATCTAAGGAGACAAACAAACTATCAATAAAAAGAAAAACACAAGCACAAAAAGGAAAAGAAAAAACACAAAGCCAGCTTACAACATACAAAATGAGAATAATACAACACAACGTCGGAAGAGGGAGAGCAGCGACGGACCAACTGCTAGAAACAATAAAAACCTTAAAAATAGACCTGCACTAATTCAAGAACCATACCACACAATTAAGGACACAACAACACATACAGTACTAAAATTTAACGACATATCAAAATCAATTGTGCTTCTTAAACGCGACCTGACAAAAACCACCACAATACTGGGACAATTAACGAACGAAAACGTACTAACAATACAGATGGACACTAAAAAAGGGAAAGTAACAATAAAACAGGTTGACAAAGGGTCGGCAGGCCACTTTGATGTGGCAATTCTTTCCTGTCCATGGTCCATGTCCAGTTGCTATCAATACACGGTTGAATACGGACGTATTTGCGAATCACGCGTATCGAAAGTGTTAAAATACTAAAGGTGAGTGAAAAGGGCCCCATTCAAGTGTCGTGTGTGCCAAGGCCTAAACAAGTTTTTGTATCGATGACCAACGGAGTACCTCGTCCAGCGGAGCACCCTGGGCCACAGGTAACTTTTCAATAGTAACCGACCTTAAAAAGTTTTTTTTCCTTTTTTTTATATTATTGACTTCTATACACTTTTAATAATAATAATAATAATAATAAACGGACACAAAGTGCCAAGTATTTTTATCAAGTTTTAGTTTCCTATACACTTTTAAACGACTTTTAAGTATATAACGTACACGAAGTGCCCTATATTCTATAATATGTCATAGTTACAGTTTATAGTTAGGTTTAAGTATTGTATATATATATTTGCATATATATATCTGTATATTTCTACATACACACGCCAAAGACACTTACACAATATAAAGGCAGGGAAACGAACTCGTAAATATGGAAGGAACATCGGGCACAGGGCAGGATATTGCGAAGAGCATCGAGAAGAGTGAAGAAACAGCCTTCAAACCTAGGTTCAGCCTAACAAAAAACTAACCTAACCTAACCCCCTCACAGATCAAGATCGTCAAGTAACAGTCGGGCATACGCAGTCATCCACAATGAGGAAGTGGCAAAACTTGAGGAGGAAATAATAGAACAAAAGAAAAGGCAGAGGCAAGAAGAGATGGAAATAGACGTACAAGTAGAGGAAACTGCTCATAAAAAGAATAATCCAGATAGCAGCAACGTCAAAACAAATAGGGACGTCAAGGATTTGATTCGGGAAGTAGCTACTAATACGCAAAGAATCAAAAAAGAAATCACAATTGCAGTCACAAAAACTACCACGGCTGGAAGAGACAAGATTTCTTTAAATAAAGCTGAACAACGTACAGTTTTAAATAATACTGAAGAACTGTCAGGCTATATATTAGAACTGGTGGCGCATTTGGCTATAAAAGAAAACGAGCTGTCGGAACTAAACGAAAAATATAAGAATATGAATAAACAACAGGACAAGAAGGAAATAAGCGGAGTACAAATACTGAACGATAGAATAGAATCGTTAACCAAAAAAATCGAGGGCATGGCATACAAGAAGACGGAAACATTACAGACTACCGAAAACCGGCGAATAGAAATCAACTAGCCTGCAGTACAATCTGAGCTACCCACCCCTGGAGCCACCGACAAGATCATACGCAGAATTGACCGCAAAAAAAACCGGAAAACAAAACTGACACCAAACCACAATGGACTACGCCAACACGCAAAAAACAATACGAGATCTTGATAACCTTGAAGGAGGGAGCGGATAGCGACACTAAAGCAAATACGATGGCAGAGCTTAATAAGATCATTAAACCGACGGAGATGGAAGGAGCTTATATACGGCGCACTAGAACCGGTATTTTAGTGTCTACTGAGTCCAAGGACAAACACCGGGACATCCTTAGCAGGGCACAGAAGACCAATAAACTCGAAATGAAGGATGCAACAAAATCAAGCGAACCGGCCATTGTACTAACAGGCATGCCGAAGGATACGACACTGGAAGAAAATAAAGCTTTCAAGAAAAAATCGAACAAACACAGTACTACACCTAATACACAAATCATCACAAAAACCTAAAAAACAACACAAGAAAACACAAAGTTGGTGGACAGCTGAACTCACAACACAAAGACACGTCACGAGCACATTAAGAAAGAAATTTCAACAACAAAGAGATCCTATTAACAGACAACGAGATCTAATAAACTATAAATTACAACAAAGACACTACAAAAACTTAATCAAACAGGCAAAACAAACTTCAATAAGACAATACTTCACTAACACCGAACCTGACAACCCTTGGAATGTAGCTTATAAAATCATCACACAGACACCACACAACATAAAACAATTATGCCAAGACTTTTTGAAGAACAGACAAATCACTACAGAAGACGTGACGAACACTACACAAAGGGTTGCCCGCAAGGCTCCAGCCTCGGTCCGACACTGTGGAAGCTGCTTATGGAGGATTGGTTCACAGCCATACACATGACAAGACATACGACGGACGATGACGTAGTACACGCTTTTGCAGATGATCAGATCCTAGCCATTACAGGTCAAAGTTCAAAAATTATAGAAACCAAGTGGACTGGGATCTGGGCAGCCTGCGAGGCCTGGGCTAAACGCAACAAACTGACCTATAACAACGACAAGACGGGGTCAATGTTCATCCCATACAAGCGGACTGGGCCACCAAGAATCAAGATACACAATACACCCATACACATCACTGACACCTTACAGTACCTTACAATAGATAGCGGGCTCTTATGGCTGGAACATGTCAAAGCCAACAGACCAAAAACTTCAGACATAGGACATAAACTATTCATAATATCAGGAAGGGACTGGGGACGCAAGCTACTAACACTAAAACACATATACGAGGAGGCGGTGAAGCCCATGCTGTTATATGGAGCGGAGGTTTGGGGAGGAAGAGCCAATGACTCGCGCATTCAGAAACAACTGGCTGCGTCGGAGAGGCCTTTCCTCCTTGCAATAGCAAAGGCCTACAAGACGGCACCAAACTCAGCCCTACATGTATTGGCCGGGGTGACACCGCTCGCCGTAGACGCGAAAACTATACACAAAACATACACTTACAAAAGACATGAACTACACATTACAAACATTTTCACCAAACACCTACCACACCCAACAAATAGAACAATCAAACTATTAAACACACAAGAACCAACAACAACACAAATATACACAGACGCAAGCGACGAAGACGGGGACAAAACAATAGGGGTCTACATTAAAACACAGGGAGAAACAATAAAAAAGAAATACAAAATATACACAACACTACACATAAACAAACTTGAAATAATAGCACTCATGACAGGCACCGACTTAGTACTCAACAGCATACACAAACATAGAAACACAAACATAACATTCAACACAGATTCAGACAACGCTCTTCAAGCTTCAGAAAACGACAACAGCCGAGATATAAATATAATAAAAATTAAAAAAAACCTTGAGCTTCTGAAAACTCAAAATGTGTTATGCAATATAGCGAAACAGCCCAGGGCCAGTGCAGGTATCAAAGAAGCACACAAACTCGCAACACTAGCACACGACGATCCAGAACACACTATCACAATCATTACAAAAACAGACATAGACAGACAAAAAGACAAAGACAAAATGACAACATGGCAAAACAGGTGGGACAGGGACACAAAGGGTAGGAAAACATACTATTTAATAAAAACAGTTAGAAGGACAAATCCATCGCTAACTTGGAAGACTACACAACTAGTAACGGGACACGGACACATGAACGATTACTACCTACGCTTCAACCTTAGACAGACAAATGGACACTGCACACATTGCAACACACGAGAAGACCAAAAACACATAATACACGACTGCACACTACCTCAGAGACACAACGCCAGCCAACTATTGACGAACAGACTAGTTACGAAACAAATGACATACCCCCCGGAGGATATCGATCTGAATGACCGAGAGGTCGTCAGTTGGATAAACCAATGGGGGGATGACATGATACTCGACGATGACGCAGACAACTAATACACACATACACGACTCAACATTTGGTCCCTGCATTGGCTCTTGGCCAAAGCTTAGTATTAAACGACAATGCTACTTAAAGTATTTGAAGTAGTATTAAAATAGAAACACCAGCCAACAAACGACTTATTACGTATTCAATAAGACAGGGTCTTCTTTTCTTGCGACATTTTTGGAGTGTGGATGTTGGGATGGGTTCTCCTTGACAAGTGGGACGGTAGATAGTGGATAGTTACTAGCCATATGCCACAAGGTGGGTGGGCTGTTGTCCGCGAGACTTGGCTCTCATTGATTGATTTGGGGTCAAGCTGAGTGGGTGACAAATCTTCTCTTCTCTCCATGGTAATATACTAAGCGATATATTAGCATTGTCTCTCTCATACTTTTCGGTTTGTAGTTACTGCACACTAAATTCGGAAACGCGTAGTCGATTCTCTATGTCTATGGAAAAATTGAACTTTGGGTTTGCAGTTCGATGTAGAGATGGAGCGGATAACAATTACTGTAATAATAGCACCGGGTGTCTCATAATATTCTGACTCTTTTTAAGAGCTTATATCTTCGAAACAGTTCTAGTTAATAAGATGCGGTTTTCACAGTTAGGTTTAAAATTACCGTAAGTTTTGTTGTGACACATTTATATAAATGGCCTACTTCCGGTTTACCCGCTAGAAAAGTGGCGTATTTTCAGAATACAGTAGATGTAATTTTTTAAAAAGGACACCCTGTATATTTAGCAATTTCTTAAAATACGCATTTTTTTACTTTATAACGGTACCTTAAAGTTTAAAATCGGTGCACAGAAAGCGAAGTTAGATAATTTTAACTGGGATACTGTAATGATTCAGATATCTTATTAATATTAGTGTTTTAAATGAAACTCACTGTTTCTAGATGATTCCACAATATAATGAAAATTCTTGAAAATTCTGAAAAATTGACAAATGTTTCGATAAATCAATATCATCGTCAGAATGACAGAAGTTACATTTCATTTGATGCCTACCTGATGTTTAGTAGTTATTTTTGGCTAGACCAAGAAGTGACCTAGCTTGTGATTGACTTAATATATGTTAATAGAAAAAAAAGTTAGGTTACTTCTTGGTCTAGCCAAAAATAACTACTAAACATCAGGTAGGCATCAAATGAAATGGAACTTCTGTCATTCTGACGATGATATTGATTTATCGAAACAATTGTCAATTTTTTAGAATTTTCAACAATTTTCATTATATTGGGGAATTAGCTAGAAACAGAGAGTTTCATTTAAAATACTAATATGAGTAGATTCCACGAAGTAAGGGTCGAGACAGTTACCTATTATCTTATTAATACATAATAATCAAAGAGGCGTTAATATGTCACATCACAAAGATATTGCGATCATTGACAAAACGTCACATTGTGTTTTATATTCAATAAAATTGAAGTGTTTAATCTCTCAAAACGCAGTATACAGCACAAGACAAATCTCAAACAATATTTTTATATGCCCAAACTCAATTCTATGTTCAGACTAGAAGACGATTTAGAAGACAGTTCAATAAAAATCCTCCTGCTACAAAGGGGATAGGCAAATTCCCTCCCAAGAAAAAAGGGGTCAAAAATAACGGGTAAATTCGGTCCGTAATTTTGTTTTTACTTGAAACTGTATAGGTAAATTCGGTCCCGGGTAAAATATTTTAAGATTGGACCAGTGCAATAAAACTGTAATATTGAATAATTTTAGTTTTATTAAATTAAATAAAAATATTTACATTGTTGACAAAGTTCACATAAACGGAATTGATATGTCTATATATTGTTTATACCTATAAAAATATAACATATTACATACAATTATATATTTAATAATATTAAGAAACCAAATTCTCGAAAATTACGAAATAGGCTACAAGACACAGGTACATAATATTGTATACCTAATAATTAAACGCCACAGTGAAATGAGACACGTTTAATAAAATGCAAACGACTGATTTCGTTATTCGTATATGATTCAATCATTTTTGTAATACATTTTTGACGGTTTTTAACTTTACTATCGGTAATTTTAGTATTCAAATGTACACTTTGTAATTTTACATAAGTTTCGATTTGAAACTCTAAGTTTATTAATAAAAACAAAAATGTTTGGATGAGACTTGTAAAACGAATCGTTAAATTGTCTATGGAAAGATTCGCATGTATTCGTAGTCCGTGTAAGTTCTGCTGAGTTTGTAGCCCAAAGTGAAGGGGGGAATAGTGACTCCTCAGATATGTAATTATCTATCAAATAATCGGAATACATTTGAATCTTTTCATCGTCTGGTGCTATTGAGAGCAGATCGAATACAAAACAATCGCTGATTTCTACAGGATTTAAGAAAGTTAGGGCAAAAGTAATTTTTAGCCATCGCCCCGCATCGGAACATTCATCTTTGTAGGCAGATATTAAACCAATTTGCTGAATTTTTCTATACCATACCTGCAAACGATGAAATCGACATCCGATTATTTGAGCTAATGGCCAAACTTGTTCTACAGCCTTATGGATACCTTTTTCAAAATCGATTACAATTTCAGAAATATCTAATCTAACACTATTTTTGATGCAGATCTCTGTTACAATATTAAATAATTTTTGGTACGTTTCACTCCGTTTGTTGGGTAATAGAGAAAAAATCAGAGGAATATAGTGGCCGTTATAATACCCGTGTATCGTAAAAAACTGACAAAAAAATTGTTGGCAGTAATTAAATGTTCGATCTAAATATATTTGTGTGACTTTTCTGATAAATTGAATATTTGATTTACAAGAAAAGACGGCGATTTGATGAGCTGCATCATTAAAAAGTAAAAAATGTTCACCTCTGGATGTTTCAATGTTGATATTCGCCAGTGTGTCGAAAGTTTGTTGAATACTTGTTGGCAATTGTGGAAGCAGTTTTCGACGAGCATTGTACAAATTCTTCCTTATTAACGCAACGTCTGACGTATTTATCGTTGAAGGCAGATTTTATTGAAGCTCCCGGCGGATGATTTTTGCAGGCTTCTCCGATAAATCATCAATAGCCTTTCTTTTAAAAGAAGTGCTTACAATTTGGCGGTTCAACTGTTCTGCATTTGCATTATGGCAATGATTCTTTACATGCTTTGTAACAGTTACATTGTCCACTTCACCCATACTAAGCAAATAAGATCTACACTTTTTATTTATACACGTCCACCGCTTTTCGCCACTTTTTAAAAATTTTTGAAAACTATACTTATAGTTATTTAGAACTACTATACGCTTTCCTTTTTCACTCAAAATAATATTAAGATCCATGGTGCCAGACTACAATGAATACTTGAATCGACTAATATGTAACCTGGGGAAACATACGCAACTAAATGGTACATATTTCAATCCATTTCATGTATTTATATTATTCATTTACCTACTACTACCTACTATTTTCGGAAAAGCCCATACTTACCATCATTACTTAATTCTACGAAAGAGATTAAGCTCCTCAGTATCGTAAAACTCTGGTTGGGAGGGAATTAACCTACCGATAGAAGGGTATAAAATTTTTAATTTAATCTGCTACCTGCTGGGACCGAATTTACCATGCCCCGCTACAAATACCATTAAAACATTGTTAACGAAATATAGGAATACTGCTGCTATATCTAAAAAAAGGAGAACTGTAAATGGAAATAATCTGTTTAGGAGCTTGTACAAAGAAATCCCAAAAAAATTTCTGTGCACCGATTTTAAACTTTAAGGTGCCGTTATAAAGTAAAAATATGAGTCTTTTAAGAAATTCCTAAATATACAGGGTGCCCATTTAAAAAATTACATCTACTGTAATCTGAAAATACGCCACTTTTCTAGCGGGTAAACCAGAAGTAGGCCATATATATAAATGTGTCACAACAAAACTTACGGTAATTTTAAACCTAACTGTGAAAACCGCATCTTATTATCTAGAACCGTTTCGAATATATAAGCTCTTGAAAGTAGTCAGAGTATAATGAGACACTCGGTATTTAATAACGAACTTTATCGAGGTCGTTTTCTATTCAAATTAGAGTTATTTTCAAATATGAAATTCTTTTCTAGTGGAAACTATCCCGGTAGGCTTGGTCGGCCGTATATCAAAGGTACTCCTTGCAGTTTATGTAAAAAACAGTGCCTAAAGAAGCTTTGTAGGAGTACTTGTAATGCTGCTGACCAATTTACGGACTGTAGACAGCTGTATAAAGCATTTCCCACTTGGTTATGTAACACTTACAATACAACCGAAGGACTAGAAAGAAGAAAAAGCTGTTTAGCAACTTGTACTTGTAAGCGTAATATAAACCATTGAAGATACTCTTTTTTTTTGAAAATCATCCATTCCTCTAATAAAATTAACTGAGTAAAGGGCAAGTTGCAATAAATAAAATTTATTCAGAAAAGCATAAATGTGTAATCAAGGTATTGCATAAAAAGTAATAAAGTATTGAGACTTTTATATTCAACAATTTATTCTAACATAATATAACTTAAATTGTAGAAATACAAAAAAAAGATTATATTCAATTATCCGAGAAGAAAATTCACTTATTTAACCCTTAACTACTACCACCCTAAAATTATTTCGTAAACACTATGAGTGGGTCACAGAGACCCAGTTTTTTTTTACTCATAAAAAACAATAAAAAATAATATTTTGACATTTATTTATAAACACATAAATGGAAACGAAACTAAAAAACCATAGCTATTAATAAAAAAAATTTAGGCGCAGTTTGGGCACAAAGTTTTGCACACTCTATACACACTGGAATATTACACATTTGACAGTAGGTGCTGGTTTTCCTGTCTTTTTTGACGGGACAAATTGCACATCTTTTTCTTTTAGAGGCTCCCACTCTTTGTTGAGGTGCTGGGGGTGGTGGAAGTGTATCTCCTATCAAATTAAAAATTAAAGTTTTCAAACCGCGTGGCAACGAAGTTTGATACCTTTTTGCATATGCGGTATACATAAATTACGTCCAAGTTGTTTTAAAAAATTGTACCTCCAAATTTCTTTACCACCTGAGGCAAATTGATAAATTACTCTACTATTTATCCCTCCAATGTTCAAAAGAGCTTGAAAAATGGTCATTGGCCATCTTCGACTTCTACGCGAAGTTGTGTAATTGGCACATTTTTGATCAAGCGCATCCACTCCCGCTTTAGTACTATTGTAAAATAGTATTATATCTGGTTTTTTTGGTTTGTGCGTCCACTTTATCATCATGGTGGGTACTTGAAATAAGAATAAGAGATTTATTTTTTTTTTGGGTACGTATGATACTATTGTCTCCTGAGCAATAAACCCAAAAATGGATGACTCTGCTTTTCTCTTGGAAGATGGCATAAATTCCAAAGGAATAAATGTTTTTTTTCACTGTCCCAACAAATGTCAACTTTAATTTCTCTCATTAGTTCAACTAAGGAGTACCAGTTATCGGCTGTTATGTTTCGAGAAGTATTTTTTATTGGTTTCACCAAACGAAGAACTACTTGGGTTGGATTAGAAAAGTTGTTTGTTTTTTTTCTCTGTAGGATCTTTTCCAGCGTAAATTTCAGCATTTAGCATATAATTTGTTTGACAATCTGCAAGAATTTGTACCTTTATGCCGTACTTTGCGGGTTTTTTGGGTATGAACATTCGAAATCCACAACGGCCTCTAAAAGGTACTAACATTTCATCTACGGTCATGCTATCACCAGGTGTATAGTTTTGCTTTGAATTAGTGACAAATCTATCAAACATTTCAGAAATTGGTGCTAGTTTATTTCCTTTTCTTCTATCCGCTCGAGTAGTCTCGTCATCGAAACGAATGCAGCATAAAAGAAATGAAAATCTGGCTAGTGGCATAGTAGCTCTAAATCATTGGTTCCCAACGGGGGCGATACCGCCCCCCTATGGGCTCTGCAGCCTTTTTGGGGGGTGGTAGCGGATTCAGAAACAAATAATAAGCAGTCAAGAGGAATGGTGAAATAAAAATGATTTAATAAGGGTTAATAAGCAGTTTTGAATTAGCATTAATAATAATACTAATAATTATAATAATTTCTTTTATATCAGAATAGAAGTATATGACTTGTCCTTGCACGTTGATAAGCGAACGCGCGATGTTCTTACAAAATAACATGTTTCGACATGTTCCGCACACAGACAAGTTGAATCATGCACGAAATGAAACGTATAAAAGCAACAGCTCTACGAGTTTTTTGTTAGTTAGTTGTATGTTCTTGGCCGCGATATATAGTCGTGAATCATAAGCTCTGCCGTAGTAAATAATCGTGAGTGGTGTGTCATTTTATAAACATTACTATCTATAAATCTATTGAGAATTTAATTTTTGTATGAAAATGGCTGAATCTACTTCTAAATTAAAAAGAAATGCCGTCAATACAGTATTGAATATTTAAAATATGGATTTGTGGAATCTTCTACAAACAAATCATTACCTATGTGTTTAATTCGCCGAAAAGTTTTTTCAAATGAAGCTATGAAACCTTCTAGGCTACAAGAGCATTTACATCAAATGCATCCTGATAAGAAGAACAAACATATATTATATTTTCAAGAACTCGAAAAACAATATTTAAAACAGCCAACTATATCAAACCTTTTTGCATCGTCTTCTAAACGAGACGATGATGGGCTACGAGCCTCATAGAACGTTTCATTGTTAATCGCAAAGTCAGGAAAACCACACACCATTGGCGAGGAATTAATTTTGCCGGCAGTCGAAGAGATATTAAAAACTGTTCTCCATCATAAGACACCATTTGATATCATTTAAAAAATTCCTCTCAGTAATAATTCAGTGCAAAGAGGAATAGATGAAATGGCAAATGACGTTGAAATATCATTATGCGATTACCTAAAGACTTGCAAATTTTCCATTCAACTCGATGAATCAACTCTACCAAGTAACGAAGCTCTACTCTTATCATACGTACGGTTTATAAAAGAATAAAAAATTCATCAAGAGTTATTATTTGCTAAGAATTTGGAATCTGATACAAAAGGACATTCTATATTTGATATCATGCAAGAATTTTTTCAAGAGAAAGAAATTCCTATTAGCAATATTTTGTCTGCTGCTACTGATAGTGCTCCAGCAATAACCGGGCGTCATAAGGATTTTATAGCACATTTGAGAAAAGCAGTGCCAAATGTACTCGCTGTACATTGTATTATTCACCGTTAGCATTTGGTTGCAAAAAAATTAAATGAACGTCTGCATGCGTCCCTGAATAACGTTATTAAAGCAATTAATATCATTAGAAGCAATTCATTGAATGACCGTTTGTTTCATAAGCTTTGCAATAAAAATGATGAAGACTACAATCGCTTGCTGCTGCACACAGAAGTACGTTGGCTCTCTAAAGGTGTTTGTCTGAATCGTTTTCTCAATCTATTTGACTCAGTGTTGGAATTTCTTGAAGAAAACGAACAATTGCGCGAAAACCTGATTACGTCAAAAAATGACATCGCTTATTTGACGGACCTGTTTAAAGTATTTAATCAAATTAATCTACAATTGCAAGGTGATGATTTAAATTTAATTAAAACTAAAAACGTCATAGCTGCTTTTGCAGGAAAACTTCTTATATTCAAAAGAAATTTTGGTAGAGGCGAGTTCAACCATTTTCCCACATTATCAACAGTGTCTGCAAAACCGGAAGATTTACTTACTTACTGCCACCACTTGGAAGTTCTTCATGTTGATTTTACAGAGCGTTTCCAAGATATTTTAAACATAGAAATACCAAGTTGGGTTATAGATACTTTCGCAAACACAGATACTGAAAGCTCGTCAAATTTGGAAGAGGAGCTATTAGAACTCACAACTAACGAAGAACTGAAGGTAAAATTCAAACATGGATATCAAGAGTTCTGGCTTCAAAAACCAATACTAGTTCTCTATCCTGGATTGTGGACAATAGTACAGAAGTTGTTAATTGCATTTCCTTTGTCCTATATGGCTGAGCGTGCATTCAGTGCAGTAACTGATTTGCTGTCAAAGAAGAGGAACAGACTACACATCACTGAACGTGGCGATCTGCGATTGATGTTAACGAAATTGGAACCCGATATTAATAAACTGGTAACACTCCACCAGCCTCAACCGTCTCATTGATTTTTTCTTTATTATTAATTTTGTATTTCTTATTGTATTACATTTCTCATTCCTATTGTGATTGTATTTCTTATTGATTCTGTGTTTATATTTAAAAGTTTATTAAACAATTTTATTGTACATTTGGTAGTCGTTTAATAAATTTCTACTTCATCGTTCCTCTAAAATAAAATTTAGACATTAACTCAAATTAAAGCTAAATACAGATCAATTGGGACGGTACAGATGATATTCAAATAAAATGAACTACTTTGGGCTAACCAGCGACTGGGGGGGGGGGTGAAATTTTTGTTCTCTTCTATAGGGGGCGGTGATCCAGAAAAGGTTAAGAACCACTACTCTAAATAGATCCCTTCCTGTACCATCCGTAGCCCATAGACTTTTTAAGTCCTCATGGCCTGACTTGAACAAACCTTGAAGGTAAAGGAGACCAATAAACGCTTCAATTTCCAAATTATCTGTATTTTTGATAAATGTTGGAAAAAATGATCGGCGCGCATTTTTCTTTCTTTTGCATCGACTGTATTTAGCAGCGACTATGTCAATACGTTGATTCGTGAATTGCACAATACTTTATATCATTGAGTCATCAAAAAGTAATCTCCAACTTTCTAGGAGGATGTTCACGTGCTAAACCTTTGACGCCTGCTAAAAATTTAATCAAATTGTTTGAGAGTGTTTTACCTTTTTTGTAGGTGTCTTTGACCATTTAATTTTATCTTTTTTACCATACCAATAATTTTTTCTTGTTTGTTCATTTTCTGGCGCTATATCTTCTCTTTGGGATTCATCAATTTGTTCATTATTTTCAACCACCGTATCATTCTCAACAGAATCGTCACTCTATAATTTCATTATTGTCAGGTTCCCACTCTTCTTCACTATCGGTGTAATGATCGCTTTGTATTTTTTCATCTTCTTCTTTGTCGCTTTCATCTCCACAGTCCAGAATATTTTCAGAAGCATCTAGTTTATCACTGCTTGAAAGAGGTATATTTTCATTATTTTCTTGAGGGTTGTCATCATCTAGCCAAAATTCGTCACTTTCAGCCAATTCTACGAGTTCCTTTTCAGTAAGAGGACGGTTATTCATTTTTCTAAAAAATAAAGTAGTTATTAGGAAATACAGTTATATTTAGCGAATACTATTTTGTAGGGAACATTTACCTACCTGACTCAAATATAACTTTTACACTATAACTGGGTCACTCTGACCCAATATGATCGTTCTAACAGATTTGCGATAATTAATTTAAACTAAAATCGCCGCCGCATGCGTTTTCTCTGGCGGCTACCTAGAGCATACTGAGAAGCCCAAGCAATAGAATCTCCGTAGAATGGCGCACTGACAAATTACCAATTGCGCATGGGTCAATGTGATCCAGTGGTAGTAGTTAAGGGTTAATTAATGTGATCAATGAAACAAAACAAAAGGTGTTTACAAGATCATTCTATGTCCATGGTTTTAATGCATTGACATTATATCCATGGACTGCGTTTGGCCAACACTTGTCCATGTACCGGTTGTTGTCAACATGGTTATGCAACCACCAATTCGCATTATTGGCAAAATTCATATTACCTCTATACGAAAAGTGTGGCAAATTGAATGTAAAATGTAAAGAAAGTTTCCATATAGTATAGTTTCTTTGGATTATGGACAATTATTAATTAATTTGATTGTAATAAGGCATTTAAACATAACTACAAGTTTTATTAATGTTTTATTATATTTGGTAGGTACTTATATTAATTTATAGTATTTATATGCCACGATAGATTTCCTGACAGAAATGTCACTAAAGGTAGGTTTCTAGAAATATTTATGTCGTACATAAACTATGCAAGTATAAATCGTTTTTAGAAACTATGGGTATATCCGTCAAATTTACTACCACATTGAAAACTCAAAATTGATAAAAAGCGTAGAAAATAAGTAATAAATTATTATGGTGCACGATTATTTTATCACCAATGCCGGAAAGAAAATGTGTACATTATTCAACTAGCTTCATCTACTTTGACTCGTGAGCAGCTACTTTTAAATACTACTTACTGACGGTAGTGCGGCTGGTGCCTGCAAAATGAATTATAAATGAACTCGTGTCATGAATTTCAATGAAAATGTCAGAAGATATATTGGGTGTGAACTAAGTATTTGCGACTAATAACGCTACTCTACGATTTCAAATAAAAATGAAAAAAAAATATTGAAATTTGAATTCTTGTGATAGAGAGTGTGGTAGGCTAGAGCCCATGGCAAACAAAAATATGTTGCGCTGTTGTCACGAGGGAAAACTTTATAAGTAGAGTAGTTAAAGAGAAACGCAAAGTACTGTCAAAGTGTACTCTTTCAAATAATGTTCTCCTAATCGGATACCGCTTATTAAAAAATCAAAGATATTTGGAAATATATATTTTAAACTGCAGTGATGATGCTTTCAAAATAGAAAATATAATGTAAAATGTATGTATAATGAAAATTAATTGGTCTCCATGTAGGTTTAGTTGTTTGGAAAACATGTGATGCAACACACATACACAAATTGCGTTACCCCAGAATTTCGAACTCGATTTAGTACCGGATCGCTTATTCTTCTTCTGTTTAAAAGGCATCAAACAAACAGAAGCACATTTTCTACTATAAAATAATATACCAAACTACTAAAAAGTCGGCGAGGGTGAAATCTGTTTGAAGTTGGTTGTGGATATTGATGTCAATCGTCAAATTCTTCTAGTCGACTTTCACTTTGTATTAATCAACTTACATAGTCAAGTAGGATTTGTCAAGAGAACGTACTTTCAATCTGACAACAAGGGCTTCTGCCATTGGTCGACTTACAGCGGTTTATTTAAATCTAATAATATTTTTGAATCTAGTTTTCGAAGATATTTATAACTTTTTTAGATAAATATCGTTATCATAGAAAAATATATATTATTCTCAATCCTTCTGATATTATTTCACTTGTTAATTCATACCCATGAAACGAGCTCTCATTCTACAAACTTCAAAAACAGACTCCATCCCGGATAGGCGACCATCGGCGACAAGCTCTCGCAAGCTAAGTCAAACACTCCGTTCACACGCTTGTGTTTGTGGACACTGGCAGACACTGGTCTAACATGTAAGCGATAAGCTTTTATTACTCACTTGGGCGAATTTCGCGTTTTTTTGACATATTGTGTCAAATCCAGATTTAAAAATATTCGCGGCGGGAAATGTTGACTATTTTGCGATTTTTACAAGAGTATCATCATTTGTCATAAATCAAAAGAAAACATAAACTAGAATTTTTAATATTATTTGTTATAAAAAGGAAACAGTCGTGGATGCTTGTCATTACAACAATTATTTTCGAAGATATTATTATTTCATCGAAATTCATTGCAAATTGAAAAATGTATGAAGCACAGTGTAGTATATACACAAAACAAATATATCTCAAGAGCAAATTTATGATCTGCACAAACCATCAGGAAATGACACTACAAATGACAGTAATGACAGAAATTCGCAAGATAGTTAAAGTAATTTTAACTTAGGCTAAATTCGCGTTTTTGACATAATGTGTCAAAGCCAGACTGTTGTCGCACATTCGCGTATTTCATCCTTACTCATAAAAGCGAAATTCACCTACGCGAAAGTGTGGGTAAATCGCAAAAAAGTTAAAATAATTTTAACTATTTTGCGAATTTTTGTAATTACTGTCATTTATAGTGTCATTTTCTGATGGTTTGTGCAGATCATAAATTTGTTCTTGAGATATATTTGTTTTGTGTCACTGTGCTTCTGTTATATTGTTATTTTTCCAGTGTTTTTTCAATTTGCAATGAATATGGAAGAAGTAATAATATCTTAGAAAATAATTGTTGTAATGACAAGCATCCATGACTGTTTTCTTTTTTATAACAAATAATATTAAAAATTCTAGGTTATGTTTTCTAATGATTTATGACAAATGATACTCTTGTAAAAATCACAAAATAGTTAATATTTGCTGCCGCGAATATTTTTAAATCTGGATTTGACACAATATGTCAAAAAACGCGAATTTCGCCTAAGTCAGTATTAAGCTTAAAGCGTAGCCTATAGGTGCGTTCTTTTTGACTGAGATCACTTCAGTTAAGGTGATCTGAGATAAAGTGATGTGAGTTAGCACCAAAAAGAACGACATCTCAATTGAAGCGCGCGGTCTGTCGACGCATGCGTGAATAAGAAACAATAATAATAATAATGTTATTGTATCCCTAATTTGAAACAAAAGAAAAATAGATTATGTGTGTTTATATGTCAATGGTTAAAACTATAGATAAGATAACCTTGGTTGAAACTACAAATAACCCAAGCAAATCAAATATTTGTTCATCCCCTCCACTTTATTTCCGAATCAAGACCAACTGATTCCCCCTTACAACACTTTCAGCATCGGTGAAGGGGGAGGAAAAATCTCAGCTCACTTAAAGTGACTAAAACAAAAAGAACGCTCACATTACTGATGTGAACTGAGATTAACTGAGGTCTCAATCAGAAAGAACGCACCTTATGTTTACAAACACGTCCACACTAGCACTGTTTTTCGTGAATGCAGTATATTCGCATGTGCTACACTTGGACGAATAATCTATTATTCGTCCAAGATGCTGCATGTCACGTTTGCATAATACCTATGTGGACTCGTCTTTACCAAAATTTTAGTTATCTATGAATATGTTAGTATATGACCCCCAATCACAATAATATATTCTATGCTGAGTGTGAACCCTCTACTTGCGAAAAACAAACTTTTTGTTGACACAATTTTGACATTATAAGAGTTAGATGAAAACATTTGATATAAATTGAAAACAAATCACATATGTGCAGTACTGTTTAAGGTGGGTGATTTGTGGTACTGTTTTGCCACAAAACCGATATGGATCAAAACATTAGATTCTGAATAATAAGGACTCATTTTTAAATATATTATTACTAATTGATGTAGAAACTATGGAGAAGGAAAGGTAAAACTGTTCAATTATTCTATCCTCAAAATATATACAATAATTGCTGTTCCAGATTTTCGTTGCTACAGCTCGATCCGGGAGAAATATTTTTTGAGGATTTTAGTGCAATTTTTATACCACCAGACACCACACCGAAGACTTACGACAACAAAAAACAGGATGGCAGACTTAAAATGTGTTCGAAATCTTTAGTATTCGATTCTAAGGATATATCAAAACCAATTATTAAAATATTATTTAAAGATTGTGTAGTTATTGAGCAGTGGAAGGGAACGGCCAAATTTTTAAATAGTAACAACAATGTACTTAGTGTTAGTTGTAAGGAATATGTGGAACTGTTGGAAAAAAATAACATAGCACCATATCAATTTAAAGGAGCAGTTAATTTTCTATTTTTACTTAATTATGCGAGCATCGCCAATTGCTTACCCCAAATTTGTCAGTTACATAGAGCAAGTAGTCTGCCAGCAGCGGAACAAGCTGATATGGTGAGTAAATAATTACATGTAAATATTAAAGTTTCTTCTTAATTAAGAATATTACATATAAAATACGAACTGATTGTTACAATTTTTCCACAATTGGACCAAATAGAGAAGATATCACACAAAGGACTTAGATTCTACTATTGCCTCACAAAAATTTATTAAAGGTGATATAATCTAAATCTATTCACAATTTCATTAGAAATTTATCACAATTTCATTAGAAATTTAGTCATTTTTCCCCAATTTCATTGAATTATTAATTTATTTCATATGAATCTTTCTGTTGGTTATTTTAGATTGCTACAATTGTACATTCTAGACAGTCGAGGGATCTTTTCGATCCACGCTGGATGGATCTATATGAAAAAATTGTATTAGAATCGCAAGCTGATAAAGTTTCTCCTTTAGTTGTAAATCCAGGACGACTTGTTCTTACAACTTCCAAGCTTTATTTCCAGCCTTACAACAAAATGGGAGAGGTAAGAAAAATATATTTACTGTAATAAACAAATAAGCAAAACTGGAGATATGAAAATTAATCATATAACAACAAGATGTACGAATAATGCGTAAAATGTAAACAACAAAGATATTGATGTGTAATTCAAGCAGAAAGAGAAAGGGCTACTGAAAAGGGGTGGTAACCGCAGACATGCATGTTTCTGGCTCATTAACTGTCGTCAGTACAATATAACCAAAAAAGGGTGTAAAACTTGGAGCAAAGCTGTTAACTGAAACATGGGATAAACACAACAGATTTCAACATGTTGCGTTTGGCTGTCCAGTTGAAATCTGTTGTAAATATGTTTTCTAATCTTTCAATTAACAGCTTTGCTCCCAAATTATTGAGCCAGAAACATGCATGTTTGCGGTTACTACCTTTCTCTTTCTACGTCAATTACCCATGAATCTCTTTGGTACTAATAATATATTTTTAAAAAAAGGGAGCTAAGTGTTAGCTTCACTTATCAAAAAGTAATATTTGAATCAAAAATTTTTTCTCTATATGTTATTCACAGCATTTTTTAAATAATTTTTTTCTATATTTGGATCTACATTCGTAATTCCTAGATGATTCAGAGGAATTATTGTTACACATCTTTTTTTATCAATTTTTAAAATAATTTCAAGATATTGCTGTAAGTTTAATATCTATACAAAACTTGCAAATGTTGTGTTCTGTTCATAAAAATGGTTTATGGATTTAATTTTATTATTTGTGAAATTCTTTTATCAGTACTACTTGTTGTCATATCTGTGTGTTTATTTGATTTTAATCATCGTTCGATTTATTAACATGTATGTAAGATTTTTGAAAATGCTCCAAACTTGGAAGCGAAGCATCAAATAAAAATACAAATTGATATATAATGTACTGTTAACCCGATGCCCAAGAAAAATGAAAAAAGTTTATATATATGGTTAAAGAAACAATATATATATATATATATATATATATATATATATATATATATATATATATATATATATATATATATATATTTTCAATTTCTTGGGTGTCAGGTTGTGTAATTAATTAAATCATTTTATTGTTACTGACGTTTCGTTAGGAACTTTCTCAAAGTTTATTATTGACTGAATCAAGTTTCATCATTTACATTTTAAAATTAAAAAACACATATACAATAGGTAAAAAACATTCATAAAATAGACATTTAAAACAAGTACCATCGATACAAATTCTACGACATTATACAGAGGGAGTACGGAAAGACTTCAGATATATTATTTTATTAAATTATGATAAATCTGACTTAAGTTTTTTACATCTTGCTTATCGTTGACTGTATGTTCTTCCTTTTTAATGTGCACCATTTCTTTAATTGTTAATTTTTTGTAGTTTGAATCTTGAGCTAGAATTTTGGTGTTTTTAAAATCAAACTCATGGTTTTCATTGCTTTCATGTTTGTGGAGAGCCGTGGAAGCATTTTTGGTATATTTATGGCCATTTAATCTATTTTCTAAAGTCTGTGTGGTCATTCCTATGTATTTTTTTGGACAGTTTAGGCAGGGTATAGAAGATATAACGTTTGACTTTTTTGTGGTTTTTATTTTACTTTTTAATTTAGTGAATAATGGTGATAGGGTGTTTTGAGCTTTGTGACATATAGAGATACCATGTTTAGAAAATATGTGACTGAGTTTTTCAGAAAGCTGCTCTGTATATGGCATTGCTACATATTTATTATTACATGTTGTTTTTAGAGTATTTCTTTGATGGGTTGTTATATATTTTATAGACTCTTTGTTTGCAAATACGGTTTATGGTATGTATTGGATAGTGATTGCTTATTAAAGTCGTTCTAACTTGTTTTATAACATCTGGTATAATTTTTTATTTGATAGTACAGGTGAAACTTTTACAATTTTTAGTATATATTCAATAGTAAGGAACAAAAAGTTTCAGAAGTGGTACTCAAATACTTATCTGTGTTATTATTTTTTTGATATGCCATCATAAATAATACTTAGGTTTATTATATAATTTCTGGAATTAATGCTGTTGGGATTTTCTTTAATATGGATCATTTCTAAAACAGTTCTCACCTTATCGTTTTTTCCCTTGCGAGAATTTTAGTTTGGTCATAGTTAAATGTGTGCCCTGTTTGTTGTCTATGATGTGAGAGTGCTGTTACATCATCTGTTTTGGAGTATTCGTGAGCTTGTAATCTTTTTTGCAGATATTGTTTACTCTGACCAATGTATGAACCGGGGCAGTCTTTGCAAGAAATTTGATACATTGTATGTGTTTGTTTGTTTTTATTTATTTTTGGTTACATTTTTGAGAAAAATATCTTGTTGGTGTCATTCAGTGTGTGGAAAATTGATATTTTTTCCTTTTTTGTATGTAGGGAAGCAAAATATAAGTATTGGATTTTTCATTCGTTTGGGAATTGTTATATATGGGATGAATTCGTTTACTGATAATTTTGTTAGTGAATTGTTGTGGGTAGTTGTTTTCTGCTAGAATGATTTTAATTTTTTTTAAGTTAGCTTCTCTAAATTTAGGATGTGCGAGTTTAATAGCTCTATCAGTTAGATTATTTATTACGCTCTTTTTGTGACTTAGTGGCACATTTGAATAAAAGTTTGTGTATCTGTGAGATGCATCTGGTTTTGTATACCAGTTTGTGGTAATATTCCGGTTTTTTTCATATGAGATGGTGGTGTCTAAGAAATTGATTGTTTTGTTATTTTCTGTTTCGATTGTAAAACTTAGTCTCTCATAAAAATTATTAAATTCATTTAAAATTTCATCAATTTTATCAGTAGGTACACAAGTCAAAATCTCATCAACAAACCTTTTAAAGAAAACTGGCTGAAAACTCCAGGATTTTAAAACTCGTTCTTCAACATAGTCCATGACAAGGTTAGCTATAGTTGCTGCCAGATGAAATCTCATTGTAATTCCAAAAATTTTAGAGTAAAATGTATCTGTGCCATTAAGAAATTCTTTCAAATTCAATGATGTGTGATATTTGAATTCATCCCATTTCTATTCTAAGATATGTAAAGCAAGTTTTGTGTCGTCAATGTCAGGATATAAAGATATTACATCAAGAGAAATTAGAATATGGTTCTGTGGTACCTTTTGTGTTCTTATAAATTTCACAAATTCCCATGAATCTTTTGTAAAGAATTCATTTTTACCAATTATATTAGATAAAATATTAGACAAGTACTTTGACAAGTTATATGTGGCTGTTTGGGTATTACTTACTATAGGCCGAAGTGGTGTTTCATTTTTATGTAATTTGGGTAACCCATAAATAGCTGGAGGTTGTGCATTGTGTACACATAATTTGATTTTTTGTCCTTCTGTCTATTAGTTGTAAACAATATCTGCAAAAAAGATTACAAGCCCACAAATATTCCATAACATATGTAACAGCACTGTAACATCATAGTCAACAAACAGGGCACGCATTTAACTATGACCAAACTAAAATTCTCACAAGGGAAAAAACGATATGGTGAGAACTGTTTTAGAAATGATCCATAATAAACAAAATTCCAACAGCATTAATTCCAGAAATGACATAAAAAAACCTAAGTAATATTTATGACGACATATTAAAAAAATAATAACACAGATAAGTATTTGAGTACCAACTCTGAAACTTTTTGTACTTTACTATTGAATATATACTAAAAATTGTAAAGTTTCACCTGTACTATCAAATAAAAAATTTCAAAGTGCAATTGGTATGGGGAAAAAATTAATAATGTATGTTTTGTAAATAATATTTTAAAAGTAATTAAGCTGTGAGAAGGGGAGGATAGTATTTGACATGGAAGCTCATATTTTAATAAGCAATTTTAAATTAGATAAGATTTCTTAACCATGTGATGTCCCAACAAACAGGTAATTTATTTCATTGTAAATTAATCAAATTTGAATATTTTAAGAGTAAAGATTTTACTTTTTAATTGTAGTGTAGTTTTCGTGTAAAGATATTAATTGTATTTGTGGATGATTTGATAATGACAGGATTATGGATTATGTCTAAACGTACGTATTCAATAAAAAAAATTTATTAAATGAAACCTCCAGAGTTTGTTTAATGACCTTAACCAAGAAAATTTGATTCCTGAAACTTTTCGGAGTGAATAATTACAAGTTGTTTGCCAAATTGTAAAGCACTATCCTTCGATCCTCGTAACTCTTGGACCTGCTCCTGGAGGATAAACGTCATTTTACAAAACAAAGGAATTTCCATCAACGTCGAGAAGCAATGAATTTGAGACTTAACTTGATGAGATGCAGGGCCTTCGTGATTCATGGGAAACCACTTTGAATGAAGCAAAAGTAGTTGCTGAGGCAATTGGCATTTCACCAGAGATTGTTCAAAAGGAAACACAGTGCAAATGAAAAGACGCCTGAACAACTTCAGCTGGAAGCATCAAATGAATGCAAACTTTCTGTTGTCCTTCCTGTATTGGATTTTGTCATGGCAGATATATAAACAAGATTTGCGACCTGTGAAAACATTTGTTATTTGTTTTCACTAGTGTTGCCTTTCATGGCCCTATAAAATGATGTGCCAGCAATCTGGTTTCAAAGAATTCTTCAGACTTAGCAGATTCATACAGCTTCGTTGAAGAAATTCTACACATGAAGAGCGTCTATAGTACGGTCTTCCAATGAGAAATGGTACCGATAAAGCTTCTCAACTCCATATGTTCAAAAACTTTTTTTGAACCTGTGTACTGTAATTATACTTTTTTGTATGATTCCAGTAACAGTATCTACTGCTGAAAGGTCTTTTAGTACATTGATATTATACCCATATTTATTGTGGCCATTTTTAACTAAAAATAACTTTATAAATAAAGTTTAATTTGGACTTGGACAAAATAGGTACTCTTACCCTTTATTTTCAACTTAAATTACATTCTAAAATAGGTATGGGTAAGAAATAACCATGCAATTATAATATATTTTGTGACTGTGAAATAAGGAAGAGGGGGTGTCTGGGATCCAGGAAATGTAATTGATTGTGGGGGCCATGCCTCTGTGAGTAGAGTTGTGTGATAGTGATAAGTATGGCGTACGTAAAAATGAAGTACAGGCAAAGACAAGTCGGACAATTATCAATATACTTTAATACTGAACTGTTATTTTTTGTTGAAAACCAAGAACACTTGTACAAGTGTGGATGATGTAGTTGAACTGCTAATAAGATGTATGTTGCAAAATCGACAGTCTACCAATTATGAAAGAAAAAAATTGGAACGTTTCAACCACCTAAAACATTTTCAGGTCACCCATAAATTGAACTGGATGAGTTATTGAAAATAACAACCCAGTTGTCAAGGATTCGAAGGTTGGACATACATTTCACCAACGGTCAATTTATTTCGTGCAAATATGAATAGAAATGAACAGTTAACAAACAATCAATTACTCTCAAAAGTATTACAATCTATTGAGAGTGAAAATGAGAAAATAAAAGTGGAGTTGAAAGAACATATAGATTTAGAAAATGAAAAATTGATGGATGTTATCAGAGATCAGAATAGGAAGATATCTGATTTAGAACAGAAGTGTGAAAAACTCACTGAGAATTATCTTGTTTTGGATAGGAAAACTAGAAAAAATAATGTTATTTTTTTTGGTTTAGAGTGTGATTCTAACGTCGATGGTGCAAGGACAGCTATTGCAAAACTCAACACTTTGTTGGGGACTAGTCTGTGTGAATCAGACCTCAACAATATTTTCTCACTACATAATATTTCCAGGCCAGCTCTGAAGATCGGGTTCTTCTCTCATTTAAAAAAGAATTCAGTATTCCCAAATATTTCAAAATTAAAAGGTACCGACATATTTATTTCACACGATCTTTGCTACAAAGATCGCCATAACTATAAAATACTTGCTAAACACATGAAAGATGCTAGAGAGAGATATCTTTCCGCCAAAATTGTGAATCACAAACTTGTTGTCAGCGTTAAAGCCTATACTGCGATTGAATTGGAAAAGGGAAGTGAAAGCCAGGTGAATCTACAAGTTTCAAGCAAAAGAGGACGAGCATCTTTTAGTTCACATCATCTCCTTCGCACCCTCCTCCAATCACCGACAGCTCTGAAACTGAAGATATTGAAGACAAAATTGAGTCTGATCTGAACACAACTGTTAAACCCCATCTTAAGAAACAGAAACAACAAGATATAATTCCTGGGTCCGAGAGAAGAACTAGACAAAATAGTTCATCTACAAAATAAAAATCTCTGATTAGTTGTTACTAGTTATTTCTGTTTATTACTTGATCTTTACTTATATTTATCTTTTTTTTTCTTATTCATTAACTTCTTCCAACACAAAGCTACACTTAAATAAAAATTATATAATGAATTTTACGTTTGCCCATGTCAATGTTCGCTCTTTAATTCCACATTTGATTGAATGCACTACACTTGCACATTGATGCTGAGAAATATAAAAGATACCGAGATATGGCTACATCCAGGAATACCAAACAACGTAATCGCAATACAGGGTTACAATTTTATTAGACTAGATCGTTTGGTGAGAAGGGGAGGTGGAATTGGTATTTATGTAAGGAATAATTTAAGTGCCAATATTATCTGGAATGCATCATACGACCATTTAGAACAATTATAGATAGAAATTAAGTTAGGAAATTATAAACATGATTTTGGAGTAGCATACAGACCACCAAATTCAGATTATGTAACTTTCCTTGGAAATTTTGAAAATGCCTTGAGCAGAATATTCTCAGACTATGACAAAATTACATGCATGGGTGATTTCAATATAAACCTACTGGACATTAATTCACTAGCATCGAGTAATCTCTTATCCATTACAGATTCATTCAATTTGACTCAAAAAATAAAAAGTCCTACTCGCATGTCTAACAACAGCATGACACTCATAGATCTACTTTTTTTGAATCTCGATGGTATCAGAGAGGCTGTCGTTCTTGACGCAGATATAGCAGACCATTTTCTCATCTGTTGTTTCTTTCCACTTACGACCAATCGTTCTTGTGAAACCAAAACTTATTTTTACAGTGATTTCAGTCGTATCAATATAAACTATTTCCAAGCAGATCTGGAGGCATTACTGTGGGAAAATATTTACACTATTGAATCATTCGATGATAAAATTGAATGTTTAAATAATAACATTACTTTGCTGGCTGATAGACATGCTCCGCTGAAAACATCACCTTACACTCTCATAAGAAACAAAAATATACTCTTTGGATCACCGACAACATAAGGCTTATGCAAAAATTACGCGATAAATCATTGAGACGTTATAGGAAAAGTCGATTGCCAGCGCACTTCGAATACTACCAACATCTGCGTAACTTCACATCGGCATCTATTAACAGGGAAAAAAAGGCCTACTTAGAATATGCACTACGACACTCGAATAGTCGACAGCAGTGGCAAACATTCAGGAAATTGGATATATTGAAGACCAAGCATACGGAACTACCGGACAACCTGAACAATGTGAACGTTTTGAATAATTATTTTGTTAATGCTTCTAAAAACGATCAACAGCTATGCTCTGAGATAATTGATTATTATTCCGATAGAGTAAAAGATGGTGTTACTAGTATCTTTACCATCTCAAGTGAATTATGATGTCGCCACCTCTATAATCAAAAACATAAAATCCAAATCACTTGGTTCGGATAACTTAAATATAGATCTCATACTCCTCTGCTGTCCATTTATAATTGTTTGTATTACTCATGTCATGAATGAATGTGTGAAGAAGAGTTACTTTCCCATATCAGATGATATATTCCAATCACTTGACAGTAACGAATTGTGTGCTCTCATCTTACTTGACTACTCAAAAGCATTAGACACCATAAATCATAAAATCATGAATGTCATTCTACACTTCATAGGGTTCAGTGAATTAGCATGTTCCTTTATGGAATCATTTTTAGCCGATAGAGTTCAACAGGTCAAACTGAATAATATCACATCTGCTCTGCTGAATTTGCAACAAGGAATTCCACAGGGAAGTATTCTAGGTCATTTGATGTATACCATTTATACCAGTAACTTCTGCTTGAGCTTGGATTATTGCAAATATCATTTTTATGCAGATGACACACAGCTGTACTACTCATTCAGATTTTGTGATATTGTTGAAGCCAACGGTTTCATCAATTCAGATTTGAATGAACTTCTTAATTTAACAAATAAGCACTTACTGAAAATCAATTCAAAAAAATCGGTCGCTCTTCTATTTGAATCAGACAAACAGAGAAGTGAGGCACTCAATACCTTGCATATACAAATTGGTAATGACACCATCGGGTTTGATAATAATTGTAAGAACCTCGGGCTTTTCATGGATTCTAAACTACGGTTCAAATATCTTGTTACCCAAAAACTTAAAAATGCTTATATATCCTTGAAGCTCATTTATGGGCATAGACATTTTCTAAACTCCAAATTAAAAATTCAACTTTGTGATAGTTTGGTACTTTCTCATTTCAATCACTGTGATGTTGTTTATGGCCTGTGTATCGATAGAATTGACTCTAGAAGAATCCAGAAAACACAAAAGTCATGTTCGAGACTGATATTCGGGATTAAACGACCATAGCGTATTTCTCACAAATTGATGGATATTAGATGGCTTAGCATGTTTAATCGTCGTAAACATCATATGGCATGCTTTTTATATAAAATTTTGAAAAGTAAAGTACTGGACTACTTATACCGTAGAATAACGTTCAGAACGGATGTACATAATCTGAATTTGAAGTGTAGAAATATGCTGACGATTCCTAAGCACAAGAAGCAATTATTCAAGCGGTCTTTTTCTTACAATGTTACACTTTTTGTAGATATAATGGATGTTCCAAATTTCTCCCTATCATGTGAGGCATTCAAAATTTGGTATAAACGATTTCTCTTTTCTCGATAATGACTTATAAATTATTATTCTTGTATATATTGAATATTTCTAGATTACAATTATTTATTTATTCGAAAATACTGTTACATTCTTTCTATATTTTTTCTCTGTTATATATAGTATATATATATATATATATATATATATATGTATATATATAAAACTTCAGAGTGGTCTTTGTTAAAAAAACCCTCAAACTCGTGGGGATAGCAGCCAAAAAAACTTAACAGGTTAGAGATAAAGTGAATCAAATAGTACATTACCCAAGCTTTCGAAGAGCATTGTCTTCATTTTCAAAGGCTATAATAAACCAGAAAGAAAAAATCGGTTAACTTAATAAAGAAAATAATTTTTGAAATCATTACGACTTACTTGTAGTGTTGATTTAAAATTAAACTCACATTTCACAAATTGCAGGAAAACCTTCATCCACTAAAGACTAAAATGTCGACTAAATATAATTTCTCTCCTACATATAGTAATGAGAGCCAGGATTTTTTTCCTGTTTTTTAAAACCAAAAGACGTACAACAAGAAACGAACTGATTTTGTTGAATATATATTTCAACATGAAATCGACTGCTGTCGAAAGGTAGAGATACGGGGGGCAATTACAAGGTTGAAGTAACAACATCTAATAAAAATCTAAATTTATCAGCAATACTGTTGTGTTTTTTTGGTTGCTTTGGTGAAAACTTCAAAGAAAAACAATAATAGATTAATGTCCACACCTAGGATCACGTCAAGATTGAAAAATTACACCTTTGAATTTAACCATACTATTGTCTGACAGCTGCCACCTGTCTTTTGCAAAATGTAAAAAATTGGGATGACGAAATAAGTCAACAGTCAGTGAACACTCAAACCTCTCACATTCGGTATTCCCAAACTGTCAACCCATTCCAGCAATTACTATTGTTAAATAAAATAGCCAAACAAAACCCACCCGCAAATACTAACGATCTCCACTTTCGTCTGATGTTAATTTCCATGAAAATCAGTATTAATAATTTAAAATTCTCATAACAATAATAATGTCAGTTAGGAAAAGTGATGTAAGATCTGTAACTTTTAACACATGGAAAGAACCTAACCTCTCACGTTAAGGCCCGACTGTTTGGAAATCATTTGCATTCGCAACTGAGCTGTGATAGCCATAATGTACACAAAAATTCTTTTGCTTTTAAATGAAATATTTAATAATGTTTGTATTGTCAACACTCGACTGACCTGTCACATCAGCCAACCATTAACTCAAAACACTAATTTGGGAATCAATCTCCTCGCTACCGGAGTGGACATTATTAAAGTGCAACAAATATGTATAAATCTTACTAAGTGACTCAATGTCAGACCTTCTATTCATTGGTTCCTCAATGTTATTAATATGATACATTTCTAAAAACTTTCTTTTGTTATAGTTTCTTTCTACATCAAGAATCTTTACTTTATCAAAATCTATATGGTGGAACTCATCTATAACATGTTCTGATAATGCACATTTCCGCTTTTTTAACCTAGCATGTGTGCGGGTGGGTTTTGTTTGGCTATTTTATTTAACAATAGTAATTGCTGGAATGGGTTGACAGTTTGGGAATACCGAATGTGAGAGGTTTGAGTGTTCACTGACTGTTGACTTATTTCGTCATCCCAATTTTTTACATTTTGCAAAAGACAGGTGGCAGCTGTCAGACAATAGTATGGTTAAATTCAAAGGTGTAATTTTTCAATCTTGACGTGATCCTAGGTGTGGACATTAATCTATTATTGTTTTTCTTTGAAGTTTTCACCAAAGCAACCAAAAAAACACAACAGTATTGCTGATAAATTTAGATTTTTATTAGATGTTGTTACTTCAACCTTGTAATTGCCCCCCGTATCTCTACCTTTCGACAGCAGTCGATTTCATGTTGAAATATATATTCAACAAAATCAGTTCGTTTCTTGTTGTACGTCTTTTGGTTTTAAAAAACAGGAAAAAAATCCTGGCTCATTACTATATGTAGGAGAGAAATTATATTTAGTCGACATTTTAGTCTCTAGTGGATGAAGGCTTCCCTGCAATTTGTGAAATGTGAGTTTAATTTTAAATCAACACTACAAGTAAGTCGTAATGATTTCAAAAATTATTTTCTTTATTAAGTTAACCGATTTTTTCTTTCTGGTTTATTATAGCCTTTGAAAATGAAGACAATGCTCTTCGAAAGCTTGGGTAATGTACTATTTGATTCACTTTATCTCTAACCTGTAAAGTTTTTTTGGCTGCTATCCCCACGAGTTTGAGGGTTTTTTTAACAAAGACCACTCTTTGAAGTTTTATTTTTTAACTAGTCAGCCGTGACTAACTGCCAACTTTTGGTTTTTGGTTATATATATATATATATATATATATATATATATATATATATATATATTATTTTTTATTTTTTATATTTTTGAGGAAACTGTGGAAGAATCGGCCACCGGGCCTAACAGTTCTATTATTTACCTACTTGTGTCTCACGTAATATGTATCCGTTGTAAATAATAAATGTATTATTATTACTATTATTATTATTAAATAGGTTTGTGGCTATCCACATAACATAGTTGTTTGTTGGCTTTGATGATAGGTATGATATTGGCAATCTTGAGCATATCGGGATAGTTGCCTGTTTTAATTATATAGTTGGTTATATATGTGAGTTAGGAAATTTTTTTAATAGAATGTTAGGAATGCCATCCCTTCCAGGGGCTGTTTTATTTTTCAACGATTGTATGGTGTTATAAATTTCATTATATGTGGCCATATTTTTAGTATTTGGTGTGTATAGGTAGTTTTGAACAAATTGTGTAGTTGTGTATTTTGTGTGTTATTTGTGAAATTATTTTGGATATAATCTCCAAAGTTTTCTGCTATTTCAGATTTATTAGTGTCATCTTTCCAACGAATAAAAACAAATTTACCATTTATCTCACTAGAAGACCAACACCCCGGAGGTAATAAAATAGTATTTAATATGTCCCTTGTTAATTTTCGCGACTTCTGAGAAGTTGAAGACAAATTTTCATCATTTAAGACATTGTAACGCTCTTTCGTCGTTACTTAACGGATTGACGCCTTAACTACAGGTGACGGGTTGCCTCGGGCGCCAGTTTATTAAGGTGGTATGCTCCACTCGCTCCGGGCAGCGTCAGTGAAGAATTAAAATACTCCAGGGGTCACTTATGGTGGTGACGAAAGTGTTGCGGCCGGTCGGGCAGATTTTACTTGCCTCCCCAGGTTCGTAACCTGGGTATTAGCTGCTTAACGTTCTTACCTTTTTGCGGAGGTTTAGTGGTAGTTGGAGTTGGAGAGAAGAGAAACCAAAAGTTACTTATTTACAAAGAGTCTTTATTACACAAAGAACGGAAAAGTTAATCAACTAAACTAAACGTCCTCTAATTCGGATAGGCGGGGCAATAGCACTAGTACTAACTACTATACTACCGGCTCAAACGGTCTCTCCTACGGTAAGTAAAACAAAGCTATGCAAGCGTGAGCAAAAATGGGGCGGGAGTGCGGTGGACGGTTTGCGGAAGCGTGCAGAACTAATACAGATTGCAAGCGACTCTCTAGGTTAATCAAAGCTCTACCTTCGGGGATACGGCTCTCGGTTTCCGCGGTATTGAAATCTCGGAGTCGCGGCGGCCACTACTAGGATGTGACTTCTCAACTTTCTAGTAGCGGACACGGCTTCCCTTGATCGGATGGCTGAAGACCCAAGCACGGCCGCTACTAGGATGTGAGTACTCAAATTTCTAGTAGCGGACACGGTCTCCCTTTACTTCCCCTGATCGGATTGTACGGGCGAGAACCATATACCCTAAGGTATAAGATGAAATAACACTCACCTCGGTTGACGGTACGGTTGATCGGTATTTAACGGTAGCTATCGGTATCGGCTTTCTGAAAGAGAACGGGTTTGTGAGCACAGTGAAGTCTCTTAGATTTAATTCTCACCTGCGTATGCGGGCAAGGTATCGAGTCTACGGATAGACTAACGGCTCTGAGAATCGTTCTGCTTTACGGTATGGCTTGTTGGGGATACGGTGCGAAGAAGTAAGTGTCGCCGACTGTCGGTGCAGGTTAGAGAAATTATATTACATTGTACCGATGTTATTATACGGACGGTGTTAGATACAGTGTTCGAACGCTTTATTTAATATTATACGGGAGATTGTGCTTTTGCCCGGTCTTTGAAAATGTAACTTAGTTACATCATATTTAAGCTCCTCAAGTACTGGTCCATCCTGTTCGGTATTTACCACCAATGCTTCAGTTTTTCTTTTCATTGGTGGCAAAATACAATCTCGTTGTGTGGGCAATTTTCATTTTATTGTTGGATTGTTCAGAGATTACTCAATATTTAAAAATTCTTTAAGATTTGCTCACTGTATAGCAAGGGTACTTTGTAATCCCAAACCAAGATTGCAACACTGCGGACCTGGCGGCGAATTTGTGTATATGTGTATACTTTGATACATTATTAAGAGGCCAATTCGTAAACAAGCCGTTTTGTCTCCTCCCCTCTACCCTTCATGAATTATCCGAAGATTACGAATGTTCACATTTTGTGTATTTATTATAAAAAATGTATGAATTTTGTTGATCAATAGTTTCTTTCTTAATAAAAAACGCAGTACTATATTTTTTGGGGGCTGCTACCTTTTTTCCAGTTTTGAAAAATGATTTATAAATGTGTATGTGAAATATAAAAATTGAATTAGTTCCATCAGTTTTTATTTCTACTTGCTCTCAAAAATATATTTCGGTATTCTTGTTGATTGACAGTATTTTAAATGTTATTTTTCAGTATCCAACAAAAATTAATCTCAATAGTATTAAACAGATAGTGAAAAGAAGATTTTTGTTACGACAAATTGTAAGTATACAGTATTATACTAATCTTATGATAATAATAAATAATTATTGTAGATTTTTAAATGTTTTAAACGTAATATTTTTTACTTATCAAAATTAATAAAGCTGATAATTTACTCCACGCTTCAATTTCTTATCAACTTCATAACAAGCATTTTTTAAATTTGTAAATAGTATCTGACGAAGGGCAAATAGAAGATATAAGGTTTTCCCCTATCTCGTAAACGTTTATTTGTGAGTCACGTAATAAACGGGAATTACATATATTTCAGTATGTTTATTATTTAACAGGGATTAGAAATATACAGTAACGAAAATTCCCCAAACCCACACATATACTTTTCATTTCGAAACCAAGCACTACGTGATGAATTTTATGATAACATGTTGGGTCAACAACAATTAAAATTAAATGAAATGCAGCAGGATGTAATTACGCTTCAATGGCAAAACGGCATCATATCCAATTTCGAATACCTTCTTTATGTCAATAGGTAACTATACTTATATTTTAAATATTCTATGACAATATACCGGGTGTCTAAATAAGAAAAGGTTTCGTGTCCGATTTCACCAACTAATTCCTAGAGTTAGGTAGAACCGAAACCGGATTTAGAAATTTCTAAATGAAATGTGATCCCTTTAAATGTATCCAGTCAGATTCAGATGGTAACGGCTCACTGAATAGCATATATCTGATCGGGTGCTTAACATACGATATTAGTTCCTAATACGGCCTAGTACCAATAATAACTTCAGAAGATGAGTGAGCACTAACAGAGAGTTTCGATTCCACAGGTGTTTTGACTGGTCTTGATTCTTGCTTGCCAAATTTTTCCAGCAATCTTTTTATGTATAAAGGTTGACTTAAATACATTCCATTAGATTTTAATTTAACTCCAAGATACATATGAAAATCACCTAAACTTTCATGGAAAATTTCTTTTCTAATTGATATTCACTTTTACCAATAAATCTGTATCATTACTTGCCAAAATTAAATCATCAACATAGATCAGAACATACATTTTTGTTACATTATGGTTAGGCCTTCTAAATATTAGATATTTGAATATTAGTCGATTTTTCAGGAAGTATTCGAATATCAGCCTTCTGTCCTGTAGATTCGTCCGCGTTAAATTTTTTCACGTACAAATTTCGGTAAATGTATTGTTACGAAACAGCACACTGGTATAGTCCCTAAATCCGACCCTGTGTAAGCCAGGTATCAAAGTTAAAATTATGGCGGATACGCACTGTTTTTTTATATAACTGTTTACGACTATATTATCTAAACATTGCTTTTGTGACCAAACTTATTGTGTGTGTAAGCCGCAGTGCGGAATTTACTAGTAAAAAAGGCTTTAACATATAAGGGACTGATCAGGAACAGTTAGTATAGTTTATAATTTGACATCGTGAGATAAACAGTAAATAAGTGAATATTACTTAAGTGATTATATAAATTAGTTTAAGTGAATATACTGAGTATATATAAATTAAGTGTTAGTGGTTAGTTTAGTGTTTAAATAAATTAAGTAAGTGAACCTACCGTGTGTTTAAAATTTATCCCACCCGTTTATTGTTTAAATAAATAACGAAAACATTACAGTGTTTTTAACGTCTATAAAACGTTAATCTAAAAATTCTATCTTCTAGCTCCAGTAGTTTCAGCTGCGTTTTTATTTTAGTCAGTAACTTAGCTTTTTCTGCTATAATACAGATTTAGCGGAAGTTAACAGAAACACAAAAGTTTGTTATCATTTTTTTATTATTATATTGAAGATAAAAAATTTGGAACAGTAATACAAATAATACGAAAGATATTTAACCTCTCAACAACGATTACAAACGAACTTTTAAGATTAATTATTACCTAAAACCTTCGGGTCTTTAAGCGAGAGTCGTCAGCTGTCCTGATATTAGGTATTTCCTACAACTCAAAAGTACACTTAAAATAATTTTCAGATTTTAAAACGGAACTTAGTTAGTTTTCATTTATATTCTAAATTTAATTTATTTAACTTTTATTTCGATTGTATCAACTTTTTAATTCTTTCTTCTAAACATAATGCAGGCTAATCATTTAAAACATGAGCATTGATATGAAATAAAAATCAGAAATGAAACTGTACCTGATACTGTTGATTAAAAACGAAGGCTTCTTAAATGTTTATTAGCTCGTGAAAAAGCGAATCGTAGTTTCTCATTACCATTAAATACCTATATTTTTGAGGAGGATCATTTAGAAATTGATAACACTATTCAGGATTTGTGTGAGGTAATTAATAATTCCTATGGAAATAAACGTGAACGTGTTTTTAACAGAATAAATTCCAGATTAACTGATTTGACTAATAGAATCAGTAGATTAAATGTTGACGCAGATGATGAAGAACAAGTTCAAGTTAAAAATGCTTTGAATACTTTTACTTCAATCTGATTTAGATACAAAGACTACTCCATTTCTTTCAGTTGATAGTGAAGAGTCACATAATTATGTTCCTCTTGCTTCGTCTTCTTTATCTTCTTCAGTTCCACAGTCTCGTCATGATCCAGTAAAGAAATGGAATATTTCTTTCTCTGGAAAAATTAATCACTTCATCTTTTTTTAGAAAAAGTTGAATTACTTGGAGTTTATAGAGGTATTTCTGATACTGAATTATGTTTAGTCTTGTGAATTGTTTTGAGGTATTGCTTTTATATGGTATATTAACAATCGTAGTAAATTCAGTTCTTGGTCTTATATTGTTGCTAATTTAAACGTAGATGTTCTTCTTTACAGTTACGAAACAGATTTAGAGTTAAAGATTTTAAATCGAACAATGGGTGAAAATGAGTTCGTTGCTATTTATATTTCTTTTATGACAGGTCTTTTTAATCGTTTAAGAAGTGTTGTAAATGAAAAATCCCATGTCGCAAAGATCCGTAGAAATTTTGTACCATTTTTCATTTCTGCATTGGCATTGCACAGTCCCAATACTATTGATGAACTTACTGAGCTTTGTAAAAGAATTGAAGAATCCAGGGTTTGTTGTGATCGTTATCGACCACCTTCTTCAAAAAATTGTCGTCTACCTGATTTGGCTTGTCTATGTTTCATCTAATTCTTCTTCGAATAGAAAAAGTTCCGTTAACGTTTTATCTTCTAATATAAGTTGAAAGTGTGGTAGAACTGATCATATTTTTACGAAATTTTCTCCTAAGTCTATATTTTGTTATGGTTGTGGTGCTAAAAACACTACAAAACCAAATTTTAGTTCTTGCAATCAAAACAACAAGGTTTAGACTGCTGCTGTAAATCTGGAGACAATCTCCAATCAAGCACAAACCACTTCGGAAGTTTTTTTTACTATTTCCTGCGAATTTACAATCTACTACAAAAAAATAGAGTAACAAGTAAATGATTTGTCATAGATAGAAGGCATGAGTCAGGTACCGTCCAGTGACGGTTCTCTGGGTTTATAAGTCTTCTGACCAGATTCTTTCCAATCTTCTGTCCTCCAATGGTGGGTTGAATAGAACGTTGATTAGTTCGTTGTAGTGATCTGTACATATATTTCTATATTTATTTGAATGGGTTCTGCTGACATCGCCGATATATGGAATTCTTAGATCGTTATGGATAGTTCGATTTAATACATACCATGGTGCATTTAGAATCATTCAAAGAGTTTTGGATTGGAAGGACTGTAAAATTTTAGTATTCGATAGCTTACTACACCCCCATAGTTCAATACCATATATCCAAATTGGTGATAATATAGTTTTGTAATTTAAAATTTTATTTTCCAGTAACAGCTGCGATTTTTTATTAATTAGCCAACACATATTTATTACTTAAATCCAATTGGTTTCTTTTGGTTTTAATGTATGTGCACCACGTCAATTTCTGATCCAGGTGGAGATCAAGGTATTTGACTTCATTGTTTATAGGTATGGGAGCATTGTTAATGTTAACTTAAGGACAGATACTTCTTTTTGTGGTGAAAGTAATCTGGCAGGATTTATTTGCATTTACTTGTATTTTCCACGTTTTAGCCAGGACTCCAGAAGGTTTAGATGGTTTTGTAACTTGCTAGACGCTCTTACGGGATCAGTGTCAGATATTGCTGTATCATCAGCGAAAGTTGCTAAGTCTGTCTCTTGAGTTATTCATATATCAGCTGTAAATAGCAAAAATAAGAAGGGTCACAGGACACTACCTTAAGGTACTCCAGATTTGATTTGATGGCAAGTTGAGAGTTCATCTTCATAATTTATTTAAATGCACCTGTCTTCTAAATAGGATTTTAAGATGAGGTATAGTTAATCAGGGAGATTTTGCTTGATTTTGTAGAGGAGACATTTGTGCCATATCCTATTGAAGGCTTTTGAACATCGAGGAACACTGCATTACACATTTTCTTAGTTTCAAAGCTTTTTTTAATTTTATTTCCTATTCTGTGGCACTGCTGAATTGTTGAGTGTTCTTTTCTAAACCCAAATTGATAGTTAGGAATAAGGTCTTCAATAGGGATTGCAGCTTCAATCCTGTTTAAAATTAGCTGTTCAAAAATTTTGGACATTATGGGAAGAAGCATATTGGCCGGTATGAACTTGCTTCAGTTTTTGGTTTTCCAGTCTTATCAATCATTACTATGTATGCGCGTTTCCACTGACCAGGAAAATGGCATAATCTCAACATACTATCAAATATTGTAGTCACGAGCACTATTGCTTTTCTTGGCAGCTTTTTTAAGACTTCTGCAACTATGAGGTCGAATCCGGGAGCTTTATGTGACTTAAGGTATCATTTCTTTGTGTACTTCAGCAGGGGAAAATATTTTTAATTGAGGTAACAATTGACATGGTGCTCTAAGGATGCTTTTATAACATCGTCTTCAATATCAATTTCATGCGGGATATAAAGTACTGTAGTAAGGAATTCAGCGAATGTGTTGGTCTTTTCAGAATTAGATCGAGCCCAAGTACCATCAGTTTTTCTTATCGGTGGAACAGCTACCATAGGTCTTTTTAATTCCTTCGTTGCTTTTCACAAGAAATGATCTTCCAGGGACAAATTTGATAAGTATATCTGAAAGGATTCATTTCTCGTTTCTCGAATAGCTCTACTAAGGTTTCGAGTAAGATTATTAAGATGTGTTTTGACTACTGGGTTTCTACTATTTTGTCATCTCTGCGATGATCTACGCTTTTCAATAACAAGTTCTTTTATATGAATAGAAATGTTATATTTAGAATTTAATGTTTAGTTTGTAGCTGCCAGTCTAAATTAATGTTTGTGTTAACTTGTTGGAATTTTACCCAGTCTGTTTTGTTGTTACATAACCTGCTGGTGGTGCTGTTTTCCAAATTGATCTGGTACTCATACTTATGATGAGAGGACTGTGATCCGAGCTTAAATCAGAATTGGATTCAATATCGCAGTTAACATCGGATATGCCTTTGGTTAGTGCGAAGTCTAGTAAGTCGTGGATTTTATTTAAGTAGGTTGGCCAGTAAGTTGGCTCACCTGTTGACAAAATATTTATTTGATTTTGTTGAATACTTTTTAATAGGTTTCTTCCTTTTGGCTTGATTAGTCTAGATCCCCATGTGGTATGCTTTGCATTCCAATCACCTACTATTAGAAAGTTGGTATTGAATTCAGTGAACAGTTCATTATACGGGGTGGCGCTTTAGAAACAGTCCACCTCAAATGTTGTTGGCGGGGGAGGTTTTTGCGGCAAACTTCGAGACACGTCGATTTTGTTTTCGAGGGGACAACTTTTGATAGTTAACTTATGATTGTACGAGGATCCCCCTAAAAGGGGTGACTACCCCTTCGAGAATATTTAATGGCATGGGGGGTCGAGTGGCACATAATTTGAAAGGTATTTCGATTCTCTTCAAAGACATGCAAACATTTTTGTGTTAAGTGCTAAAATCAATGACAAAAACCAGATTGAAATCTCCGTTAAAGAAATCGGATAACTGTGGTATGTGGTGAAATAACTCCTGTTATGCTACAGAATGTTCGGAACAGTGTTGAACGAAGGTTGTATTATTGTTTGTAAGTAAACGGATCACAATTTGAACACTTACTTTGATTAAAACTTTTCTGACAACTTTTTTTTTATTTCTTTCACTCACACTTTCAGCTGGTTTTTGTCATTAATTTTAACACTTAACACAAAAATGTTAGCATGTCTTTAAAGAGAATCGAAATACCTTTCAAATTATGTGCCACTCGACCCCCCATGCCATTAAAGATTCTCGAAGGGGTGGTCAACCCTTTTAGGGGGATGACCGTACAACCATAAGTTAACTATCAAAAGCTGTCCCCCTCGAAAACAAAATCGACGTGTCTCGGGGTATGGCGCAAAAACCTCCCCCGCCAACAATATTTGAGGTGGACTGTTTCTAATGCGCCACCCTGTATTCGTCGTGACTTATATTGTGTCGAGGTGGACTATACACTGAAGCAATTGTTATTGGTCTGTTGTCAATTTTGAGTTCAACACTTGTACACTGTATTTTATTAGTTGTATACTAGAGGACCCGTGCCGCTCCGCAGCATTAGGATAGACTATGTATGAGAGGGTGTAATTATTACATAGAATAATTTTACAGTATTTCTTTCCAGACAATATTAGCTATGCGTCGGCCGCAGTAATTGGAAAAAATTGATAGTAAAGTTGATTTTGCACACATAACTTTCCTCAAACTCAACGAATTTAAACAGTTAATAGCTCAAAAGAAAGGGCTTGATCCACTGAGTGTTCTGAGAGTGAAACGATCAAGATCCATTCATTAGAAGAGGAGCTATGAGAATTCGAATTGCTTGAGTGAATGTGTCCCATAAGAAATGTACAGGGAAGAATCGCGTTTGAGTATAACTTGAGTAAGGTGGGAGTTGAGTAAATTTCAATGATTGATGACATATCTGTGTCTAAATACCTTTCATTTAGGAAAAATGAAGGAAATCTGCCGGATAGAACGGCCAGACTTCAGATGGCATAAGTTTTTTTAATATATAAGATGGTTTTAGAACGTGATGATTTGATGATAAGTGCTGTTCCTGTATGTGCAGTTTCATCAGGATGATTTGAGAAATAAGTATTATAATATGGGATTTTGACGTTCTGTCTGTGGAGTGACTTTCAGATATTAACAATATATCTATTTTATTTATCTCTATAATTAGTATGATTTCCTGCGCATGGTGACTTAAACAATTCGCATTCCATGCTGCAATCCGTATTGAATTTTATTTGCTTAACTTATTTACTAGTGTTGTCAGCATAGTAAGTACCATGCTGTTTTGGCTAATAAGCTGGTTAATCATATTTTTGAACTCGTTTAAAAAGTCTGTCAATTTGTTTGTTATATCTAAGTTGTTGCTTGTAGTCTGAGGGGGCAATCCATTATTGTTTAATACTTGTGCGTAGGTCTGAATGTTTTGGGGTTGAGGTTGGTTTGGACTATGAGCGTTCCTTGTGAAACTGAATTGTGATTGGTTTTGAGTATGATGGGTTGGTTGTTTGTTTTATTTCTTGTTTTTAGTCATTCTTGGTAAACTGTGCATCCTCTATAGTTTGCCGTGTGGTTGCCCTGACAAAGAACACATTTGGCTGGAGTATATCTGTCCTTAGTACATGTTTTTGTATCATGAGATCTGCTGCACTTCACACATTTAAAAGGTTTCATGCAGTAGGTTTTAGAGTGGTTGTAATCCTGGTATCTTGTACATTGAACGATATTATTTTTCTTTCTTGAAGTTTCAATTTTTATTTTGCAATATTGAATATTATTTTTGTTATATATTTCTTTATTGTTGTTACTGGGTTCAATATCAACAAAGAAGCTTTAGATGTGCCTGTTTTATCTGTTTTACCTGTGGTAAATTCTTTGTCTGAAAATATTGTCAATTCTGTTACTACCGATATGTGTCCTTTATTTGTTAATAAGCCAAATTATAGTCGTCCTTATATGATTGTCAAGATTTTAAATACTGACTTTGTTGCAATGGTTGATACCGGAAACAATTCTAGTATTCTTGGAAACCCAGGGTTTTCGCTTATTAATTCTTTACATGTACCTATTGAATATGATGCTTTAATAAGTATAACTACGACTGGTGGTGTACCACAGCAATTTATGGGTTTTATTACATTTCCAGTTATACAGTAAATAATGTCAAAAAACAATTAAAATTATACATTCGATTAATCATTCTATTATTTTGGGCATGGATTTTTTGAGTCTATTTAAAATAGATATTAATTTTCATAATTTATCGTACTCACTTTTGTACTCTACTTGTGTTACAAATTCAGTCCTTTTCTAGTCCCACTTTATTTGAAAAAGATTAACTAAACAAAGTTATTAATTTGTTTGCCACACTTGCTCCTTCAGACCGAATACCACTACTTGTGCTGAGTCTCTAGCCAGGAAGGTAAGCTTAGGTTGCATTACCTAACTCTGTACTTTAAAAGTACCATGGGCGAATTTTGCTTCTATTTCGATCGCTACAGGGGGTGAGTGCTGCCCTAAATAGCAATACGTAATATTTTAAAAGTAATGGTATACTAATTTACACAGTTTTTTCTCTGAAAGGGAGGGAGAGTCGAAGAGAAGTTTGGGAGTTTGATAGTTGTTGTATGACAGGATCTAATAAAGCATCATTTCCTCTGCAGAGGAGGGCTTCAAAGTGATGGTTAACTAATTCTGACAGTTTTTCAGCTCAGATATAACAGAATTTCCTCCATAGAATGGGGTTTCTAAGTTTTGGTATACTTACTAATTTTGACAGTTTTTCTGAGAAGAAGGAATGATCGAAGACAGTGTTTGCTTGAATGAATTGGGAGTTTTATGATAGTTGTCTGATTGGCTCTGATATAGGATCGTTTCCTCCGGAGAGGAGTGTTTTTAAGTAATGGTATATTAATTCTGGTAGCTTTTCAGTTTCCTTGAGAGGAAGGGAGGATCAAAGAAAGTGTTTGGTAGGGTAGGTTGGGAGTTTGATAATCGTTGTTGATATACTGATGATATACTAATTCTGGCAATTTTTTAGTTTCTCTGAGAGGATGGGATGATCGAAGAGAATGTTTGATTGGAAGTTTGATGGTCGTTGTTGTATGATGGGTTCTGATATTGAATCGTTTCCTCCGCATGATGTGGGCTGGAGATTTTTGTGTGGAATTTCGTCAGAACGTTCGGTCTTGTTGGTTAGTTTAATACATTAAGGTGGTCTATTTATAGATTCTCAATAATTATGTACTATTAATTCGAATGGAGATTTTCCCTATACTTTTGAATAGTACCTACCTTTTTAATTTATACACCCGGTATTTATTAACATCATTATTGACACTCTATTAACACCATTTTACATATGAAAAAAAAAGATAAAATTATAATGTTTTAGCCTAGGAGATAGAACATTCAACGATTTAACTCAATATCCAGTCTTTCCGTGGGTAGTTTCAAATTACTCCGACGATAAACTGGATCTAACCGACCCATCGAATTACCGCGATCTTTCAAAACCAGTGGGTGCCTTAAACGAAATAAGACTCAATCGTTTACTCGACAGATACCAAGAAATGACGATTGATAAGTTCCTTTACGGATCTCATTATTCGACGCCAGGCTTCGTACTTTATTATTTGGCAAGATTGTATCCGCATTACGTCTTATGTTTACAGAGCGGGAGATTTGATCATCCAGATAGGATGTTCAATTCGGTCGCCGACGCTTATAAAAATTGTTTGAATAATATGGCGGATTTTAAGGAACTTATACCACAGTTTTATGATGTTAGTGAAGAGGGTACATTTTTAGGTAAGTACTAATACGAGAAGTTGGGCTAAGAAATTGCTTTGATGAATGCATCTATTGATGATTCCCTCCCTCATCGTTGTAAATGTTGTCGTCTTGCTCACATTCGTAATACCTTACCTCTTGTGTCAGCTCCTACAACAACATCCAGTTTGTATCGTCTGACGTAGTCCATCAGGTTCTCCATGTTAGCCCCCGGTAATGGTTCTTCTGAGTCGATGGGAAGATAAAGAGACACTATTATTGTCTCGATTACCTCCCCATCTTTTTAAAGTTTAATCTTTGATGCTACCATGTCGCCAGTACAAAGTTCCATTATTGGTATCAAGTTATATTTAGATCTGTAGCAGATACAAGCTCTTACTTTTATACAATTAGGTCCCATTTCCCTAATATTTAGCCCCAGTATCTTACCGTTGTTTATCCATGGTTCTTGGATCAGAACAATGTCGATGTTATCGACCACAACCCTTCGATATAGGACAGCCATGGCCGTCTTTTGTGCTGCAGGTTTGCTTAAGTTAAATTTAGTATATTTAAATAATGGAATAAGAACTCGTATTACCCCTCCACGCCAAAACAGGAGTTGTCCAGATATCACTGTATGTTCACATCGTATCGCTAAATATTGTCACTGGAGAACAATAGAAGCTGTAGATACAAGTGATCATGCCCCAACATTAACAGAACTAAGCATAAACAACAATTTACCTACATATGAAACAGCGCGAAGATCAAAGTGGAACATAAAAAAGCTAACTGGGAGCAATATTTTTTAAATCAAAGAGGAAATAGAAAAGGCAGCAGAACAAGCTATTCCAAAAACCAGTACAAAGCCAAGGGGAAAACTTGAGATAAGAAAGCCTAAATGGTGGGACAGACAGTGTGAAGAGGCAATCAAGGAAAGGAACGGAGCACTAAAAGATTATAAAGATCTAGCAAGTGAAGAGAATTATACAAAATATAAAAACACAGCTGTCAGAACAAGAAGAATCCTAAAAGAAAAACAGCTTTATTGCTTTTACAGAAAGTCTAATCAGAGACACACCAATAAATAAAATATGGAATATAATTAGAAAATTCTCTAACAAGAAAGAATACCTCAGCACGCTTCCTTAGAAGAGAATTGGATAATCTAGATGCTTGATGCAATTGCCCCACCATACATTGCATCAGAAGATCAACAGGAGTTCAGTAATATTACACCATCCAAACCATTCTCAACAAATGAACTTAAAATGATACTCAGAAACAAACAAGACTCAGCACCAGGATTGGACGAAATACATACAGGATGATCAAAAATATGCCTACAGAAGTTAAAAATCAATTATTTGATATCTACAACAAAATTCTGGCTGGGAAAGTGGATATACCTGAAGATTGGAGAAAACAAGTGGTGGTACCCATTCTAAAGCCAGGAAAAGCGCCAAACCTGTATACCAATTACAGACCAATAGCAATGGAATCATGTATAGTCAAAATTATGGAAGCAATGATTAAATCGAGGTTGGAATACCATATAGAAAGCGAAGAGTTGCTGGCAAAAGAGCAATATGGTTTCCGAGCAGGCAAAGGGGTCCAAGAATGTACAGCGAGATAACCACTGAAATATATTCCAATATTACGGTAAACAAGAAAGTAGTAACAGTATTTTTGGACATTTCAGTGGCGTATGATAACGTACTAATTCTCAAAATGGTAGAATATCTCAACAAGATCAAGAAAAATTCAGATATCATAACATTCATTCAAAACCTTCTAAAAAAAAGAGAAATCTATATTGTCTCCAAACTCGAATAAAACAGTAGGACCCCAATGGATGAACAAAGGACTTCTTAAGGATCACCACTGAGCCCAATACTCTTTAGCCTGTACACAGCAACACTAGCTGAAACCATGGAAGATGAAGTGAATATAAGTCAATTTGCAGATGACACTTTGGCATGGTGCAGCAACCAGAAGAATTTGGAGACATCCATTCCAAAAATACAAAGAACACTAAATAAAATATGGAATTGGCTAATTGAACATGGATTTTCAGTGTCGCCCACCAAATCAAAGGCCATGGTGCTTGCAAGAGGAGACCTAAGAAGGGCACCACCCAACTTAACCATAAATGGAGAGATTATTGAATGGGTTAAGGAAACAAAATACCTGGGAATAATATTTGATAGCAGGTTAAATTGGACAAAACATATAGAACATATATGCAACAAAGCAACAAAAGGAATAAACGTAATGAAAGCCTTAACCAGAGTCTGGTGGGGCGCAGATCCTAAAATTCTACTGAACATATATAAAACAATTGTTAGATCTCATCTTGAGTATGGATCTACACTAATATTTAAATGCTCATGGAAAAGTTAGGTAGAATACAATTTCAAGCACTGCGTATAGTAACAGGATGCATGAGAAGCACCCCCACTAATGTATTATTGGCACAAGAAAACGGCACAACAGCTGCTAGCCTCATGAAATTCTATGAATTATATAATGAATCTCCAAGATATTAGCAAAACCGACCTCAACCAACATTAATAGAAGGATTTGACCTTGCTCTAATGTTCATAGGAGACTTGGAAAGAACTAATAAATTACCCTGTTATGAAGGAACATATGAAGCACAAGTAAAAGAAATAAAATGGATCGATTCAAAATTAACAAAAGGTGACTCATCATGCAAAACAAAGTTAACAGGCATACTAAGTACGAAATTTAAGAATGTTACTACAATATACACAGATGCCTCATTAGATCCAATAACCAAGAAATGTGGAATTGGGGTGTTATGTCCCAGCTTACAAACAGGATTCAAAAAAAGACTGAGAGATGACACTTGCATTTGTACTGCGGAGCACTAGCTATAAACGAAGCAGTGCAATTTGCAGATAGAAAAAATATCCAAACAATGTTAATTCTATCAGACTCGAAAAGCTCCATACCAAAAATATCGGCAAAAACAGATGCAAATACAATAAAAACAAAAGAACTGATCTACAGAATGGAGGTAGAGGGCAATAGGATACAAATAATGAGGATTCCGGGGCATTCGGGGATACCAGGAAATGAAAAGGCGGACAAGGTGTTAGCAGAAGCAAGAACACTAACCTAAAAAGGCAATAATAAACTACACTATACAGAAATCACAAAGAACATCAAGGGAAGGAAGGATCTGGAGCGAATGGGTTTTCAAGTACCAAGAATTAGGAAGACAAAAGGGACAGGGCTATACTATGCTAAACCCATACCAACAAAGAAGCCTTGGTTCAATGAGACTAGCAAATCAAGATTCTACAATTCAACTCTATGTTGAATGAGAACAACCCACTGCTATACACCAGCCCACCTAAATAAAATCAATAATAAAGACAACTCTCTATGCGACTGTGGGGAGTATGGAGATCTCAATCATATAATTTTTAGCTGGCCTAATCATCGAAATAGTTCAGAATTATATAAAACATTAATCAAATACACAAAAGGACCAATCCATTTTAATAACATTCTTAGATACCCTAATTCTGAGGAAGCTTGTATACTTACCAAGTATTTGCTTAATTACCTGATGAAGTGTTCGCATGAATCATTTTTTGAGTAATTTGACATCAAATTAATTGACAAATTTCTGTTAGCTAATCCTGTACCGTCATATCCCGTATACATGGCGTGACCTTTGTGATTAGTCTGGATCCGCCACAGAACGAGAAGAGTCTATAAACCCTTGTTATACCTTATCTTTCCCGAAGAGCATGGGACAAACCCAGATGCACTTAACGGTGCACTCTTCGTAAAACTGCATTCTAGAAAGAACCTGGCCGGATCCTGTAAAGCAAGAGGTCAAAAAAACCAGAAGAAGGTTTGCTTGTAGCACCTAGAATGTCTTAAAAGGCTGTTGATTCAGGTACTTGATGAGTCCCTGTTTCCTCTTCGGTTGTGTTTTCCAGGGTATTAAAGCTAGCCCGCTGCAATAAGTAGTACGGTCTCCATTGAGCCCGCACTAGTTCTTTTATTGACCCCTCATTAATCCCAAGACTCACGTGCAGCCCCATATCGGATGATTTGGAGCCAAGGATCATCCAACGATCAACCTTCAACTCTGGGTTTTGTTTTTCGAGTCTCTTTAGCTCCATTTGCAGATCCACTTTTTTGGTCTCTGGAAGTAAAGCGGGGACTCGTTGCTGTTTTGGAAGTTCGTCGCTCTTGATGAGCTTCCAGTTTATTTTACTTACAAGATAGTCTCTCGTTATGTTGAAGGACTCCTCATTGGCACATATCATCCCATAGTAGCTGTCCATGTATCAACTGGTTTCAAACTTAGAGGACTTCTGCACCTTGTCGATAATTTTGGTCAGGTTCTTTCTAACAGTCCCTACCTGATCTTCCGAGACAGTTGTCTCTGAGAAGTTTTTAGGGACCGGGGCTGCCTTGATCCCTTTAAGGGCCACACTGTACTTCATACCACTAGTAGTACTAGTACCATCAGTACATTTAGCCCTCAACTATTTTCCTTCGGGGGTGCTCCTGTCTGACACAGTTCGCTTAACGCTCTTTGTCTGTTTTGATGTTGACGGAATCGGCATCACTACTGTCTTGGTATCAATAACTTGTTCTCTCATTTTTTTAAGCTTACTTCTCTGGGCACCTGAAATTTTCTCACGTGGAGCTTTCTGATCCACAGGATTCGCTGTAGCATTTCCCTGTGGTGTTGTTTTTAGGGTTTCGGATGTATTAGGCTGCGCTGAAGACTCTGTAGTCTCCATTGCATCCGTATCCTCTAAATCCCTTTTACTAAGAGTCTCCATAGGCTCTTTAGAAAGTTTGTTTTCTCTTGGTTCATTTCTGTTCCCACGAGTATAGGAGAAAAGAGGTCGGTCCATACCTGCAGAGCTCCTTATGCAGGTACAAGGCTACATACAACGTGGTGCGCCAGGTGCCCCGATGATAGTGGTCTACTGACGGACTCTCCCACGGCCGTCTATCCTTTAGGCGACTACTCGTTTTTAGGATTTGGGAGGTTTTCATTGTGGTCCTCATCCATGCAGGCCGGGCGATTAAGCCTAGCCTCCCGATCCGCATAGCTGGGCATACCCCTTACAAGCCTTAACCTAGTAAGGGGGTCGTTGCTCTACCATGCGGTATGTGTCGCAAGCTTGTCAGCGATTTGGTATTCGGAAATGGACGTTTATAACCCTCATCCTCCTTATTTCCCAATTGACCACTTCTTTCCTGTACATACGTATGGGACGTCTCTGGCCGCCCCCTATCCGCAACCCTGGGACGCTCCTGATAGATAGCTCCACCTATTACCCTCAGATACCGAAGACACTACTCTCTGGCATCGAAGGGTAATGCTCAAAGAGTCGAAATCTTGGTCAAGCCGTAGCAGGTCCTCGAAAACTCATTGAGCACAGGTGCTACGTACGTTGTTCTGTTTGTTGTTCGACTTAATGTTCAAGAAGTAGGAAGTTTAAAACAGAAGAATACTCTACAGGAGGTATCTATGTAGGAGCTTCATCGCGTATACTGAAGTTGTGGGAAAAGTATAGTTTTGTTGACAAAACAGACACTGTAATTTCAATTTGCTTTTTTATGAGAAACCTCAAGAACAATACTGCAACTCTAGCCAGCTAACAAATAGTATCAATTATTAACCTGTCAAAACAGCAAAATGAATATCATTCCAAAGATATTAATTTCGATTACTGATGCTCACCCTGTAACTTTAAAAGAAATTATACTGCTCAAATTATATTGACAACTAAATAACGTATAAAAATAACTTTTTTTCTAAAACTGCTATTATAAGTTGCGTATTTCTCATAGCTTACCTAATTTCAAAACTATATATTGCTTATACTCATTTATATGGACGTTCCTGCAGGGAATCATCAATACCTAGACGTTTTATGTACAATTATTTAATTGTATTATTGAAATTTGTGCAGTTCTAGAAAAAGTATAGTGTGCAACATGGGGGGGAACGTACTTTTCTCACTTGCTCTTTAGGCTCGTGCCACAAACTTTCACCCTCGTGAAAAAAATTAGACTTTCCCCACTTGTTGCCCAGTATACTATACTATTGATTCAATTAGTTTTTCTCAATTCTAGTGAATAATATGGGTATTAATTTTGGATATAGGCATAACAACACTAAAGTTGGCGATGTAGAATTGCCTCCTTGGGCGAATAGCCCTAAACATTTCATAGAAACGTTGAGAGATGCTCTAGAAAACGACATCGTTTCGAAAAACCTCCATAATTGGATAGATTTAATATTCGGTTATAAACAAAGGGGCGAAGAAGCTATCAAATCTAACAATCGTATGTAAAATATTAAAAAGAATTGTTATAAATTTTAATGTCTCTAATGGTTTTCAGTGTTTTATCATTTATGTTACGAAGGAGCTATTGATTTAGATGCTATATCAGATTTGAACGAGAGACATGCGTTGGAAGTTCAAATAATGGAATTTGGACAAATACCGAAGCAAGTATTTACAGTTCCACACCCGCAAAGGAAGAACGTATTAACGATACTGATGGAACCTTCACAAATTCAAGAAGTTGATGCTGATTTTAAAGGTACATTTTTCGAGTTTGTTTTTATGTTCTCAGATCTTGTAGTTTGGTCTTTCACATAATTGTAAACATTTCATTTATTGTTCGTTAAAGAAATTGTTTGTTCACTCATAATAAATTCAAATATTTTTGCCGTTAACTGTTCCTGACTTATGTAGGCTGTTCTAGACTGTTCCCAATTTATTTGGGCTTTTGTAGACTATTCCTACTTTATTTAGGAGGTCCTGGGCTGTTACTGCTTTAATTGGGCTCTACTAGACTGTTCCCGCTTTATTTGGGCTTTTCTGGACCTGTTACTGCTTTATGTGTGTTGTTTTGGACTGTTATTGCTTTATTTGGACTGTTCTAGACCTGTTACTACTTTGTTTGGGATGTTCTGAACGATGCCTGCTTTATTTGGGCCGTTCTAAACTCATTTTGGCATATTTGTTTTGCTGAATTCCTGTTCTGTTGGCTGTTTCGTATGTTTTTCTTCCTTTTTGGTGGGTACGTGCTTTACTTGGACTATTCAGGTCCTAATACTGCTTTATTTGGGATGATTAGGACTGTTTCTGCATTATTTGGTCTGTTCTGGACCTGTTCCTGCTTTATTTGGGATGTTCTAGATTGCCACTGCTTTATTTTGGCTGTTATGATCTGACCCTGCTTTATTTGGGCTGTTCAGGACTGCTCCTGTTTATTTGGGCTGCTTTGTTTTGCTGGACTCTTGTTCTGTTGGCTGTTTTTTTGCTTGGATTCCTTTTTAGTGGATACCTGCTTTATTTCAGCTGTTTTGATCTGTCCCTGCTTCGTTTTGCTAGATTCTTGTTATGCTAGCTGTTTTTCTGCTTGAATTACTTTTTGCAGGATGGCAGATTTGTTTTGCTGGATTCCAGTTCTGCTGGCTGTTTCCTTTGCTTTGCTTCCTTTTTGGTGGATTCCTGTTTTATTTGGACTGTTCTGGATCTAATACTGCTTTATTTGAGATGTTTAAGACTGTTCCTGCTTTATTAGGCTGTTCTGCACCTGTTACTACTTTGTTTGGGTTGTTCTGAGTTGTTCCTGCTTTATTTGAACTGTTCCTGTTTATTTGGGCAGCTTTGTTTTGATGCATTCCTGTTCTGTTAACTGTTTTTCAGCTTGAAATCCTTTTTAGAGGATACCTGCTTTATTTGGACAGTTCTGGACTATTCCTACCTTATATTGCCAGATTTGTTTTGCTGGATTCCTGTTCTGTTGGCTGTTTCATTTGTTTCACTTCCTTTTTGGTGGATTACAGCTTTATTGGGACTGTTTTATTTGAGATGTTTAGGACTGTTCCTGTTTTATTTGGGATGTTTAGGACTGCTCCTGCTTTATTTGGGATGTTTAGGACTGTTCCTGCTTTATTGGACTGTTCTGGACCTACTACTGTTCTGAGATGTCCCTGCTTTATTTGCCCTGTTCTGGACTGTTCCTGTTTATTTGGGCTGTTCTGATTTGCTGGAGTCCCGTTGGTTGTATTTTTGCTTGGATTCGTTTTTGGTGGATACCTGCTTTATTTCAGCTGTTATGAACTGTTCCTGCTTCATTTTGGTAGTTTCCTGTTCTGTTAGCTGTTTTTCTGCTTGGATTCCTTTTTAGAGGATACCTGCTTTATTTGGGGCGTTCTGGACTGCTCCTGTCTTATATTGGCAGATTTGTTTTGCTGGATTCCTGTTCTGTTGGCTGTTGTTTTGCTTCCTTTTTGGTTGATATCTTCTTTATTTGGACTTATTACTGCTTTATTTGGGATCGTTAAGACTGTTTCTGCATTATTTGTTCTGGACCTGTTCCTGCGTTGTTTGCGATGTTCTACACTGCCACTGCTTTATTTTGGCTGTTCTAAGTTGCCCCTGTTTTATTTGGGATGTTTAGTACTGTTCCTGCTTTATTGGGCTGTTTTGGACCTATTACTGCTTTGTTTGGGCTGTTCTAACTTGTCCCTGCTTTACTCGGACAGTTCCTGTTTCTTTGGTCGGCTTTATTTTGATGGACTCCTGTTCTGTTGGCTGTCTTTTGGTTGAATTCCGTTTTGGTTAATACCCTCTTTATTTTGGAAGCGCTTTTTTTGCTAGATTCCTGTTCTGTTAGCTGTTTTTTTTGCTTGAATTCCTTTTTAGATGATACCTGCTTTATTTGGGCTGTTTTGAGTGTCCCTGTTGGGTGCAGCATCTTTGTTCAACTAAAGTCCTGCTCTGTTGGCCTTGTTTCTGTTTTGTTCCCTTTTTGGTGGGTAATCTAAACTTGATTGTCGATAATCAGTGGCTTAACACATTTTCTTTGGCCTAGACCATAACAGTATAATAGTTTTTTTATATGTTTTAGTTTCCTATATAATATCGGCATTATATTTAAAGAGAAGATACATCATTTAAAATGATACAAAGAGTTTTGCTCAACTTCATATTCATTTTAAAATTTTAGTATTACTCAATAAAGTCAAGAGATTCCGTAATTAATGTTATAGATATATGGAGAGAAGCTCAAGATCTAGAGTTGGTATGTAATTTTAATTCGCACAAACATACAGTAAGCAATCTGTTTATAAGCGAAGATGGATCGAAAATAACTTCAGTCGGTTATGATTCCAAACTCAAAGTATTCTCTCTGTCACAAAATAAACAGATAAGGAGCGCCAATGTCGGTCAAATGACTTTAAGCAGCTGTATACAATTACCTAATACAAACACTCTGATTATCGGTAGCTGGGATAATGAAATGTAAGTACCTGTAGACCTCGTTATTCTTTTGTTTCATTTCGTTATATATTTAGTGACAAGTCACTGTAAGCTAATCTTCTTTTTTCCGAGGCGTAGTTTTGGAGATTTTCTACTTCACCACTTTGAATTAGTCTCAATAATAAACATGTGATGAGCAAAACTGTTACGGGAGCGGAAGACCGTGTCATCTGTCATATGTTTTATGTCATTAACCTTGTGTTCTGTGTCATCTGTCATATAGTCTGTGTCATCTGTCACGTGTTCTGTGTCATCTGTCATATAGTCTGTGTCACCTGTCACGTGTTCTGTGTCATCTGTCATCCATCATGTGTGCTAGAATAAATAATATTACTTTGTGTACGCTGGAATTTGGAGATGTTATTTTGTGTAGATGAAAATACCATTCTCGCCTCATCGGTGATATTACCAGGCTTAGGCAAATATGCATATTCAAACGTGAAGTATATGCGCGTAAATATACCTTAATATGGTGAGTCATATTTGGCCATCCATTTAAAATAACATGTTTTAAGTCTTGCAAAACAGGGTCTTGTTCAGTACGAAATTGGAATTCTTTGATCTGTAGCATTTAGTTATAATCTAACTAGACCAACTTGACTGTCAATATCTTGATCCAAGTCTGTACTCTCACTGCAAGGTACATATGCACGCGAAAAGTATCAGCCAAGATCAATTGTTTTCCGGGTTTGTATTTAAGTTCAAATTCAAATACTGATAAAATGTATCTACTCTGAAGCAAATTGCATATAGTTCAATTTGTGCGTATCTCGTTTGCGTTTCAGTTAATACTTTGTAGGCATATGTGCAAAGAAGGTTATTTTGCATTATACAAGCTCCCACTCCAGATTTTGAAGAATCTACAGAAAGCGTAATTTTCTCATTTGGGTTAAAAAATTGTAAAACTGGTTTATTTATCAAACTTTGTTTTAAATTTAAAAAAGCTTCTTCATGTTTATGTTGCTAAATAAATGCACGATCTTTTTTAATTAATTCACGTAACGGTTCAGTTTTATCTAATATTTTTTGAGTGTCTTATTTATTTTGGGGTGTTGGTATCCCTGTGATTGACTTTACTTTATTAATTTGATTAAGGTCTGGAGCTATACCTGCTGAAGAAACAATATTTAATTGTAGACTGCCCCAGCTTGCATTTTTCTTTATCAAATTTTACATTATTTTTCCTGGGAGGTTGCCCCTTACAATTACATCATCTATATAAATGTCTGCTCCTTCGATGCTACCAAAAATGTCTTTAAACCTCTCTTGAAAATTTTCTGCAGTACACTTTATGCCATTAGGGAGTTTTAAAAATTTTATACTTAACATAAAGTGTCCCAAAGGCACAAAGTTTTGTGCTCTCATCTTCTAGAGGAATCTGATAAAAACCACTGGCTGCTTAACATAGTAGCACCTGGTAAATTACTGGAAATTTCGTCCAAAAAAGGGATTTTATAAAATTCACGATTACAAATATCGTTAACATCCTTTGGATCTAAACAAATGCGAAGTTTACCATTTGGTTTGCGGACAAGTATCAGAGCATTCAACCAATCATTTGTACCTTCAACTTTTTCCATAATTTTTTGCTCAACCAAACTCTCTAAACGTTACTTTCATTGTTGCATTAAGGAAAGTGGCACTTTCCTAATTAGTTGAATAACCGGCTTACTATTCTCTTCCAGTTTAATTGAACACTTAATTAATACACCCTATTCCTTCAACAAATCATTATGTACCTGTATTATTACTTTGTTATAATTATTTGACAACCCTTAATCAATTTTTTTGGTTAAATTCAAGGAAATACTAGATTTACGAACTAAAATCGCTTGGAGATCATCCTTAACCACAAGAAATCAACATAATGTCATCCGCAAATGAAGTGTAAATACGGAAATTGTCACTTAGATTGCCGGTCATCGCCATTATAGGAATGCCCCTGTTATCACTCATTTTGTTTTATTTCTTAAATTGTCCAACTTATTTTATTATCTTTCCTCTTAATAACAATCTCAATTAACTGACATAAACCTAAATATACGATTGAGAACTCCGGAAGACCTAGATTCAACAGTGGAAATGATGATATCACTACTACAAGAAGCGGCTCTTCAATCCACTCCACCCCAAAAGCCACATAATCATGTCGGTAATATTCCACTAGAAATCAAACGTCTTCTAAAAGAAAAAAGAAAAGCTAGATCTATTTGGCACCGTACATGCAACCCTATCAACAAAACCAGATTTAACCAACTAACAAACAAATTAAAAGCTAAGCTCAAAAAATACAGAGAAGAATCATTTACCGACTACCTAAAAAACCTAAATCGATTCGACCAATCAATATGGAAACCAATCAAAAATGCAAGAAAACCCAAAGACCCAGTACCACCAATCAGACAAACAACACCAACTATAGGATCCTGGGCAAAAAGTGAAAAAGAGAAAGCAGATCTCTTTGCGCAACACTTCTGTAATACTTTTACTCCTCACAGTGACGAACTAGACCAGGAAATAGAACAAAATCTAGAAACGCCTACTGAAGAAAGTCAACCAATAACACTTGTCACTCCGAGGGAGATAAAAGAAGTCATCAAATTCTTGGGCCTAAAAAAGGCACCTGGACCAGACAAAATTACACCAAAAATGCTTAAAGAACTTCCACAAAAAGCAATAGTGTTATTAACATACATATTTAATGGAATATTAAGAATGCAACACTGGCCAGAAAAACTGAAAACATCGCAAATAATTGCAGTAATCAAACCAGAAAAAGAACCCACAGATGTAAACTCCTACCGACCAATAAGCCTGATATCAGTCCTTTCAAAAATCTTTGAAAAACTCATACTACACAGAATTAACAACAACATAAGACCTGAAGAGTGGATCTCACACCATCAATTTGGATTTCGCCAGGGGCACTCTACAATCCAGCAGATACATCGAATAACAGATGTCATCAACAAAGCCTACGAAAATAAAAGCTATTGCTCGGCGGTATTCCTGGACGTCAGCCAAGCCTTTGACCGCGTCTGGCATAAAGGCCTACTTTACAAAATCAAACAAATCCTTCCCTCCTATTGTACCCTACTTAAATCCTATCTCAGTGACCGAAAATTTGAAATAAAAATGGGAAACGAAAGATCAGAAGTTCAACCAATAAAAGCAGGAATTCCACAGGGTAGCGTTCTTGGGCCACTGCTGTATGTTTTATTTACATCGGACCTGCCAACCTCCAGACATACTACACTTGGGACATTTGCCGATGATACAACCATATTATCGGTGAACAACAACCCTGAAAGATCAGTAATAAACCTACAAGAACATTTTAACACCCTCCAAAATTGGTTTGAAAAATGGAGAATAAAGATAAATGAAAATAAATCCAGCCACATTACCTTTACACAACGCAAAACTCCAACACCGGAAGTTCACATCAACAATGTCCTAATACCCAAAAAAACAAGAAACAAAATACCTAGGAATGACCTTGGACAGTAAATTAACATGGAAACAACATATAACCAAGAAAAGAAAACAAATAGACTTAACAACTAGACAAATAAACTGGTTAATAGGTAGAAGATCCAAACTAGCGGTGGATAACAAAATACTTATCTATAAGACAATAAACATACCAATCTGGTCCTATGGAATTGAGCTATGGGGTTATGCGAGCAAATCCAATACAACTATAATCCAAAGATGCCAATCTAAATTTTTAAGAACAATATTAGATGCCCCATGGTTTGTCTCCAACGAAACAATACATAACGACCTCAAAATAAAACTTGTGAAAAATGTCATCCAACAAAGAAACAACTACCACCACGCTAAAATCGAAAACCACGAAAATCCAACTTTAGAACCCCTACTGACAAGAGAAGACAACAGATGACTCAAAAGAAACTGGCCAATAGACTTGATGTGAAGTACCTGAGGCTTGTCAATGGACAAATTCTCATCATGCCATAATCCCAACCATAATATTAGTTTATAGAAATGTATTTTTTTTTCTGATTGCTGATTGTATTGTAAATAAAAAAAAATCTTTCCTCTTAATAACAATCTCAATTAACTGACTGTGCCATGTTAGTTTTGTAATTTATTATAAATATATTGTTCAAATTAACAGAGACTTTATTCACCTCTCGACACACATACATGACATTTACAACAAATCCCTACGCCGTGCTTGCTGTCATCATGTTACAGGTACGTTCGGTTGGTACGATGTAAGGCGTTTTCAATTGAACTACCTTACAATTCCTGTTCTGTTAGCTTTTTTGCTTGGATTCCTTTCTGTTGGATACCTGCCTTATTTGGGCTGTCTGGACTATCGTAGTTGGATAGAGCAGCTTTGTTCTGCTGAATTCCTGTTCTGTTATCGGTTTTTTTTCTCTTGGATTCATTTTTGGAGGATACCTACTTTATTTAGGGTGTGCTGAACTGTCCCTGTTGGGTGAAACATGGTTATCTGTCATATGTCATCTATCACTTGTTCTGTTTCATCTGTCACATTTGTGGTGTCATCTGTTCTGTGTCATATTTCACGTCTTCATCTGTCGCTTTGTCTCATGTGCCATGTAATGTAAATTTTTCGAGAATGTCATTATTTTCAATATGTTCTTTATCGTAAATAATAACTAGGCTTTGTTAACTTTAATCCAGCGCTCGAAAATTGAGATTTAGCTCTGTGACAATACAATAATAAATTTTTGTTTCGATGTAACTTATTTCACTGGATGCTTATTTGTCCAATTATTAATCGCTTTAGATCACATTATATATATATTTTTTTTGACAAATGGAATTCTCATAATCTGGCAAGAATCTTTGACAAAAACTTTCTTCTATTAAAATTTTTTTTATATTGTAACAACGCTGCTGTCTAAATAGACGTCAACAAACTATGTTACCAACATCGACAATACATCCACGAATGGCAACGGCAACTTACAAAGTACAATTTATCACAGTATTTGCAATTGGACCTCCCGTACCTAGATGGCAGCACTATCGGCGTGATACTAGCACAGTGGCCAACGATAATAATCCCGAGATATTTTGGAAGCTCTTGCCTCACACCAGCAACGGTAGAGAGGAGAGCTGAACCAGTAAAGCTAATTCGATGTGTACTGATCTCGAAGGAAAGTTTACGGATCCAGTTCCGGTGTGTATGGACCCCGGGATAATCTAACCGTTCCGATGTGTATTGAACCCGGAATAAACCTAACCGTCCAGATACCGTTCCAATGTGTATTGAATCCGGAATAATACCAACCGTCCACATCCCCTGTTTCGATACTGAATACCAACAATAAATCTAACTTCTTTCATTTAGTTCCCTCAATATTAAAAACTGAAATATTGCCATCACGAATTTCTCTCCATAGTCTGTCCCAAACCAGGTTGAAAAAGGGTGAGGGGGAGGAGTAAAACCTCGTTAAAAATCCAGGGTCCATCTGGCTCGGATGATAGCACCCTGTGGGTGCTCCTGCTTAGGATACAGACGAAGAAATAGTCAACGGTGGTCAGTTCACTGAACAACGGAGGAACCAATAAGGGGAAGACTGGTCTCCGAAGTCCTAAAAGACAGCCAGTCTAGAGAAAGCAAACCTTGAACAAAGATTACATGGCCCTCCAGGCTGGGTGTTGAGACGTCAGGTAGGTTCCCTGTCATTCGTAAAAACCTCAACTTACCAAATAGCTTAACGCTAGCCACGGAAAGTCGGACGGATCACATTGTAAAAGACACAAGCTACGAAAAAGGACGATGAACAATGGCACTTGGAATGTCCAAATAATCAAGGATGAGTTGGTGGAAGTTGCAAGGGAAATGAACACAGTGAGAATGAATGTTATGGTCCTTACCGAAACAAAGGAAAAGGGGACTGGTTCGGAAATGTTGGATAACTACGTACACATCTTTAGCGGTGTCGCAAAATATCAAAGAGCAAAAAGAGAAGTATCCATCATGGGTTATAAAAAATATTAACATAACATTACGACTTTGGAGCAATAGATGAAAATATGATTCGAGTCAACATGAATATATTCAAAACCCCAGTAACAATATTGGGCCTATTTGCAATCTCTGAGGATGACCTATATACTACTAAGGATGAATTTTTTGAGAAGGTCAACGATGAAATTGTCAAAACAGGAAGGACAAGAGAAGTCATAATTATTGGTTGCTTAAACGGAAGAACTGGTCAGAGGATGACCACAAAGTTGTAGATCCGTATGGGGAACTGGCTGTCAATGACAATGGGGAAAGGCTGGTAGAAATATGTCAAAATCATCAACCCAAGATACTTATCGGCTTCTATAAACACAAAGATATTCACAGATATACATGGAGACAACATACAAGAAAACTAAAATCCATAATTGACTATGTTATAGCCAAACAGAGTACTGTAATGCAGACTAATGATGTTAGAGCGTATAGAGGGATAACATGTGGCTCGGACCACTACCTGATTAAATCAAAGATAGTATTTCCATATAAACATCAAAAACAATGAAACACCAAAAGAAACAGACCAAATAACTACTAACCAGTACAGTATAGATAGCTTGATGCACGACAGCCCACGGGCACTGTTTCAACACAGACTTGACCAACAAATCTGTGAAATAACAGGAGGGAAACATGTTAATGAAGTATATGAATACCTAAAGATAGCCTCCAACAATCATCCGAGGAAGCTATTGATCTGAAAACTCGAAGAGCAATAAATTATAGTGGAGTAATGAAATAGAAACACTGATCACCCAAAAGAAACAACGATACTAGAAATGGCTAAGTAATAAAACTCAAGATGAGAGATTTCAGCAGCCAAAAGACAAATGTGGGACAGAAAGTCCATCCAAATTAACACATACCTAGGCGGAGCAAGATGCTCAGAGACGCGGAAGTTTGTTTAAAAAATCAGGTCCAAGGAGAGAAATCGCGCAAATATCCAACTAATACCAACAAAAATATGGGTAGACCACTACTTCTGACAGAAAACGGATAAATACAAAACCATTTCACCAACAGAAGTAATAATTGAAGGCGAAGAGATTATCATCGAGACCAATACACTGGAAAAAGCGGTACGCGGTCTAAAAAATGGAAGGTTCCCGGGTCCATAAGGAATTCCAGCAGAACTGATCAAGTGTGGTACAAAAAAATATTTGAAGTGAAGTGATTGAACAAATTCATAAATGGGACAGATATACCAGAACAATGGAAAGAGGCCTACATTTCATCTATTCATAAAAAAGGCGATAAACTGAAATGCACAAACTATTAAGGAGATATAATTTAATCGGACTATAAAGACCAAGAGGAAAAGGAACAATATGGTTTTAGGACTGGAATGACTTGCAATGATAACGTGTGTTTAAAACAAATAATAGAAAAAAAATCTAGCACCAACCAAGAAACACACCTTATGTTTATTGATTTACACAAAGCATATGATACAGTACCCATAAATATTCTCTGGAAAGTGTTGCAAGAATCAAACATCAATAACACATTAATCTTCAAAACTTATATAATTGATCTATATCGAGAATAAAAACAGATTGTGACAGAAGTTTGTTGTTAATAAGGGTCTACGACAGGGCTGTTGTATTTCACCAACACTGTTTAAAATATACATAGCAAAGGCTCTAAGTCGGTGGAAAATAAAATGCGGAGGGATGACAAACATTACAATGAGTTATGTCCAGTCAAAATAATGTTACAACTTTAACAACACTAAATAAAAATGGTATTATGAAACGTGATATTTTTCTTAACATGTAACAATGTCACAGGCATAGAAGAAATCATATCTTCAAATTCCAACAATAGCAAACGGATACAAAAAGAATTTATATAATAATAATAATATTTATTCAATAAAGATAGATACAATAATACACTAATACATAGGAAATAATTACACTAAATTGAATAAACAGTACTGAAGTAGTTATTATCACTACTTGTATTGTGACCGGAAAACATGAACAAATCAGTTTTTTGTCAAATTCAGTAAATTGTCAAGTCCAGTAAGTTGTCCAATCCGGTAATAAGTTAAATCCAGTAAATTGTCAAGTTTTATAGTAAATTTTTAGGGGGTACCATATCCATTGTTCTCAAACAGATAACGAACAGATCAGCATTAATTCACATTTTTAAAGCTACAGTACTATATATAAAATTGAAGAATTTATATTCTTGAACACCAAGTACATTCCTGTAGGGGCTGAAATGTCAAATATCCAACTTGACAGAGAATAAATTACATCCTGCAATAATTATACGTACTTGAGAGTACTTGACACCACCTGACGGGTTGATAGTGAAATTAAAAAACGAATAACTCAGGCCAGAAGATTGATCGGATGTCGGAATGGCATACTTTGGAGTAGCGGCATACGGAAAAGGCGGAAACACAACATATATGAAACCTTAATTAAAAGCCCTCTTTATACAGCGCAGTGACGTGGAGAAAGATGGAAAGCAATCGAATAAAATTTGGAGAAACCGAAATGGATGTTTTTAGGAGGTCGTTGGGGATATCCAGAAGAAAAAGAATTCGAAACGAGGAGATTCGACGGCGAATGGGAGTAGAGGGATCACTGACAAGTGATATCAAGCGAAAACATCTGATATGATATGGCCATGTTCAACGAATAGATGAATCCAGACTCCTCAAAAAATGTTGCAATGGATATCACCAAATCGAAGAAAGCGAGGAAGACCTAGAAAAAGTATCCACGGCATTACAATATTATAATAGTACATTATGCATCAAGTACATGATGGTGGTTATGATACACGAGTATGAAGTTTACATAATTCATACAAGTACATTATAACCCTTATGTACACGTTGCATACAGTACTTTTTCTACAAGCTAAAACTTGATAAATTATAAATAATACATGTATAAATATGGAAAATATAATTTCCATTTCACTGTCACTAGCCATTTTATTAACTTCTAAATTATTATTGGAATTTGACATTTAAACTAGCTGCTAAACGTATGTTTAAGTTTTGAATTCAGAATTAGTTCCAAGTTGCGTTCGTTTGACCGTGTGCAACTCGCATGATCTTATTGGTCATTTCATTGGATGACAGGCTGTATCATTATGAAAATCACCCGTTGCAATAAGAAAACAGTTGATTTTAATTGGTTGGGAACATGTATCATTATGAAACCCATTGTTTTATGAATATCATAATAAAATGGGATGTAGACATTTAATAACTTAATAATGATATGCTTGTAGAAAAACTAATATAAGAAGACAAAATAGTGGTTAAAATTTACATAGATAAAGTATTTTGCTTTGCTATTTTCTTCTGTTCCTTATTTTAATTTTTTGACATTAATTTTAGTTATATGTATGATATGGATTATGGAAAAGTTTCCGATAAAATCATAGCTCACCAGGACGCTGTAACTTGCTTATGTTTGGATTCTAACACGAATATTGTGATATCCGGTAGCACAGACTGTACAGTGAAAATATGGAAAGGGTTGAATACCAATAGATTTATTCATTGTTTGAAAAATCAACTCGAACATAATTCAGCCGTTAATTGCTTGAGTTTGCACAGGTTTGTATAATCTATTATTGTTTCTAACATTTGCTCTTCTGTGGTAAATTATTTTTTAACCCATTTTATTGAAATTGTTTTGATTAATAATTAATTCTAAATATTATTTCAACATTGACTGGACTAATAGATGAAAACGTTGAATCGAACGTTTTACTTGAATCTAAAATAGCTTTATAGATAAGTTTCTGTGATTCCCATGTATAAACGATAAAGATATAATAACTATTGTGAGATCAAAATAATTCAAGAGGTGACTGATGACAACTTTTTTGTTGTCGCATTTGTTTTTTCTATTAAAAATTAATGGCATTTGACGAATAAAGTAATAGAAACATTTTATGTATATTAGTTTAACTTAAAGCAACTGTACTATTTGAGTTGAAACCAGTGCCCGATTTATATACAAGTGGGCCCTAGGGCATCAAAAAATCGGAAATCTTATGCGCCCCATATTTTATTCAGCTATTTTTTTATGGTTAAAAAAACGAAACAAGTATAATATAACTAAAATATGTTGCAAGATAAGTATGAGAAATTAACTTATTGAGTTTCTCAGGTTGGCTTTGACCAATTTTAAAATAGAAAATGATCTTTCGCCTGACACGTTACTCACAGGGATTATGAAAAATATGTGAAGAGCTGTGTAAATATTAGGAAAAGCTGTTGTTAAATCATTGGAATTAATGTAGTTAAGTAAATCGGGGGCTGAACTAACATTGATTTTCTCTTGAACTGTATTTAAAATTTTTATTTAAAAACAAGACATTCCTCTCCTAGTTCATCATCAGTATAATTTTTATACAGCTGTATTAAAGTATGTGCTCTTTGTTTTAAGTCGTCGTTATAAAGTTCAGTTAGTTGAGTTCAGAAGCTGAAATGTTCATCAATAAAATTGAACGTTTCCAACCATTTTCGCATTTTGTTATTAATGAGGTCATTTTCATAGTTTTTTTTATTTTACCATTAGGAAGAGTACATAATTTTGAGGCTCTATGTGCTATTTGCTGGAAAATGGTGCAAATGTAATGACTGATAGAGGGTTCAAACATATAGATGAACTACTCCTAACTAAAAATAATTTTTTAGTAAGACCACCGTCTGTTTCATCCAAAGAAAAAAATACCAAAAAACAACTTACGATTGCAAAAAAAAATTGCCAGTTTGAGAATCCATACTGAGAGAATACGAGAAGTCGGCATTTTAAAACCATACGTCTGCATTAACCTAAATTTACTAAAATATGTAGATAATATTGTTCTTATAGCTTGTGGTGTTATTAATGTTCAGAATTATTTAATAAAATAATGAATCAGTTCATCACAAATTAAATTTTATTAAATATTGCTTTTTCCCAAAAACAGATAATCTTTTTGTAGTACATGACGTCATCAACAAAACTAGCGTTATATTCATATGTTTTAAAAGAAATTATTTTATTTGATTCAAAATCCGGATCAACTATTACAAAAATCGCTTTTTTCCAGTGAGGTGCATCTGAATCTGATGGAAACACAAGTAATATTGCCTGCTTCATTAAGATAATTTTTTCTTGTTTTTTTCAACATTGGTGATTTATTTTCCACTGCACAATCATCAGCAATAGCATCTGGAGAAGTTCCTATAATTGGGCAATCTGCAGATACAAAAATTCCAGTTTTTTAAAAGAATTAAAACACTTTTTTCAAGAATTTTAAGTACTTTTTCTTCTAAATATAAACGTCTTTTCATTGCTTTTGTTTGGAAGAATTTTGCCCCTAAAATGTTTTCTACAAGTACCACACTTAACAGAATCATATGCCTTTGACGCCGTAATACGACCATATTTCATTTCATCCTAGATACTACATTCACTTTATTGTCTAGTCTTTTCTTTAATTTCTTTTAGCACACTCTTTCTCATGTATGCTTCATAGAAAGTTTTAAAACTATCGTAATCGGTTGTTTGATTGGGGGATAAGGTCACAAATTTATTTTTTAACCAATATAAGGAACCTCTTCAATAGTTTTCAGTATTATAATATAATATAAGCGTACTATCCGTAATTTTTCTTTTTTTTTGCTTCTTCAACATATTCTTAAAGACTGTCATTAATCAACGTGGTAGTTATAAATTTTTTAGAGGTCGTAGCTGATGATAAATATGACTTTTTCTAATAACACACTGTCTCCGTAGTGGTGGGTTCCTCGCTTCTACGATGGAGCCACATGAGAAAAGCAATAACATGCTTACATCCTCACTCTGAAGCAGGATAATCGTATATTTCTTTTTCAAAATTTAAAACAGTACAACCAACTTTGTAACATTTGGAGTTCATTTTATGCTCGGGTGTCATTCATTTATTCATCTCTCTTCGTAGTTGTATGTAATCTATATCATTGTCTCTGTAACTTTGTCTACCAGACCTGGAATAGATTCGATTTTAACGGGGTTATAATGCACTAAAACCTAAGGTTTATTGTGCCCCCCTATCAGAGCTGTTCTCGCAACTACTACAGCTTGCCTTCCAGTTCCAGGATTCTAATGAATTCTAGTATTTGGGGCGGCTTCAACGAGGTTAGATCCTCACTCTTACAAGTTTCTTGTCCGAAGCATTTCTTGCGTTGGCTTGCAATGGCGAGGCATTCTAGAACTAGTTGATCCGGAGTTTCATCCTCCTCCCCACAGAATCTACACTCGTCAATTTCTGCTAGACCTATTCTCATTAGGTGCTTCCTACGGCGGCAGTGTACTGTAAGAAAGCCCGTGAGAAGATGTAGCTTATTTTTACTGAGATCTAAATATTACTTTTCCGCCCAACCTATCCAATATGCGAGAGGTTTACCCCAAAAAAAGTTGGAATTTTGAAAAAAAATGTTTTAGTTATTTTCACGTTTTCCATCAAGAACAACACTAAAAAATGGTTTTTAGAAAAAAAAATCCTGTTTGTATGTCGTCGTCGTCGTTGTCGTCGGCCACTTTTCGTTACATGTCTTGTTAGCACGATATAGCCTCCGGAGTCAACAATTTTATGATTGAAAATTGTTCAGGACATCTTACAGATGAATCTTATTGATTTTCAGCCTGTCAGAGCCAGTACAACGGGTGCTATGGTACTTGAAGTACGACATTTTTGTCATTTTTTGAGAAATTTCAGTTTGTTAGCACGATACAGCCTCCGGAGTCCAACAAGTCACCAATTTTATGATTGAATATTATCCAGGACATCTCACGGATGAACCCCATTGATTTACAGCTCACCAGAGCCAGAACAATAGGTGCTATAGTACTTTAAGTAATACATTTTTTTCATTTTTGGAAAAATTTCAGTTTGTTAGCATGATGCAGCCTCTGAAGTATATACAAGGGACCAATTTTATGATTGGATATTATTCAGGGCGTCTCAAAGATGAACTCTATTGATATTCAGCACACTAAAGCCAGTATAACGGGTGCTATGATACTTGAAGTACCAAATTTTTGTAATTTTTGGAAAATTTTCAGTTTGTTAGCACGATACAGCCTTCAGATTGTATACAAATAACCAATTTTATGATTGAATATTATTCAGAGCGTCTAATAGATGAACCTTATTGATTTTCAGCTCACCAGAGCTAGTACAACGGGTGTTAATGTACCAGAAGTGACACATTTTTGGCCCATTTTGGAGAAATTTCGGGTTGTTAGCACGATACAGCCTCCGGAGTGCACACATGTGACCAATTTTGTAATTGAAGATTTTTCAAGGTGTCTCACAGATGTACCCTATTCATTTTCAGCTGACTATTGCGAGTACAGCGGGTCCTAAAATCCAGATATACTACATTTTTGGTTTTTTTTTTGAAAAAATTTTGGTTAGTTAGTACGATTCATCCCCCGAAGTGGCCTGTTGCATATGCGGAAAAGTTAGTTTTAATCTTTAAAACCGTTTATTTTTTTGTCAAAGTTCCGCTGGAACTTTTTGGAATGTTCCAGCCCGGGAAGGCACCGCCAGAGTGCCTCTCTTTCGGTTTCCTCTTTCTTCCGAAACTCTTTCTTATAGGAGCATTTTCCTACACCACAGAAAGATCAGAATGGATCAATATGTCACATTTCTGATAGTTTCTTTCTAGGTTCATTTCCACGCATCTTTCGATCGCAAGTATTTCTACCTGAAAGACGCTCGCTAACGATAATGAGTGTCTGCTACCAAGACCAAATACTCCAGCGCCTGCTCCAGTGGTGATTTTTGAACCATCCGTATACCATCTAATGGGGTTTTCTTTGAGAGTTTGGGTGGTGTATTCCCTTTCCCAGTCTCTCCTCTTATTTAGCATCGTAGTGAAATTCTTTTCGATACTTGCTTTCTTGATCATTTCGTCACTGGGAAGATTAGCTGATGAGATGTATTTTGTTAGAGATGACCAGGCTCCCTGATTTTTAATACTCTCCGGGACCTGAAATAAATAAAACATCCATTTATTGAACTATAAACATTTTCATGACTCAAAAAAGTACATACAGTTTGTTTTATGAGGTCTCATACGTCACCAATGACACCAAGTGTAAGTTATGTCGGATGTAAGTAAGAAACCTCTCGAAACAAACTGTAGGTATTATATAAGTGAGCTTTCAAAAATTAAAAAAAAACGCTGCAAATAAGTACTTTCACATTACGCATTTATTTGTTAAAAATATTTTTTCAAATTAGAATTGCACCCTAATTTTTTCTGGAATCATTTGACACAGTATATATTTAAAAAATATTGGCATTTTCAATTTTTCTGCTCCCAAAATAGCCAAAAATGTTGTGTCAAATAATATATTACTTCTAACCCTTTGCCCACCTCCTTGGGTATAATAGTAATACGTATTTATATTATTTATTATATATTTTATTCAAAAAAATTTAAGCTAAAGACCATATTTACGCAGCATTTCCATCCGACAACTTGTCAACTAAAATATATGTACCAAATTTGAAGTCGATATCGTAATATGTTATTGTGCTGTAACGAAGTTACTTTTTTTGTTCCGGTATCATCTGATTTATTTAGTTTATTTATATTTAAAACCTGTAACCTGTTACTTCCTTCTTACCCAATTACTTTAATTTTAAATATTGTAAGGTAATTAATTGAATTTTACCTGACAAAACAATTTAAATACAAGTTCGTTTATTTATAATTTTTGGGCCGTCTGGTGTATATACATTTTCATTTCATTTGATTAAAACATTTAGACCGTCCGGTATACCTATAGAAATTTTGGTTCAAAGTAATCAAATGTTTGAGTTTTTTTACGAGACTTCTTTTTGAAGCGATTAGTGAAAATATAAATACCGAGACCGCAGTTTGAAAAGGGCTTTTTCACTTTTGCTTTTCCGCTCCCGTTTAGATAGTGAATCAGAAGTGTCCATAGAAATATCGTAAAAATTGTTCAGTGCTTAAAAAGGTAAAATTTTATTTTCCTCCGTATGTATATTTCCGAAATAAAATTAATTTTTAGTGTAAAATTATAATTGATAGTTGAATTCAATATATTCCGTATAAAAGAATAAATTTGTTAGGACTCCCGTAGTTATAAGATATTCAGTGGTTTTATAATATATTTTAATTTTGTATAGTTTTCAATGAAGATTAAATTGTAAACTATACACTATTTCCTGTTGTTGGTTATTTTAAAATTATATTTGACTTAATTCGTCCGAAGATATTTTCAGGTTTTTTATTCAGCATCTAGTTTTTTGTGTCACCTTTCTTTATTCAAAATTTTTTTTGATTGAAATTTTATTTCGTTAATAGGGTTTTGCATTTGGTTCCCGAGAATTATATTTGATTACTGGGTGATTCAAAAGTATTGCTCAGGAATTAAATAAATTCTGGTAGAAAATTCAACACCACGCCGACCTTCTCGGGTCTTGTTGAACTTTCTTTCTGTTACTGCCGTCCAGATTTATTTAATAGGGTTTTCCTTTGGTTCCCGAGAATTATATTTGATTACTAGGTGATTCGAAAGTATTGCTCAGGAAATAAATAAATTCTGGTAGATAATTCAACACCTCGCCGACCTTCTCGGGCCTTGTTGAACTTTCTTTCTGTTGCTGCCGTCCAGATTTATTTAATAGGGTTTTCCTTTGGTTTCCGAGAATTATATTTGATTACTTGGTGATTCGAAAGTATTGCTCAGGAATTAAATAAGTTCTGGTAGAAATTTCAACACTTCGCCGACCTTCTCGGGTCCTGTTGAACTTTCTTTCTGTTTCTGTAGGTCCGATTTGGTTAATAGAGTTTTCCTTTGGTTTACGGGAACTATATTTGATTACTGGGTGATCCGAAAGTATTGCTCAGGAATTAAATAAGGTCTGGTAGGAATTTCAACACTTCGCCGACCTTCCCGGGTCCTGTTGAACTTTCTTTCTGTTTCCGTAGTTCCGATTTGGTTAATAGAGTTTTCGTTTGGTTTCCGAGAATTATATTTGATTACTGGGCGAATCGAAAGTATTCCTCAGGAATTAAGTAAATTCTGGTAGAGATTTCAGCTCATCGCCGACCTTCTCGGGTTTTGTTGAAATCCCCTTCTTCCTCCGCTGTTTTGAGTTGGTATAGGGTTTTTCTTTCCAAATTTCGTCAAGTCACCGAACTATTTTGGGTAATACTGCATACAATATCCCCGATTATAAAACCACTGAGTCCGTATAAGATTATATATTTTCTGAGTTGTATTGTACATGAACCGTTTTATGTGTTTTTCGCTTAGATTTACATTAAAATGGTCTTTATTAATTGTTGTTCGTTCCCTTTACCAGTTCGGTTACGATATTCACAGTGTACGGTTGGTTGTGTTTAACGAGTCGAGTAAGTTGGTGATTGCAGGTTATGTCTACAAACTTTAAAATTCCACCCGATCGGGGAAAAACTAATATAGTGTATGAAACGATTGTATCGAATCAAAATGAAGAAAATTCAATAATGGATTTAGAAGATAGTTCTAGTGAGAATCAGGTAACAAAAAAACCAAAAAAAGATAATGAAGATGAAAACGTAAGTAAAAATTATATAAATAATGTAAATATTGATGGTAAAGTGATTGAGAAAGCTAGGAATAAATATAGTATTGGAGATCAAGGTCCATATTATATATTCATACAAAACAAAGATGGACATATAGGCAGGTTACACAAAATTGGAACGGCTAGATTAATTCTAAATGCAGTGCCGGAGATTAAAGATAATATAATAAATATTTCTTTCATAGGAATAAATAAAATAAAGGTAGAATTAAATAATATTGAAAGTGCTAATAAACTTACTGATTCAGAAACGTTAAAGATAAGAAATTACGATGTATATATTCCTAACATTTTCGTCCAAAAAAAGGGAGTAATTAAGCAGGTAGATACAGATATAACTGAAGATGAATTAAAAAATTTAATTAAACCAGAATATGGACAAAATATTAAAATAGAATATGTTAAAAGAATGTTTAGGAGAGACGAAAGCAAGCAATTAATACCTACGGGCACTATTATTGTTACCTTCAGGGGACAAATGATACCAAAAAAAGTTATAATAGAAAGGCTTAGATACGAAGTAGAAATGTACATTCCTAAAGTAACCAAATGTTTAAAGTGCTTAAGATACGGTCACGTAGCTATGCAATGTAAGGGTAAAATCAGGTGCAAATATTGCGGAGAAAATCACGATCAGGAAGCATTCGAATTAAAAAATAATCCAAATTGTATAATGCGTGGGGGCGAACACAACGCTATGGAGAGAAATAAATGTAACGAATACAACAATCAAAAATCTATTAAAGAAACGATGGTAGTTGAAAATATATCATATAATGAGGCAAAAGAAAAACATAAAAACAGTTATGCAACGGTAGCAAAAAACAAAGTAGGATCTCGATTTACGATAACAAAAAAATCAAAACCGAACGAGTATGTACCTAGAAAAAGAGTTCTATCAGAAGAACACCGGGAAATTTTGGAAATTCCAAATGTAGCGTCTCAGACGGCTTATGAGTCGTTTAGAAACGTACCGTCTTATCATAATATGTTAAAAAATTAAAATCATAAAATTAGCTTTGTCAATGAAATAGTAAATATAATTAATAGCTTTTTAGAAAAAAATTCAGTAAATAAAAATGAAAATTCAATTTGTGATGATCTTAGAAACAATCTATTAAAATGCATTACTGAAATTGAAAATGTTTAAGTTGGTCCAGTGGAACGGCAGATCGGTAGTTTCAAATAAGGGAGTTCTGGAAAAATTTATATTTGATAAAAACATTCAGATAGCTTTGCTTAATGAAAATTGGTTCAAACCAAGTTCAATTATTAATTTCACAGGTTTTAATATGATAAGGAGTCATAGAGATGATGGGGATGCAGGAGTCGCTATTTTAATAAAGAAAAGTTTTTGTTTTAAAGAGATAATATTGTCAAAAACTATAGAAGGAGTGATGTGCATAGGCGCTGAAATACATTTTTCAGGCAGTAATATAACAAACTTTTATTCTTTATACAATGAAGCTAAAAATAAGGTTTCGGGGAGATCATGGAATGAATTTTTTCAAAATCTAAAAAAACCATTTATAGTCGGAGGGGATTTCAATTGTCACAATGGAGCTTGGGGATGGTACCTAACAAACGCTGCGGTTAGAGAACTGTTAGAAGCTATAGAGGAGAATAATCAATTTTTTTAAATAACGGTTTGGAGACTCGAATTTTACATCCTCACGAACAAAATAAATCAGCCGTAGACTTAACAATTTGCTCAACGGATATAACTACGTCTTGTAATTGGGAAAGGATTGGTTATTCTTTAGGAACCTCAGATCATTATCCTTCGATCATTACACTAAATGTAAATTGTAAGACACAATATGAAAATTGTCAAAAATATAATATTAAGAAAGCGGATTGGACACTTTTTTCACATTTAATAGAAACAGAATTAAATTTTAATGAGCTGCAGGAAGCAGAATATGAAGTACTTTTAAATATTATAAATAGAGCAAATAAAAATGCAATTCCAGAAAAGAAAAAAGTGACCAATCCAAATTATAACAAGACGTGGTGGAATAATGAATGTGAGGAAGCTATTAAAGCTCAAAAAGAGGCTTTCTTGGATTTCAAAAAAAACTCCAATTTACAAAAATATATTAATTATAAAAAAGCAGCCGCTAACACCAAAAGAATAATTAAAAAATGCAAAAAAGAATCTTGGAAATTGTTTTGCAATAAACTAAACAAAAATACACCAGTTAAAGAGATATGGAGAGAAGTTAAGCAAATCAAAAATGTATATTATAATTGTGAACCTACTAACAAGGTAATAAAAAATGATTGGGCTTTAATATTTCAAAAGAAATTAACTCCTCCATGGGTTCAAGTAAATTCTATGTATTGTATTTCGGATGAATTAGTTAATGAAAATCATCCACTATTAAAACCAGTCTCTCTAAGGGAATTGAAAATTAGTATTAAAAATAATATAAATTCAGCTCCAGGTCTCGATAACGTGCATTATATTATGTTATTTAACCTACCTGAAATAGCAAAACAATGTTTATTGAATATTTTTAATAACATTTGGAAAAGCGGAAAATGTCCTCCTAGTTGGAAAGATTATATTGTAATTCCCATTCTTAAACCTAAGAAACCTCCCAAATTTCCGGAATCGTACAGGGTGATATCTTTAGCATCATGCGTATTCAAAACATTTGAAAGAATTATTAAAACAAGGTTAGAAAAATGGATGGATGAAAATAAAAATTTTCCAGAAACACAATTTGGATTTAGAAAAGGGTATTCGATAAATGAGAACATAGGACAACTGGTTTCCGATATAAATATTTCTTTCTCGAAAGAGGAATCTCTAACCGCTATATTTGTGGATATAGAAGGGGCCTACGATAACGTCAAATTGGACATTTTGTATGATCAAATGATACATATAGGATTACCAGCAGAATTTACGTCGAGAATCTACTCATTATATTCAAATAGAAAGATATATGTAAGGATACAGAAATAAATTTTTGGGCCTAGGTTAGCTAATGTTGGTTTGCCACAGGGGGAATACTAAGTCCCTTGCTATATATAATTTATACGTCAGATTTGTTTAAGATAGCAGGAAATAATACTAAAGTACTGGAATTGGCCGATGACGTATGCGTATACCAAGGAAATATTTCAAATACCGCTCTGCAATCAACAGAACTATCAAAGAGTTACACTTCTCTGGAGAAATGGTGTCATGCGAAGGGTTAAATATATCTACAAAGAAAACTCAGCTATGTATTTTTTCCAAGAAAAGAAACTTACCATCTAATTTAAAAATTAACGAAGTAGAATTCAAAGTAGAGTCGAAAATTAAATATCTGGGAATTATCCTGGATAGGAAACTGCTTTGGAAAAATCACATCGAATACTTAATAAATAGGGCCGAAAAAGGAGTGAATGTGTTGAGAGCAGTAAGCCATACGAATTGGGGAGCAGATCCGAGTACATCTCTCTTATTTTATAGATCTTTCATCAGATCAATTTTAGATTATGGGTCTGTATTTTATTCGCAAGCAGCACAAACCCATCTAAAAAAATTGGAAATAGTAACGAATAAGTGTGTGCGTCTATCACTAGGAGCAATGAAAACTACACCAATTAGTAATTTATATGTAGAAGCGGTAGAAATGCCACTAAAGTATAGAAGACAATATCTAACATTCAAATTCATTTTCAAATTGCACAAAAAACAAAGTAAACTGCTAAATAAGATTCATGAATTATATATATATATATATATATATATATATATATATATATATATATATATTGAACTAGTCCTCTAGTTTTGTAAATATATTGAAATAAATCAACATAATAAAAAGGTCTTATTATAACGGAAGGAGTGTCAGTAGACACAACCATTAGAATAAACTCAATAACAAGTCAAATATTAAAATATAAAAAGATTGAAATATGAATAAATCGAGTGAAATATTGATGTGAATGTTTTAAAAAGGGATGAAGAATAAAATTCCAACACTATATTAGTTAAATAGATAGTAAATATTACCTGTACCAGTAATTCTGATTGGTTGTCAAAGTCGCGGAATTCCGTATTACACTGAACACAGCCATAGCAATTTCTGCAGGATGAAACGTCATATAATAGCTTGAAACCTAAATTAAGAGAAAAGAATAATTAGTTTAACTATAACTTAACATTGTTTACATAATTTTTTTTTAGTAGTAGCAAAGGTTTAGAATACCATATTTCATTCATTCATTTCAAAGGGTTGAAACTAGATGGAAAAGATAGTTGGAACACAGCCCAAACGTATAAAAAGGAAATGAATATTTACAAGAAGTAATGCATGCTAGGGAATTTTCATTACCAACTTAAAATCATTGCTTATTGATTATATATGAAATTTAATTACAAAAACAAAAATAATCAGGAGTTTATGTATAATAAATGATAAAACAGGACTCAAACTAAATTAGAATCAATTACATATAGGTTAATTAATAATATAGGTTGTAATATTTGTAAAAATAAACATTTCTCAGATTAACTAAATAACCTGAATATAAGAAAATTGACTATTGTACGAGGAAAAGAGGACTTAATTAAAATTCCTTAATACAATAGAAATCTAAGTGTGTCAGTGTTATTACCCTCCAGGACAATATATTTATGTTTTTTTTAAAATAGTAACTAAAAGACTGGAGAATAACAATTTTAGTGATAAAAAAACAAATAAGTGAGCTATGGACTAGGGAAGCCAAGAGACTTGTTGATTTTGAAAACAAAAGAAGGTTGATTAATGGTGGTGATAGAGGATGCGTCGTTAAAAGATTGCTCTCGGTATAAAATTGTATAAAGGTGTTTAAAAGTTGAAATTATAAAAATAAGTTAAATAAAACTAATCATAGGAGTATTCTATAAAGTGTAAGGAGTGAATAGTGTAGCAGGAGCGTATCTCTTATGAGATATCTTCAAAATTTGAAGATGCGAGTGCAGCCAGCAGTGATAGCAGAAATAAGGTCTGTGTATTTTGTTTAAACTTATTTGGAATTCCAATTAACATTTTAAAGTGTACACTCAAATTTTTAGTTGAACATTCGAATCACATAACATAAAAAGGCCAAAAAACATTAAAATATGATGCATCATCAATGTTATATATAGAGAATTAGATCTTCAATATCTATAAAATTAATGTACTCACCTTGTGTAAATTTATCTACTTGAAATATCACGTGTATCATGTATGTTACATTAAATCTTATAACTTCCTTCCAGCTATTGCATGTATAACTTTAAACTATCACTATCTTGACCTTTAAACACACACATATATAGTTTATAAATTATCACTTATATGTAATTGATTGTAAAAACGTGATAATATTAACAAATTTATTTATCACAAGTACGCTAGCGTCGTGTTGATTGTGAAACGGTATTTATGGAAGGGAAACCTCCTTCTTTCATGTATATTGTAGTAGCGCATGCGTTTGGAGATTTAGCGCCGACGCACTAGTGGGAACATTTTGTTAAAGAGAATACATGTATGATATAGGGTGGCACAATTCCATAATATGTTCCAATCAGGTTAAAAAATTTTCAAATTATTTTATTAAACTGTTTTACATTTATGTGTTGGTTTTTCTTTATTCTCACATCCATGATTAAATTCTCAATATCTTAGTTGTCGTATTTCAATCGTTTTATTTAACAGATATTGTTTCTTTCAGAGGTTGTAAGTTCAAGGTAAGATTAAGAATATATTTCCTCAATCTTTGATTATTATCTCCAGAACTCAAAGGGAGGATTCTCATGCTTCCGACTAATTAAATAAACATGTTAAATAAATAATTAATTTAAAAAATCTGAGCTAGTCAATTCAAGGGAATAATTATTAAATGGCGCCCATAAATAAATATAAACTTAAATAAATAAACTTAATTAAACAAAAATAATAATAAATAATTAAATTATAATAATATATATATATATATATATATATATATATATATATATATATATATATTAGATTTAACAACAAAATATTGGCAGAAAAAGGCAACTTTACCAATTATAGAAGTTTATGCACAATACTTACCTGTTTCCAACGAAATAGAAATAAAAACAAGAAATTACGTAGAGCTAGATACAGATCCTAAGGTTTATTATCTGAGAAACTACATAGAATATCCAGAAAAGATAAGAAATTTGATGTTTAGAGGTGATATACAAACACTTTTTCCGCATCATCTTCAGATATACACTGATGCTTCAAAAATTAGATCGCAAGTGGGTATTGCTTACTGGGATCCAGTTAACCAAATCAGAAGACAATGCAGTTTGAATGACAAATTTTCTATATACTCTGCTGAATTAATAGCCATACTGCAAGCTCTACAGTACGTTCAAAAATTAGATAACAACAAGTTCGTTATTATCTCTGATTGTAGAAGTGCCTTAGAAAAAGTCAATAATATAAACAATATATTAGACAAAACACAAATCAATAACACCATTGGGATATAGTAAAAACGTTACAAGAATGGGAACTATCTCAGAAACATATAAAATTTGTCTGGGTTAAGGCTCATTGTGGTATAGCTAACAACGAGGAAGTAGATAAGCTAGCAAAAGGCGCCATAGAAGAGGGTGAGGGGTCCAATTATAAATGCTCAAAAGAAGACATGTTTACGTGGGCGAAAGCTAAGGTTTTAAGCAGTTGGAATGATGATCATAAAAATTCAACGAAAGGACTTTTTTATAAAAGTATTCAACCAGATATTCCAAGCAAACTATGGTTCCAAAAATCACAATTGAATAAGGTAATTATATCTAAAATTTGTAGACTCAGATTCAATCACACATTAGTTCAGTCACATCTATTTAAAATTAATCTTGAAGATTCACCCATGTGCGATTGCGGAGAGGAAGGAAACGCAGAGCATAAAATTTTAGGATGCATATTGATTCAAAATCAAGTTAAAGAGCTGAATAAATTTATTTATAATAAGAACAATCAAATAATGGTCCTTTATAATTTAACAGAATTAATTAGATCAAATAACTTTGAATTATACAAAAAACTATATTCGCATATATGTAATATCGGACTTAAAATTTAAATAGATAAATACTAGAATACTTATATTATGTACATTAAAACCATATCCATAAATGTATCTCCATACGTATTGTGTATCCTAGTCAATCCGTGGTCCTCTTGTTTGTTGAAGTCGCTCTGATCGACCCCTGAGCGTAAAGTGTCCCTGTTATTAAAAGAAAAACAAACAAAAAATAGGAAAAAAAAATACAAAAAAAGAAAAAATATATACAAAAAAAAATAAAAAAAATAATAAGAAAGGAGAGAAAAAAATAAAAAAAATGAAAAAAAAATTGAAAAAGAAAACAATTAAAAAAAATTAAATAATAAAAAAAATGTGAATTCTAAAATGTAGATAAAAAAATGTATCATAGTAGAATAGGTATAAGATTTAAGTTTAAAAAATACATCCTTGAGCAAAATGTTAAGCTGGCGAATGGACATAGTATCCGCAGCCAATGTAAACCAAATCACACACACGTTCCCTTTTACAAAATACTAAAAATAGAAAAAGTACAAAATACAGTGCTGACGGTCTGGCGATTTTTAGTACGATTGCGTTTGTCGTCTCGTCATTTATGGTTCCTTGCTCCAAGAGCATTATCCATACGTTTTCGCTGTTTATATATATAACTTTGCCCCTAACATATTTATGGCTCCTAGCATCTTTCGGCTGAGGTACCCCTGAAAAGTAGCTAAAAAACAGGGTTTCAAAATTGAATCGGGGAAATTAGATTTAGGGAAGGCAACATGACTGACGTTGTGAATTTATTGTTTGTTTAGAGTATAGTTTATTTAGTATAAGAGTTAATACAGCACAACTGTTTATTTGTGCTGATATTACCCCCTATGATGAAAATGGGTTCGGAGTTTTGTTTAAAACAACCAAGTTATGTGATTAGCGATTCGTGCAGAAACCTACAACCACTATCGCGGATGCCTTCTGTGCGATTTGCGTCTCTGAGATTTTTGCGAAGATCTTGTGGCAGACAGTATTTATAAAAGTTTGTCGAGATTTTGTTTATGAAGTCTTTGATAGTCGGTATGTTTGCTTTTTCATGTAACCAAGAGGTTTTTGGGAGTTTTGGGTAAATTGCATTATGTTTGATTGCTATTCTGAGACACTTGTTCTGTATCACCTGCAGAGAGTGGAAATTATATTGTGTATGTAAGTATGGGGCGTATGATTTGTTTGTATATGAGTATTTTATTTTGTGTTGTGAGTTTACTGTGACTGCAGATAAGTGGGTAGAGTCTACCCACTGCAACCTTAGCTTTTTGTATTTGTTGTGAAATATGTGCATTTGCGTTTGTGTTGCCTTGCCTCGTGTATCCCAAATATTTTATGTTAACACTTGGGGGAATACGTTGCCCATCTATACATAGCTGCGATCGCAATGGGGAGGCCCTTCTAGCTATTCTCCTGAGTAATAAATACTCTGTTTTGGAGGTGTTAATAGCTAGTTTGTGTTTTTGAAATAAGGGATGATTTCTGTGTTATTGTGTGTTTGTATAGTATCAAGTGCTTGTTCGGGGTTCTTTGCAGATGATACAAAACACGTGTCGTCTGCGTACATTGCGGTTAATACTTGGGGTGTGGTTGGGAGATCGTGGATGAAAATGGAGTATAGCAGAGGTGATAATACCGACACTTGAGGGACTCCAGCTTGAATGAAGTATGGACCAACAATGTGGTCATCGATTTTAATGAAAAATTTCCTGTTATTTAGGTACGAGTTAATTATTTTGATTAAGTAATTAGGTATTTGTATATTAATCAGTTTGTATATTAATCCCTCGAGCCATACGGAGTCAAAAGCCTTTTGTATATCTATCATAGTCATAATCGCTTTTTCCTTCCTCTGGAAACCTTCCCGGATGTAGTTGATTACTCTTATTATTTGTGAGACTGTGCTATGGCCACTTCTGAATCCGTATTGCTCGGGGGGAATAATATTATTTTTATCAATAAACGATTGAAGTCTTTTTAAAATAACTTTATCTATCACATTTGCTATGTTATTCAGGAGGGATATTGGTCTATAACTATCCACATAACACGGTTCTTTATTTGCTTTGATAATGGGTATGATGTTGGATATGTTGAGCATATCTGGGTATTGACCGATCTTAATTATGTAATTTATTACATAAGTAAGTTGGACAATGGCTTTTTTAGGTATATTTTTAAGAAAAATGTTTTGAATGCCATCTAACCCTGCAGCTTATTTGTTTTTTAATTGTTGTATTGTGTTATAAGTTTCTGTGCATGTTGCTAAGTTATGCGTGTTTAATTGGCATATGTGTTGTTGAACTATTTGCGTTATGTTATGGTGATGCTTTGTATGTTTTAAATTGTTAATGAAATTTGTTTGAAAGTACTCTCCGAACGTTTCTGCGATAATTTTCATGTCAGTTATTGATTTGCCACTGTCAACGATTTTAGTGACGGTTTTATTTTGGTTTCCACAATGAATTATCTTCTGGCTTTAAATTAGTTAAGAATTTTTCCCATTCATCATTTTTATACGTTTTGATTGTTTCGTTAATTAATTTTTGATATCTTTTTAGTGTGTAATGATCTTCTACGTTTCTGGTACGCTGCCATACTTTCCTGACTTTGTTTTTTTCTTGTATTATTTGCGTAATGTGATCTGGGAGGGTGTTTTGTTTTTTATCTTTTTTTATTGTTGTGGTAGTTTGATTTCTGGCCTCAAGAATTATGTTTTGAATGTTATTTATTATTTTATTTAGTTCTGTATTTTCTATTTTAGCTTTAATTTCGAGATGATTATTTATATATTTTCTAAATTGTGTCCAGTTTGTAGTTTTGTAATCATATGTTTTATTTTCGGAAATTTGAGTGTTGTGAGTTAACTTTAAATGTAATAATACCGGGTCGTGATCTGAATTAAAATCTGTCTTAATTTTAGTATTATTGTTAATATTTTTCCCTATCGCAATATCTAACGTACTGGGTGAATGATTTGCAAATGGGAAAAAAGTGGGCGTATCTGTATGAAATACGTTGCAATCCAAGTTATCGCAGAAGCTCGAGAGAGTACTTCCGTTTGTGTTAGGGTGCATCAAATAGGGATCCCACTGTGGATGTTTACAGTTGATATCGCCTACTATCAGCACCTTGTTGTGAGTTATTGTTATATTAAAGAAATCTTCGTCTTTTAATTTAATAGTGGGGGAATTATATGCTCCTACTATTTTGACTTTATTGTCAAAAAGTATTGAGATATGCTCAATTGATGACTTATTTTGTTGCAAAAGTTTGAAATTGATGCCTTTTCTGATTAATAGTGCGATACCGCCACCTTTGACATCTCCGGGGCGGTCTTGTCTGAATAGACGATATTCTATATTTCTGAAATTGCATGATTTATTTGGCTTAAGGAACGTCTCGATTAAGAAGAAGATATCATCGAGTTCATGAATGTCGAGAAAGTCTAGTGAGCCTAAAGGATACCCCCAGTCGGCGCATGTCAATAATGCATTGATTATGGCTTTCTCTTCAGTTTCAGTTAAAACTGGTTGCCCTCCTTGCTTTTTTAAATTTGGGTTTTTGTGATACATGTAGAGGACTGAATAGTGAATGTCGTGCCTTCGGCTTGCTTCTCTAAATGACATTCCATCGTGGATGTCATTTAATGCAACGGCCAATGCTTCTTTTGAAAAATTTTTATAGGTTTTTGGATCTCGGATCATGCCTATATTTTCTCGGCATGGCGTTCCTAAAACAAAAACATTTTTTTTTTATTTTGTGGGGGGTTAATAGAAACAAGGGGCGATTAGAAACACCGTGTTTCTATTTACCCCAATTTTACTAAAATTTGAAGTTAAAATAAAAAAAGTATGTACTATAAAAAATACAGCAGTTTTTTGTCGTTTTTATATTCCAAAATTTACTAGGTATATATGCATGTATAATGAGAGTGAATTTAAATAAAATAACATGTTTTTTCTTACCTTTTCAGACAACGTTTTTCCGGCTATCAAAAACGCAGGTTTTGTTGGAACAATTATGCCACATGTGTCGCAGTGTTGCCAACCTTCCAAATAATTAATTTCAAAGATTTATGTTGACAACCCTTCAAACAACTAGGTTTACAAGTTCACAACTTGATAAAACCGAATTTGAATTTATTAGGAAATAAAAAAAGAAAATCCCAGTTTGCGTTTCTATCCGCCCCGCAGTTTCTATTCACCCCATTTTACGGTACCATATTTGAATTCTTACATTTTATATTTATAGACAATATACGGGATTAAAGCTAGAGTAGAAACTTTTGAAAAAAATTACCTTTAAAAAATTTGTAGTAACTACGTCTATGTAATAGAAAGGCTGAAATTGGTGAAAATCGAAATAATAATGTTGATACTACTATAAAATAAACGGTTTTAAAGATTAAAACTAACTTTTCCGCATCTGTGACATGCCCTAAAAAATATTCTATCATAAAATTGTCACTTGTATACACTTCGGGGATGAATCGTGCTAACAAACTAAAATTTCTCCAAAAATGTAGTATATCTGGATTTATAGGACCCGCTGTACTCGCTCTAGTCAGCTGAATATCAATAGAGTACATCTGTGAGACACCTTGAAAAATATGCAATTTTAAAATTGGTCACATGTATACACTCCGGAGGCTGTATCGTGCTAACAACCCGAAATTTCTCCAAAAAGGACCAAAAATGTGACACTTTAGGTACATTAGCACCCGTTGTACTAGCTCTGGTGAGCTCAAAAACAATAAGGTTCATATATTAAAGGCCTTAAACAATATTCAATCATAAAATTGGTCACTTATATAGACTCTGGAGGCTGTATCGTGCTAACAAACTGAAAATACTCCAAAAATTTGGTACTTCAACTACCATAGCACCCGTTGTACTGGTTTTAGTGTTCTGAATATCAATAGAGCTCACCTTTAGGACGCCCTGAATAACATCCAATCATAAAATTGGTCACTTTTATATACTGCGGAGGCTGTATCGTGCTAACAAACTTAAATTTCTCTAAAAATGACAAAAATGCCGTACTTAACTGTTGTTCCGGCTTTGGTGAGCTAAAAATCAATAGGGTTTATCCGTGAGATGTCCTGAATGATATTATATTATAAAATTGGTGACTTGTTGGACTCCAGAGGCTGTATCGTGCTAACAAACTGAAATTTCTCAAAAAACTACAAAAATGTCTTACTTCAAGTACCATAGCACCCGTTGTACTGGCTCTGGTAAGCTGAAAATTAATAGGGTTCATCTGTGAGATGTTCTGAACAATATTCAATCATAAAATTGGTGACTTATTGCACTCCGGAGGTTGTATCATGCTAACAAGACATGTAACGAAAAGTGGCCGACGACAACGACGACATACACACAGGATTTTTTTCCTAAAAACCGTTTTTTCGAGTGGTTCTTGATGAAAAACGTAAAAATAATTTTAAAAAATTCAAAATTTCAACTTTTTTGGGGTAAACCAATACTTTTCTCGCATATTATATAGGTTGGGCGGAATAGTAAAATACAGCAACTTCCCATCAATAATGCAAACCGAGGTATAAAACATGAACTTTTTTTAAAAATTGCGATTCCGAAGGGTCCCTATGGATTTAAATTCCCAAAAATACTTTCCGATTTCGATGAAATTTTGCATAGGGGGATTTTTGATACGAGGGATCCAATAAATTTGTCAGTTGTTCGTTAAAAAAATTATTTCGAGTGGAAAATTGAGAAAAATTTATGAAAATGGGATTTTTTGGAAAACTATATGTCAGATTTTGCTCATATGCGTAATCAACCTCAGTTTTTACGTTCTGAATCTACATATACAATTTCATTAAAAAATTCGGTCGCGTTTTTGAGTTATCGTGTTGACAGACAGACCGACCGACATTTTTCCAAAATATATTTTTTGGGCTCTGAAACATGAAACGTGTAGATCCACTCGAAACGTCAAAATCACTCCATTGCAATACTTCCCTCATATGTATACGCATATTACAACATATACTATACATAAGGTGAAGTAAAAAACCCATAATCATTAGCAAGTCCACTTCTGGATGATTTGATGGGTCTGTTTTATTAAAATCCGATTCACGCGTCGGCCATAACCGACTAACTTTTTGGTACTATATAATTATTTTTTCTAATTCGGTTTTAAGTAAATTATTTCTTATTACTGTAGTAAAGGATTTGTATGGGCTTCTAGTTTCTTGTGGTGGCTAGCACTTCTTTCATGAATGACTTCTTTTACTGTTAAGATCTTCAGATCATTGTGGATCATTTTATTTGTTATATACCATGGGGCATTAACAATATTTCTTAGTATTTTAGACTGGCTTCTTTGTACAATTGCTATGTTGGATTTACTGGCGCATCCCCAAATTTCGATGCCATAGGTCCATATAGGTTTAATTATTGCCTTATATAATAGGATTTTATTTTCGATGGAAAGAGAGGACTTTCGTCCAATTAGTCAGTAAATATCTCTACTTCTTAGGTCTATTTGTTTTCGTTTCTTCTTGATATGTTCCTTCCAGTTCAATTTGGCATCTAGATGTAAGCCCAGGTATTTCACTGATGTCAATTGTGGGATTTGTGTGTTATTTAACTGTATTGGAGGACATACGTCTTTTCTTAGAGTAAAGGTTATATGTGTAGATTTTGTCTCATTTATTTCGATACTCCAATCTTTTAACCACTTCTCTAATTTTTTAAGATATTCTTGGAGGATATGGTGGGCTTGCAGCACAATACTATGGGTAGTTAGAATGACAGTGTCATCAGCAAATGTTCCTATTGTGATGTTTGGTGATAATGGGAGATCTGAAGTAAAAAAGATATATAATAGTGGACCAAGGATACTGCCTTGTGGTACACCCGAGTTGATAGGCAGCATAACAGATACGTCTCCTTTTATTCGTACTCTGAATTGGCGATTGTTTAGATAAGATTCCAATAGTTTGAAGAATGTTGGTAAATGTTTTTTAATCTTGTATAATAGTCCAACATGCCAAACCCTATCGAAGGCCTGTCTAACGTCTAGAAATATTGAGGTACGATATTCTTTACTGTTTAGAGAATTTAGTATTGTATGGGTTATGCGGTGACACTGTTGGATTGTGGAGTGGGCTCGTCGGAATCCAAACTGAAATTCAGGTATCCAATTGTTGGCATCAAAATCAGGATCAATTTTTCGAAGAATCAGTTTCTCTAATAATTTTGATATAGTTGAAAGCATGTGGGTCTTTCCCAGGTTTAAGTACTAGGATTATTTCAGCAATTTTGAGTTTTTGTGGCCAATATTGGATTCGAATAATTGCATTAAATAGGTAAGTGAGGAGTACTATACCCTCTCGCGGTAACTCTTTTAACATCTTTGGAGTTATTAAATACATTCCTGGGGCTTTCTTAATGTTTAGAAGTTTTATTTCATTTGCTATGTCTTTTGGTCTAATCAGGTCTATTGTTTGGTTTGTTTGGATAGGGAGTTCTAGAAATTCCGTAATTTCTATGTCTGGTATTGTGTTGTGAGGTTTGTAGATTTCTGAGAGGTGCTTAGCGAATGCATCTGCCTTTTCTTTATCTGATTTGGCCCACTTTTCTTCAGCATGTGTCTGTGTTTCTAGTCGTAGTGGAGGAGATGTTAATATGGGTTCATTTTTAGACTTTACTGGATTCCAAATAGAGTTATCAAAACGATTTAAATTAGACATATAGGTTTTAAAGGACTCTTCTTTCATTGCTTTTAATTTAGTTTTCAATTTGTTGCTGAGTTTATTGAAGTTCCTTTTATCTGCAGGATTATGACTCCTTTGCCATTTTGCTCTCGCTCTTCTTTTTTTAGCTACTAGTGTCTTAATTTCTAGAGGTATATTCATAACGTCTTTTTTAACTGCTATTTCAGGAGTTGTTTGTTGCGCTGTCTCCTGCAGTATATTTATGAAATCGTTTGTGGCTTTCTCGATTTCATTTGGGTTGTTGAGGCTTATGTTCAAGTGTATTTCTTCATTTAGTTTATGTTTATAGTGGGTCCAATTGGTTTTGAAGTTGTGTAGTCTAGGTGTAGTTTGAATGTATATGGGGCAAGAACTGATAGTCAGAATTACTGGTGAATGATCCGAAGATAGATCATAGCTTGGAATAATATCTGTGTATGCTGGGGAGGTGCCATTAGTGACGAAGAACTCTAGCAGGTCTGGCAGTTTATTTATATCGGTTGGCCAGTATGTTGGTGTTCCTGTGGACAAAAAAAGGAGTATCTTTTTTCCTGTATTACTGTAGATATTTCTCTTCCTTTTGTGGTAGTTATTCGAGATCCCCACATCTGATGTTTACTATTGTAGTCTCCACCTGCTATAAATCTTGAACCAAGTGTGTTGAAAAATGATTCAAACTGATCTTTTTTTAGGTTATGCTTCGGGGACAGTAAACTGCAGTAATCGTTATCTCGTATGGCATTGTATTGACTCGAATTGATGTGGCTTGTAGAAATTCATCCTCATATTTTGGTAGCTCACAGTGTTTGTTTGTTTAATTAAAATAGCTGTGCCCGCATGCGCGGTACCATCCGGATGATTTGTGTAGAATGGAATCCTAAAGTAAGATTTATTAGTAAAATGGGTTTCATATTAGTGTTTTAAATGAAACTCACGGTTTCTAGTTAATTCCACAATGTAATAAAAGTTATTGAAAAATTCTAAAAAATTGACAATTTTTTAGAATTTTCAATAACTTTTATTATATTGTGGAATTAACTAGAAACCGTGAGTTTCATTTAAAACACTAATATGAGCAGATTCCACGAAGTCAGGGTCGAGACAGTTAATTTCATTAAAATGGGTTTCACTGATTAGAAGAATGTTAATTGAGTTTTGTCTAAGAAATAACTGGACTTCATCCCTGTGTTGAACAAGGCCGTTAGCATTCCACAATGCAACTCTGAGAAACTTAGCCATTATTTAATTTGTTGGTAAGCATTGTCAACATGTTGAGAATCATACTATTCTGCTGTATTAACTGGTTAAACATAGCTTTAAACTCATCTAAGAATTTATTTAATGTCATTGAAGATTCTTCACCATTAGGTCTATTATGTATTTCTACTCCTGCAGTTGCCTGCGCGTAGCTCCTATTAGTATGTCTGGGCTGAGGTTGTTGGCCTTCATCAGTTGATTTTGTATTGTTTTGTGCCATAGTAATCCTATTATTATTTATCTTTACTTTATAGTTTTTTTGGTAGAATTCGCAGCCCCTGTAATTAGCTGGATGACCACCTCCACAAAGACCACATGTAGCTGGCGTATTTTTACTTTTTTTACAATTTGCTGTGCTGTGTTGGCCACCACATTTAACGCATAGGTATGGCCTATTACAGTAGGTTTTCGTATGGCCATATAATTGACATCTTGTACATTGAGCTAATTTGTTGTCTTTTTTTGGTGGTTCTATTTGTATGACACTATTTAGAAACCTAGTTATTTCGTAAACTTTTTCATTGTTATCAGAAGGTTCCAAATCGACGTAAAACATGTTAAGAGGTTCCTTGGTTATTCGATGTTTAATATTGACTATATTTCTGACATTGTGGCCTTTTTTAATTAATTCATCCTTTATATCTTTCAAGTATATTGAATGGTGCAAATATTTAATTACGATACGATAGGATCTGTCTTCCTTGGGTTGGTAGGTATGATGGATTATATTATTTTCTCTCATGTAACTAGCCAGTTTTCTATATGTATCCGGATTTTGACAGCAAATTTTTATAGTGTCATTTGCCATGCTTCTTGTTGTGTATTCCTCGGCTTCAATTATATCGTTTAGTTTTTTTTTCATCTCTGGTAAATTGACTACTCCAAATACAAATATGGGAGAAGGTTTATTAACATTATCAGTATTTTCACCATCATTATTGTTATTATTGGAACCATCTGTTTGTGAATTTAGTACCGTGTACTTATTGTTAAGTGAAATTTCTTCTTCAGCATTTTTACTACTTCTGTATTTCCTTCTTTTCGTTCCTTTGACCACTTGCCATGGGTTTTCTTGAGCAGAATAAGTGTTATCTTCATCTTCGCTGGTAGAAGTCATTCTTGAATACGGCGTATTATGTATTTGAGTATTTGAATGATTACTAGATGATTGTTGCATATTTAAATATTGTTCTTGATTTGGCGGAATGTAATACTGGTTTGATTGTGAAGGACACAGTGATTGCATTGGTTGAGAAGAAATCATTTGTGAAGGTATGCCATTGTTGAATATTGCATGACCCTGTATATTATTTGGTGTTTGGAACATCGGAATATATGTTTGACCTTGTACATTATTTTGTGTTGGTTGAACTTGTGGAAATCCCAAAAAACCCGGCCCATTACCAGTTGGCATCATTTTTTGACTGTATTTAAATTATTGTTTGTACACAGTATAAAAAGTATAAATTCAGTTTACAGCACTATCACATTCGATTTTTAGTCCTTTTTGTTTTTATGCAAACTATTATCAGTAATATTCCGTCGCGATAAATGCTATTTATCAGAACATGTTTACTCGACGAAAGTAAAACCGATACTAAATAAAACTTGAAGACAATTAAATTTTTAACAACTTTTGTTTGACACATATTTTAAAAAAAAATGTATAGTTTTTTCTTGCTTTAGGGCTGGATCCATACAGTCAGAAACTACGTGCGTGGGCCCAGCCCTAAAAAAATATTAAATATATCGTGTAGTAGGATTTATACAACTATTTCAAAACAAATCAATAGTTTTTATTTAGTGTGTGCGGATGTCTTGTGCTGGCCACAACGCATTTTTTTCATAATGATTATCAAAGTTTGTCATTTAAATATCTTTTAATAATATGGTGCCATGTCCGCTGTCATCGGATGTAATAATCGCTGTCACCACTCTAATAAACGCTGGGTTTTCCCATTGTTTGTAACTCTCTCTTTAGGCAGCGCTGTCACCAGTGCCGTCAGACAAGAGGGAGAACGAGTAATTCTCCCCAAAAGAAGAATAAGAGAGGGGCGTTTCGGGTTCGAGCGGCAAGAGTTTCCGTGGGATTCGCCTGGGCTTAATCATCCGCTAGGGCCAGGTTGGTTCGGTCAGCGTCGTGCCTGGGACATCAGCAGAGGCGCCTATAGGAATAAGTCTAGGTGCGGAAGTGAATAAAATAGATTTAACTTAAAAAAAAATGTATGCCTCTATATTACCAACAATAACCCTTAACCAATGATAGACTAAACAATTTCGTCCTTTGCGTTTACCTACTGAACAATAAAAAAATGGCGGCTATTATTCCTATTGAACAAATATTTAACGAACCCTGTGTTATCTATTTGATAAAAAATGTCTAAATGCACAATGTAATCCTATTGAACAAATATTTAGCCAACCCTGTATTATCTATTTGATAAAAAATGTTTAAATGCACCTCGAGCGTACCGCGCGAAGGTCGCATGTCAGGCCGGGGTTTAAACTCGCTCGGTTGAAGGAGTTCGTTTCGTATACTCTGTATTTTCTAGAGAGTGGCCTAGTGTAATATAATATTCCCTTAGTTAGCCTGGACCGACGTGAAAGTTATTTGAAAATAAGTCTGCGATTGCACTGGCGTCATCAAAAAAAGAATTGGAAGTACTCGAGAAATATGATTCCGCTGACTTGCGACCTTCGGCTGATTATATGTCCCTGACGTAACCTGTTAGTTACCTGAGGATACGAAATTTACGTATGATCACAACAAATGCTCATTATGATAGATAAAACATGGCAAATCAATCAATATAGTCTACATAAGGTGCTCACGATAATCAAAAGTATAATCTTTCTTGTTCTACCTAGAATTTAGTACAAGAATGGAAAAACATATTTCCTTGTCGTTAAAGAAATTCGCAATTACTTCTAAATGAAATTTTATCTTACTAAGTTACAAATGAACCAAATGGTCGGCGGTAAAAGGTTTTTCTATTCATAAGGATTTGATCGTCGCTAACCAAATTTCTTATACCGCTTGCCTAACACTTGTAACGCGAAAATTTGCCGAGCCGTCGGAGACTTAATATTGGCTAACCTGTCGACTGAGAGAAGTCACAGCGCTGTCGGTACGAAGTTAAAAAGGCAGTCCTCCATTTGCCGTCAAGGTGCAAACACACCTATTTCAACTTAAAATTTTCGCATGTGCTCTGGGAGCCATAAGCGTTTTATTGGAAAACCCAACAATTCTGACGTAGGGGAAGAGAAATACTGCTGAAACCAACAACTGGCAGCTCCGACCCGATAGGTTTCTGGTCCAAAAACGGTCGATGGCTGTGGGTACCATAAGAATTTAGAGGAATTGCGTATGTGTGGTAAATTTCCGTAGACGGCGTTAGTTAGAAGGATTCATTAACAAGGGGGGTTTTTGTACGTGGACATTAAAAAAATCACTGATTGGAATTTAATGGGTCAGTGAGACCAGTTCCAGGAGAGCTGGAATATTCTGGAGCAACTTCAGTTCCTGTTCTGGTTCCGGAAAAGGATAAGTGAACAGTTTTCCTTTTATTTATTCTTCAACTTCATTAGTAAACTCACATTTATGCTTCACATATTACCGTTTTATTTCTTTTTTTTGCGGCAATTACTATAATCTCGCTTACACTTGTACTTGTATTTAAAAATTTGAAATCTTTGCTCATAGTTTAAGATACGCTAAGACACTACGGTGCGTACCTGGTATTGCCTTATTTAGTGTTTTTTTGCCTATTTCTGACGATTTTATGTATATAACTTGCACCGTACATAATTTTGGATTGTATTTTCTCTAGCAACACTGAACACGTTGCTATTTAAATTTTAGGCTTATGCAATTATTTATATTTATATTGATGTTGGTATAAATTGCGGAAGTGTGAACCCTTGTAACTGTACAATGTTGATTTTGATATATATATTATCGTTGCATTTTTGAGATTTTGTACATGAACTATTTGGTCGTTTCTCTAGAATTTTAGAATTGAGACATCGGTGTAGTTTGGGGCCCTCAGCTCTTCTGCACCCTGAGTTTGAAGCCTTCAGCTCTGCTCAGAGTTTATAGAATCTGCTTAACAGTTATTTACTTGAGTTGTAACTGATAAATTAGTTAGAAATTTTTGGATTTATGTAGATTTCGGCCTTCAGCCCATCTACATTCTGAGATTACAGCCTTCAGCTGAGCTCAGACATTATTTGTAACATTTTTGTAGTGACATTGTAATAAATAATTTGAAGAGACCTTTGGTCCACAAAGACTAATTAAATCTTCAATCAGGGGATACTTGTTGACTTTTATTTACTTATGATAATTTACCTATCAGTTTAACCTTTGGAGTGTGTTGTGAGTGTTGTTAACCCACTGAGGAGTTGTGGGCTAACTTAAGAAGTCTTGGGTGCTTGCCAAAACTTCTCTGGTGCCCTTTTGTAAACTTAATAATTTTTTGAAGAATCCACCCCTTCTTCGACTCGAAGCAAGTCGACTGGCGAGCACGGGTTGTACCACGTGAGACAACCCGTATACCTATAACGAGCACTGAGAGGGTTAGTAGGTTTTTCTCGTTATATGTTTTTGGTGCCCATAACGTGGGGCAGTTAGTAATTTTTTTTGTGTGTCAGCAATACATATCCCGTAATTTAAACTTAAACTTTTAAAATTAATTTTTTTTAGCATCTTTGATTAAACCTAAACTTTAAAAATCAAAATTTTATTTGTAGCTATTTGATTAAACTTGAACTTTTGATAAGTTAGATTTGCAGATATATTTTCAGTTTGTTTTTTTTTTGCTTTTTTTTAGCTATTGGCTGCACCAGATTTAAGTGGATTTTGTAGGAAATCTGGGGCTTGCTTTAATTTTGAGGGTAATTGTTTTATTGGGGCGTACCTGGAAATCATTTCCCTTAATATGTTTTGATTGTGCCAGATTTAAGTGTTTTTAGTAAATCTGGGGTTGTGTTCAATTCGAAGGGAATTGTTTTATTGGACGTAATTTGTAAACAACTTACCTTATTCTGTGAGACTATAATAGATATCAAACTGAAAATTTTATGGTAGAAATCGGACAAGAGTTCATTGGTTCGTAGGCAACCGTTATTTTCTTTTCATATTGATTGAATTTTTGAAAAATTCAATATTGTAAATTTCATCTTTTTTTTTAAACTTTGATAAATTTTCAACTTTTTCTTAGAAACTTACAGTCATTGTAGATTTAACTTCAGTTATTGTGTCATTTGTAATTTATTGCACCGGATTTAATTGGGTTTTTATAGTTAATCTGGGGATTGCTTAACTTTGAAGGTAATTGTTTCTATTGTGGGCGTAACCTGGGAATAATTTCCCTTAATTAGTTATTGATAGTGCCAGATTTAAGTGTTTGTAGTAAATCTGGGGTTTGAGGTCTTGAAGGGAATTGTTTTATGGAGCGTAAGTGGTAAACAATTTACCGAATTTTGTTGAGAAGTGTTAAATATTAAATTGAAGTTTTAATACGGGAAACTAACAAAGACGTGCTTGAATGATCGGGTAGAGTGCGTCAGTGAAAACCCCCCGGTCGATAATTTCCGTGTCGCCATAGATTACGTACTAGATCACGCTGCGAATGATGAACGTCCTTATGTTAAGGTAGATATCCTAGGAAAAATTTTGTTAGGTCTTTTGGATTCGGGCGCTTCAAGAACTATTTTAGGAGGTAAGGGTTATGAGTTAATTTCTTGTTTAGGGTTGAAATGATAATGTGTTACAGAGTATTGGAACCGTAGTGTTACCCGTGGTTTTGAGGGGTCGTATGCGGTTGATTGAGGCTCTGGTTGTCCCTGAATTAACTCACATTTTGATTATTGGTGTAGATTTTTGGAATTTGATGAGCGTCGTCCCAGATCTTCGCCCTGACGAGTGGCATTTTTCGGCAGACCCTGTGTTGTTAAATATTGTGAAACATGTGTCGTCTAGAACGGTACTCTCTGGAGCTTCGGCAGGAGTATGGCGCTGCAAGGACTTGAAACCATACTCTACGCAACCGCCTGAAGATGAAAATTAACCCTTCCGGGTTAATTTTCTTTGACGAAAGGGGGGAATCTGTAACGCGAAAATTTGCCGAGCCGTCGGAGACTTAATATTGGCTAACCTGTCGACTGAGAGAAGTCACAGCGCTGTCGGTACGAAGTTAAAAAGGCAGTCCTCCATTTGCCGTCAAGATGTGAACACACCTCTTTCAACTTAAAATTTTCGCATGTGCTCTGGGAGCCATAAGCGTTTTATTGGAAAACCCTACAATTCCGACGTAGGGGAAGAGAAATACGGCTGAAACCAACAACTGGCAGCTCCGACCCGATAGGTTTCTGGTCCAAAAACGGTCGATGGTTGTGGGTACCATAAGAATTTACAGGAATTGCGTATGTGTGGTAAATTTCCGTAGACGGCGTTAGTTAGAAGGATTCATTAACAAGGGGGGTTTTGTACGTGGACTTTAAAAAAATCACTGATTGGAATTTAATGGGTCAGTGAGACCAGTTCCAGGAGAGCTGGAATATTCTGGAGCAACGTCAGTTCCTGTTCTGGTTCCGGAAAAGGATGTGAACAGTTTTCTCTTCAACTTCATTAGTAAACTCACATTTATGCTTCACATATTACCGTTTTTCATATAAAGTTTTATTTCTTTTTTTTTGCGGCAATTACTATGATCTCGCTTACACTTGTACTTGTATTTAAAAATTTGAAATCTTTGCTCATAGTTTAAGATACGCTAAGACACTACGGTACGTACCTGGTATTGCGTTATTTAGTGTTTTTTGCCTATTTGTGACGATTTTATGTATATAACTTGCACCGTACATAATTTTGAATTGTATTTTCTCTAGCAAAACTGAACACGTTGCTATTTAAATTTTAGGCTTATGCAATTATTTATATTTATATTGATGTTGGTATAAATTGCGGAAATGTGAACCCTTGTAACTGTACATTATTGATTTTGATATATATATATATATATATATATATATATATATATATATATATATATATATATATTATCGTTGCATTTTTGAGATTTTGTACATGAACTATTTGGTCGTTTCTCTAGAATTTTAGAATTGAGACATCGGTGTAGTTTGGGGCCCTCAGCTCTTCTGCACCCTGAGTTTGAAGCCTTCAGCTCTGCTCAGAGTTTATAGAATCTGCTTAACAGTTATTTACTTGAGTTGTAACTGATAAATTAGTTAGAAATTTTTGGATTTATGTAGATTTCGGCCTTCAGCCCATCTACATTCTGAGATTACAGCCTTCAGCTGAGCTTAGACATTATTTGTAACATTTTTGTAGTGACATTGTAATAAATAATTTGAAGAGACCTTTGGTCCACAAAGACTAATTAAATCTTCAATCAGGGGATACTTGCTGACTTTTATTTACTTATGATAATTTACCTATCAGTTTAACCTTTGGAGTGTGTTGTGAGTGTTGTTAACCCACTGAGGAGTTGTGGGCTAACTTAAGAAGTCTTGGGTGCTTGCCAAAACTTCTCTGGTGCCCTTTTGTAAACTTAATAATTTTTTGAAGAATCCACCCCTTCTTCGACTCGAAGCTAGTCGACTGGCGAGCACGGGTTGTACCACGTGAGACAACCCGCATACCTATAACGACCACTGAGACGGTTAGTAGGTTTTTCTCTTTATACACTTGGGGTTAAGATTCACTTCGAAATATGTTTTCACAGGGTGTTTATGGATTTATTGATATAGAAGATTATTTTCTTCTCTTTACTCCATAGTCGTACCTATTACAATCTTTAGGGAGCAGTTTTCCGAATTTTTAAGACATTGTTCATAATATTTACGATATAACATTTTCTGAGACATGGTTGGGTCATAATATAAGCGATAGTTTAATAAATCTCTTCAGTTACAAACTTTATAGACATGACCGTCAAAACAAGTCAGGATGAGGTGTTGCCATTTACATAAAAGAAAACTTATATTCTTAAATAATTCATATTGAAAATTGAAAGTTATCTGAACAAATATAGATTAGTTTTAAAATTGGTAACACAACCTGCGTCACTTTATGGACTCCACGATTTTTCGACCGATCGTTTTCTTGACGACTGGGATAGTAGTACACTTGCGGAAATAAATCACAAATTTTACTACACTTTGTGCCTTATACTACCTTATACTAAAAATAACTATTCTTTCATTAGTACAGTCAATAACAACATTATTTAAAATTAGTTATTAGTCCAGTCAATTTTTATACAATACCTAAATCGTATTACAATAAAAACAAATTTTTTCCAGCAACAACAATCATTTGGCTGTCGGTACCGAAGACGGAGACGTGTACATATGGGAAACTATCAATTTTACTTTATTTAAAAAATACTATAATCACTCTGCCAGTATTACCGCTCTTAGTTATAGTCCGGACGGACTGAAATTAGCAATAGGTACTTCGGATAAGTTGTTTAAAATTATCGACGTAAATACGGGTCTATCTGTATTTAATAAAACTTTAAATTCCGACGCTACGGCGTTAAAATGGAGTGACTATTTGCTACTACTAGGTTGTGACGATGGAATTTTATCTGTTTGGGATATATTCGAAGTTAAACTTCTATTCGAGGTTGCAGCTCATTCGGGTAAGTAAGTAACCATTGATTATTTGTCGTAAACATTTTATAACAATTTATTATTTACCTAAGACATATCTTTGTTGTTTGAATTGTTTAAAATAATAACAATTCCATTTATTGGCTAAACTATCTTTGTCAACAATAAATATTAACAATATTTTTTTACTGTCGGTACTTATATGGCGTTCAAAAGTTAATAACCATATTATAACACGCTGCAAATACGCCGCGTCGTCTAATCCAACCTTAACTATACACACTTGAAATTAAAATTATTAAAAATAGACTAGAACGCTAGATAGATATAACTTAAAAGAAAACACAATCAAAGGTATGTAGCGGTGCCACAAAATACGAAAACATCAATATCTTTGAAGTATGATGACAGAAGCTGGGAAAATAAATGCAGAGCGGCGAATAATTCGACAAAAATTTGATATGTACTAAATAAAACAATATTGGGACACAAAAATAATACATACACAGATAAACAGATCGAGAACTTATTTTATTATTTACTAATTAATTTATCTAAACTATATTTGTCATCAATAAAAGTTAGTAATGATTTTTTCACTGTCAGCTTTTATGGTGTTAAACAGTTAATAACCATATACGGGGTTCTCGATTATAAAAGCGTCGCCCATCTCACTGCGGCAAATATGCCGCGCCGTGTAATCCAACCTTAACCATAAATATTTGCAATTAAAACTATTAAAGAGAAACCAGGAAGCCGGATAAATAAAACTCATTATAGATTTAGAAGAAGACGCGTTCAAAGGGATACAGCAGTCTCGCAAAATAAGAAAAAATCAATTTTGTATTTAGGATGATATCTTTGAAGTATAATAACAGAAGACTGGACAATAAATGCAGGGATAAGTAACAGAACGAATAAATCGACAAAAAATTACTACATACTAAATAAAAGAATATTGGGATACAAAAATATAACATATGCAGCAGTAAATTGGACAATAAAGAGGAAAATAAACGCAGTGAAGAATAGCGAGAAAAACTCAGTGGGGCAGGATAAACAACGAAAACATTAGAAAAGTAATAAAACCAGAACCAGTAAAAGAAAATATAAACAGAAAACAACTGAATTGGTATGGACGCATCATAAGAATGAAGCCAGATAGATAAACGAGAAAAATGATGGAGACAGGATATACTATTAAGAAACGAAGGGGGAAACCAAGGAAGAAATGGATAGACCATCTGGACATAGAATCTTCAATAGACAGAATAGCCAAGTTACATAACCTGTTTTGTCCCATAGAGTTTCTTAAATAGGTTTTTATCAATTTTAGTTTTGAAAATGATCGTTCAGCACTCGCTGTAGTCACAGGAATTGTAAGAAATAACATTAATGCAGTGAATACTTCAGGAAAGCTGCAGGACAAAAAATGATTTTTCATTATTAATAAATCAGCAAGGTCTCTAATACACGAAGATTTTTCTATTTCGTCTCTGAAAGTGGATCGAAAACTGAGAATTTCTCTGGCAAATGATTCAGATATGTCTTTTTATATATCTCAACAAATTCTACAGCTTTTTTTAATAGATCACTTTTAAAGTGGAAGGCTGCAAAACACTGAAATTTGAAACAATTTCATTCATTGGAAGGAAACACGATTTCAGTTGATTTATAATGATGTCCAATACTCGATAAAATATGTTCACTTTGAACAAACTTTCCTGATCTTGGAGACGCTCATCATCGCAAAGCTCATCAAAATGGCGTTTTACCTTCCTCTGACGAGTTTTAGAAAATTCAGGGATGATGGACCATTTTCCTGCTACACTATTTGCTTCCATTTTTAAACTTTCAAATCATTTCGATACCTTTCCAATTCTTCTAGACAAATTTTCAAACGTTTTAAGACATTTGAAAGATCGGTGGCTTTAGACTGAAGCGCTTTAGAGGCTGCATCGATAGTAAGTAGGATCTTGCAATGGAAAACCAATAACATTATAAAATTGTAGTTATCGATCTTCTTTTTGAGTGAAACAGATTCATTTCTATCAACTGATTTGCGATTTAACAGAATTGTTGTCGTTAGCGCTTTTTGGACTCCAACAAACCAAACTTTTAAAGCAAAAACGGCATCATAACGTCCTGCTCATCTAGTAGGGTTTAATGTTTTTAATGTTATTGAAGTTGAAGACTCACTTTCTTTATTAGATATAAAACTTGATAAAATATTCCATCTTTTGATACAATGCCCAAAAAAATTATAAATTTGTTGAACTGTTTCAAAAAAATTTTGCATATCAATAACCTCTCTCACTGCATCATTGAGTACTAGATTTAAATTATGAGCAGCACAGTGAACATATACGGCATTTGGCTCGACATCTGTTATGAGTTTTTGAACTCCACCATAAGTCCCTTTCATTGTGTTAGCACCATCATATCCTTGCCCTCGACACTTATTTACAGGAATATTTTTGTCACTTATTGATTTAATAATTGGCTTGGACATTGCTAAGGCAGTTTGATCCTTAACTTCATGAAATCCTAAAAATGTTTCTTTAATGACAAGTGCCTTTGGGATCACATTATCATCTTTTTCGATCATACAATAACGATCAATTTTTGAAATATCTTGAGTTGTATCGAATATGATAGAGTAGAATGGTTCGGGCTTTTATTTCATTTACGAGTGCACTTTCTACTTTTAGAACCAGGACAGAAATTAGCTCATTTTATATTTTTGGACTTAAGTATTTTATCTGGCCCTTTGGTTTACTTAACAATTCTGGTAAAAAGGGTCGTATTTTCCTAATAACTCAACAATACTCAAAAAGTTTCCTTTGGAGCTTGGATCACTGCTATCTGTCACGAAAGGCTAAATTACACGTTGAAAGTGTCATAGTAACATCAAGGAGCCTAGAAAGTACTTGGCACCAAAAATATTTTTCTTTTTTGATTATAGACTCTTGCTCTTCATCGAATGTTCCATGTAGCCGCCACTGTTGATACGTAAGACAAGAATCCAGATGAATTTTTAATGTCTCGTGTCTTTGTATGGCATCTACAATATGTTTCCAGTCGTCATAGCCCTCAATCCAAACATTTTGTATTTTTTTAGATGCCCGATTTGCGAATAACTAACATGCTTCACAATACGCCTTCTGAAGTATTAAAGAATAGGATAGCCATGTACGTTCATGTTTCACGCCAGACTTGGAAACAATATAGTAATGTTTTTCTAGAAAAGATCTATTGTCACTATCTTTTAGCTTTACAACGTCCGTTTTCAGTCACGAATCTGTTCACTTGATCAGTTAGCTCTTTAAAATTACCCTTATCAATCACATATGGCGAAGATACAATATTGTTCATGCTAAAATATAATTATCTTTGATTTTTGCTAGTACCCTGTTGTGGTTGTTCTGGGTATGGATAGTCACTAGTGTTGGGTGCTGCATCTGATAATTCAGGTATACTTTTAGTAAGGTCCAATTCTTCACTTTTGGAGCACTCTTCACTCGATTTTTCATTATTTAAGTCATCAATTTTCAAGTACTGACTAATTTTAGGTAGCTTTTTATTTTTTTCTTCAGTCCCTCTCTTTCTCTTTCGTTTTTCGCTCCCACTCAAATATTTTCTGGAACTAGACATTTTAATATTCAACTTTCACAATCAGTTTTATTTTGCCACCATCTTTATATTCAATAAAGGAACAAATACGAAAAATCAAAGATACAAATCACCAATTGTCAAAAATAATCACACAAAGAATACGCAGTCAGTAGAGCCCTCATAAAACAATATCAAATCCGGAATTCCCCTAACATAGTGTTGCTAGCTCGTCGTAGCAGCAGCGCCACGAAAAAAGTGAAAACAAAATGGGGAAATCCCCGATCGTCAATGCTCACCCGTGCTACCAACGTACCGCGACAAAATATGTAGAAACCAATGGATGCGTTCTAAAATGAATAGAGATGTGCAATTACCGGTATTTTGATTGACAGTTTTTTGACGGTCATAAGTACGTAAAATTACTCGTCACGGGTAACGTGTACATCTCTAAAAATGAATCAACATCTTTTTGTTTAGGTTGGTTTAAATGCTTAACGATTAACTTCAAATTGTATTAGGGTCTTTAGTTGTCTCACTTTGGATTTTAAGCAGAACTTATAAAATTATACTTTTCCAATAAAATAAAATACTCAGGTACAATGTTAAAAAATATTTTTGAGCTCGCGACCTCTTGGGTCGGGAGCCCGTGGCATTTTGCCAGCCCTGCCATCCTATTGTTACGCCACTGAAAAGATCGATACAAGAGGGGCCTAAACCCCCATCCGATACCTGAAAAAGAAGAAGTATTTAGTGTCCGTTCTATTTTTTTATATATTGTACACTTGACTGCAATCAGAAATACAGAGTTTCTATGAGCTATTCTGTTGGCTATTACGCTAATAGCCTTGATCTTAAGAATGTCCTGATGAGACTTCTCCAGTGAGAAGGTCTCTTGCGCATTATTTGAGGTCAATTGGCCAGCTTAGTTTTAGTCTTGTATTGTTTGGTTCTTGGGTTAGAGGCTATAGTAGTAGGTAAGGATGAGTGTCTAGCTTTAGGTAGTGGTGACGGCTTCTTTCTTGTAATGATGGAATACTGATGTCTTGATGGATCAATTTGTTTGTGCCGTACCATTGTGACGGTTATTGAACCAGAAGGTCGTTGGAAAATTAATAAGGTTAATTAATTTACTTGTAAGCCACGATCAATTAAACAGACGTTTATTTCAATTAATTATTAAAACACGTATTAAGAAAGACGCGAGTAGATTATAGCAACCTTGTACGGTTGTCAATGATAATTAAAGTTAATGTACTCCATAATATATTTATATTGAATCAGCATATATATATATATATATATATATATATATATATATATATATATATATATAACAAGATGTACGTTGCTTATTATATATATATATATATATATATATATATATATATATATAAATAATGTAATTTAGATAGGGATATAGTTGTTATAGTCTTAGTCCTATGTAACTATGGTCAACGACATGTTGATGTTGGTCAGTGTTAATTGTATACGATTGTTAATGTGTTAGTATAATATTTCCCAGTGATTTTTGGAAGCTACGGTTTTTATTAAGTTCCCACAAATTGGAGGTAAGTGTTTCCCCAAATTAATGGCCTGGGTACATAAAATGGTTTAATATATGGTCCCTTACCTTCAATCATTACAACATGGTGCATGAACTAGTGTTCGAAGGATTTTAGATTGTCCTCGTTGTATGAAAGCGATACTAGATTTGCTGGTGCATCCTCATAATTTTATTCCATATGTTCAAATGGGTATAATGACTGCTTTATATATTAAGGTTTTATTTTGTAGTGAGTCTGGCGATCTTTTTCCGAGTAGCCAATGTAGTTCTCGGAACTTTACGTTGATCTGCTTTCGTTTCTTGGTGAAGTGTTCCCTCCAATTGAATTTAAATTCCAAATTTAATCCCAGGTATTTGACACAATAAGTTATGGGTATCACTATGTTGTTAATAGTAACCGAAGGACATTGGCTTTTTCTTAGTGTACATGTTATGTGCTGGGATTTGTTTTCATTCATTTTTATTCTCCATCGGTTGAGTCATTCTTCAATCTGGAATAAGTGGTCTTGGAGATTGGCAGAAGCTATTATTGGATCTTAATGCATAGCCAGTATCATGGTGCCATCAGCAAATGTACCTGTCATAGTATAGTCTGAGGTTGTGATGTCAGGCGTATATATTAGGCACAGGACTGGCATTAGGATACTGCCTTGTGGAACTACAGCTTTGACAGGTTGGAATTCAGAGGTCTCATCACTAACTTATGCTCTGAAGGTTCTGTTTATTAGAAATGACTGTAGTAGAGTGAAATATGAATTCGAGTTCGATTTTATTTAATAGCCAGACTTTATCGAAAGCCTGACTCTCGTCCAGGATGGCTGCAGAGCAGTATTTTTTCTTCTTTACTTGTGTTAATGGCATGTACTACTCGATGACACTGTTGAATTATACAGTGTTTGTGGCGAGATCCGAATTGGTAATCTGGGATCACATTTAGGATAGGATCTACATGTTGTAATACCAACTTTTCTAAGACCTTGGAAAAGGTTGATAGCAGGCTGATTGGTCGGTATGGTGTGACGTCCTGTAGACATTACTAAATCTTTAATGGGTAGTTTTTTTAGCATTATCGGAGTTATCATATCTATTCCAGGTGCATTTTTTAAAGTTTTTCTTCTATTTCTTTCGGGCTTGTGATTTTCATTGATGTTTGTCTCTCGTCTGGATTATTGAGTGGAGTATTAATTATTGGATTGTTTTGTGTAGAGAAGTTGTTGTTTGAAGTGAAAACATTCTTCAAATGTTGGGCAAACTGGTCGGCTTTTTCTTTGCTGCTTCTAGCCCATGTGTTTGTTTGACCATATCTTAGAGGAGAATTTGGTGGTATTGGGTTTCTTGAATATTTGATTGGTTTCCGGATGGAATGATCGTATCGGTTGAGGTTTGTTAAGGGTTGGGAATAGCTATTGTCGTATGCCTCTTCAATTTTTAGTTTGAGTACATTACTGGCATGATTGAACTCTCTTTTATCATTTGGGGTATGACTCCGCTGCCATTTTGCTCTTGTTTTTCTTTTTAAGGCAATTAACTTTTTTATTTCAACCAGTATATTTATTATTCTGATCTGTTCTTCTATCTCTGGAGTAGATATTTTATCCACTTCTTGTATTGTTTGGATTAATCTGTTTGTTGCATCTTCTATGTCTTCAGGTGCTTTTAATCGTATTTTCAGGTTTATGTTATGTTGAATTTAATCTCTATACTTATTCCGGTCTGTCTTATGGTTGCATAATTTGAGCTGTTGTTTGACATTTATTGGAGGTGCGCTGAGAATTACTATCATTGGAGTATGATCCGAAGAAAGGTTGTAGTTGGGTGGTATTACATCAGTATAAGTTGAAGTTATCCCTTTAGTTATGAAGATATCTAGCAGGTCCGGTTATTTTTTTGGGGTCGCTCGGCCAGTACGGCGTGGTGCCTGTTGACATGAACGAGTATTTTTTCTCTTGGAAAAGGTCTGCTAGTTCTCTACCTTTTGTGGTAGTGATTCTTGAGCCTCATAGTATGTTTTTGCTGTAATAGTAACGTCGTGCTATAAACTTTGGGCCTAGTGTTTGAAAGAGACTTAAGAAGCCTTCTTTTTTTTAGGTTGTGGCGTGGTGGACAGTATGCTGAATTAATTGTTAGCTCGTATGGAAATGTCATGACTTTCACTGAGGTAGCTTGTATTTGGTGTTTCATACTAGGGCATTTCGTGATGTTTAATTCTCGATTTTATTAACACTTCCGCTGCTCATATATTTTGAACGTCGTTAGCCCAATGCCCAAGGTTTTTTATGAAAATTTTCAAAATTTCAATTAACGTAATTAGGAAATGTTAATTATGATTAGGTTGGGTGTTTTTTGGAGTTTACATTTTTTTTGAAAAAAAAGCGCGGTTTCGTGTCATGCGCACTCTGTACTAAATTTCGGCGCTACATACGCAAGACGCAGATCCGGCGCTTTTTTATTCTTTGTTGTAAAACAATTAAAGAGCAGTGTAATATCTAAACAAAGTTTTATTCATACAAAGGGAAAACGAACAGTAAATCCTATCAACATAAAACATAAAGTCTTCCGAGCTAAAACAAAATAAATTCTTCAAATCATCCATATTCAACAAACCCAAAATTCAATCGAAAACGTCAAACTGAAAACGGCAGTAAAATTAACAATTCACAATGGTCCGTCTAAGTGCTCCGTGAAATATAAACGCCTACGTCCAATGCTAAACAAATACCAAATCAAATAAAGCATTTCTGCACAAATCCGCGTCGTGCGCATCCGGTCGGGAACCGTGTCATGCGTAGCGAAAGTGTTAAAATAGCTGTGCCAGCATGTGCCGTATTGTCCGGGTGTTTGGTTTAATACAGGTTATGGTTATGGATTTTGTAGAAAGAATTATCAATGAAATGTGTTTTATTTATTAGTAAAATGTCTATAAGATTGTGTTGGAGAAAAATCTGTATTTCGTCTTTTTGTTGGATAATTCTGTTGGCATTCCATAATGCTAGTCTAATTGACTTAGCATTACTTCATTTTTGATATTAGCTTTATAAGCATATTGATGACCATATATTTTTGTTGTAACAGTTGCTTAAACATATTTTTGAATTCGTCTAAAAATTTAGTGAGTGTATTGCCTGTATTTTCCTCTGTTGTTTGACTCTTCACTGCATTTACATATCTGTTTTTGTGAAGCGAGTTTGGCGGTGTGGTTGAACTTGGTACTGGTTGTGTTGAAGTGTAATTTTGTTTTGATTTTCTGCTGTTGTTCTATTGTTGTTGTAATGTTTTTGATAAAACTCATATCCCTTATAGTTGGCTGGATATGAGCCACCACACAGAGCACAGGTTGCTGGAGTGTCTTTGCTTTTTTTACATACCTTAGTGTCATGTGAGCCTCCACATTTTACACACACAAATGGTCGATTGCAGTACGATTTGGTATGTCCATACATTTGACATCGTAAGCATTGGGCTATGTTTTTGTCTCCTCTGGGCGGTTCATCTACTATTATTCTGTTCTGTTTAATATTTACAATATTTTTGACTTTGTGGTTCCTGCCTTCTAGATCTTTATTTATGTCATTTAGGTCTGTGGTGTGATGGAGATGTTTGATAACTACCCTGTATGCCCTGTTTTCTTTGGGTTGGTACGTATGGTGTACTACGTTGTTTTTTCATCAGGTATTTAGCTAATGCTCTATAAGCCTCTGCGGTTGTGGGGTTTATTTTAATTACATTATCCGCCATAGTTTTTGCGAAGTGTTGGTCTTGATTTAGGATTTCTTCAATGCTAGATTCCATGCCCGAATAATATTTTATTCCATACACCAGGATTGGAGGTGGTTTTTGTATATTTTCTCCTGGTGTATTGTTACTGGTTTCAGGTTCCTCTTCATTATTTACAAGTATGTTCTATCTGTTGCTTAGGAGAACGTCATTCTTCGTTCTGTCTTTATTGGAGATGCTTTTTTCTTTTGACACAGTCTGGCACGGGTTGTCGTTAGAGCATTCTGTTTCATCTTCGGAGAAGATTGTGCGGACTATTCCATTTCTGTTTTGGGTAATCGGTTGGCTGCAATGTCCTTGATTTGTAGCTTATGTGTAGCTGCAAAGTTTGGTAATTTATTCAAGTATGCTTCATTCGTTTGCATTTGTGGATCACTTTGTATAAATATTGGCTGCCAAATGTTATCAAATCCGGCGAGGTTTCCATATGTACGGTATCCGCCAAAATAAACAGTACCGAAACAGAGAGTGCTGCGGAGTTGTTTGTGTAATATGGATTTGTCATATTTGACTTAATTGTCATTAGTTGATATATTAATAGTACGCTGCAGTTAAATTTGATTTAAAAATGGTTCTAACAACGGAAGAAAAAGTTTTTTTGGTAGAGCATTATTTTCGTTCATACGGAAAAGGTCGTAATGATGGTCCAAGCTTAGAACAGGTGTCAATAAAATATCAACAAAAATTTAATAAAGCAGCTCCTAGTAAAAGTGTGATGTTAGCTGTTGTTGAAAAATTTCGTCGCACTGGTAGTGTATTGTGTCAACGTAAAGGTTCTTCAGGTCGTCGAAAAACAGTATGCACTAACGAAAATGAAGGACGTGTTTTTAACCAAGTTGTGCAATCACCTTAAAGAAGTCTTGTAAGAACAAGAACTGCATGTAAACTCAACATTAGTGAAACGTCTTTACGTCGCATGTTCAAATCAATTGGTGGTTATCCATACCGTATTCAAGTTGGACAACGACTAAATGCTGCGGACAAACGTGCAAGAGAAATTTATTGTGGTCGCATGTTGAGTTTAATTTACGAAGATCCCGAATTTTTGAAAAACATATGGTTTTCAGACGAGAGTCACGTTCATCTTAGCGGCTATATTAATCGACAAACAACCAGATTCCTTGGATTTGAACGTCCTGATGTCATTGTAGAGAAACCACTCCACAGTCTTCGAGTTACCGTTTGGTGCGCGGTATCTGGTCATGGAATGATTGGTCCTTATTTCGTTGAAGATGATAATCAGAATCCCCTTACTGTCAACCAAGAGCGTTATAGAGAGACAATTATTATACCTTTTGTGAGAGATCTAAATAACTTTTGCCGTGCACGAAATCTACAGTTTCGCACACAATGGTTCCAACAAGATGTTGCAACGAGCCATACAGCTGTGCGTACCTTAGACTTACTCCGTCAGCATTTCGATAATGGAATAATTTCTCGGGGAACAGACTTCGAATATCCTTCTCATTCACCTGATCTGACGCCACCTGACGCATACATTTGGGGCATAATGAAGGACAAAATATTTCACTCGGAAAATCCGCCGGCGAATATTGCCGAACTACGGGAAATAATACAAAATATTTTTCGGCAGTTACATCAACCACTTTTTATAAATATGTTTATTGACTTACAAAATCGATATGAAGCTTGTTTGCGTCGAAATGGTGAACATTTTGAACACTTACTTTATTTTCGGTACTGTTTATTTTGGCGGATACTGTACTTATTTATTTTTATAGTTTACTTGTATTGTTTTTATCACTTCACAATTATCGCAAAAAATTCACATTTCGATTAAATATAAAAACTTGTCTCTTGTACAGAAATGTGTGTCCGAACTTATTAACTTTTTTAACGCACTAGTTTATCTTTTAGATTCGAGAGCGAGAATACGTATTTATCCTTCGACGATCAAATGACTAACTATCTGTTCTGTTAAAATAAAACCGAGTATTTCGATTTTTATTTAGACCAAAAATTAACTTGAAGTACACTCACCGGCACGAAAAACGGGCACATCCTTAATTTTTAATAAAAAAGCCTTAATTAATTAATTTCAATTATAATTTGGTTCTACACTTTAAATCAACAAACCTGAGGACTTTTGATCAAGAAGTGTCTTCCAAATTGACCATATTCCTGATATTGTCAAAATTATAATAATTGTTATTGATAATTGGTGTCGGATATATATATATATATATATATATATATATATATATATATATACTTGTAGTATCTATAAGTGCTAGTTGAAATAACAAATAAAGAAGGTTGGTTAGTCAAATTGTTATTTCACGCCCTACAAATTCACGGGCGTCAAATTTCTACATTTTATTGAAAAGTTTGTACCACGTTATAATAAATGGCGAATATTTAAAAAAAATATAGTTTACCTTCAAATTGTTTATAATAAAAATTATTTTCTTCACTTTGTTTATTTTTTATCTAAAAACGTATGTGACTTTCCTGACAGTCTGCGTAATTGCTTTCAATTTAATGTTTGTATTTTTAGGTGCAATTAAAACTATAGACATCACATTACCCAAAGACTTGATAGTAACAGGTGGGCAAGACCGCTCGATAAAAGTATGGAAACCAAAAGTTATTATGTAATTTTTTTTCTATTTTTTATTATCTACAACTAAGAACAAATAAAGTATTCCAAAAGTGCAGTTCCAAATCGTATGCTTTGTGATATTTTTTTAGTAAATATGTTTTATATATTTTACGAAGTTGAATAAAACATTTTCAATGTGTACTGATGTTGTTTTACTTTGAATCCCAAATTAATTGTAATAGTACAACTTACAGTGATTCGATGCTTAAATGGTGCAGGAGACATTAAAAAATAAAAATAATTTTTCTCGGTCGTTCCTTATTTATTTAAAAAAAAACATTGGCAGAAATAAGTCTATATAAGCCTCTTAAAATAGAATAACTCAATTTCTAATATTTTCCTGGGTTTCGGTCAAAAATAAAATCACTTGCTTACAGTGGTAACGTTTCGGTTTATTTTATTTAAACCATTCTCAAACCTTTCTAAAAATCTGAACACTCAATACATTTATTTAAATACATATAGTTAAAATATATTTCTTTAAAATGTACTTTTTGATTATGCCTCCATAGAGGCTTGTCTACTACTGTACAGTAGTATTTCTTAAATTAAAAAAAGACGATTAATATACATAAAAACAAATAATATAAACAATGAACTATGTTAAAGATGGTTAAAATGTATTTACAGAGTGTCCCAATTAAATTAAAACTATAATTAGAGACCAATTTTTTAATTTTTAATAACTAGGTAAGGTGTAGATATTTATAAGTTCGTATATATACAATTTAAGTTGTCTATGTCATTTCTGAAATTGATTGAGTCAGGATTCTTCCCAATATTTATCATTTCGTTGATTAATCTTTTACTACTATATTTTTCTGTAGTTATTATTTCTACATTGTTGAAATTAAACGAGTGATTTTTATCAAGTGAATGTTTTGATAATGCAGTAACGTGAAACCGGGTGACTTGAAACGACCGGGCGACATGAAACAGAACATTAAAATTTTTAAAAAGGGCGCCTTTCGGCGAACTACGCAACGCTGGAACCAAACCAAATAATGCAAACGCTTTCTAGAGTTCCGCGAGCGCGCCAGTCTGCCTCGAGTCGCTGAAAGATAGGGACGTACGTTACTGTCGGCCATTTCATATATTCTTGTTTTCGGCAGAATTAATCAAATGTGGAGAACTTCATATGTACTTCTGGTACCATTAAAGGTAGGTAAATATTATTAATTTACTGGTTTGGTGCATTATTTGTTAAGATTTTCTCATATATTTTTATTAGATTATAATTTGCAATAATTTTTTTATCGGAAACATATAAAAAAGGATCATTACTGCAGGTAACTTGAAACATCGTTTCAAGGTACCCTCCTAGACTGTTTCAAGTCACCCTTGAGTATTGATTGTCACAAATAGGTAGCATGTCATGTTTCTTGTTTAAATTGCAGGTACAAAATGGGAAAATATAAAAGAAAGCTAGGCTGCCGCAATATGCTGGCTATGATCCGAAAAAAATGGAGTTGGCTTTAGAAGAAAGACGACTACGCGATACTTCGTACAGAAATTTGGCGAAAAAATATAAAATTTGCTATTTCACAATAAGACCAGAATCTGAATACAAAAAACTATGGAGGTCAAACTATTTTATCAGAAGACGAGGACCGTAAAATTGTGGAAAATGTTGAATTGGCTTCTCGGTGGGGATTTCCATTAACAGCAATCGACGTTAAGTCTTTGGTTAAATCTTACTTAGATCGAAAAGGGGTACAAAAATTTTGAAATAACTGGCCAGGGAAGTACTGGGTGAAAGGCTTTTTGGAAAGACATCGTCAGATATTAAGTGTGCGTTGGTGCGAAAACATTAAACGCTCTAGGGCGTCAGTCAACCCTGATGTTATAAAGTCATACTTTGATGAACTTGAAGTTAGTCTTAATGGAGTTGAACCTCATTTAATAATCAATTATGACGAAACGAATATATCTGATGATCCTGGAAAGAGTAAAATGATCGTAAAACGAGGAACCAAACATTCCCACCGTATTATGGATTCATTAAAAAGCAGTCACTCCGTAATGTTCGCTGGCACTGCCTCTGGTGTATTACTGCCAATCTATGTGGTTTATAGGTCAGAGCATCCCTACACGACGTGGACTTCAGGAGGTCCTCCACAGGCTAGGTATAACAGAAGCAAATCTAGCTGGTTCACGGTGGCACTTTTTGAGGATTGGTTTCTTACCATTGCACTCAGATATTTTCAAAAGTTCCCCCAAGAAAGTCAAAATGCATTGATTGGTGATAATTTGTCTAGCCACTTAAGTGTAACTGTAATTCAAGCCTGCGTAGAAAATAATATCAAATTTATTTTATTGTCACTCAATTCAACAGGTGTATGCCAACCAATGGATGTAGCTTTTTTGGACCATTAAAGGCAGAATGGAGAAACATTCTTCTGGACTGGAAGTTAAAAAATAAAGGAACTATCCCAAAAGACTTATTTCCGGGACTTCTAAAGAAATGTTTGGAAAACCTTAACCAAGATAACAGAGTCGAAAAAAATAAACAAGCTGGTTTTAAGGGAAGTGGAATATTTCCACTCGATAGGGAAAATGTATTAAAACATTTACCATCGCACAGGACATTGGACCAGGTGGAAGAAGATAATGCTATTATTGACAACGCTTTTGAAATTTTCTTGCGTAATCTTTACATGACTCAAACACAACACGGCAAAATAAGAAACAGAGACTTCAGGTGAAGGCAGGGGCGAATGTAACCAACGTTGAAGATGGCAGCAATGATATTGGGAAACTGCCGGGGACCAGTGCTGCAGCAAAGGCAACTGTATCAAAAAAGAAACAGAAGAACTATTCAGACAGTTCAGGATCAGAAGAGTCTGATGATTGGTCTGCGGAAGAATCATCAGACACACCCGAAAATGTTGAAGAAGAAGAGGATATCGGTGAAGTGAATCTGGACACTGTTAAAATTGGAGATTTTCTTTTAGTGAATTTTAGTTATGACGGCCCAGGAAAAAAAATATTCCCAAAAAATTTATTGGGCAGATAAAAGAAATAACTAAATCTAATTCCTTTAAATGTAGCTTTCTAAGAAAAAGTGTAAATGGCAAAGTCTATCTATTTCCTGAAATTCCTGATGTTGCCGAAATAACAAAGTCACAAGTTATAAGTCTTTTGAAACCTACCTTTATTAAAAGAGGAAGGCATGGTTATTCTGTTGAAATTTAGCTGGACTTATCCATTTATCCTTCTAGAAATGATTTGCTACTTTTTGCAAAAAGGTTTATTTTATTTCTATTAAGAGAACGCAGTTGTTTTGAAATTTGCTACGTTGGGCTGTATTTTCTAACGTTCCTAGAAATGTTACCATTTATTTGTTTGCAAAAAGCTTGTATGAATATAATGTTAATATTTTTATAAATATTATTTTTCATTTCCATCCTTTCTTTTTGCCTTCTAAAAAGTATTTTAGTGTTCCTAGTCACCCTGTGTGTTGTCAAACTGTTATTATAACATTTAGAAGCCCTAAAAAGTCATCTTTCTTTTTTAAGAAATTATTCGGTGTTTCTAGCTACCCTTTTCGTTTTCGAGATGCTTTAAATGCACAAACTAACGAGTGATTCAAGACATCCGGAAGGGAGGGTAACTTGAAACACCGAAGGAAAAAAGAATAAAAAATATTGAACATGATTTTGGGTTTATCTGGGTGCGGGAAATTAATTCCGTGAACTAAGACTAAAACACTGAGGCTGTGTTAGCCAAGATAACGTGATTGGCTCCATACATATGGCAGTTCAAAGTTAAAAACTGTTTCAAGCCACCCGGTTTCACGGTACATTCATTGTTATTTCGAACTGATTGCTGGTGTTGTTAAATTCTCTTATGTAAATATTGGCTAGATTGACCTATGTAAGTACCATTGCAATCAGAACAATTTATTTTATATATTGCGTTTATAATGTTCTTATCATCTGGTTTGAGTCCAGAAAAAAGTTTATTTAATGTAATGTTATTTGGGTTTTCAGCAATTTTAATATTAAATGGTGCTAGAAATTTTTGTAATGGTTTATTTATATCGGGAATGTACGGAAGTGAAATATATTTTGATGGATTATTTTCGCTATTAAATTGTAATTTGTTGTAATAGATGTTAATTCTCTGTTTGATAATGGGTTCATAGAAATGTTTAGGATAATTATTTAAATCCAAGGTATTTTTGATTTTTTTAATATTATTGGGCCTCTGTTTTGGATGTGATAATTGTACCGCTCTATGAGTGAGGCCAGTGACAACACTCTTTTTGTATTTTATGGGAGCGTATGAATTATAGTTTAAATATCGTTGAGACCATACCTTTTTTGTGAAACAATTTGTTGATATTCGACCGTTGTTGTCATATTCTATATTCATATCTAAAAAATTAAAAGAACGATTTTTGTCCATTTCTATGGTGAATTGTAATTTTTTATTGAAGTTGCTAAAACGTTTTAGGTCAATTGGTACACAAAGGATACAGCCGTCGACGTATCTTTTGAAAAAAATTGTTTTTTCTGGTAACTCTGCTAAAACATTGGATTCTAAATATTCAAGTACTAAGTTTGCAATCGGAGCAGAAATTGGAGATCCCATTGCTGTTCCAAAAATGTGTTTATAGAAACCGTCACCAAATTGAAAATAGGTGGAATTCAAACACAAATGGAATAAATGCAGTTTACGGGCATTTGCCTTTTTTCGATTATTTTTTGTTTTTCGTAACTAAATAAGCCTCCTGAACATAGAAAAGGAAAAAAACTCGGCGGTCACATCAAAATTTTCCCTCCAATAATTTTTTTTCCTGAAAATCGGCTTTTTTTATATTTTTTTCATTACATAATTAAATAGCCTATATAAACATAAAAATGAACAAATTAAACTCCCCTCCCCCCCAACAAAAAATTATTTGACGACCAATCGGCGTTTTTTTTATTTTTTTAGTAAGAGTGGAAAAATAACTAAAAAAAAATCAAAATCCCCCCATCTTCACTATTGGCTTCATCATCGCTCCTTTCAATGTTTGTGGCATTTTCTAATATTTCCGGATCATATAAATCTCGAGCCAACATAGAAAAAATCACCAAGGGATCTTGCTTAAGATCCCTACATTTTTTTTGGAACATGTAATGGACTAAGTAACCCCCAAGGAACTTCTGTCTGGCAGTACTGTCATAAAAACTCTTCCAGTGCTCCATTCGTAACCTCCAGAAACCTTCCACATGGTGTCCTCGATGATATTTTATTTTCCCAAATTTTGACTCGTCAATCACCACACTGAAAACATGATAAAACAATAAGCATAACAAAAATAAGGTGTATGCATATCTTTGACGTTTGACCAGGTCCTCCAATTTTCGTTGCCTTGGTTATAAATGCGTCAAAGACTACTTCTCTGCCAAAAATGGTTCAATCCACTAAAGTATGTAGCGCGAGTCTTAGCTCGTTTTGCATTCGCAATAGCTGGTCTTTATTGACCCACAGATGAATAAATCCCAGAATTTTTCAAATGGGCAAGTGGGATTCATAAAAAAACTCCTATAACGTAATGATGTCCTAAAAAATTTAAGAGGGTAGGTTATTTCTATATAATGTATATTTTGGTTGCCATTGTAACTAATTTGCGTTACAAGTATTGGATAGTAAGTACGCTTACGCGCACATCAGGTTATTCAAGAAGGGAAAGGGCGAATTCAATGATTATATTTCCTTCCCCTTCTTGAATAACTTAATGTGCGTTACAAAGTATTGAATATTAAGTTATTTAAGAATGGGAAGGGAATATAATCATTGGATTCACCCTTTTCCTTCTTGAATAACCTGATGTGCGCGTTACAAAGTATTGGATATTTTTCAAGGGAAAGGATGAATGCATATTACTTTCACTATGAGGAAAACTATGTGCGAAATTTACATATATTCAAAACCGAAGTTTATTAAATTATAATAGTATTAAACATTTATTTAATCATAAATACAATTAAATTATTCAATATTATTGGATAAACATGTCAAATTATTTTATTATATTGAAAATGAAAGATTCGTGAATTCTTTTTAGGGGAAAAGTTTCCAAACGATTGGCGAAACTACAGTATATAATTGTCGGTTGTCGAGTTTGACATTGAGTTTCATAAGTGTATTTGCATGGAAAGTAAATGTTTTTAATATTCATATTTCGAAAAGTATTTGTTTTCTCAGCTCGTGACTTGATATAAAACGTTTCTATAATAATAACTGTATGTAAAAAAGATATGAGACACGAACCAGATTGGAGATATTTTAAAATTGAAAATGTGCCTGCATGACAATACAAGTAAGTTTTAATAATTTTGAAAACTCATATCTCGAATAGTAGCTGTTTTCGCAACCTGTGACTTGGTATACAACGTTTCAATAATAAGACCTATTTGAAAAAAAAATTTGAAGCCTGAACTCGATTGGTGGCATTTCAAAGATTAGCCATATGGCCTGCTCATCACTGTAGCTATTTTCGCTACTTCATTTCTTTATATGGTTTTCGTATATTTTCCAAAAAAAAATTGCGATTTGTCAACATCAATAATTACCGGAAACGTCAAAAAGAGCGGAGACATCAAAAAGAAATTTGAATAATAAACTAGAATTTTATACTTACCTTTTATTACAAAACATACTTTCTTTTTATTTATTTTTATATGTCCACTACATTTCCAACGAAAACTGTCTATGGAATCTGGCCGTGGTGTCATTATGAAACGTCCGTCACAAAAATTCACCGGACACTTAATTTCATTATCTGCGGGTATTAAACCCAAACGCTGCGCTTGCTATATAATCTCATTATTATTTCGTCAGGTATAAATATCGTCTCGATTAATAAAATTCATTTTTGTCGGCAACCAAAAAAATCTTAAATATAGAAGCGCGACAAAAATAAACAGACACACAATACCAACGGCAACAAATAATAATGACAATAGTTTGGCACTTTTATGACAGTTAGAAATAAATATTTTGTTATTGCCATTGTTGTATAACTCCCAAAAGTGAATATTTTCATTAAAATAAGAGACCGCCAAGATTTTATTTTATTTTTATGCTTCTACAAACATAATCTACCCAATAAACTAAAATTTTTAGTGATACAAGAAAAGCCCGTAAACTGCATTTACACCGAATAATTTAATAATGAATTTTGAAATGTCCCGTTTACTTCGAGAAATATTGATAGTTACTGCTATCAAAAACAATCAATAAATTTTGGGAACTATAGATAGTCTTCTTCTTTTTTCCTCAGGTACCACGACTATTGGGTCTCGGCGTTCCGAATGTTTACATCTGAGCAGTATTGAACATTAGGTTAATCAATTGGTCTCTTTCTGTAACATACGAGTATACCTTTCATTCCTAGTCTAAGACATATACCTAGCTATCGACGAGGAACAATGTGTGAGAGAAGAAATTCCATAAACATCACGTAATGTCAAGTATATTCGAAAAAGAAGAAGACAGAAAGTTTCTAGATAGTGTTTATTATATGTGATAGCGATGAAGAAAAACTAGTAGCGGTTGGAATTAAAATAGTTGTACAAGGTGGCCCAGAGTAAATTTCCTTTTTTAAATGTACCTCGTTTAGAAACCAGTAGAGTTAGCGGATAGGAATGCGTGGCAATAGTTAGTGTAGACATGCAGATTTGTTAGTAACCATGGAGCAGTAGTCGGGCGAACAACGTGCGTTTATAATGGAGGCCTATTTCAAAAACAATTAGTCATACCCATTGGCTCGACGACAGGGATAGTATGTTTGAGTTTACGTGACAAATTTTGAAGGTGATATTTGTATCACCTAAATTAGCATGTGATACACTTTTTGTTCGATACCCTATTCCCGAACAGAACGCTATAAAAAGTTGGTCGGTTTCGAAGGATGTGAGGGAAGTCGTAGCTTGGGTGACTAATTCACCAATAGCTGAAAGGTATATAAATCACATGACTTGGCTCTTCACGTTGACGCTATACTTCTTGTTTTGCGCTTTTTTATTATTTACTCTTCTTATTTAACACGTGTGAATAATTTAATTATATTTACCAAATCTATGATCTTTAACCCTCAACTGCGATCATGGGGTTAACTTTGACCCCAGTCGACATGTTTCGGGTGATGCCGGAACAACAGAGTTACTGCCTCCGTTGCTGTGCTAGTAATCTCAGTACTAATTAAGCTTGTGTGCGAGTGGTGTTGCGATATTTACAAGTATGTAGATTTTTACGTTATTGGCACGTCAAAATACCCCACTATAGTAGAGTTCCGTAATTTTCCATTCAATCTTCTTCTAAGAACACATTTGCCTGGTATGAAAGGCCCTACAAGAGCCCGTAAGCCGCAAACTCCGTACGAGGTGTGGTCCCTTCTAATTATCCAAGAAATGTTACATATTAATTTAGAGCATACTAATGCCAAAATAACTGATAAGAGTGCATCATATGGAAACACTGCATGTATTTTCTCGATCGGCATCATGTTTCCTTGCAATTCTGTTTTTTCCTTTAGGTCAATATTTTCCATCCTTATAATTGGCAGTTTTCCTTCTTTAACTGTGCTACTTATTTAGTCATTTCTGCAGTTTTATCTTCTATCTCGCATATTCTTACGTTATTACTATTATTGTAAATGCTATTCCTGTTGAATTTTCTATCTTTATTGTGGTAAATTGCATATCCATTTCCGTGGTTGTATTGTCTAAATGTCCTTCCTTGAGGGTTACCGTTGTAAATTCTGCCATTGTTCCCTCATCTCTGATTGTTCCTGTAATTGAACCGTGGTTTCCTAAAGAAAATTTTATTATCTTTGAAGTGTAATACTTGTTCCTGGCTTACTATGCCTTCAACCATTGTCTAAAGAAAAAGAAATAGTCTGTTAACCTAATGAGTATAACAGAGACCCTAAAAAGAGAAATGCATATATACTGAGAGGTGGCGGTTAAATTTGGGAACAGAAACTTTCAAATATTTGCATAGCCCGATATGCTACTGACCGATAGGTGGCACCGTGAACAGCTTAAAAAATGTATTAATAACCCTTAAAATATACGTCATAACAAAATACATTTCTAGTCAATAAGGCGGTGTTGCCATACGTACGGTAATTACCGTACATATACGGTACCTACTGTACATATACGGTTAATTCGATCAAAAGTGCGAAATACGGTCCAAATCTCAAGACCGTACGCAAATGTACGGTAATTGGATAATTTCATTACAATCGTAAAAACTAAATAATAAATATGCGTTTTTGACTTTTTTGTATTTCCCAATATTTTTTATTCCCAGTGTTGCCATTTGTGGCGACTTGTCGCCAAAATGACTACTTTTTACGATGTTTCGAGCGTGGCGGCGATTTTTCAAAAAGTGCCCGTTTTTGGCGACTTTTAGAACATTACTTACCTTCAATAATTTTATTTTTCAGTAGTGTCAGAAAAACACCCAGTGTTGACCTAATTAATATCGATAACAGTCGCTTAAACAATTTAATATTAATCGCCAGAAGTCGCAATAATATTTTTAAGGAATGCCAAAATACATAATAGCTAAAGGCAACTAAATATGGCACCCTCGCGAGTCCTATTTTAAATTATTCTGTTTGCGTAATTTGCGTTGCGAAACCTCGGGGAATCCCCGTCATGCTTTTCATAGCGGCTGGAGCGCGTTGGGCAATTTTAGTCGACTAGCCAACGTTCAGCACGTTTATGATTAATTTTATTGATTGTGATAGTAAAATTTGTCAATTTACTTTGTTTCGCTACTTGTGTGTAAGGCCAGTGACGCATGACGTTATATGAATTGAGTTGAATTTGTATATTTTATTTTAATTTCCGATATTTCCTTTGTTAATATGAGTGAAATTACCAAATACTTTAGTCTTGCGTCAACTTCTAGGACTGGTAAGTTATTTGCTCAGTTTATTTGATATTATTGGTATTTATTTTTAAAATTTTTCTTTAAGATGAAACAAAAAAAAATACTAGTAGCAGTAGGTCTAACGAAATTGAGACTCCCCAATCAAAAAGAGCACATATTGTGAAAAAACGAAGTTTTTCAGTTAAATGGTTGGATGAGCCATTATTTGAGGGATGGTTAATGGAATGCGATGGAAAACCTAAATGCAAATGTTGTAACGTTTCTCTATCAGCTTAAAAATCGGACTTACTAAAACATGCGAATACAAATAAACACAAAATAAGCTCCCAAAAAATAGCCAATACAAAAACTTTAAATGTACTATTTAAACAACAAAATATAACAAAGGACATTATGATTGCTGATTTAAAGTACACATTGTTAGTTGTCAGTCATAATTTTAGCTTCAATTCGGTACAACATATTGTAAATATTTCAAAAAGTGTTTTTAAAGATTCTTCTTTAAGTGGAAAAGTAAAATTAAGTCGCACAAAATGTAGTTCAATAGTTACAAACGTTCTCTCGCTTGTTATTTGCGACAATCTAAGAGAAATAATGAAAAACAAACTTTTTTCTGTTCTAGTAGATGAGAGCTCAGATATCTCCAACACTAGGGTGTTGTGCATACTTGTAAGATTTATTAACGGTAGCCAAGGTTTAACAACACAAATTTTAGATTGTATAAAAATAGGTGCTGATGAAGGGACTGCCAAAGGTTTATTTTTGCTGTTTAACAAAGCTGTAAATAATTTCAATTTAAAATATGAAAACATTGTTGGTTATTGTTCTGACAATGCCAGTGTCATGATGGGTGTAAAGGAATCTTTTAAAACCCATTTACTCAATAAGAACGAGAATATCGTTGTCAGAGTTTGTATATGTCAGTGCTCACCTTGTAGCATCTGCAGCTTCTGAAGTACTGCCTGCAAATATTGCATCCCTCTTACAAAATATCTACGCATATTTTTCCCGATCTCCCAAACGTCAGTCTATTTTAGAGGAATTCCAAAATTTTTTTAGAAAGGAAAAACATAAGATCTTAGCTCCGGCAAAAACACGTTGGCTATCGCTTTCTAAATGCGCCGAAAGAGTTCTTAAGCAATGGGATGTTTTAGCGGAATTATTTAAAGTAGCCTGTTTTGAAGATAAAAATTCCACTGCCCAAATCATTTACAATGAATTTCAAAATCCATTCGTAAAAGCCTACTTAGAATTTCTTCGTTTTATCTTACCACTTAATAGCCTTTTTCAATCCTCAAATGTACTTTTTCCAATTATCAGTAAAGAGAGTAAACGGTTTATTAGGCAGTTGTGCGGTAATTTCATCAAACCAGAATTACTTTCAGACAATTCTCTTTTTACTTTAAATTTTGAACATCCCCACAATTTGTTACCTCTTGAAGAAATTCAGTTTGGACTCAGTGAGCAAACAACTGCTTTATTTGGTAGCCTGGATAATTGCGATGTTCAGCAATTTAAATTTAGGTGTCTTAGTTTCTATCAAAAAGCCGCCACTGATTCTGTTAGAAGCTTTCCCGTAGAAGAAACACGGATGGATTATTTAGATTTTGTTGAATCAACTAATGTTTTTAATTATAAATTTAATGAAAATTCTGTCAAAAATATAAAAATGGTCTTAAAAAATTTTAAACATATTGGCGATGACAATTTGGCATTTTCTGAAATTTTAAAAATTCAGCATTATTTTTCTTCTGAAGAAAAAAAGATGTGGGAACAGAAATCGGTGGTTTCTTTTTGGACCGATTTAGAAGAAACTAAAAATTTTAATGGCACATTATTATTTTTAAATATAGCTAAAATTGTTAATGCTATTTTAATCATACCGCATGGAAATGCAGATGTAGAAAGAGTGTTTTCTAACATGCTGGACATTAAAACAAAAAAAAACGAAACAAAATGTGTGCACAAATGTTAAGCGATCTATTGAGAATCAAATTGGATTTAAACCAAAACAAAGACTGTTGTACGACATATAATTTTAACGATAAACATTTTTCACGAATGGGCAATATATATAAAAGTTCAAAAGATGATGTAAAATTATGTTCAGATTCCAATAGTGAATCAAACTGAATGTTTTGTTTTTCTTGTATTTTGTATTTTTTTTATATTATTTTTTGTTTTATTTTTGTTATTTTGCCAAAATTAGGAATGTATTTATTTTCTTTTTTATATTTATTGTAGGATAATAAAGTTTGTTTTCGTTTGTTCCGTAAAAAACATTGTTTTATTTTACATATTTACTCTCCCATGTACTTGAAAGATGTGGCGACCTTTTCATACCCGCTCGTGGTGATATTTCAGTAGATCGCTCTGGCAACACTGTTTATTCCAGCAAAATAGTCAGTCCTATAATTTATAAAGGCAAAATGATGTCACGGATATGTTTTTAAGGTGATTTGCTTCCACAATTACATATTTTTAAACCGGAAAATTCTATTTCTTCCGAAAATAGACATAGTGTTCCTATATTAGCTCCAATACTTAAATTAACACGACTGTATACTGCTGACAATGAATAATTAATCGATGACGAATGGAGGTTATTACCCAATTATGTATAACTGTTTAAACATACAGGGTGGCCCTGGGCCACTGTATTCGCTTTAGTTAATTTCATCTAACCGGCAGATGTTATCAAAAAATGTTTCAGATATAAAAGATAGGATACTATGCTATGGTTATCGGATTAACATTGTGATTTTTTTTCTTGAATCAATCATTTGGTGTAAATTAAAAACGGAATATCTTGAAATGGAGTTTAAATAGTGTGAACGTAATTTCGAATTTTAAATGAGATAAGAATTGAATTTATTTCTTTTAGATAATCAAATTTAATATTCCGTTCTATCGAAATTATTTTCCACAAATGATGTTAATGCCTAAGTTTTTCATTAAAAAATAGTTAAAAGAAACTTTTCATTTTGGACAATATATAAATGAATCATATAACATATATATATATATATATAATCTTCATCATAGAGACATGTATTCATAATAGAATCGGTAAGAACATAGGCGCAACTAGCATAAGATTTTTGGGGGGGCTGAAGCCCCAGGAGGTCATCGCAGGTGCCCCGCTGAAGGTGCACCGCCAGTAACAAAAAACGTTTGATTGCCCCTGCGGGCGGCTGCTCTGACCTGCAAAGAAAGAAATTCTGGACCACGCCCAACTTTTGTCAAAATTCAACATTAATTTATAGTAAATACTATGCACACCCCCGAATGTATTTTTTTATTTCGGGAAATTTTTAATTTTATAAAATCACTATTTTGGTCTAGGTAAACGATTAATGAAAATTATAATGATATACTTTTACTAAAATAATTTTATTTAAAAATAAAGCTATAATAAGAAGGTAAACATTAAAATAAAAAATTTATAGGTTTTAACAAATCTACCTAGCCACATTTAAATTAATTTTGCGTTCTTCTTTGGTAAAAACATCCACCACCTTATCTAAATCGATGTCGTAATCTCTTTCAATAAATAATACAGCCAAGTCTGAAAATCGACTTTGGCCCATAGTGGATCTCAAATAGGTAACAATTAAGCGCATAATAGAAAATTATCGTTCACAGGTAGCTGAGGACACTGGTAGTATAATCGCTGCTTGAAATAATTTATAAAAGTTAGGGTAGGTTTCTTTAGACAGTACATTTTTACTGTTTCAAAAGTAATCTGCTTTTTTGACATTTTTAAAACATTTTTCAGTACTAACATTTCTGCTTTTAATATACCTCTATCGATTTTTAGAATGTCATAATAATGATTAATAAAATCAGTTGAACCCTCGTATTCCAGAATAAAGAAATTATCAATCGATTCCGCCAATTTTAAACTCTCTTCAGAAAATCGTTTTTTTTAAAAAAACAACAACACTATCTAATATTCTATAAAATAAAGTCGACCTCCAATATTCCAACTCCAAAACACTGGTACGTCACCAGAATTCTCCAATGCTCCCAACGTTGAATCCGTCACAAAATCTTTTAACTTGGAAGAAAGTTGTTTTTTTTCTTTTTGATGTTTGTGGTTCCAACGGTATGCCATGTTTTTCAGCAAATTTTTTAATGGAAGTATGGAGGTTACCATAATAGGTCTCTGACCACATGTTTTCTAAAGAAGATATAACACTCTTTATTACGTTTGAGGCCTTACCAAGAGTTGCTTCTTTTTCCTGGAGTTTCTTCGATAAAATGTTTAATACATTAAGAATTTCCTCCAAAACAAAAAGGTTTACCAAAAAAGATGTTTCCTTAATACTTGTTAGTATACCAAGCGCAGTTACTGATCGAACATCTTTTTTACCAAAGATTTCATTTTCCAGGGTCTGTACAATTGCATCATATCCAAGCTTGACTGCGTTGCAACTTTTGTACCTACAATGCCATCTTGTATCTGATAACTGATTTATTTCCCTAGGCTTAATTTCCAGTTTGATGAGGATTTCTTTGTATTCTGCATGGTGAATTAGACTAGAAAAATGTTCGTGTAATCCTTCCAATATATTAAAAAAATTGCAGCAGATTGTATATTTTTACAAGCATCTACTAGCGCTAAGTTTAGTTTGTGAGCTAAGCAATGAGTGTATATGGCACTGGGATACTTTTCTTTAATCTTTGCTTGTAGGCCCCCAATATGATCAGACATAACAGCAGCACCATCATAATACTGGCCTATCAATAAAAGGTTAGAAATTTGAAGTTCTTCCAATCGTTCTGTAATTAAAACAAAAAGATCGAAAGCTGTTCTTTGTGTCGAACAATTTATAAATTTTAAAAATCTCCCATTAATTTCTAGCCCCTCTGCGTACCTAATGCATAGTGATAATTGTTCTATCTTAAAGCTACGTGCTTCATCGCACATTATTGCGTACATTCCACAAGCTTCAATTTCATTTATTATTTTTCCTAATGTTTGATCTGATAAAATATTTAGGAGTTGGTTTAGAACTTTCCAGCTTGTATAGTTTATGGGCGCCTTATACATGGCAAGAAAATTTTCATTATATCTAGACACCAATTCCCAAATTTCCTTAAAATTGCCCCTATTCATTGACGATTCACTTTCATCGTGGCCTCCAAACTCTACTCCTTGCTTTGCGAGTGTTAAAGTTATATCGGCCAAGGCTTTTATATATTGTCTATTTTTTTTTAATTTGATCCTGATATACAAAGGATAATTGCGTCATAATAGTGGTTCCACTTTCTTTGTACTCCTTCCATTTATTAAAATTGTCCAAATAGTCGATAGAGCTACTGTGCTTTTTTAACTTTTCTCGTATTTTTTCCAATTTTGAAAGCCTTTTTTAAAAATATTGCCGTCTCTGTATCTGTAGAAAAATGCGTATTATTTCCAAAATGTCTGCAGGAAAAACAAAATACAGCATCATTTTTAATACTATATTCTAACCATGGATGATTGGGTAAGATGGACTGCACCGGTCCATCACATAATGATCCTACGTTAGTTAGATCCTTTTGGCTGTTAGTAGTGTTAGTTGTAATTTTTGGTGGTGGTGGAGGTCGACGCGGTATGGCCGGTATCATGTAACCACGTCACGTGTGTGTGCGATCTTACCTGACGTTGCGTTGGGATTGGAAGTGGCTATTGAGTTTTTTTAATACTTAAGGTAGATTATTCAAGTGGCAACCGGTGTCACTGGTATATGTTTTTTTAATGAGCCGGATTTAAATATGATTATCCCGACCGATGAACGGTTGGATTTTTTGTTGTATTTTGTTTTGCCTTGATTAACTGCAATTTTTTAAATTTTTGCATCATGTACTTTTAATTTCTTATATAGGTACTTTTGGGGGTTGGCCGGTTGGGGGGGCTTTGCGGCTATTTAGAGGGGCTTAGCCCCCCCAGCCCCCTCCTAGTTGCGCCTATGGGTAAGAACTTCTTGAATCGGGTTTCGGGTGAAAGAGTTGTTATGGATTTTGTAAAAAAACATTTATTAACAATAACAAATTTTTATTAATTTTTCTTTTAAATTGAACATAAAATAAAAACAAAATATTCAAAGATAGATACGTTAAACTTTCATTTAACTCAAAAGTAAGCTAACCTAGAAATATTTGAAAATGAAATGTAAAGTACATAAGAATATAAAATATACTGCCACTTATTTTGCAAAATTGTCAGTTTGTCAGATTTTTTTCTGTTTTTTGTTGCAGCAGCTTTCAACAATCTATATTTGAGATCATTAAAAATTAAAGTTCTTATCAATAATTCTAATAAAAAAGATCTATGTACTTTAAATTCATTTTTGACAAAGTGCTTTCCCAATTTATTGATAATTTGATTTTTCAGCTTCTTAGATAATTCCGACTTTCCCATCAATCCCACAAAATATTTTGAAAAATAATGCATCCAAAGATACCGTCATAGTTAATGACCTTAAAGAAACCTTAACATCTGAAGACACATTGATACATTATGATCCTGATAAACCTATGGTTGGGACCAGTGACGCAAGTAAAGTGGGTACGCAGGAGCGGTTCTCTCCCATAAATATATGGATGGAAGCCTAAAACCGATCGCGTTTGCTTCAAGATCATTTAAGGATTCAGAAAAACACTACTCGACAATAGACAAGGAGGCTGTCACCAAATTTCATCAGTATCTGTATGGAAGACGTTTCACCCTCTTAACGGACCATAAACCCTTGGAAATAATTTTTGGAGAGACTCTCAAAATGGCAAGTAACCGATTATTACGTTGTACAATGACATTTAACAGTTACAACCATGGAGAGTAGAGGGAAGGAGACTAAACGGCTTGCCTTCGAATTGGCCACTTTTCATGTACCAAAGTAGCTGGTACACAAATTCGCCGCCAGGTCCGCAGTGTCGCATTCTGGGCTTGGGAATACAAATGCAATTGTTATACAGTGAGAAATTATTAAAGAATTTTTATATATTGAATTCATTAATCGTCAAATTGTTTTGTGCCTGGTTGTTATACTGGTTACGGTAATTTAAAGACATGGAACAAGAAAAATGGCGTGAAAAACCCTAGTTTATTCCGACCTCGCACGGTAAGTCAATCTTGAAATTGTGGTCATTAATTTTAAATATTAGTCTTAAAATTGCTGTTCAAGCAACCCTTAACAATCTATGTTTAAGGACGAAATGGTTAGAAATTGGGAAAACGCTATTAGGCGGGCAGACAAGCTGTGAATTACATTTTTTGGATAGTGATATTGAGCGTTTTTACACAACTACGGTCTTAGATGGATCTATTTTTCAAATGAAAAGAGGTACTCCGAAGATAAAGGAAGATGCAATACCTTCTATTTTTCCATCTTTTCCAAAATATCTGAATAATTCAACAAAAAAACGCAAGTTGCCCACACAACGAGATTCTATATTTTGCTACCTAAGAATAGAAATACTAAAGCATTGGTGATAAATGCCGAACAGGATGGAACAGTACTTGAGGAGCTTAAATATTTGTAAATTATTAAAATTTGCCTTCGACTTCTCAGAAATCGCGAAAATTGACAAAGGACATATTAAGCAAACTCATACCATATCGTAAAACTCTAATAAACATTAAAATAAATTATTACATTCTTGTATTAAAGAAAATATATCTTGTAGTAAATTTTTCGTAGTATCTAATGTAAACTAATATGAAAATAAACTTTAAAATTTTGTTTTTGATCAACAATGGGCTTGTCCTTTGACACATATGAAAAATGATATGGGACTTTTCTTTAGCGAAGCAAAGGAATTTCGGACAATATATTAACTTCAGCAGCTATTGATTCAGCTTTTTTTATAAGTGAATCAAAACTTTCATCAGTATTCTTTTAGCAGATAGCAAATTAAATTTTTCGAGACAGTTACACATTCGGAAATATTAATTTTGGGATTTTGATACATCATACTAACAACGTTAATTTTTGATACATCGCCCCAAATTATGGATGAGCAGATAACTTTAAATGAAATAAATTTCTCTACTAAAGTTTGTGTTATAATTCTGGTTTTTAAATATCTTTTTTAAATTTTTATTATTTCATTAAGGCTTTTAAGTTGTTAACAATCCTATTTAAAGCTAGGCTTATGATTGTAAATATAAATTATAAAAATCTCAATATTTTCCCAAAAATTTGAGCAATTTCTAAACATTCTCATTACAGTTACATGCATTTAAATAGGGTAAATGGCGAAACGTAGCCCAGAGCCGAACACTTGCGCCTCTGGTGGGGAATTTCGAACTATCTTTTATGGAACATAAATATGTTCCATTTTAACTTGACAGCGCATATTGTCGTTTAGTCTCCTCCTTTCTAACCTCCATGGTTACAACTATAACATAGAATACCAACCTGGGAAAGAAAATTCCCCTGCCAATTCACTTTCATGACTTCCATTGGATTGCTCCAGCTGTGTTCAGTTTCCCAGTCATGCTAAATTACTGCGGCTAAGAGTACAAAAATTACCAGTAAGGAAAGGAATTTTAAAATCAGAGATGGTTAAGGATTACATCATTTCAAAAGTTATGACCTTTGTAAAATCATATTGGCCGGATATAAGAAAAGCCTAGACAGTATTTTCCACACTTTTTATGAAAAACGAGATGAGTTATCGATTGAGGAAGACATGCTTTTATGGAAAGGACGCGTTTGTATACCTACATCTTTACAACCAAAGATCTAAGCTATGCTGCATGATGGATACGCGGGTATCACAGCCATGCAATCATTAGCTAAGTTATATGTTTACCGGCCAAATATAAACAAGAATTTGACTAGTGTGACTGAATAATGTATTTTCTGCTAAGAACCACGACAGAATGATCAGAAATCTCCATTGTATTCTTGTGGCATCTCTCGTGAGCCGTGGTGGCGTCTTCACCTAAATTTTGCTGGACCCTTTGTGGGCAAAATGTGGATGTTACTAATTGATTCTTATACCCATTGGTTGGAAATAATTTGCATGAACTACCATAAAAGTTTTAAAAGAAACTTGCACGTTTTGGTTTTCCAAAAATAATAGTAACAGATAATGGTACTCAGTTAACGTCCGACAGTTTTGAAGACTTCTGTGCTGAAACTGGAATATCCCACATAAAGGTTACACCATATCATCCAAAATCAAGTGGCTTAGCTGAAGGAACAGTCAGAACCTTTAAGGAACGAATGAGATCTAGCGACCAACAGAATAGTCAATTCGACAGGCTTCAGTCATTTCTGTTTTCTTATAGAAATAGAGTTAGATCAACCGGCAGAACACCTAGTAAACTAATGTTTGGTCGTAACCTAGGAAGCAAACTTGATTTGTTGAAACCTGATATTGCCAAAAATATCGATATGGAATGTATTAGACAGAAGAAAAATCATGATAAATGTATAAGGCCACAAACACATTTTTATGAAGGCGAAGCTGTATGGGTAAATAATCCACTTACCAAAGGTTCAATTGCTGGTCAAATTGTTAAACAAAATGGTCTTCTTTCGTATCATGTAAACATAGATGGACAGCTTCGACGTAAGCATAGTGAGCAGCTAAGAAAATGAAGAACCGAGCCTATAGCGAATTTAGTTTCCAATGATGATGCCGATGAAAATCAAAATCCCTACTTTTCGTTAAGAATTCCTTTTGATCTAGAACAACCCTCTACTTCAAAATTATCCGTTAGAAACCACTCAAATCAATGTAAACTATCTACTTCAAAAGATGTCCACCACTCCGACGTAGACGAATTAAATTTACAAGAAGATTCACCTTTAAAAAATGACCCTAAAATTTATGGAAGAAATCCTCCACGAAACAGAAAACTTCCACGATACCCGGATTCGAGCATTTCTTCTGTAGGGAAGAAATGTGGTATTTCTGAACATGCTCCTGGGCAATATTGGAACACTCCATTTATATAGACGTTTTCACATCAGTGTCATTTTGATAGACTTTCCAAAGCCGATGTTCAGCCTGGAACGTTTATTTAACGGTAAATACCGCAGTTATTATTTTTTCAGTTGACAACTTTGTCAGCTAGGTGTGACGTCAGAGCCCCCACTACTCAATAAATATAACCGAACGAGCTAGGTCGCTGAAATGAATTGGTTAAAGTAATGTGGGGTTATGTTACCGAGTTGGTTTATTATTTTTTTCCTGGAAAAATAAAATGGAGCTAAATTATTCGTTGATCAAAGAGATTTTCTTTGGGGATGATCTAAACATGGTAAGTAGGAACTGTATGCAAAGACTGAATATATCTACTATACTTAGTAGCAAGACAACGCTGGTTTTATAGATTTATTATATAGAGCTTGTTTGATAGTGCCAACGTACGACGCAATGCGAACGATTTTTACAGGAAAAAAAACCTGTGGCTATAACAGAAAGATTAACTAAAGTCCAAAGCCCGGTAATAAGTGGTAGATACCAAAAGCAAATCAGCTGATATCTGACGTCACAATTTCCCCTACTTTGGTTTAAACAGAGATCGCGGAAATGCATTGGTACATACCTATAAGTATGTGGTAATAATCATTCCAGGCTGAAAATCGGCTCAAGATGACACAAATTGACATTGAGACATGCAATACATTTTTCAATAAGTTTTTGTAGTTGATTTCCAATAAAGAGTTTACCTTGAAACTACGTGGTTTTGTCATACTACAGACCTGGTCAACAATAATCGGTTAAGAACACGAGCGAGTATTTCAGCGGTTCGACAGGTGGTGACACTTCATCCCTGAAGGGCGGCCCGTAAGCATGTGCAGACATTGTAAATAAGCCGCTCTACCGTTCAAAGCATTTTAAAGCAAGACCGACAGACCACACATAAAAAAAACATCTGCGAAACAATTATGGAATATTTTTGGGATGATGAGTTTGGAAAAGATAATGTTTAGTAATGATGCTCACTTTCTTGTGGATGGCTATGTGAATAATCATAACTGTCGATACTGGGCCACTTGATCCGTACTTTTTTAAGATGCTCGCGGTCGCACTGTGACTATTTTTCCTCACCTGTTCAACATTTTCCAGGCTATAACAAAATGATTTGGTTCCAGCAAGATGGTGCTTATAACACATTTGTCCATTACCGCTATAAGTGAATTATTCTCAGGTAGTCTCCTCTCTCAACATGGCGATATTGACTGGCCACTCCAATCGCCTGACCTTACCCCCATGGATTTCAACGTAGTCTACTCGTGTTTGCTGTTAGTGGCGCCAGGGTAAAGGCGAATTTGATAAATTGTAGTTAGGGAGCAATTTATAGAGAATAAATAAAAACAGAATTTGTATTCGGTGAAATCTTTTATTTCTAAATGATGTACAATATCATCCAATAAATCTTGTGGAGCTAAATCAATGGTTTCAAAGGCACTAATTTCCGTGATTTCCTCACATTTTACAAAATTTTCCAAAACATCCTTTATTGCTTTCAAGTCGAATAAAATATGATTAGAACCAATTTCATGACCATGAAAAAGGACTTTTGAACATAAATTATTACGCATTTCTATTCGTTTCAGAGCAATATACATTAAAAACTGATAAAATATTTTATAGTCCATTCCAAACAAGCTATTTAACATCAACTGACAATGATCTTCAAAGTTTTCCATGTCCCAACAATCACTAATTTCAACTTTAACATCATCCAACGTTTTGAATAATGAATCACACATGAAATGTATGTTGCAACCATTCACCCAATTGTGATTTACTGATATGTTGTAGCCAACATTATGAACTTGGTGATGCCATCCAGACGGTACGAATATTGCTTCACCTGCATGCTGAATTACTTCAATAGTTTTCAAATCCGAAGGGGTGTCTTCCCCATTCATAAATGACTCAATGTCATACGCTAGATTACCGAGATTGTCCTTCACATTCTCTTCATGTCCAGGGGGAAGCATTATCCATTTTTTCATTCCAGTTACATTTGCAGACCAACTATACGATGAGAATACATCCCCGTGAAATGGTGTCCTGATAATAAGATAAATATTTACATAAATAATGCACAATAGTTTCGTAATGTTAAATTATGAAACCAGTGATTGTTTCCTTATTCCATAGATTTAGAAGGTTAAAACTAAAATTTATGTCGATTGATAGTTTATATAAAATCTGCCAGTAACGATGTGAATGAAACATCGAAAATTGTGGGGAGAACAAATACTTAAAAAATACTAGGTGTCCTTATTATAGGTATACCGGGTATAGTATATCTAAAGTCAATGTGAAGACATAAAAAATAAAGGTTGTCAGATATATTTTCTAAAATTGCTAAGCTCGCTATATAATAAATATATATATATGGAAACAACTATTGAGAACAGCAGTCAGAATCTAATATACGGGGTGATTCATAACTATTGGGACATAGGCTAAGGGTAGATTGTTTGGACCAAAATATGGCGATAGGACCAAATATACCTCAATAAAATATTGCTGTGGAAAAGATAAAGGATGTTAAAGTTGAATTTTTTTCGTTTTTTGCTAATAATTTCACTGTATATTTATCGATTGTTATCAAAATCGGCACAGAGGCATAATTTTATACAGGCAATATTATTGTATGTATTATTAAACATTTTGTTATAGGGGGAGCCTCGTGAAGGATTTCTGATGATGAAATTGACTGGTAACTTTTTTTGACGAAACTTTTTAGTGATTTTTATTAGAAAATATGACATAAACATCATTTCTACGTAATATTGGTACTCTTGTTCAAACAAGATATTCTCATTCGTTTTCGAGAAAAACGCAATTGAACAGTTCAGAGTATCGGAAGGGGATTTCAAGTAACTGACAATAAAAAACCTGTATCTTAAGGCTTCTATTTCGATGATAAAGCATAATTAAAAACAATGTAACATAAAAAGAGCAAACTCAAATTAAATGTTCTATGTGGCCTCCTCCGACTTCTATACATTTTCTAATTCTTTTAATAAAGGTCTTTCGAACTTCAAAAAACATATTATTCTGTCCCCTTATAAAGTTAGCAACATTTTGTATTTTCCTCCAGAGTTCGTCTCTCGAGTTAATTTCATTGGCATAAAATAAGGACTTCATATGTCCCCAAACATAAAAATCAAGCAGGTTATACTCAGGACTTCTTGGTGCCCATTCAAAATTACTTCCTCTGCCAATCCATTGTTGAGGAAATATGTCATTTAGATGATTTCTAACAACTAAAGGGAAATGAGGTGGAGCTCCGTCCTGCATAAACCACATTTTATTTCTTACAGCTAGTGACATTATCCAAAATAGAATAGAATAGAATATATTTTTCATCTATGAGAGTCATACATTATACAAAATTTCATATAATACACAACAACTCTATGAGACTAGTCAACTAAACAAACGAAATACAGGTAATTAGAATAAAAACATTCACATGAATAAAATAGACTACAAACTAAATACTAAGTAATTTTTAAAATATAGTATTAATATGTAAGAAACTCCTCAACACTATAGAATGCATGCTGTAATAAAAAAGAATGTTCCCATGTTTTTTTCTGTATTCAATATATTACTGAACTTAGCATATTATTCCAATATGCCTTGGAGAATGTTGCCCTATCTCTAAACGTGAAAATGGTTGGTGGATATCACTCTTCTGTCTAGTGTCATACGTGTGTATGTCTTCATTTTTTATAAATGAAGTTTGATTATCTTCAACAAATTTAATTAATTGGAATATGAATAGACTTGGTAGAGTTAAAATTTCAGCTTTCTTAAAAAATGATCTGCACGTCCCTCTTGGAGAAACACTGTACATAGCTCTTATAGCCTTCTTTTGAACTTTAAAAGCCCTCTCAAGAAAGGATGATGCACCCCAAAACATTAAGCCGTACTGAAGAATTTATTGTATTAGTCCATAATAAATGAGCATCAATACATTCAGAGAGACAGTTTCTCTTAGATTTCTAATGATATAACAACATGAACTTATTTTTGCAATTACTGCATTTATATGAGACTCCCAGCTGAGCTTGGGATCTAGTATTATTCCCAAGAATTTGAATTGATCGACACTCTGAATGGATTTTCCATTAACATGTAAAAAAGGCTCAATATCAGGCACAACATTTCTTGGCAAAAAACGCATAAAATGTGTTTTTGACACATTCAATGTTAAACCATTTCCTGAAATTTCATTTTCATTTCATTTCATGAAATATTTATTCAGTTCAAAAGATGCTACATTAGTTTTATCAATGAGTTCTTCAAATTGTTGATTCACCATGATAATATTAGTGTCATCGGCATATTGAATAATTTTTTGAGAGGTTAAGCAAATTTTGTTAATATTACTGACGAAGATAATAAAAAATAAAAAAAAAATATCACCAAAAGTATTTTGCAAATATAAATAAATAAGAATCTCCATTTAAATTTGGAGGCAGAACATATGGCCCTAGTAGTTGGTCGCCTATAATGCCACACCAAATATGCAATTTAAACTCATGCTGGAAATGTTTTTCTTTCAGAGCATGCGGATCTTTTTCTTCGCAATAATGGCTCTTTCGCCAATTAAATACGCCTGGTCTGGTAAAAGTCGCTTCATCGGTGAACATAATATTCTTAATAAAATTTCGATCATCATTATGCTTGTTGAGAATACGTTGGCAGAACTGTAACCGTCGTGGGAGATCTCTTGGAAGCAAATTTTCAACAGGAGTGAAGTGATAAGGGTGGAACTTTTCTTTTTTTAGAATTCTAATAGATGACTGACTTACTTCTGTTGCTGATGACAAATGACGTGAACTTACTGTAGGATTTTCATCTATTAGAACCATAATTTCATCATCTTGATTAGGTGAAATTTGTTTCGGACGACCACCTTGATTTTTATTGTGAAATGACCCGGTTTCAACAAAACGATGAAATAGATTTGAAAAAGTTTTGTGATTTGGTTGCCTTCTGCCTGGATATAACAATTCATACCTTCTGGCTGCAGAGCACCCGCAAAAATGTTCTTGTGCGTATACACAAATTATATCCCGCATTTCTTCATTCGTAAAATGAGGCATTTCAGTCGAAAAAGTATATGATAGTTTTAAAAAATTCAACAATTGACTATAATCTGGCAGCAAAAAATATTCACTGACAAGCTTGTCATTTACCTTATCAGACAGTCCAAGCACACTTTTCATAAATGAAATAATATTTGAAATCCCCTTCGGATACTCTGAACTGTTCAATTGCGTTTTTCTCGAAAACGAATGAGAATATCGTGTTTGAACAAGAGTACCAATATTACGTAGAAATGATATGTCATACTTATTTTCTAATAAAAATCACTAAAAAGTTTCGTCAAAAAAAGTTACTAGTCAATTTCATCATCAGAAATCCTTCACGAGGCTCACCCTGTAACAAAATGCCATTTAATACGTAAAATAATATTGCCTGTATAAAATTATGCCTCTGTGCCTATTGTGATAACAATCGATAAATATACAGTGAAATTATTAGCAAAAAACTAAAAAAAATCATTCAACTTTAACGCCCTTTATCTTTTTCCATAGCAAGGGTATATTTGGTCCTATCGCCATATTTTGGTCCAAACAATCTACCCTTAGCCTATGTCCCAATAGTTATGAATCACCCTGTATATGTGGTCCAACAGCGTTTCTTTGCATATAAGTATGAAGATCATATGAAAAGTACAAGAGTTGACAAGTCAGTTAAAAGATTTGAGTGAAAGAATTTCTGATAAATTTATAATGGCCAATATAGTAATGTCTTTGCCAGAAAAATATAAATATTTTATATGTGCATGGGAATCAGTTGCCAAAGAATAAAAAACATTAATAATTTAATAGCAAGACTTTTATCAGAAGAAGAAAGAATGATGAAAAATTAAGAAACTGTTGCTTTGATCAGTAAAAAAAATAATTCAAAAATAAAGTGTTATAGATGTAATAAATATGGTCATGTTAGAAAAAACTGTAAAGAAAAGAAAGAAAGCATATGTTTTTATTGCAAGAAAAGTGGCCAGACAATTAAATATTGCAGAAATGGTATTGCAAAAGAGATGAGGGAAGAAAAGCAAAATAAAAGCAAAGCTACGGCATTTTTTGGTGGATCGTCGAATGATAAATGGTTTGTTGATAGTGGTGCTACTGAGCAGATGAAAAATTGATTTACCGACTATCAAGATTTAACTAAAGAAAAGGTTGTTATAATTATTATAAACGGTACAAGACACAGAGCTGTAGGTATCGGAAGAATTAAACTGTAAGCTTTTGAAGGATAGTCGCGTTTCTGTTATCCTAATACAAAATCGGATTCTTACTGGAATATCGTAAATTATTTCTTAAAAATTGTAACAACACTTGAAAATGTTTTATTTGTGCCAAGTATAGTCATCAACTTGTTTCCAGTCTCTATTCAAGGTAGAGAGTAAGGAGGCAAAATTGTTCTTATAATGTGAAGAGTTCATTACAATGGCCTGACAGAAAATATAAAAAAATCAAAAAATCTATCTGAATTTAAGCGTAACTTGACATTGTATTTTAAATAGAGAAGAACATATAATTTTATAGTATTATGGATTTACTTATATTCTTTTGTGATGTTTATTAAAATATTGTAAGGTGATGTATATAATATACTATTTATTGTAAATTAGGATTTTCTATTTAAATAAATACTACTACTACCACAAAATGGCAAAGCTGAACTTAAAATGAGAACATTGGTAGAAGCAGCCAGAAGTATGATTAAAGCAAAAGGTATGGAAAAATATTTTTGGGCTGAAGCAGTCAATACATCAGCTTATGTTATAAATTGAACTGGAAAAAGTAAAATGGAAAATAAAACTCCATATAATGTTTGGTCTGGCAGGCAATTTGATATAAATAATTTGAGAATTTTCGTTTTTTTTTTGTTTTTTTTTTTTGTGAAGATGTGCTTCGACCGCTAAGGGTCATTAGCACTTACAATATAATTTAACTACATAGTAAATTACATTCACTAAATATTCACTAAAACATTCACTAAGTATTCACTAGATATAATTATAGAGTTTTATATCTTTTAGGTACTGTATTGTTTTTTGTATTTGTTCCAGAGTTTTTAGATTTTCACTAACATCTGTGGAGATTTTGTTCTCTTGTCTTTCCTCTTCGAATTCTGTACAATCAACAAGGATGTGTTTAATAGACAGTCTTACGTTGCACTTGTTACATTTGGGGGGTTCTTCTTTAGATATTCTATAGCCGTGCGTTAAACGAGTGTGGCCAAGTCTTAGTCTTGATATTTTAATTTGTTCTAACCGGCTGGGTGTTAATGTTAGTCGGTCTGCAAATTGCGATTTAATGCTCTTGAGGCTATTTTGATCATTATGCCATTCTGTTTGCATCTTTTTCTTAATTAACTTCTTGAGGTAGTTGTCGATATCACTGTGAGTATAAATTTGAGACATTGCGGTTTCTAACGATGTTGCTTCTTGGGCAGCTGTATCAGCTGACTCGTTGCCGTCGATTCCTACGTGTGAGGGGACGTAGATAAGTGTGACCTTTACTTCTAGCGTAAATAATTGGTGGAGGAGTTGTTGGATTTGTTGCACTAAAGGGTTGCTTGCCCACATTTGTCGAATCGCTTCTATGGCACTTAGTGAGTCAGAGCAGATTGCATATTTTGGTTTTGGGTTACTCATTACGTAAACTAAAGCTTGATGGATAGCGAAGACTTCTCCTGTATAGACACTACACTCCTCTGGTAGCCTGAATTTTTGTGTATTAGTTGCTGTAACTACTGATGAGCCTACTGATCGATTTGATTCATTTTTTGAACCATCAGTGAATAAAACTTCTGACGGTTTGTAAATTCCACATATTCTATTGAATTCATTTTTCAGTAGAGAAGGATGTGTTTCTTTTTTATTGAATTTGGAAAGTTCTGTGTTCACGGAGATAGGTGAGAGAATCCAGGGGGCAAAATTATAGCTGTTTATAGGAATTATTTCAGGAAAACTGTAGTTGATTTCTGCCATATACGTTTTAACTGTGTTGCAAAAAGGTGGTGTAATATTGATATTTGCGGGAAAAGCTGTTTGCACTGATCCAGTGTAAATTTTTTTGTGGTAAGGGTGGTTAGGAAGAGCCAACATTTTTGTCGAGTAGGATAAAGATAAATGTTGAACTCTATATGTAAATGGCATCTCTCCAAGAAGTTTATAGAGAGTGTCTGTGGGGGTTGTTGGGAACACACCAATTATTATTCTAAGTGCTTTATTTGAAATTATTTCCACAGTTTTTATATAACTTTTTTTAGCGGTTTGGAAAGCCATGGCTCCATATTCTATTTTAGATCTAATGGTACTTTTGTAAATGTTAAGTAAACTGTTTGTATCTGCTCCCCATTTTTGATGTGATAGTATTTTTAATATGTTTAAGCTTTGCGCACTGTTTCGTTTAAGATAGTCAAAGTGTTTTTTCCAGTTAAGTTTATCATCAAAAATTATTCCCAAAAATTTGATATCTTTCGTGAAACTGAGTTTGGTGCTTCCTATGGTCAGTTCCGGGTATTCTTTCTGGGCTCTTCGTGCAAATAAGACACATTTCGTTTTCTCGTGAGATATTTTGAAGCCAGACTTGTTTTTCCATTCATAAATTTTGTTTAATCCATTTTGAATTAGGGATTGCAATGTTTTAATATTTTTACCTTTTCCGTATATTACAATATCGTCAGCATATAAGCTTACACGTAGTGGAGATGTGATACAAGAGGTGAAGTCATTTATGGCGACAAGAAATAATGTTGTGCTTAAGGAAGATCCTTGGGGAATTCCATTCTCTATTTTTCTTTTGGTAGATAATTCTCCATTTGTTTTGACTACAAAATTACGTTGTGTCAAGAATTTTTCGATAAATGCTGTTATATTTCCATTAATGTTCCAATCTACCAGTGTTTGAAGAATTTTATGTTGCCATGTTAAGTTGTAAGCTTTTTCAAGATCCATAAATACCGCTAGCAGTTTCTGACCGTTAGCAAATGCATTGTGTATCTCGGATTCCAGGTTTATAATGCTATCGTTTGCTGACCTGTTTTTTCGAAATCCGTTTTGGTGTATCGATATAAGGTTATGTTTTTCCAGATGCCACATTAACCTGCGGTTTAATATCTTCTCTAAGACTTTGCACATTGTACATGTTAGGGATATTGGTCTGTAAGACGTTACCAAATTCTTTGGTTTGTGTGGCTTGGGTATTGGCACTATGATAGCTTCTGACCATGATTTTGGAAATTTGTGTTCTAAATAAATTTTATTGTATGTCTGTAGCAAATACCTTTTTCCAGTTATTGGGAGGTTTTTTAAAAAAGTGTAGTGGATTTTGTCAGGTCCCGGGCTGGATTTATCGCTGCATTGTTTCAGCACCTCTTCTAATTCTTCACTGTCGATTTGTACATTTAATGGGTGGTTTTGACCTGTAGCATGATTTAATTTTATTCTTTGTTCTGTATCGCGTTTATATTCCCTAAATTCTGGTTCGTAAGTTTTCATCGCTTGATATTCTAGAGAATTCTTCTGCAAATGTTTGTGTTATAAGTGCGTTATTAGAGATAATTTCAGTATTGTGGGATAAACTTGTTATTTTATGTTTTGATGAAATTCCTTTTAATTTCTTTATTTTTGACCATATCTCGGAGTTTGAAGTATTTGGAGTGATTGTTGAGACAAATGATTTCCAGGAGTCCTTTTTAGCTTGCTTAGTGACGTATCTTGCTCTTGCTCTGAGTCTTTTAAACTCAACTAAGTTAGTTTGGTTTTTGTTCTTTTTTAACTTATATAACGCTCTTTTGCTCGCTTTAATAGCTTCTTCGCATTGTGGTGTCCACCAAGGTACTGGAATTTTTGTTTTTAGTGGTTTTACATACCCAATATGTATTTCTGCAGCTTGTATAATGGTATCGGTAAGTACATTCGTTATTTCGTCAATGTTATCTTCAATCTGATCAAATTCTGGAATATTTCTTTCTATGTACTCAGTAAACTTAAACCAATTTGCTCGTCTCAAATTCCATTTTTCCATTGAGTTAAGATGATCGTTCTTGTCTTTTCTGGAATGAAATTCTATGCTTATAGGTAGGTGGTCGCTTCCATATAAGTATGAGTTTGGCTGCCAACTCAGGTTTGGTGCAATTTGTGCGTCACAAATAGTTAGGTCAATAGGAGATAATTCTCCTGTTAGTGGATTTAATCTTGTACCCGCTCCAGAGTTTATTATTATAAGACTGTTGGTGTTTGTAAATTTTTCTATTTCTCTCCCTCTTTTGTCTGTAGTCTTGGATCCCCACGCTGTATTGTGTGAATTGAAATCCCCTACTATTATTTTTGTGCCATTTACTTGGTTGGTTATTTCTTGTAAGCTTTGTGAAGTGAATTTTTTGTTGGATGGAATATAAATATTAATAATGTTCAAATTCTTCTCATAGTATTGTATGTTAATTGCAACTACCTCTAGTTCTGATGTAATTTGTATATTTTTCCATGTAAAATTATTTTTTATATAAATAGCCACTCCTCCACTAGCTCTGTCAGACTCTCTATTTTTGTGGACGCATTCGTAACCTCTTAGTGAGTAGTATTTGTTATCTTTGAAGTTAGTTTCTTGTATGCAGATCACATCTTCTGTAGTTTTTGATATTAAGAGTTTTAATTTTTCCAGATGGGCTATTAGCCCATTTATATTCCATTGGAGTAAGAAAGTATTAGTGTTGACTTAGTTGAGAAGTGGATGAATCGTAACTATCTTCATCTTCTTCATTTGTTGATATCGAGACTAAATTCAGTTGCTTACGTATCTTGGATTGGATTCTTGTGCATCGGGATTTCATCGCCCTGTGTTGTATAAATGGGTAAATGTTGTGGAGAAGGGCGAGTAGTTCAGGAATATTATCTGTGTATTGTTGGGCTATACTTAAGGGGTCAGTTGTGCCAAATGCGTTATCCATAAAGTCGGAGAGTTCTTCAAATGTAAGGAGTTGTTGAGGTGATTCATTGTAGAATTTTTTTACAGGTTCCAGATCTTCGGCATTTGGATTTTGTTTGGTTGCGGAGGGGCATTGTTTGGATTTTTTCCTTTTGGTCTTTTGATCTGTTGTATTACTTGCCACTTCCACAGGATCTTTTTCGGATGTAAGGTCGCTGGAACTAGCTGTTAGATATTGCCGTGGTCGTTTAAAGGTATTTGATGGAAGAGTATCATTCGTCTCGTCAATTCAGCTAAGATCTTCTACGGAGCTTTCTACTGATATTGGTTCAACTGGCATTGTAATATTTTCTTGGTAGTTGGATGAGTTTGGTTCTTGATTTGGACAAAGCTTGGCAACATGTCCTGGGGTTTTGCAAAGGAAACATGTTATTCCGTCGAATGATAGAAACACTCTATATGTTGTATCTTCAAATGTAATGACCAATGAGGGAGGTAGACTTATGTCATCGTTTGGTACTACATAGATTTGACGTCGAAAACTTAGGATGTGTGCGTATTCGTTTCCTGACAGACTTGCCCGGAGGAATGCCATTGGTGATACTTTTGAAAAACCTATTTTTAGGATTTCTGCTTCTAGTATGTCATGTGGTATTGATGGACAGACGTTTGATAGGATGATTCGCTTTGCTGGAGTAATGAGTCGTCGAACTCCTACTTGGTGCTGTTTTATATTTAAAGTTTGATACTTTTCAGTTATATCTTGGGCAGCTTCGACAGTCGACAAGTACATACATATTCTATTATTTGACATTCTAGAGGCAAACAGTATATTTTTGGAGCCAACAATACTTGCTACGGCTTCCACATAGTCTCCGAGAGTGAGATTGTCATTAACATTTAATACGATCGCTTGTTCTTTTTTTGGAAACATATCAGAGTTAACAACTTGAGAATATTGACGTTGACTAGTTGTTGTAGAATTTGATGCGCCCCCGTAGTCGGAAGCCATCACTGTGTGGGTTTTTTCAGAAATTTTTAATTTGGGTATGGCAACGGTACTTTTATGTGGGAAGAATATATCGATATTCTATCATATTATTTTAATAAATTCCCAGATACTTTAATATTGGAATCGATTGTCTCACCTGTTTTTACACTAATTACTTTGATTAGATTTTAAGTATACACACTATTGCTGAACTCGTTTTCGGAACGACCACTCGTCTCGATGATTCGAGTTTAACTGGGAAGTTTTTGTACATACTCCAAAACAAAAACGTTTGAAATGGGACGCAAAATGTGAAGAAGGAATTTTTGTGGAATATGGAGAAAACACAAAAGGTTAGAGAATTTATTTTCCAATTCAACAAACAGTGGAAATTTAATGTGATGAAGAATTAATAATTAATTAATAAAAATATTAAAGAGCCATTAATATCCCTGAACAAACTAACCTTGAAAAAATTAATGAACCAGAATCAATTCAAGTTGAAGAATTTAAGCAAGCCGAAGAAGTCAAATTACAAGAAGAAGAAAATTTAGTAAACAACAACACAAGTTATGAAATGGGTTTCATAAGTATGGCAAAAATGGATGACAATCAGCAATTTTGTTTACGATGGAACAACCATCAATTGACGTTGGTAGCCATATTTACACAATATTGAAGAGCAGCATATTAGCTAACTGTACTTTGGCAGCAGAAAGAAAATGTCTCAACGCTCACAAAGTAGTTCTATCAGAGTGTAGTCCATATTTTGAAGCGTTACTGTCAAAACATTTTGACAAGCACCCTATTCTCATTCTGAAAGATGTGAAATTCCTAGAATTGAAAGCAATTATGGACTATATGTATAGGGAGGAAGTGAACATATCTCAAGATCAATTAGGGGCGATATTGAAAGCAGCCGAATTGTTGCACATAAAAGGATTATCTGACAATAGAAAAGGTGAAACAACCCAGAGGAAGCCCATGCCTACCACACCTCCAAAGAGTCCACAACAGGCCTCTACCCTGCTCAAGGTTGAGGGTCTTACAATAGAACAAAGAGCTAGGAAGGATTACAGAGAAGGAAGTATGTTGCCAGGTCCTAAAAAATAAAATATTAAGGTGAAAGAGTGAAGAATTAGATAACCACATTGTCTCTAGTTCTTCCAAATCTCATAGTTTACCTGCCCAAAGCATTCCTATGCTGTTATGAAAATGAACGCCGATGTCCCTGATCAAATCCGAGATACTCACAAGGCATAAACAGATAGTACAATTTCCCAAGTTCCTATTACTAAAGAAAATATCAAATCACGTACATAACTAATGTTAGAACCAAAGTCTGAATATGTAGATGAAATGAATGAGGACAATATCAAGGATTTAGTGCCAGATTACGACAATTTAAGTAAAGTGGAACAAGTTGACCATCAAACAAGACCTAGACATGGAACAGAAGGATCAAATCAAGGTTTTGAAGGTTAGGTTAGGCATATGTGTAATCAAAGTCAGGAAAATAATGGAATTAGAAGTTTAATGAGGGGTTTGCAAGATCTAAAAATGATTATTGCTTGTATGTTATGGTTAACGATATAATTATCGTGTATTTATATCATACATAGATGATTTATTGATTTTTGGTAAAGAAAATGACATGCATGTTTCTGGCTCATTAGCCATCTCCACGCGTTATTCATTCTTCTTTCCTTGGTTATTTGTCCGTTCACTGGGTCGGAAGGTTCAGACAGGAGAGTTATAGGCGCCTCCGTGTCTTTGTTGGTTATTGTCCTGAAACCTCGGGATCTTCCACTTTGAGGCACAAATGTGCGTTTCGTTATCTTGTTGAAATCCGTTGTTTGTGATTTCTCATCAGTATAATGCACATACGTCAGTCCAAAAAGTAATATATGTTTTGAAAATTCATCCACTCATAATTATTGAATCCAATTAGTTTTATGAAAATAGTTTGCCTATATTCAGTAAGCTGTTAGGTTGCGACGTTATTAGAAAGCTACATTTGGAAATATTTTTTAAAATACATGTTATTTATTAGATACGCCTCGAATTTAGGACACCTGGTACATTACGCCCTTACAGAAGATATTTGTTTCACAAATGGAGGGTTTTCTATGAAAAGAGTATAAGAATATAAATGTTTAGTTACTTTCTGGCAGCTAAGTTTATTTTTGAAAATGGAAATTATTTCTCAATATTCCAATTAACAAAAACAGTTGAAATATGTTTTAATAGGACTAATCAGACAGTCAACAATATAGGGATGCATGCCCAATTACATGTGGTCCTATTATGTCACAAAAGAGATGTACAAGAAGAAAAAAAAACTATAAAAGAAACGCATAGGTATCTTGGGTAAAATATAGTATGAAATGAATGTTTTTTCTTACCACGTTCCAGATGGGCCCATATAAACAAATCGATAATCATCTTCCAAATTGTTTATGTAAAACTCATTTAACCAATCAGATGCAAAATATATTGGTACTTCGTAAAATTTATCTTCAGGATGTTGGAGTGGAAGATGCCAATTTTTCACATATTCATTTATTGTTAATACCGATGATCGACTAGTATTTTCTTGGAAAGTATTTAAATAGTCTTTAAAACTGCCTGTATAACATTTTTGTGTGTTATAAAATCGTTCTTTACATTGATAAACATAAACAAGATCTGATCCATATTGTTCTGATAAATAATCTAAGTTAACGTCGTCACCTTCTATCCACAAACTAGAACTCTGCCAGTCATCAGTAATACCTTTGATAATACAAGGAATATTTGGTAACATATAATTAGTGAAAAAGGATGAATATGTTAAATCGGAAGCATTTAGCGATGGAATAGAATCTATTGAATCATAATCATACGTTACATTAGTATCAACTTGACAATTTATTTCAAAAACCATTCTATTTCCTCAATTTCCTGACAAACTTATAAAAACAAACCTAGATATTTCAGGTTAGATATTTTACCAAAGTGCCAAAGTCTACGTAGGGTAGGGGTAAAAGGGCAGGAAATATCGACATAGAGACATATCGATGTTTTGAAAATAATCGATAACATCGATTTTCGATGAGGAATAGATAATAAACAAAAGGCGATTTCGTCCCGCTTTGGTTGGTAGGGGCTTTGGTTAACCAAATGATAGGTCTACGTCACCGGTATGACGTAAAGTACCAATTACAGGCGAAATCGTTTGGTTCTCAGTTGGTATAGCTGATTGATGAAATTTACATTTACGTTTTGTATTGCGATCGGAAAAGTTGTTTATTGAGTTTTACTATATTGTCTTGGAGTTTTGAGTTAAATATATATAGCAAAAACCCAAAAAAAGCTTCTTGCCATTTATAATAAAATCAACAGATTCCATTATTACTAGACAAAAAAAGAAAAAACAGACAAAACTTAAAGAAATTTAGAGTATTGGCCAAAAATTCAATTCGTTTCAACGACTGTTTACAAATAAAAAGTAAAACAAAAACTACTTTGGACAAGGATAGAAAGCTACCAATTTCAGTAACCGTGCTGCAGATCTCGGTATGTGATTTGATAGACCAAAAAGGGTACCAAACTAAGCTTGACGTCATCGTTTTCCGAAACGAAATCGATTGGTATGTATTAGACAGACCAAAGTGGGGTACCAAAGCGGGACGAAATCGCTAAAAGAGCAAGTACTTACCGTTGCGTATTGAGGTGTGCAACGAATACAGGCGATAAGTACGAGAGAGACATAGGGAATGTGTAGCCAGTAGTTCTATTGGTAGGTATTAACAGTTCTTTCTAGAGAGTGGTTACTTTTGTGATAATATCTCCGAGTCCATTTCTATAGTAGAAACCAGAAGAATTTACCTAGGACCCTTCCACAAAAGACTGATGATCGGTCGAGTAAATTGTTTTCACATTAACGCCTATCATCAATTGTCAACACGAATCTGAGAAGTAAATAGCATCGTGTTGTTGTCGCTTTGCCCGTAAAAAGGTTAATTGACAATCAAAAAAAGAAATTAAAATCCAAACGAATATCGGTCCATCCTCTATGTCTTCAAAAAACACCAAAATCTAAACTGGCTCGTAACACTATATCGAAACTACAACTGATGATACGTCTCCATGTGAATATCTCTATTTATCAAATGACTCCGACTTCAACCGATGATCCGTAAACACCAATGCTTACGCGCTTTTTATCGTTTTATCGATGATACGCGAACATGTGAACGACACATGTTGAATAGGACCTATCCATGACGTACAAAAATAGTAGACCTAGCATCTCATTCATAATATCGGGATTGTTTTGAAGCCATCATTAAATTCTCTAACAATGTGCTAGAAAAGGACAACAATACATCAATTTTCCTGGTGTGGCAACGCTGTGTAAATGGAATAATAAAATTTCCAGTGGCGTACTACTTTGATAATTTTTTAGGAGATTCTCAATTTAAACATAGAGGTGTGATAGAAATGCTGTAGAATTACATACTGTAAAGAGTGTATTTAATTGAATTTAGGAAAAATACCGAATTAAAAAGAAATTTTGAATTTGATTTATTCAAATGAATATCTAAAAAAAATAAGGATATGTATTGAGAGATAATAGGCATGATGACTGATTCCGAATTACCCTTCTGCAGTGTAGGTACACATCTGCTATTTCCGAAAATTACATTTTTTCAGCAATAAATTAATTTTTAACAAAAGTTGTTGCGTTATATTCGATCTACTTTGAAATTTCGCGAAAACTCATGTTATGCCACGTCTCAGTAGATATTGCATTATGATCATGTTTAACGAAGAACGTTACCAATACATTTTTCATGTGTCAAAAATATTCATATAAAAAAGAAGAAGATATGACATTACAAATATTATAATAGGTGCGTTCTTTTTGACTGAGATCTCACTTAATCTCAGCTCACATTAGTAATGTGAGCGTTCTTTTTGTTTTACACACTTTAAGTGAGCTGAAATTTTTCCTCCCCCTTCACCGATGCTGAATGTGATGTAAGGAGGAATCAGTTGGACTTGAGTCGGAAATAAAGTGGAAGGGATGAACAAATATTTTATTTGCTTGGGTTATTTGTAGTTTTAACCAAGGTTATCTATAGTTTTAACCATTGACATATAAACACACATAATCTATTTTTCTTTTGTTACAAATTATGGATACAAAAACATTATTATTATTATATGTTTTGTTTCTTATTCACGCATGCGTCGACAGGTCGCGCGCTTCAATTGAGATATCGTTCTTTTTGGTGCTTACTGTTATGTATATGAGATGACATGTCAAGCTTCGATGATCTGTGGTCGCGTGACAGGCGACAGACCAGAGAAGGCGGTTATGTCATGGAGAGCAGAATATACACGTGTTGAATCTGACAGAGAATCATAAAACTAATTATGATTAATTTGATTGATAGGAAAAAGAATTCCTTTTTGAGATAATACTGCACGAATTGGTCGATTGTGAATTTAATTAAGTTTAGTTAGTTTTATTTTTAGTGACGATTCATTGGTTTTTTAGTTAAGTGACATTATATTGACTGCACTTCAGTGATTTGTGAATAATTCTCCGTAAGTTAACCTAACTTAATTTTTTTGCCACGTGTTCTACAAAAAACGCTTTAGTCTAAGTTTCCACCATCAAGATGGGGGATGAGGCCCCCAATAACTCTTCCTCAGATTCCTTACATAATGCTTTATCACCATCTTCCAAAAACTTAATAAATTCTTTGCATCAACTCTCTCCCCTATTAGAAAAAGACATTAAAAACTTGGAAGATGAACTCGCTTCCACTAAAATCTGTTTTCAAAACGATCCCGAAGTCATAAAGGAAATTTTAATATTGGAACAACGCGTTAAGGCTTCTAAAGGGAGAAGATTGAAGTACTCTGATATCGATTTTGGGCCCCATTTAGTTATAGTAGAACCTATTAAAAGTAGCGGCACTCCCCCTAGTATTCATCCTATGGATGTTGGAAAAATTATACGAAAACTGAACATTCAAAACATTAAAAATATCCAAAAGAAAGGTTCCAGCAAAATAGGAATTACCTTCAAAACTTCTCGTGATGCTAATTCTTTCCTAATGAACCAAGCTTTCAGAAGGGAAGGATATTGTGCTTACATACCACAACGCCTTCTCACCTCGAGAGGCATTGTCAAAAACGTAGGACTCTCTATTACCCCAGATGATATTATTCAAGAAGCTTATTTGCAAAATAAAAAAGTGATTGGTGCTAGAAGACTTAACCGCAGAATAACCAAAGATGACGGATCTTATGAATATGTTCCCTCCACAACAATTCTTGTAACCTTTGAGGGACGTCCATGCCCCAAGGATCTAGAAATTTTTTCAGTTCCAGTCCAGGTTGATAAATATATTGCTCCTGTTACTCAATGCAAAAACTGCCTTAGATTCGGACACTCTGCCAACTCTTGCCGCAGTGCCAAAAGGTGTAGTAGATGTGGAACAATCCATTCTGACCCATGTTCAAATTCCTTAGACTGTTTTTATTGTTCTGGACAGCATCTAGCTTTTGACCGCTCTTGCAAAGAATTTAATAGGCAAAAAAACATTAATGAAGCAATGGCATTCCATGACTATTCTTACTTCGAAGCCTCTCAACTTTTCCCTCCTCTTAAATCTTCTGTTAAAAACACCTCTTTTGATAGATCAATCACATCCTTTCCTCAATTACAGACTTCTTCCCCTTTTCCAATCTCTTATGCTCAAAAAGTGACACAAAGTCCCCCTAGTAACAAATTCACTACTCATAAACGCAGACGTCCCACCATCTTAGAAAAAAGAACTGGATTTGATAAAGATACACATAATGCAGCTCTATTTTCCTCCTCATGCAATGAACTCTGTCAGTCTCCGATAACAAATAAATCTGCACTTCAAAACAATGCTTCATCTCCCTCTTGCTCTCACATTGAAAGAATTGATATGGACTTCACCCCTTCTGATACTCCGTTTTTGTCTGATTATTCCCTTTCTATCCCTAGCTCTCAATCTTTCGCAATTTCTCAGCTTACCTCTCCTCAAGAGGTGAGCAATCATAATATAACTTGAATTTCTCCCTCTAAGTACCTCCCCCCCTTTTTTTATTATTTCATTTTTTACACTATTGCTTGAAATTCAATCGTATTCAGGATAATACCTTTAAATATAACATACTCCAATGGAATATTCGCAGTTTTAATGTTAACAAAGAGGTACTCATTCCTATTATTAGAGATGAGAGTATTAACATTATATTACTAAATGAAACTTGGTTGACTCCAGGTGGATCTGCACATATTAAAAATTTTAGCTGTTTTAGACAAGATCGACAGGATGGCTACGGAGGTGTAGCCACTTTCATCAACAACTCGATTCCTTGCAAAAATTTTGAACACAAAATTCCAGTTCCTCCAAAAATACACTTGCTGGTAGTAGAACTCCAAGATCTATTCATTATTAATAGCTATATTCCTCCCGACCCCAACATTCCCTTCCCTCACAGAATGTTTAATCAACTCCTACAACAAATAAAACATAAGAATTTTATCTTAATGGCTGATTTAAATGGCCAAAATCAAATTTGGGGCTCTGCCATTAATAACCCTAAAGGAATTGCACTCTGGGACTTCATCTCGCATAATGATCTCACCATCCTTAATGACGGATCTCCAACCCGTATTCCCAACCCCAATGTCAATAAAAGCTGCCCGGATATTACAATTACTTCCTCAGCCATAGCTCTAGATTGCTCCTGGAGAACGATCCAAGAATCAGGCTTCAGCGATCATTTTCCTACCCTTTGTTCCTACAAAAAACAAAATACTGTGCCCATCCATATGAATTCCACTCACGTCAAATATAACACAAATAAAGCCAACTGGGATGCATTTCAAGCATATATTGAAAATAATATATATCATAATGATATGGAATATCCCTTGTTCTTGGATGTCTTAAAAAGAGCCATCTCTTTATTTATCCCACTTAAGAAATCTTTCACTCCTTCTAAACCTTATCTTCCCTGGTGGGACAAAGAGTGCTCCCAGATGGTACAAAAGAAAAAAGAGGCTTTTAAACTATATCTAAGAACTCTCTCCATGGAAAATTTCATTAATTTCAAGAAAATAAGAGCTAAAACTCGACTTTTTCTGAAAACAAAAAGATTAGAAGGCTTTCGTAAATTCACGGAAGAACTGAACCCCGGAACACCTGTTAAGAAGATTTGGCAATCAATAAAAAATTTCTCTAGATCTATTGAAAATCGTAATTTAATTAACACGCCTCCCCTAGACAGTTCCATATTCCAAAGTCTCTTAAACAAGTTAGCTCAAATCCCTTTTCAAGACCTTAACACTATTCCCCAAGCCATTAACGACTCCTTTACTCACCCTTTTACAATAGAAGAATTGAATTTCAGCTTACTAAACAAAAATGATTCAAGTCCTGGATTGGATTCCATCACATATTCAATGATCAATCATCTTCCCAAAATAGCCCTAGAAACTCTTCTCTCTATTTTCAATAAAATACTCAATAAATATCATCCGATCCCTTCAGATTGGAAAAATCATCTAATAATTCCTATTCTTAAAAAAAACCAGGATCCTAACGATGCCTCCAGCTGGAGACCCATAGCCTTATCCAGCACAATAGGAAAAGTTTTCGAAAGCATGATCAAAAATCGCCTTGACTGGTCTCTTGAAAACTCCCTAAAAATTCACCCCTCACAACAAGGTTTCAGGAAAGGCAGAAGTATATCTGATAACCACATTTTCATCTATTCCGAAATATCATGTGCATTGTCTGGCAATAAAAACCCAATTGTTGTTTTTCTCGACATTAAAGGTGCATATGATAATCTTTTTTTATCCTCTATTTATTCATCTCTAAATTCCCTTAATTTGCCTCATGACATTTGTGACCTCATTTTATCCTTTCTTTCAGATCGAAATCTATTCATTAAATCCACCCTTAACAATGAACTTATAGGCCCTGGTGTTTCTTGTAGAGGTGTCCCCCAAGGTTCTCCACTCAGTCCACTGTTATTCAATATATCGTGCAACTCTCTTCAGAACATACTTCCACCCTCCATAAAAATTAGTGGTTATGCAGATGATCTTGCTGTGATATGTGCCGAAAACACCATCCAGGAGTCTATAACATCCCTCAACACCTTCCTTTCTAATCTCAATCTTCATTTATTGTCTATGGGTTTGACACTGGCCCCTCAAAAATGTGCCGCCATGATTTTTCAGAAAAACCATAAGCTTAGTCCAGTCCATTCCATAGTCATTAATGGTCAACCTATCCCTTGGAAATCTCAAGTCAAGTACTTAGGAGCTATATTTGACGACCAACTTAACTGGAAACCACATATTGAATTTATTTCCTGCAAAGTATCAAAAGCTATTAATTTAATTAGATCTCTATGTGGTAAATGGTGGGGTAGCCATCAAATCTCTCTTTTAAACATATACAAAGCGACCATACTTCCATTATTTGATAATGCGTGCATGCTATATGGTGGCTGTTCTAAATACCTACTTAAAAAATTAGATCGTTTACAATATCAAGCCCTAAGGGTTATAGTAGGCTATCTAAAATCTACTCCTATCAACATCATGTTATCTGAATGTGGGCAGACCCCCCTGGAGGTACGTAGAGAAATCTTGTCAGTTAAATATGTATCTAAAGCTGTTGCATATAAAGACCTAATAAAAACCTCACTTATAGAATTATTCACAGAATGGGCTGCCGATCCCATATACTGGAGACTGAGAAATACTCCTCCTATTATATTTGCCTTTCAATCAGTATCTAAATTCCTTCCCTTCATTGAATCGTTCAACAAATTTCCTTGTCATCACTTCTCGCTCGAATCTCAAATTAGTCAAACTAACACGATAGATCTGGAAATTAAAAAAGATTCGGACTGTAATCAAGTCTTTCTGGCCAAAATGAATTCTATCAACTTTTCTGGCCCCATTTTCTTCACTGATGCCTCTAAGACTGACAGTAATGTAGGATACGGAATTTATTCTCCTAACATCTTATCATTATGTGACAAACTCCCCTCTCATTTCTCCATCTTTTCAGCAGAATGTTACGCTATACTAATTGCGATCCAAAAAATTTCAAAACTTGACCTTCCCAAAGCTATAATTTTTTCTGACTCCCAAAGTGCCATAAAATGCATTTCTAAAAAATCCTTCTCCTCATCTTCTAATCCATTTGTCCTAAAAATAAAGGAGCTACTACACAAGTTGAATCAGCAAGGGAAAGACATACGAATTGGCTGGATTCCCGGACACAGTCTTATACAAGGAAATGTTAGAGCCGATGATCTTGCAAATCTTGGGAGAACTATAAATCGTGCCACCCTCCCAACTGGTCCCCATTCGGATGTGGTGCATTCTATTAAGAAATCAATCTTAGATAAGTGGAATTCTACTTTCTCTACACTCAGCTTGACAAAAGGAAATCTATACTCTCAATTCATAAAATATCCAAGAAAAAATCCATGGTTTTCTTCACTTTCCAATTTGTCCAGAAGAGATATCTGCATTTCTTCAAGAATTCGATCCAACCATTGTGCCACTTTGTCATATCTACACAAATTCAACTTAGTACCTTCGGATTCATGCCCATGTGGTGAAAAACAAGATCTCTCACACATCTTTTTCAACTGTTCCTTAAATAGTGTTAATACAGATTTTCTTCATAAATCTGTTAAGGTTCCTAATAATGTTTATGGCCCCTACACACTGCAAGACATAGTGCTGAAATTCCCAAACAGTGAAAACATTAAACTCATCTCCAAATTTTTAAGTGCTTCGAACATCAAAATATAACCTCAAAACCGAACAGTTTACAGATAAAATTTTGAACAATAAGTGCGGTATCACTCTGTTTGTATTTACTTTCGTATAAACTATATTATAGACAATCATAAATCATCCCGGACGCAAAAAACAGGCCGAATAGCCCTGGCAGCTGAGGCCTTAAAACAAAAGAAAGAAAAGATACACGTGTTCATGAATAATCTTGTTTTATTCATTTAACATTAATATTATTAAAGCCAACTTGAAACATGGTGTCAGGTGTAAATTAATAAGAAGAGGAAGTTTAAGAAACATAAAAGACAGAACGTTAATTGGTAATAAAATTTTAAAATGGATTCAAGCGGATTTAAACCGCCATCTAATCTTGTGTTTGATCAAAACCTTCATAAAAATTACGAGAAGTTTAAACAACATTTCGAAATTTACTTGAAAGCAGCCGATTTAAGTGGAAAGGCAGACGAACGAAAAATCGCTCTGTTTTTAAATTCCGCTGGTGAGGAGGCTATAGAAGTGTTCAGCACATTGAGTCTAACAGAAGACCAAAAAGGGAAATACAAAGAAGTCATAGCAGCTTTTGATAATTATTGTAAACCACGTAATAATGAAACGTTCGATCGTTTCAAATTTTTTTCAAGAAATCAAGCAGATGGAGAAAGTATGGATCATTTTATAAAAGACTTAAAATTATTAGCTAAACCATGCAATTTTGGAACTCAAGAAGATAGTCTTATAAGAGACAGGATAATTTTAGGGGTCCAAGATCATAATTTGCAAGAAAAACTATTGGGAATAAATAATTTAAATTTGGAAACTGCAGAAAACACTTGTAGAACAACAGAAGCTACTAAGCTTCAAGCAAAGGACCTAAACAGGGAAGAAGTAAATTTAATTCGAAGAAGATACAGTCAAGGTAACCCTAGCACTAGCGACAGTGGCAATTATAATAGTAAGGAGTACAGTTGCTTGAAATGTGGCAGAAGGCACATTAAAGGCAAATGTTTTGCATTTGGGAAAAACTGTGCAAAGTGTGGACAGGAGGGACATTTTGCTGTCGGATGCAAAACTGGCAATAATAAAAAAGATAATTTTGGTAACAGTAAGGTAAATCAGAACAAAGGTAAATATTTTATCAGTCATAATAGAAATATGAGCAGTAATCAGTATGTAAATGTTGTTGATGAAAATGATTCGAGTGATGAAGATTTTGTTATTGATAATCTAACTGTGTTTAACATTTATGAAAATAATAATTCAGAACTAGAGAAAATTTGGACAGAAAATGTATGTATTGATAATAGTGTAATTAAGTTTAAGGTTGATTCTGGGGCTCAATGTAACGTACTTCCATTAAGTTATATAATAAAATTAGAAAGGGAGAATGATATAGTACATTCAGAGCAAAGTATTATAGCCTATGGCAATAATAAAATCAGAGTTGTAGGCAGTATAATCTTAAAATGTTTAATTAAAAACAATGTTCAAAATGTAAAATTCTTAGTTACAGATATACAAGGCAAACCTGTTCTTAGTAACCTGCTCTGTAATAACTCTGATGGTGAGACATTAAGACCACATAGTGGTGTAACTCTATAATTTAGCAAATGAAGAAACATTTCGTCTTCGTTGTTACACTTTTTTAATATCTGTTTACAGATGTGTACTGTTTTTTCAGCCAACCCATTCGATCTTGGGTACCTGGGGCTCGTAAAAACACATTGTATATTGTATTGATTACAAAACTCTTTAAATTTTAAACGAATTTGCATACCTAAAAAACTACAAAATCACATGATTAGAGAGCTACATAAATCTCATTTTGGTATGGAAAAAACAAAAAAGTGGGCAAGAAAAATATTATACTGGCCTGGTATAATAACTGATATTGAAGATTACATCTCAAGGTGTCGCATATGTGAGAAGTTCAGCAGAAATAAAACAAAAGAACCTCTAATACCGCAAGAGGTACCTAAATATCCATTCGAGATAGTGGGATCTGATATATTAGAATATGCATCAAAATATTATTTAGTTGTAGTTGATTACTATAGCAACTGGTTTGAATTAAAAGAAATACAAAGTAAGTGTGTAGATGAAATTATAAAACAATTAAAAGTAATGTTTTCTAATTTTGGGTTACCTGCAAAATTTATATCCGATAACAATCCATACAACAGCTTAAAATTTAAAGAGTTTTGTAATCAATACAATATACAATGTGTTTTTACGAGCCCCAGGTACCCAAGATCGAATGGGTTGGCTGAAAAAACAGTACACATCTGTAAACAGATATTAAAAAAGTGTAACAACGAAGACGAAATGTTTCTTCATTTGCTAAATTATAGAGTTACACCACTATGTGGTCTTAATGTCTCACCATCAGAGTTATTACAGAGCAGGTTACTAAGAACAGGTTTGCCTATATCCAACAAATTATTGGAACCCAAAGTCACTAATGAGTATGAGAAAAAAGTAGAAAGAAAATTATTATCAAAAAACTATCATGATAAATCTGCTCAAAGCAGCTCAGATTTTAATGAAAATCAAGATATACTATTTAAATTAAAGAAGGATGGGTGTTGGACACCGGGAAAAGTTATTTCAAATAGTAACACTCCACGATCATACTTTGTGAGTGATGAAAGTGGCAGAGTTTATAGAAGAAATTCTTCCTTTCTAAAAAATACAAAAAATCCAACGTTTATAAATGCGTCAAACAACAACGAAAATGTAAACGCAAACTGCAAACCCAGTAACGCTGATAAATCTAGCGAGAACACTTGTGTGGCTAATAGCACTGATTTATATAATAACGAAAATGATTGTAAAACTAACAATAATAAAAAGCCAAATGAATGTCAAGGTGTCATTGACAAGGAAACAAATAGCAAATGCACAAGATCAGGTCGAGTCATCAATGTACCAAATAAGTTAAGAGACTATTATACATAGCAAAAAAAAAAAAAAAAAAAATGATATTGCAATGTTTACATTTATAGACTTGAGTAATTGTTATTTGTTTTTAAAAAAAAAAAAAATGTTAATTTCATATCTAGTATATTATAGTCTTTAATATTAGTTATTTGTATTTCAATAATTTTAATATTGACAAAGTCCAAAAAAGGGAGATGTTATGTATATGAGATGACATGTCAAGCTTCGATGATCTGTGGTCGCGTGACAGGCGACAGACCAGAGAAGGCGGTTATGTCATGGAGAGCAGAATATACACGTGTTCATGAATAATCTTGTTTTATTCATTTAACATTAATATTATTAAAGCCAACTTGAAACACTTACTCACATCACTTTATCTCAGATCACCTTAACTGAAGTCATCTGAGATCTCAGTCAAAAAGAGCGCACCTAATAGTGGCGTTCGATTTGCAGGCTCGAGTAGCTCACACTACTCAGGCCGATTTCTCGATAATGGCCGCATTCAGAAAAGCTCATCGATAACTAATCGATGAGAAATTTTGTGCTGAACGGTGTCAAACCGAACGATGAGTAATCGGAAAATTATCAATCGGACGCCATTTTTTCCATCTGAAGATAAATGCGATTAGTTGATTAGTTATCGTGATTAACGATTTCTCTATTGTGTGAATTTCAATTTTCAACGGTGTTTTACTTTAAAATTTTGGATGAAGTGGAGTTTGAAGCGTTGTATGAACTGGGATTGGGAAGGAAGTTCCCCAGAACTCTCGCTTATTCCTACAAACATTGAATTCCTAGCCTATGTTTTACGTCTAAGAATCATTTAATAACTTACTTCTGCCGATTCTCTGGACATTCTAAAGTGTTCAAAAAATTGGGAGTCCGTATAAATCGGAATTACTTGTTGAAAATAATCCTCATTTCGCACTTGTATTGGCCTGGGTTCTATTATCAAAAGAGGTAATGGTCGAGCAAGATTATTCACAATATTTCCTACTATGTTTAGGTTTAGTGCGTCATCGTCAAAAAAAACTGTTTAATTATATCATCCATATTTATAATTCAAATTGGGGATACTGCACTTAACTTACATAAATATTATTGATAATCAACATTATCATAACCTCAAAACGTCACACGTCAAAATTTTCAAATTTCGATGTGGGGATCGATGGAATATGTATTCAGAAAAAGTTATCGAGATTGGTTATCATCACGTGACCGATTCCCATCGTTAAGTTATTGTTTTTGTTCTCTGAATGCGGCCAATGACACGACTAATTTAAATAGAATGCTTGCGTGTGCACCATATCACCTCAGAAAATAGTTGCTGTCTTTAGTTATTTGTGTTTTTTGGTTAGTTATTTCTTATGCCTCTAATATGAATGAAATTATTGAAAAAGTGATAATCAATTCTGCTATAACATAAATCACAAACGAACTATAACCTCAATGTGAATATGTACATGAAACACGAATAACTTTGTTGGTGCTCGAGGAGAAGAAAGTTTGTGTCTGAGCGCGCCTGTGGGCTTCAAGCAAAAGTCAAAAAGAACGGGGACGTTACACTCGAGTTTGCTTGAGCGAGCAAATCGAACGCCACTAATATATAAATAAACTGATAAGCGCTATCTTCAAATATAAATTACGACATAAGTTTAAAAATGGCTTGTGTGTATTAAATTATACTCAGCGCTTAAGATTAATAATATTGTACTTACAATGAAGTTTTCACTTTTCGAAATTCAGACGAGCAAAAGTATTTATTTGATGCAAGATACTCTCCCAACATCGGCAAATCAATTGTGGCCAAATTAGAGCTATTTGCCTTATATGAAATGATGTAGGAATCACAACAAAAGTTCAAGCAACACTCATGTAAGTAAATGATAGGACAGAAATTTATAATTTGCTAAAAATGTAGGGGAAATTCATTCATAGTAATTTGATGTTTAGACTGATTTTTCCGGATTATTTTCGTAACTGCAACCAATAGCGAGATAAAAATTAACCATTTTTCTTTTTAAACTGAAAGTACACAGGCAAAGAAAAATATTATAGGAATTTATAAACAAAGCACACACACTGGCCATTAAACAGCTATAAAATTCTACCCAATCATGAATGTGGAATCATCAACTGTACAATAGTTAATGATATTAAAATTCCGTTCAATAGAGGTTTAAGATAAATCTGCCGAAGATTCGTAACAAAACTTAGGTAATAAGTTTATTGAACTTTTCGAGCCCTATGACACACGGATATGGCATAGACAAGAGCCCCTTTTAGCATCTATCTCTCTCTATTGGACACTTGCTTCATAAAATCAATATTTTTAGTACAGCTGGGTCCGTTCCAATTACGTTATATGAAGTTCAATGGTTGAATGACGTAACAATATATTCAACAGGGACTTTTTAAAACTGACAAGTGATAATTTTAGTGACAATTTTGGCCGATGCTGTTGGTAGAATTGATGACATTTCTTTTTCTGGTTACACGTTGAGAAGTGTGTGTGAACGATGAGGTTTGTTGAAAATATTATTATTAAATATATTATTTCTAATCTTTCGTCTTACATTATGTTAAGCTTACGTTAATTACTCTAATACAATCTTAATTTACCCTCAATTAATTATGTATACACGAAAATTAATATACCATAGTCTTACACCACATGGTGCCACCATTTTAACACGATATATTTTCTTTGCAGTTCGTTAAAACTTCAAAAGAGGCTAGCAGCCTCTGTTATGCGATGTGGAAAAAAGAAAGTTTGGTTGGATCCTAATGAAATAAACGAAATTTCTAACACAAACTCTAGTAAGTATTACAAGTTATAACCTATAAAGAAGTAATCTGAACTATTTGTCTTTACTATTAGGGCAGAACATTCGTAAATTAATTAAGGACGGTCTTATCATTAAGAAACCGGTAGCAGTACATTCTCGTGCACGAGTTCGTAAGAATACTGAAGCTCGCAGAAAAGGAAGGCATTGCGGATTTGGTAAAAGGAAAGGTACAGCAAATGCCCGTACTCCTCAGAAGGTAATATATCATAACATTCCTTAATAATTATGATTTCTTATATTAAATGTTTACTGTGATTATAATTATATATATAAGTGCTATATACATGCATTTTATGCCGGGTGGACTTGCTATATAACTCTGCTATGTAACTTTGGTTTAAAATAAAGTCACATCCACACCTGAGTTCAGTCAAGATGGTTGAAGAAAACAAACTCCTTGCAGCAACGGCCTATCTAATTTTGCTTACCAGGAGTAATGAAAAAGCGGTTTTGGATTCAACCTATGCTGAGGTCAAGAAATCAATATAGCGGGACTCTTTTATTGGAGGCTTTAAAACGAGATTATTTTGGTCTTTAGGTTATATAGCTCGAATTTTGACCACTTGCTTGCAAGTTTAGTTGTTTCTAAAATTCGTGAAAATAACTACATTAATTAAAGTCTTGCAGTAACTTTGAAAAAATCTGTTGCAAATTACATTGTTTAGCAATACATTAATAAAAATATATTACCTTTTCAATGAATGCTTCTGTAGTTTTTCGTGGTTTGTTTCTGTCCTGTAGAAACTTCAACATTTTAAATGCAAACCATTTAGACTGGTACACTTCATATGCACTTGTTCCTGATTTTTTTCGCTTCATTTGATATTGTTTGACTAAACATTCCATTTTCTCTTTGACATTGTCTTTTCCCAAATTGAGAACTTCCCTGATTTGTTTCCAAGATTCATGTTTTTTTTTTGTTTGAGTGTCCCATAGCTCTACCTTTTGTCTGTATAATTCAATTAGTCTACAGTTTTGTTTCACATTCCATTTTTACAGTGAAAGTTATTTTTCGCGCTTTACTCAAAGATACAATGCATGCCACTGATCTGTTAACATAAAATATAACAATTTTGGACACGTTCGTAATCACAGTGTGATGAAACTTCTTTTGATCTTTTCGAGCTTCACCGACTAGGCAGATAACAGCTAGCAAGTTATATATCAAGGAAAGGAAATCTGCTATAATTACCCTAAATATTAGTAACAAGTTTATAACTTTGCTATATAGCAGCATCTAATATTTGACAGTTACCACAAAATCATAAAAGTTTTTACATGAAAAATAGACGTTTAATATTTGTAAAGCTTTTATTAAAGAAATATTTATTTGATTTCTTCCCTTGCTCATACTTGTTCCATCATGCTGAATATGTGCTCCCAAGATGCGTTAGTAACAGGAATCCTAAGAACAAACGTGATAATTTTTTTCAATGCAGAACAGGGATTTCTGTCTTTTGATTTCATAAAGAAGTCAACCCAGTGTAATTCCATTCGATTTTCTTCCATGAGGTTGTATCTCATGCAAAAGTCCAACCTCATCATACAGTTTGTCACTAAGTCAATATTTAATAATTCCTGGAGTCTAGCAATGCCTTCCATGTGATTGGTTCATTTAGACTTAAAATTTTCATTGCTTGTATTCTGGATATTCCAAGTTATACCATTTTTGTATCTGAGCAATTGATGTATATTATTTTTGAAAACCAGAGAAATTATTGGACCCCGGGAGGTCGAGAGGTTAACCATTATTACCGGAGTCTCCTGGACATTCTGGCAGGGTTGAGAACCCTATTTGTCCATCATATTTTGTTCTTAAAGTCTGGCATTCTCTGTATGCATCCCAGCCACTCTATTCTTTTGGATCTTATTATTTTGTTCAGTACTGCTTTCACCAAATAAGTTCCATATTTTGTTATTCGTTCTTAGTCATAATTCTACCTCTTTGTTGCTCATTAATACCCAGAGTATTTTCTATCTGTATATATGGTAATTTCTCTTCCTCTGCTTTTTTAAGTGTACACATTTTACTATTGGTCCAGTGCCGGGACTGTATGCGAAAATTTTGCAAGGATCCCACTATGATATGGAGTATTGATAACTATATAAATTTATGAATTTTGGGTACAAAAAAAGCAATTTTTATACTGATAAGTTTTTATTTTCCTGAAGAAATAGTACAAATCAAAAACAATGTGATAAGAATAATACTCTATATACAACTAACAAAACTGTAACAAAATAAAAAATGTATTTTCTAAATTAATATGACAATACTTAACTGTGTATTATAAACTGTCTTCCTTGTTCTTCTTACAGATTTCTCTGTCTATATATTTTTTCCGATATTATATATGTACTACAGGCTCTCGCTTATAAATTAGGAACGTGGTACTTTGCGGCTGTTAACGTTTTTGCATCCCATTTCCAAAATTGTACTCAGTTTTCCTCGTCAAATAAATTATTTAATGTTATAACAACTATCACTAATTATTGCCAGAACAAAAACAAAGGTTAACCTAAATTTACATAGTAAACATGTACACAATCACCAGTGGGTAGACACTTTCTATGTGTATTTTAGTTACTACTGCTACTATTAGTCAGAAGCAGAAGATGTGTGTGACCAGGGCTTTAATTTCCTAACCATGGTCCCGGTGTCGGGATTTCAATTATTTTGAGAAAGTTCCGAATAACATCATCAAACCACACCTATTCAGCATTTTAAGTTTTTTCACCTGATCCCACATCCAGGACTGTAGACACATTTAATTTTAATGTTGAAATATTTTGTTAATAATTTGTAAAAATAAAAATTTAAGTAGGAGGTTGTAATTGCATCTTAAAACATAGCTTTCCATTCCATACAACTTTTCATAATTAAAGTGTTCAATATTGTTACAATAAAGATATTACTTTACACTTGTACCAAACTCATACTTTTTGATAAAACTCGTATACGAATGAAAATATTTGACATCTGATATTTGTGTTTTACATTATGGACCATGCAGATTTTTTTTATAAAGAATAACTTTTTCCCTAACATTGATAATACAAAAGTTTTCCATATTATGTTGCCGTTTTTTTCTGACATACTGTATAGTCATTTGTTGGAACACAAAGTGTTGTACATACATATTTCAGTTTCAACAAAACTCCTGTCCAAATGCTGATATTATTGCACATTATTTTCATGTTAGATTTGAACAAGTTGTTTCTGTTCTTACTTGATTCATACTCATATTCAATGCATTTTTGTTGATAAAACACAATTTACAATGTAGAGAAACTCGATTTAATATATACTATGTACCCATCTCTCTTCAGACGGGTCCTCACCAAAGTAAGAATGTTGATGGCATTGTCACCAACTTTTGTTAGATTTCATAAACATTGTTGAGAATTATTATGTCATCCTAAATCGAGAAACATCATTTACAGTCATTTACTGTTTCGGCCCTTACTCTGTGGAATCTATTCATATTACTTTTTGAATGAAACTAAATGTTTCTAAATAATTCCACAATATATTGAAAAAATCTTAAATATTCTTAAAAAAAATTGACAATTGTTTTGATATTACTATCATTGTCAGAATGACAAAAGTTACATTTCATGTGATGCCTGCCTGATGTTTAATAATTATTTTTGGCTAGACCAAGAAGTGACCTACCTTCTGATTGACTTAGTAATATATATGAATGAAAAAATAAGAATTTATGATATGGCAAATATTAAAGCTTAGATATTATTAGCCCTATGGAGATATCCTGAATCTTTTTCCCATTTAAGATGAGTATAACTGTCTCATGATATAGGAAAACTATATATCTGCTGATCTTCAGAATTATTACTTAACACATTCCCTGCCCATGATGGAAGTATCTGTCATGGGCGCTTGTTAACCAGCGCGCATGAAGGACGCGTCCGTCATAAGGATAAACGATTTCAATACTTCATTCTGAGCTTAGCAGTCGCCGAGTTATCGCGTCAGCGTGTGAATAAAAGTGAAATTCGTCAAAAAAAATTGTTTAGCTTTTGTTCGAAATGAGATACAATAGGTGGTAAAGGTCACGCTACTAAAGTTGTTCTTCATCTAATGGAGGAATGCTTAGGTATCGGGCATTCTCTATATTTACACAATTTTTACAACAGTTATGATCTTGCTGTCGAGCTTCTGAATCGCCAAACTTTCTGTACAGGCACTCTACGAAAAGATAGGAAAAGTGTACCTGAAGATGTTGAAACCACAAAATTAAAAAGATGTGAAATTAACGTTCAGTATAGCATGGATGGTGTTTTAGTGGGTAAATGACGGGATAAGCGGGATGTAACACATCAGTACGGAATTTGATAACAATATGGTTACATATCACGATAAATTGGATCGAATAAAAGAAAAATCTAAACCAATATACAATTACAACAAGTACATGGGAGGATCAGTTTATATCATACTATCCCATTGAAAGAAAGATACTACGCTAGTACATAAAATTAGGAATACACATTTTTCAAATGTTGCTCGTAAATTCTTATCTACTTTTTAAAAACTGTACCAAGTCTAAAATGTCTTTTTACGATTTTAAAATTTCGATAATTGGTGAGTTGGTTCCCAAAAAACCAGTCGTTCCACAACCTCTCAAAGAAAAATCCTGCAGGCCCTACTGGAAAGGTTGTATCTAGGAGATGTACCTGGTGTTAAGGCCAAGCTACACCAAACATCCATCCATCCTTCGGATGGACGGGTTGGATGTTCAAAAAAGATCGCTCGCCAGCTTGGCAAATAGCGCAACGCAGACCGACATCCGTCCGTCCACTGGACGTTTAAAACGTCCAATGGATGGATGTTTTGGAATCGCGGGGGGAGCGATTTTTCCTTCGCATACGCATGGATGTTTCTCTTGCGCATGAGCTCTGGGCCCTGTCACAGGCGCTCCACTCGGTATCAGACATAACTACCCTAGTCCACATGGTTTCTCGGAAAACATATTCCTGTAGGATACTTTTCTTGCATTGTTTTAACAAGTATACCAGTTTTGTACAAAGTCTATTTTGTTTATTTATATTTACACAATACAATAGAATAAGTTCATCATCGTCACTAGAGCTGCAGTCATCAAGCCACGGGATACTTTTTGACAAATTACTCTCACACCAAGGCACATTAAACGACATTATTTATGCACTAAATGGACTGCTACTGACACAAGTGAACAAAATATTCGTTGATGAAGAGATTCATGAAAACATCCGTCCACTGGATGGATGCTTTCGGTGTGAATCGGAGCGCTCCGTGGACGTCCATCCATTGGACGGATGGATGCCGGTGTGGCCCGGCCTTTATTATAATCATAATAATAAAAAAATAAGAGATACTTCCTATCACTGTCTGGCTTGTACCGAAAAACCATATTTATGTTTGAATTACACACAAATACGCATTAAATTTGTTTTTTATTCTACATAATAAAAGACTGCAAACATGCAAGAAAAAAATTACAAAATTTCATGACGGACAATTCCGTCATTAGCACTAAGATAGGATTCCACTGTCTCAGTGTGCATTTGGTAGTCACAGCCCTTTTGATCATCATTGTTAGTGGTATCTTCCCTACATATATAACCAAAGAGCTGCACGAGAATAATATCATATACTTTAAAAAAGGTAATTCCCTAGATTTCTCTGTTGATTGATGACTTCATATTGTGGGTCTCTTAAATGTCTTCTAATTTGAACGATGAAATAAAACAATTTAATTTGTTTAAAACTTCCTTATATTTGAACATTAGTTCCAATATAATGAAGTTTTAAACAAATTAAATTGCTTTATTTCATCGTTCAGTATGGATCTTCATCAAGCAAAAACCTGATCTCTTCAAGTCTTCTAATTTCTAACTCTTCAAGGAAATCCAGTTCTTGCTTCTTATCACAAATATGTAGTATTTGTAGGTCTGTGTTAGGTGTCAATTAATGTTTGGTGTAAAGTAGATGTTTTGCATAGTGGGATTTCTCTGGTTGTTTTAATCTGTATGTTCGTAAGAGTTCACTGTATCTAATTTCAAAATTTCTAAGGGTTTGACACAAGTAGACAGCATTACATTGTAGACATTTAACTTTATATATACCAAACTTCTTTAATGTGGATATTTTTGTTTTTACATTTAACAATTTTGTACTCACATTACCTTCTGTTTTAAAAGAAATTGTTGTATTTGTTGTTAAAAATATTATATTTGAAATATTATTAGAAATATTACCAGCATATGTAATGGTTTTGTAATTTTTTTATTCCTTTAGTTTATTTAGGAAATTTTAGATGTAATACCACTTTTTCCTCTTTTTTTTATTAAGTACTTTATATGTAGTGGATAACAATTGGATGTTGCTATTTGTTTAATTGTATTAATTTCTCTATCAAAATTATATATGTTCATCGGAACTGAAAATTCTCTATATATCGGTGAATTATATGCTGCTAATTTATGTGGTATGAGATGATTGGAATTATATGGAATAGTCACACCAATATGTGTTGGTTTTCTGTAAATTGAATAATCAAGTACATTATTAACACTGAATTTTCAAATAGAAAATTTGTTGTTTTCTTCAATTTCTAATGCAAATTTAATTTTTGGTTGTAAATTTTATTAATATGGTTGAAAAGCAAAAGCATTCAAGGATATTTCTATATTAACTGTCCTTTAAAATGTTTGCCAAAATTGGTGATATATGGCTTCCCATTTATAAACCTTCATTTTCAATTTATACCTTATTGTCAAAACTGAAATAAGGTGTATATTCAAAGGTTTACCAATGGGAAGCCATATATCACCAATTTTGGCAAACATTTTTATGGACAGTTTAGGATAGAAATACCCTTGAATGTAACATTTCAAAAAATATCTTGTTTTTGTATAGATATGTAGATGAAATATTGGCTTGTTTTATAGGTAGTGAACGACAATTAGATGTATTTTTCAACTATATTAATAAAATTTACACCCAAAAATGAAATTTGTATTAGAAGTTGAAGAAAATTACTCAATCAATTTTCTTGATTTAAAAATTCAGAGTTAATAATGTACTTGATTATTCAATTTACAGAAAACCAACACATATTGGTGTGACTATTCCATATAATTCCAATCATCTCATGCCACATAAATTAGCAGCATACAATGATACATAGAGAAATTAATACAATTAAACAAATAACAACAGAAAAAGTGGCATTACAACTAATATTTTCTAAACAAACTGAATAAATGAAAAATTACAAAACCATTACATATGATGGTAATATTTCTAGTAATATTTCAAAGATAATATCTTTAGCAACAAATACAACAATTTCTTTTAAAACAGAAAGTAATGTAAGTACAAAATTGTTGAATGTAAAAACAAAAATATGCCATTAAAGAAGTCTGGTATATATAAACTTAAATGTATAAAATGTAATGCTGTATTTGGGTGAAACCATTGGAAATTTTGAAATTAGATACAGTGAAGATTTACGAGCTTACAGATTAAAAAAACCAGAGAAATCCCACTGCGGAAAACATCTACATGACACCCAAACATTTATTGATACCTAACACAGAACTAGAAGTATTACATAGTTGTGATAAAAAACAAGAACCTGGATTTCCTTGAAGAGTTTGAAATTAGACGACACTCGAGACCCACAATATGAAATCGCTAGTGAACAGATAAATCTAGGGAATTCTTCACTTTTAAACTGTCTTAAGTAATAATTGTAAAGATCGGCAGATATAGTTTTCTACGAGTATATCATTGCACAGTTATACTAATCTTGTATGGGAAAAAGATACCCAGTATATCCCCATAGGGCTAATAATATCTAAGCTTTAATATTTGTAATACATCTTCTATTTTTTCTATTCATATATATCAAGTCAATCAAAATGTAGTCACATCTTGGTCTATCCAAAAATAATTATTAAACATAAGGTAGGCATGACATGAAATGTAACTTCTGTCATTCTGACGATAATAGTAATATCGAAACAATTGTCATTTCTTTTTAGAATTTTGACCATGTTGTCAATATATGGTGGAAGTATTTAGAAACAGTTAGTTTCGTTTAAAAAGTAATTGTTTACAGAATTTATTTCAGGACTTCATATAGTGTTTAGCAATATGTGGAACTTACAACCAACAATACAATAAACTGGTACACCGGGCTACTCACAAAGCACGAATGACTAAACATGTCAGCTAATACTATAAAGGCAAAATGATTTTTCTTTGATGTACTGCTCCTTGAGTGAAAACAGAAACAAAGTCGGTGACTTTCCTAAATTTTGGTAACTTTGTTGTTTTGGTCTTTATAAATTGTACTCCATGCAACAATTATACATATAATGTGAATTTAGCCACTCCATCTCTAGTTGAAATCATCATTAAAGAAATTATACAACTTGTAAGTTTCTACCACAATAAAAAATTGGTTTGGAAAACGAAACTATCAAGGACTATTTGATTAGTGTATTACTTTTTCCAATCTTCTGTAGGAAAAGACGAAGTAAAATTCAATAGGATATGTTTTAGGGGTCATTTTAACATGAACGTTACTTGTAAACTGAGGCAAGGCCCTCTTTTCCACTGCTCGATACAGGCCCTATATTTCTTGTTGGATCAATAAATGATATCCTATATATTTATCATTCAAAATCTCAAATCTAGATTAGGTTTGTTCCTACAAGAGTCAGGAGCAGTCCGGATTCTGCGCACATAACAGTTTATAAGTTGTTCCAACACTTCGGATGGTTGGCTAACTGTCAGAACTGTTTGAGGATAATTCAACAGTAACTTGTCGGGAACATGCGCAGTGAGCTTTTACCGCAGTCTTGACATTTGATTTGACTGAGAATGTAAATAATCATAATTTGTTGCTTGGTTTTATATTATGTGGGATAAAAATAGTATATTATATACCGCGGGACTGAAGTAGTACATTTAATCCTGAAGGTAAAGTTTATGGCCCGACCGCAGGGAGGGCCATAATTTACCTGAAGGATTAAATGTACTTCAGTCGCAAGGTATATACGATACTTTTCGTACTTCCGGTATGATTTTATTAATTATTTCAATAATTTCAATCAGTTTTTTCTCTCTTCAACTCATTTAATAAACTGTCTTTAAAATAAGTTACCATAGTAACATTGCGTTGTGACAGTTATAATTTAGAAACATTGTCATTACTAGTGTCATTGTAAATTTGAATATTAACGTTAATTACCATTCTAATTAATTATATTTTTCAATAAAATATCCCTTAAATTCGTTTGTTTGTGATTTAATCGTTCCGGGAGTTTCGTCAATATTTAATCCCGGAGGGATTAAATGTGACACTTTAGTACCTGTCACAAGGGAGTGAAGTTGTCACTTTAGGCCCGGAAGTACGAAAACATAATTATTTCCTAGTTTATTAAAATTGTAATAAAGTAGCAAATAACTTTTGCCAAACAATTCAACAAGCAGGAGTTTCTAGAACATTATAGAGTTAGCAGTGAATTAATTAATTCAATTTCTGAGCAATTTGCTGCTAGTGATAGATTTATTATTACTAAAAAAATACAATTTTGAAAGTAATATTTATATTAAAAAAATTGTTAGCTGCAGTCTTCAGTATCTTGTTGTTTTAGAAGGTAATAGTCTAAGCTATAAACTAGAATATAGCCAATATAACAATATTAAAATTTTTAGAAAAAATGTCGATATAAAACATGTAGAACAAACCGAACATGATCTTTCTTTTAACAGTTGCTTCCTCACTTTCAATAGTATATTTCTTTCTTGCAAAAGTGAATTTTTTAATTACATAGATTTTAATTTGTTTCTTTCTATTTCAACCTTTTCTTTCTCAATGTGTAACCTCTCCTTGTGAAATGTCCTCTTATCTTTCCTCATTTGATCTAAAGTTGTGTTTCTATTGACTAGGGGTGTTCACTTTCAAACCCCAATAAATATTTGAATCCTAAAATAAATAAATTTGAATTTTGAACATACAATGCAGGTAATGTTTTCTATCTGTGCAAAATCCGAGAGTATCAAGCTAGATTCATAAAACGTGTCAGGCGTTCCACCAACAAGCAGTTCCTAATCGATCCAGGACAACAATTATTTTGACATGCGCAGTAGAAGCTGTTTGTTAATGGTTGCTAACTTGTCAGAAATTTATTGTAGGAACAAACCTATTGTGAAAAATTAAAACAATACCGATTAGTTCTTTCTAGTTTTAACAGAATCAGCATTGAAATAATGAAAATAAAAAAATTGTTTGTGAAATATCAAAGTAGCCACCTCAAAAACGAACATTCAGTGACGGGCATAAAAGAGTAATGAACCTTGCTTCTCTTCCTTTATCTATTCTAAACAAGATTGTGTATCAAAGTCATAGGGGCCCATTATCTTTGTGTCCAGGGTCCCCAATAGGTTAGAGACGGCCCTGAACTGAGGTGATGAAAAGTATTATAGGTCTGTTCCAACTGACAAACACTGTACAATGTAGGATACAAATCCAGTTGACCTGCTGATTAGTGAATATGATGTCAATAATTACAAAGACTTATTATATTCACTAATCAGCACATCAACTGGATTTGTATCCTACATTGTATGGTTTTCGTGTCAGTTGGAACATGCCTAATATTCGTTAAATGTACATTACACAATAGACATTAAAGTGTAGCTGAAAAATTGATTTCAAAACTATAGGAAATCCTCGATATTTTTTAATTTTTGATAGTAACATAACCCAATGTTATGATTGATTTCTACTAATTGTCTAATTACAGGAATTATGGATACAACGTATGCGGGTCTTACGTCGCTTATTAAAAAAGTACCGTGAAGCTAAAAAAATTGACAGGCATCTTTACCACTCGCTTTACATGAAAGCCAAGGGTAATGTATTCAAGAATAAGCGAGTCCTTATGGAATACATTCACAAAAAGAAGGCGGAGAAAGCGCGTGCCAAGATGTTGGCAGACCAGGCTAATGCCAGAAGATTGAAGGTGAAACAAGCAAGAGAAAGACGTGAAGAACGTATCGCAACTAAAAAGCAGGAGGTGTTGCAAAACTACCAGAGGGAAGACGAAGCCGCTGCTGCTAAGAAATAAATTTAAAACTTTGTATTCAGTAATAAAAATATAAAAACAATATTTTGTGTTTTTAATGATATCTTATGTATTTATGCATATTAAAAAAACTTGGAATTAGTGAAATACAATATTTCTTGAGCTTGAGAAGTAGAAACATGTTTTCTTCATTTTCTGAAAAAAAAGAAGCTTCCTATGCTTTGGGTTATATGCACTTACAGCGATATAAGCTGATTCATCATACAGGGTGTTCCAAATTAGAGGCGTATCATTGGGATTTCGAGAACGGTAAGAGAGAGACAGTTAAATTGTGGTAAAGTTGCGCATTTGAAGGAACAATAATTATACGTGATCAGATTTCAAATATTTTCTATAGTTTCCGAGTTCATTTTTAAGCGATTTCTCAGATATTCTTTTTATTTTTTTGTATAGAAATTTATTGGATATATTGTGAAGAGTACTCAGAAAAACTTAACTTCAAATTGTCGACCAAAATTTCCTATGAGCTTTTCCCCGCCATTTCGGAAAAGGCTTAAATAGGGTTGATTTTTTTACTACTATGCTCTGTATTTGAAGGGTGGGGGACCCCACAGCACTTACGCCACAATTGGCCCGTAGTGCATCCTTCTGAAGTTCAAAACTTGCTTCTAGCTCGTCATCCAGCCTGCTTCTTTGAAGTAGGCGATAACGTCGCCTGAATTAAGTTCCCTCATACTGGCTATGTTAGCCTGTGCTCGTCGAATACATGAAATCTACGATGAGAGAGTGTGGCATTTGCAAAGAATGTGTTCGACAGTCATTTTCTTGTCCACATCCTCTCAGGGTTGGAAAAAACCTAAGAACTAATTTTAAACAAAACATTGATATATATATAAATCAACATCAATTGGTAAATCCCCGGCCCTGCAGCATCCTCTAACTGTCTGTGTCTACCTTTAATATTTATGATTTGAATGAAATTAAACTAGGAAGAAAAAATTCTTTTTGGTTGGGTAATTTTAGTAAAAGATGGCTGTAGCGTAGCGGGAAGCTTTTATTCAGTATCTTAAAAGGATATAGAGAAAAACCTACAATGGCCATATTAATAAGTAGGTTTGTTAAAAAACCTGTAGTTGCCAACCCTGCATCCTCCAAAAAGTGGGGTGTTAGACAGACCCAGTCTGTGGAGGGGTTTTCGTAGGTGGCAGTGACCAGTCAGAATACCCGTGACTGTTCGTAGGTTCTGCCTGTTCATAGTCACGTATTTTTTGGCTACTTTGAAGTCCGGATACTGTAGACAGTTCCTTGGCAAGCCTTCAGCGTCGTCCCATCTACCTTTAAACGTATTAAGGGAGTGTTCCTTTAATAGGTTAGCCAGGTCCCAAGAGTTTGTGGGGGGCTGCCTTCCTGGCTAGTGATTCTGCAATACGGTTTCCTTTCGATTTATCATGGTCCTTGATCAAGCGTAAAGTGACCGTGTTGTTGTTACAGGCTTCGATTAACGCCATGTAACATTCTAGTACTAGGCCTGATGTAATGCGTAGTATGTTCAGTGCTAGTAATGTTTGTCTACTGTCCGTAAGAATGTATATATTATTACCTGTGGTTTTCCTTTTGGTAATCTCTTTTGCAGCGATGTAGATATAGCAGTGAACTATGTTTGAGCAACACTTGCATTGCAGCCCATTACCCCCATTTTATGTTAAGATTCAGGATCCTGAAAAAATTCCATATCCTGAGCCTACATTGGTTTTAGTCCCATCTGGGAAGATGCGGATTGCGTGTGGAAGGCATATCGCGGTGGAATCGAGTCCGTACTGGCCTGCAGCAGTGGAACCTCCCTGATGGCCCCATGCCACATGTTACGTCTCAGTTTACCGGATCCTACATCAGGTTGTAGACCGGTAGAGCGTAGACGTGTCATGGTCATCAAAATAACCTTGATGTATATGTCAAGGGGATTATCTGCATAGCTCTTGTTGGTGTGGTTCTCATGTCTCCTGTTGTGTTGAGGCGCGCTGTTCTTTGGATTTGATCCAGTTTTCGGACGACTGTCAGCTCGTTATTTGCTTTAGCTCCCGAGGCAATCGCGCCGTACGTCAGCATAGTTCTGATGATGGCAGTGTAGATCCAGGCAGCGACCCTAGGTGACATATATATGCTTTTTTAACTCTACTTTCTAAGTGAGAGTTCCCCGTTAACTTACTGTCGAAGATGACCCCTAAATATTTCACCTCTGAAGAGAAAGTTTGGTATCTAGGAGCTTTGGGGCTTGATGTTTTACAAGCTTACTTTTTTTCGTGAAAAGAACCATCTCCGTCTTTTTTGGATTTATTGACAATGAATGGTCTTTGCACCATTGTTCTATGATATTGAGGGCCTCTTGCATTAAAGCGCAGAGTGTCTCCACGAGTCTTCCTGTTAGTAGAATCACTAGGTCATATGCTATTGTGTAGAAGCTGCTATCGTTGAGGCGGCTTACCAAGGAGTCTAAGGCCATATTCCACAGTAGTGGCGAGAGCACCCCTCCCTGTGGACAACCAATCCTTTAATGGTTACATAATCTACACTGATTATTATTGCTCTTTTTGAGAGCATGTTATATATCCAGTCATTTATGGTTTGGGGGATATTCTTGTCATTTGATTTGTTAGTCAACCATCAGCCATCGTCCGTGTGTTCATTCCTGCGGGCGTAAAAAGAGTATAGTAAGCACCTCGTGTTAAAAACGTATTTAGTCACTCGTTTTGCAAGGCACTCATTCCGCTTTGCTCCACTTGTACCTAGTAAAACTTGTGACTAAAGTAACCTTTTTGACATTTGGTATAGTACGCGCAAAACATATAGTGCAGAAAACAATGTAATGGCATATCCCCTTTAAGTTATGTTGCGGAGCTAGACTCTGAAAGGTATTAATATTTTGTTTATTTAAATCAATACCACTTACACATTACATTTTATATTGATGCTAGCGCACCAACTAAATAGTGAGCCGCCCTTATCGCTTGTGGACCCGAGCGTGTTTGAAAAAACTACTATCTCAAAATATGATTATAGTTCAGTGAAAATAATATGTTATTTGAAAATTATATTACCAATTCTTGTTAATAAAACGAGATATAAGGTACCTAGTGTTAATTGTCTGGTGTTATGTTTAAAATTTTTCCATAAAATACTGTCTATATTTTCCACCTCACTTCTAATTAAATCTACTACAGCAGAACTTAGCCTTGAAGCTGTATTTTTACGCCGAATTTCCCGTTTTAGAGTACTCCAGATAAGTTCAGTGGGATTTAGTACACAGTAGTAGGGCGGAAGACGCAGTACCGTATGTCCCTTTGCTTGTGCCATTGTGTCAATCCGATATTTTGTAGAAATGTTCAGGTCTTTTGTAATGGTTAGAAGATCTTGTTTGGTGCATTTTGATCTATTTAAAGAAATACAACTTTTTGGCGTGGAAAACTGTTGCACATTACTTTCACACTATTTCTTATTACTTTCTTACATCTACTTTGCTTTAAATGATTAATTTTACAACGATTTTGATAAATTTTTGATAAGCCACCGACAAAGGCTGTTCCCTGATTCTAAACCGACGCCCTACTCCCATTTTTTTTTCTAGATCAATAACTTTTTTCACACAGGAAGTTCCAAGTCTACTTATTACTAATGTTCACAGAATAATTGTCTGGTGTTATGTTTAAAATGTATTTAATAATTATAAAATTATTAAATCATTTTATCGATTATTAGTTGATGTTATAATATGAAATGAATATATCGTCAATAAGCATTTTAAATTACAACATTGACTGGACTATGACAGTATTCAAATCAAATGATAAATCGAAACTTTAAATTTCGCACTATATCTCTTACGTGAACCATACTTAATTTTAATCATATACATATAAATAAAATATACTGCGCCTAGCGGTACGGGAAGCGTGGCGATCATCAGAGTGTTGTAACGAAGTTACATTTTCAAAGACCGGGCAAAAGCACAATCTTGCGTATAATATGGAATAATGCGTTCGAATACTCTATTTATCCGTCCGTATCGGTACAATGTAATATAAACATCGGTACAATATAATATAATTTATCAAACCTGCACCGACAGTCGGCGACACTTACGTCTTCGCACCGTATCCCCAACAAGCCATACCGTAAAGCAGAACGATTCTCAGAGTCGTCGCATACGCAGGCGAGAATTAAATCTAATAGCATTCATTGTGCTCACAAACCCGTTCTCTTTCAGAAAACCGATACCGCTAGATCAACCGTACCGTTTACCGAGGTGAGTGATATTCCATTTTATACCTTAGGGTATATGGTTCTCGCCGTACAATCCGATCAGGGGAAGTAAAGGGAAACCGTGTCCGCTACTAGAAAGTTGAGTTCTCACATCCTAGTAGCGGCCGTGCTTGGGCCTTCAGCCATCCGATCGAGGGGAACCGTGTCCGCTACTAGAAAGTTGAGTTCTCACATCCTAGTAGTGGCCGCCGCGACTCAGCGATTTCGATACCGCGAAAAACCGAGAGCCGTATCCCCCGAAAGTAGAGCTTTGATTAACCTAGAGGGTCGCTTGCGAACCGTAGTAGTTCTGCTCACTTCCGCTAACCGTCCACCGCACCACCCGGCTTCCGCTAACCGTCCACCGCACCACCCGGCTTCCGCTAACCGTCCACCGCAACCCCGCCCATTTTTTGTTGCTTCCGCTTGCATAGCTTTGTTTCATTTACCGTAGTAGAGACCGTTTTAAACCAGTAGGATAGTAGTTAGTACTAGTGCTTTTGCCCCGCCTACCCGAATTAAGAGGACATTTAGTTTAGTTTTCCGTTTAATAAAGACTCTTTGTAAATACGTAACTTTTGTTTTCTCTTCTCTCCAACTCCAACTACCGTAAACCTCCGTAAATAGGTAAGAACGTTAAGCAGCTAATACCCAGGTTACGAACCCGGGGAGGCAAGTAAAATCTGCCCGACCGGCCGCAACACTCTTGTCACCACCATAAGTGACCCCTGGAGTATTTTAATTCTTCACTGACGCTGCCCGGAGCGAGTGGAGCATACCACTTTAATAAACTGGCGCCCGAGGCAACCCGTCACCTGGGGCCCTATTCACAAACTTGTGTGAGTCGTCGTGTAGGAGCTCTCTCTCACAATTTAGCTTTACTGCGCATGTCACTCTCCTAAAATGATAAAATTCTTATTCCTGAAAGGTAAGAGAATGCTCATATACTCCTATAAGAGTACTCTACTGGGTAAAACCAAGGGAATGGTGAGATTTTGAGAGAATGGACTTGCGCACATTATCTTTAGTCACAGAATTAGACATATAAAAGCCAATGAAATGAAAACGGACATAGGTCATGTCTCTTTATAGTCTATGATTAAATATTAAATAAAATGCATATTTAGGTTTTGTCGTTATTGGAGTTTAATTGTTTATTTATTGTTTTTAAAGTGATTGATTACAATTTAGTGATGCAAATGCTAATAGACAATGTTAAAGATGCCGAAGAACAAGCTGCAAATAATAATATACCTCGCCTGTATTACCAACGATAAGATCCTTTCTTGAACTTATCCAATTTTAATTTTATCAAGAATTTTCAACTAAATAAAGGCTCACACAACATTTACTTTTCAATAAATTATTATAAAAAAGTAGCACTTTCTCACATCACAATACATCCAGTCGGAAAACATTTCTTTTCAAACTCAAAATGTGTAGTTATCATACACAAATCAAGTTTATTTCTCTATGGTGGTTATGTTTATATATACATTAGAACTAATAATAGGTCAAAGGTAGTCGTTCCACTTGGCAACTCTGGACAAAATGTAGTAGACGAGTCGAATCATCGTGAATATGGTTTTTAAGGACCATGTGAGCGATGAGTGAGAGAGTACTCTTATCGATGAGTATTCGTGCACGAGCACTCTCTAATGTTGCAGAATAGAGCACCTGTAGTTGAGGCGCCAACCCATTGTAACGACGTAAGAGCGTTACAGTGTTGACATATATATATCTGCACCGTCGGTGGCCAAAATCAATACGCGCATGCGAGTCACGAGACGTTGCATTGTTTAATATCATTGGCTGTATCACTCCCGCTTTGACGCTTTTAGACCTTCAGAGGGGTGGCAAATGTTGTTAGCATAGACAAATAATATATTTTATTTTCTCTATGGTTGTTTGTTTGGACACAGCATAGTAAAATTAGGATGTGGTTTGGATGTTTAGTGATTTTGTTATTTGTTTTATCATTGTGTTGTGATTTTTACATGTTTCTTTTATTTAGATTTTTATTAAAAACTATGTTTCCACAACGGTGCTTTTTATGTAATGAGATTGGTCCTAATTTAAATTTTCATAGGTCTACAGGTATATAAAAATAAATTCCGTTTGAAAACAAATCATCCCATGGGGTACTCCATCGTCATTTAATTTGTCAATATGTATGGCTATATTAGTGTGTAGATATCGAAGAAATGATTTATAAAAATAATAACTCTAATTGGTTATGTGCTCACTATATATTTCATGTTTATCTACTTCATTTCTATTCCTTTTGAAGTAACCTAGACAACTATAATAGACGTTATTTGAGATTTATGTTAGAAGTGAAAAAAAATGTAATTACATAATTGCACTTTATTTGGTCAAATCAAAAATCAGACACGAAGTTTTTGTTGACTCAAATATCTTCGTTTAAAAATATTACACGCGGCAAATACAGCACTTGCGCATAACTAACATGGCCACACGGAGTGTAGTGGGACCTCTCACTCTTGATGGATCGCATTTCGCTTATTGGAGATATAGGTAGTTAGCAGTATATTTTATTTATTACGTATATGATTTTAATATACCAATGTCGCTTTTTTTGAAATTGACCCCGATGCTAATGTGGCGCAACCACGAACTTAGGATCCTAAGTTCGTGGGCGCAACCTTAATTTACCCATTTCGTCAGTTACTTCATATACGAGATGATTCCTTAGCTTTTTTAGTGACATGTGTCAATAACTAAAAAGAAGAAGAAATTGGATGGATTATTCAATTATTTTTGATCAATTTTTAAAATAATCATCTTTATTGAAAAAAATGAAGGTTAACCAACTATTATTTATCTTAATTAGCACTTTTGTAAATACTTTAGCGGTAAGTCGTTTAGTTGGTCCTTTTAAAAAGTACAATTTCTTTTTATTTATTTAGAGTAATTTAGAACATGATGGGTCAGTAACAATACGATTACAACATTCTTTATTTTTTGAAAACTCTCCGGTTTGGACTGAGAGAGGGAATATAACAATCCAGAGTCTACGGCTAGGACAAGCTACAGTTGACCAAAAACCTCTATCAGTAGAAGAACAGAAATTTTTAAGGGTAAGAAAGTTGATTATTTTAACAATTGTTATAAAGAAAGCGAACCGATTACCTGTAGAACTTGACTTTATTTTACTTGAAGAAGGAAACTATAATAGTAACATCATAAAATATAAAACGAAGACATATGACAATTATTCAAACAACGTTTTGTCACTAAACAGCTGTAGGGTAGTCGCATGCAGGTTGCTAATCATATGTCATTCTCTTCTATTTGAGTTTTCATCCCTCCCATCTACCACGAAGTTTCTAAGGTAGGCCACTATTGTGAGTAATTTTATTAGACGAAGTCGAGTAGGGTTCCCTTGTTCCACTGCGGGAAGCTAATTCTGTTCTTTCAGATTTTCGGGTTCTTCTCCATCTTCTGCACTGATAGGAAGCAGAGCCAGTCTTCTATTTGATGCTGTGGCAGTTTTGCCATCGCTTTGACGCATGTAGGAATATCATTAATTCGGGGCTCTGGAACATTCATGAGAGTAGAGAATCGCCATTCGGAGACCTTCTTGGGTAGGCAAATTGTCTTTCGTGCGGGGTGGCATTTGTTGGAGTGCAGAGAAGAGGGTGTACACAATTCAATGCTTCATTTAGGACTCTCTTCCAATTTTCATTCAATTGGCAACTTCTTGGTGAGCAGACCAAGTTGGATCATACACCATAAGGTGCATTTAGGCGCTCCGCTTGTCTATTTAATTAAGTAGCCACTAATTTTCATAACTTAATCACCACACAGATAGCTGACAGACGTCTTGTCACACAACAGCTCTATGGACGTTGCATACAGGCTGCTAATCCTATGTCAACAATTGTCAGCTACTTGAAAATAATAAATGTTTATGCAAATACATTAATATGTTGGTGTTCTCATTCTATTATTTATATTCATAGGATTTGGCTGCTAAAAATAGTTACTATCAAATTAGAGCTATAGTAACTGCAAATGATGGTTCAGTTAAAACATTTATCTCCACCTTGAAAGCTGTAAGTACATAGTATTAAGTATTATATTGACCTACTTTTACTTATGTGGATTGATTATTTGTTATATATTAATTAATTGTGAAGAAATTAAAAAAAAATCAACCTTGCTTATATTCTTCCTTTGTACCTATCATCCTAATTTGCCTAAAGCCCCAATATGTTAAAGATGAGCCTGTCCACTGGTGAACACCGCAAGACGTTCAAGGGTGGATTGATGGTTAAAAAAGTTCATGCATTGTCTATTTTTTAGTGTATGTTGGCTGAATCAGAGTTAGATGACAGACTGTCCGTATCAATAGATTATATGGGTAGAGTTATAGGCATTACTAATGTAGTTGCTTCGAAATCTGCTTGCGAGGGAGCTGTGGTACCCTTAGAGAAATTGAAACATTTCAACACTGTTGTCTATGTTCGACACTCAGAAACAGGCCCCATGTAAGTAAACATACAAATTATATTTTTAGTTTATTAACAATAACATCTCGTAAGTATAGAAGGTCCTTTTCTTTTTCAGATGATGTTAAATTTTATATAACTAATTCATATTTTTAGACCTGACACAGCAACATATGTTCAGAAATTAGAAAGGGAAAGAGAAGCAAAGGAGAAAGGAGAAACCAAAGACAATAGATCATTTTTAGCGAAATATGTAGGTATTTTCAAGTAAATTATCGAATTATATTAATAAAAACCATTATTTTCAGTGGATGTATATAGTGCCATTGTTAATATTTATGGCAATATCGTCTGCAACAAATCCAGAAGCCCAACAAGGCCAATAAGAAATCCATATTAAAATGTAATTTCTAGTATAATTTATTAAAAACTTGTCTAACTAACTAACTAACTGTATCACGTCTTTATTGTGGACTCTACTATTTAAAATAAATTTATTTGGGACCTAAAATAGAAGAATCAAAATATTGAAAAGTAAAAATTAAAAACTACAAGGTGGTCAACAGTCAGGGGCGCACCAAGCCATGCGGATGCAGCCACCTGTGCGCAAAATATAATTTTACCCTTACCCCATTTTTAGTAAAAGTTTCTATGTAAACATAAATACAATTAAAATATATGATAATTACATATATTTAATTCTGATACTGATAGGTACAACAGATAAGGGGGTACAAACAAAATTGAAATAATCGTTATTACTTATCTAATGTAGGAATTCAATATTTATTTATATACGGCCATGGCAAATTACAAAAAACAATATTTAAGAGACAATGTTTAAGTTACCTCAACAAATACAATCATTATCAGCTAAAATTAAATTACAATGAATTAATATGCCTCATTTGATTTATGAACAAATATGTGGACCCGCTGAATAAATCAATTATTTCACAATTTTTATTTGCCAATTTAACTACCCTCGTAATTGATTCATTTCTGCCATAGTTCGTACTGTGATGAGGAACCACGAACAGCTCTTAAATTCTTGTTCTTCTGGGATTAACATTCAGTTTAATTTACACCTTTGTGCAGAAATCTCAAATCAATCCCAGCCCTTCGATGTTCCAAACTTAATAAATTCAAAATGTCGGAATATTCATAGTTTCTCCTCTGATATCCAAGTTTGAATGCACATGACCTTAAACATTTATTTTGGACTTTTTTAATTCGCCTGATAAAATGGACACCATATCATACAATTATATTCGATAACTGATTGAACAAGAGAGCAGTATAATATTTTAGAAGTACAAAGGGAAAATTTATTTGAAGATCTTGCAGTGAAGCGCAATAATTTAAGTGATTTCAAAACAATGTTATCAATATGTGTCTTAAATGCAACTTTGGAATCAAATAATATGCCAAGATCTTGAACACTATCAGCTACTGACAAATTAACATTTTTCACTTGGTAAGAGAATTGGATTCATAATTCTAGAAAATGTGATTTGATAACATTTGTTTATATTAAGATGAAGCATATTTATATTGCACCAACGGGACAAACTGCTAAAATTTATTTGCAACAGTTCAGTATCCCAGACATTGTCAATGATCCTATAGAGTTTGAAGTCATCAGCAAACATCAAGTGGCAGCTTTGTTGTATTACTTCTGATATATTATTAACACATATCAAAAAAAGTAGTGGACCCCTATGGTATCCTTGGGGAACCTCAGATGTTACCGAGATTTCTGATGACACAGAACCAGCATATTTGACACATTGAGTCCTACCTCTCAAATAAGATACGATCCAGTTCAAAAAGGTACTGTCAATGCCTAACGCAGATAGTTTTGCAATTAGAAGGTCATGATTGACTCTATCAAATGCTTTTGAAAAGTCAGTATAGATGGAGTCAACCGGGACCTTTCCTCTAAACTGTTCAAAAGAAAATGTTGATAAGTGAGCAAATTTGTGTTGGTGGATCTTCCTGGGGTGAAGCCGTGTTGGTTTTCATTAATTATGTTCCTGGTGTCATGAGTAAGTTTCTTAGTAATCAGGCAGTCGAGTAATTTGGGGATTTCAGATTGCTTACAAACAGAACGATAATTCTTTATGTCATCTCTAGCTCCAGATTTGTGGATTGGAGTGAGAAAATTTTGTTTCCAAAACTTAGGAAATGTTCCCGATGATAGGGAGATATTGAACATTGTTTGAAGGGGCTTTGCTAGCGTGAATATACATTTTATCATGAAATGTATAGGAATTCCGTCAGGGCCAGAAGAAAGTTTTTCTGGGGCTAACATTTATTGATCAATTATTTCTGTTATTTCAATATTGTAAATGCAAACACTCTCTTTTTCCATATTCCGTAATTAGGGTAACATTCTTATCAGTGAAAGCTGTGGAAAAATAGTTGACAAAAAGATTCACAATCTCATTCTTGTTACTTCTTGTTGCTTCTTCGAAAAACATGATGGAGAGTAAGTTATATAATTTTCTTTTACTGTTTATATCATTCCAAACACAACGAGGATCATGAGCAATATTTCTTTCGATTTTGTCAATATAATTTTGATGACAATGGGCCTGAAGCTGTTTACATCTTGTTCTGAGATTATTAAATAGTTGATAATGATAGATGATAAACTTAGAGCATCTCGGCGAAGCAGCCACTGTTGGCTCCATATAGGGCATGTCCATGTGACGTCACAAATCAGTTTGACAGTCGCCCTAAGGAAAAACAAATCGTTGTTTACAGTTATTTCATAGGTTATTTTTGACGTGTTTCGAGTTCGTTTGAGTTGTTTTTCGTTTGTTCAAATATTTCTAGAGTTTTCTACATTTAATAAAGTAACCCAGCCAAAAGAAAACTTACTTTAACGCGTATATTTAAAGCCAGTGCTGCCGGTTTCTGAATATTGTGTTGTTTTTGTGGATTTGTTTATCGCCTGGATTGCTTGCTTCTGTGCTTTAAATGGACAAAAGCAACTATTTTAATACCCTTCCAAAGGAAATCCAAGAACGTTACTTGGAAAAACTAAAACTAACAAAGGCAGTGGACCCATACCTCCTGAAATTTAGCCAGTGTAGTACAAGAGTGCAAGATTTTCCAAACACTTAATTTTTGAACATTATAACCTATCTAGTTTTTTAAAAAAGTGCGTTTACTGAAAAAGAGTTTCGTGCTTATAAATCGTTGGATGCATATAATTTTTTTGTATGTAACTGGGTGAAGAAACTAGCAGTGAAAACAATTTCCAACTCGTAAGAGGATTCTTGTTATTTCCCAAGTTTTCTGAAATATTATGAGAGGTCCTGATGAAACAAATATTTCTTTTTGTTATAGATAATGCACTTACAGCGACTTAATCTACCTACTTTGAATGTATGGATAGTTCTCCATAAAGATGGTGAAATACTGGCTGCACATTGTGATTGTGTTGCTGAACTCGCAGAGGCTTGCAGTCATGATATAGCTACTCTGTTTGCAGTTGAAGATGCATTAAGGCATTATGAGAAAATCAGTGTCACCGATACAAAGGCTTCTTGGATGTCTCCCAGTGCATCACTAGGTGCTCCCGCCAGGGTGTCAGAGGTGGACTATTCTCTACGTAATTTGGAAAATTTTGATGCAGCAGAACACGACTTTGAAACTGATAGTGACCCTTAGCTGCGGGAGCCTTCTAAAGACGAAAAAAAGCAATTTTTTGATGAACTATTTACATTTTAAAGCGTAAAAGTGTAGTATTGGCGATGTTTCAACCATATGCAGATGCTTTTGATGAACTATTTACATTAAAGCGTAAAAGTGTAGTATTGGCGATGTTGTAACCATATGCTGATATAATGGATCGAGAGGCGACAAATAAAAAGGCTTCATTAAGGGGATCATTGGAAAATATATACAGCAAAGAAAATTCCAAGATGTCGCTAAATGAATTAATTTGCCTTGGAAAAACAATAGATTGTAGTGATAATGCAAATGAGGTTGAAACAATTACAAGAAAACAATCACAAACTAAAAGTTGGTTTTCATATAGGGCTGGAAGAATAACTACTTCAAATTTTAAATCAGTCTGCCATACATAAATTGAGAAGCCTAATGTTAGTTTGGTAAAAAGAATATGCTATCCCATTGAGACCCAATTCAAGTCTACTTATACTCAATACGGTTGTGCACATGAGAAAAAAGCACTTACTGACTTTGTTTTAAATTACTTAAAATTTAAACACATAAACCTAAAAGTGTGGAATGTTGGGCTAATTATTGACACAAACAATCCATTATTTGGTGCTAGCCCCGATCTCATGGTATCTTGTGACTGTTGTAGAAAGGGCTGTGTTGAAATAAAGTGTCCATATTGTGTAAAAGATACAACAATTGAATAAATTGTTAACTTAAAACAATCTTTTCTTAAACGGATGACAGAAAATGTTAAAAAAAATACTGATATATGTGATAGTTTACGCTTAGTTAATAATCATGCTTAGTATTATCAAGTACAGATGCAGATGGCTGTTACATATACCAAATATTGTTATTTTGTGTCTTGGACACAACAGAATATTTTTTATGAAAACATTAAATTTAATAATGAATTTTGTGTTGAAAATAAAGCAAAAGCCGTGCTATTTCATGAGCATGTTATAATGCCATCTTCATCAACAGCAGTTGTATCAGATAAAGAAAATGCAATGGTTTATGAGGAAGCTCTTCAGTGTACATGTAAAATGCCAGAAAGTGGACGAAAGATGGTAACGTGCAGTAACTATTTCTGTGATATTAAGTGGTTTCACTTGAGCTGCGTTAAATTAAAATCAGTGCCAAAAGGATCTTGATACTGTAAAAAGTGAGGGTCAATTAATTTTAATAAAAAAACTGATTTTTATATATTGTGTAATTCCTCTTTAAATAGCTACTATATTTTTAGTTAACTAGTATAATATTTGAATGTTATTTTTAAGTTTGACAATGATATTGTTACGAAACAGCACACTGTTATAGTCCCTGAATCCGACTCTGTCTAAGCCATCTATGAAAGTTAAAATTATGGCGGATGCGCAGGGATTCTTAGAATTGTTTACGATTGTGACTATTTTATCTAGACATTGTTTTTGTGACCAGTCTTATCTAGAAAATGCGAGACCCAATTGTTTTTGTGTAAGCCGCAATCTATAATTATCTAGTAACAAAGGCACTAACATATAAAAGGACCGAGCATGGAGAGTTCAGTTTAGTTGATAAAGTGATCGCGATAAATAAACATGAATACACCGAAATAGCGAACAGTGAAGTGTTGATATAAATTAATAATTAAGTTTGTGTGCGTATAAATTAAATGTTAGTGAGTAGTTTAGTGTTTAAAAAAATTAGTAAGTAGCTGTACCGTGTATTTAAAGTTTATCCCACCCGTAATAAAAACGTTTACTGTCTAAATAAATTAGAAAACATTACAATATGTAACACATTATATAACTTTTATTTTCACACGTTAAGGTAAAACAAGTCCAAAATAATTAATTCAATTACAATTGAATCTCTATAAATTGAACTTCTTCTGTTAGCATGTACATTTCGCAAGATTTCCATATTATATATATATATATATATATATATATATATATATATATATATATATATATATATTGTACACAGACATGTATATAATAAAAATGTTTGCAGTTGTAGAAAAACGTAATTTCCTGTCTTATTGATTAAAAACACTATAAACCACATATACCACAATTAAACTAACCAAAAATGTTTTACCCTAGGGCGTCTGTCATTAGTGTCAAGTGTCAGATCGTGCACTTGCCCTATTCGCCGTTTCTTTTTTTTTGTTATAATATAATTCAAAAATTTCCGTCATTTTAAAAATTCGTAATAGTTTTTCCTGTTTCCATCTTCGAAAGTTCATTTTACACTTTTACTACCTCTCACCAACTTTATAACATTTTTATACACGTTTTAGGTTAGAAATGCTAACCTTCAAAATCATAAGCTGATACTATATTTTTTGGAAGTTGGCAATATTAAATAAATTCCGGTGTCGCGCCGACGTAAATGTAATAACTACGAGCAGGCGTGATTAAAAAATTTTAAACTTATTTCTAGTGACAATTTAACTCATGTATAAAAAATCGCATATGCCACAGTGCAATTGTCACTTTGACAGCGGCAAAAGTTAGCTTTAACTTTCACAGCGACAAATACACTAGTGGTTTTTTCACTTATTCATTTGTTCATCAATTATCGCGGTGTTGGTTACCAGAATAAATAGTTTGGCATGTTTGTCAACAACTTATTGAATTTTCAAGAACTAACAATGAGTCGATTCGGTGTGTCTACGAACGCCGAAATTAGTCAAATTGTTAATACCTGTGTGCCTACTAATACAGTTGCGACGCAATCATCAATCTGGCGACAATTTTCTACGTTTTGCGATGCAAAAAGATACGCATTTGAGCCAGATACTTCCATCATTCATTAAATTGTCCTGCCGAATTACACTCGAGGTTTGTATTGATATTGGGTAAATTTGTGTTGTTCAAACTCTAAACTGTTTCCTTTAGCAATTTGACTCGAATAACTGTAAACCTAAAAACACTCCACCTTCGGTGTCGTGTTTTTAATAGTTGACAGTTATTCTCGTCAAATTACTAGGAAACAGTTTCTCATTAAACAACCCAAATTTACCCGATAAAATACAAACCACTTGTGCAATTATAAGTGAAAAAAAGTATCATTCTAGTATTGAAACTTGTCAAAGTTTATAGCTGAAAAAAGTATAATGTAACTCAGGCTTAAATTTATGTGTGGCCAATAATGGTGGTTACTAAATATTCCTTAAGCATAACTTTGAAACGGATAATAACATCGACATATATTGTGGTTATAACATTTTTTCTTGTAAATTTAATCTACTTTCCGAATCTGATAAAATAATTATACAATTACATTTAAAATTTTGGAGCAAAACAAAAAAAACGGTGAACTTTTTCAATCACGCTCTCTAGTGGAAGCAGGAAAAACACAATGAGTCCTTTTAATTTTAATCAACAATCTTTCTTTTTTAAATGAGATATAGTTTGCCTAATTCTGTTAAGCAAAAAACCAAGTCTATAGATATATTTTTGTCAGTAAAAGTTCACCTTCCCTTCCAGCCGTTATTTTAGGCTTATTTCGGAATGAAATAGGACTATTGTAGAGATTAGTGTTTTTAAATGAAACTCACGGTCTCTAGTTAATTCCACAATATAATACAAGTTATTGAAAATTCTAAAAAATTGACAATTGTTTCGATAAATCAATATCATCGTCAGAATTGATTTATCGAAACAATTGTCAATTTTTTAGAATTTTCAATAACTTGTATTATATTGTGGAATTAACTAGAGACCGTGAGTTTCATTTAAAAACACTAATATGAGCATATTCCAAGAAGTAAGGGTCGAGACAGTCAATTTCTATTGTAGAGAGTAGATTTATGTATATGTATGTGTTATAACGGAATTTGTAAGCACGAGAGAGGGCGCATTTTTTGACGAATCGAAACCAAACTCGCTGCAAAAATTGGTTCGGCCAAAATCTTGGACGAGTTCGTTAACGGGCCAAATCGGCCCAGTAGAAACAAAATGGCGGCCTGTCAAAATTGAAAAAAAAAACGTATTTCTTTTATTTTTGATCTGACGCAAAAAAGTTACTGAGATTTTTATTAGAACTTAACACGTTCTACAACTTTTGAATGAAAAACTTTTTTCTAAAACGTACATGACAACATTTATTTAAGAAAATTTAAATTTTTGTTTTTTTGTTTTGAATCTGACGCAAAAACTTTACTGAAATAAGCCGTCCAATTGGTCTTGTGCCATTGGGACTTTTATGTTTTACAGTGAAATGTGTTAAACCAAAAAGATGTAAAATTTTAGTGAGTTTCTTAATGTTTTATTTTTTTTAAATATTGTTTCTATGGATATTTTTGAGAAAGATGCCTTTTTTATATCGACTGTTTACTACCAATACCTCCTAAGTGCAAAAACTAAAAATGTTCAGGAGAGACAAAAAACCATTTATGTTTTTATTATAATATTGAACTCCAAACTAGATTCACGTACAAACATCACTAGTGATTAAAATGTGTTTATTTTAAGTTTATTTGCGAAAATTGTTTCTAGTTTCCTTTTTTTAGCTCATTTTTGATGATAGGAGGTATTGGTATAACTGGTAATGTAAGATAGGAGGTATAGGTGTAATTTATACATTTGTTTAAATTTATTGTGGTAAAAAACACAATTGAAAAATATTTATTAATTTATTTATTGTCTTAATTATTATCCTTATATGGTAACAAATCGTAAAAGGTATGACAGTCATCTGGAATTACTTTTTTAAGTTCTTGTAGGTGTGTAAATTTTGTCTTTTTAATTGGTATTTTTGCCTTATTTAATGGAGGATATTTAGGTGTCTCATTGGGTATTTTTTTTTGTCTTGAGGGTAATGGCTTCCATTCGTCATCAAAAGTTAGCTTATAGTCTATCGATCCTTCTAAATTGTAGCGTAAAGCACGAAGATCCGTAACAGTAGGCTCATTGGGCTTCCTTCCGGGCCGAATCGTTGTGTATCTCAAAACACTATTGTGTGAATAATCTTTAAAAAAATCAAACCCTAGTTTGACTACTTCGTACGGGAATGGTTTGGTTCTGGCCTCTTTGCTTGCTGAGATGTAATCACTTGGCAAGTTAATATCTCGGTTTTTTAATTTACGTTCGATACAACTATGAACGGAGTCACACTCCATTTGAGTGTGACCCCGTTCAAGATACTTTTGAAACACAGGTATTTTGTTTTTTAAAGCATAGGTAAGCAACGCATTGGATAAAACGTTGTTTCTGTTCTGATACGTGCATCCGTCTGAATAGATTATTATTGGCAGGTTCTTTGCTGTACAATGCTTTTCTAAATAGTCTATTATACATGACGTAAAAGCTGAAGCAACCAGATCACAATCACATTCGGTAAACCAGTAGCAGGTACTGTGATGACTAACAACATCATAAATTGTAAAGTTATGGCATGACAATTTTGTTTTAAAGAAAATGCTGCTGGCTTGAACAACTGGACAAACTTTGACTGCTTGAAGATCCATAGTAAGCACAATGCATTGTCCGCTTTGTGCCAAATCCTTATCAGTTGCTTTTTCAGTCCGTGCCCTGTCTTTTCTTTTAATATGCTCTGCGTATTTATCATCACTCAAATTGCCAACTTTATGAGCGACACAAATATCGCACTGATCTTTTTTTGGCACGTAGAGTGCCAAATTGCTTTCATTAAATTGGTTATAAAATGTTTTAGTCGAAACAGTATGTTTGTCTGCCTTTTTACAATGTTCTAAGTACAAGTCGTATAGTTGCTTTAATGATTTAAAAATTGGCTCCAAATAAAGTTTAGTTATAGTGCGAAGGTAATTTTGGTAACTGTCTCAAAAAGTCTTTTAAATAGGCTATGTTTTCGGCATGTGGGGAATTCTTTACACGGTTGAGATTTTCACAGTTTTTGTTCATGAGCATGGCATGGTTGCCTTTCTTTGTCCAACTTTGTACCGTAAATGAGCCTATTCCAATGGTGTTTAAAAACGTTGTTCTACAAACTGGGTACTTGCAATCGTTAAAGGTCAAAGAATATGTTAATGTTTCACCTCGTCAAGAGTCATTTAATGTCGTCTTACGCTGTGTAGGAACTCTATTGACATGAGAAATAGCATAGATCTTTCTTTGATCCCAGTTGAGCTCCGACCAAAACTTCCTAAATATACATTTTCTCTCCTCTTCTGTTAATTTTTCACACATTCGTTTTTTTGATTTTTTACAACGTTCAGAGGCACAAGCTGGCCTAAGAGAGCGAGCTTCCCTTACTTGGTTCTGCTTCATTACTTGTCCTTTTGGTTTTGTATATCCCAAATATTCTTTACCTTCCATTCCATTCCATTTTTGTTCTTGTTTTTTTTCCATTCGGATTGGGATGGTCCATGTCTTCTTTTTCGACCTTCGTTCATATCTCCATATTCTTCGATATCTGAAGCTTCGTTATTTTGTGACCCTTCACCCTCTACTAATTCGTCTTGCTTTTCTTGTAAAAGTAGATCTCCATGTTCTTCGATATCTGAAGCGTCGTTATTTTGTGTCTCTTCCTGCTCTACTAGTTCGTCTTGATTTTTTTGGAAAAGTAGATCTCCGTATTCTTCGATATCTAAATCGTTATTTTGTGGCCCTTCACCCTCTACCAGTTCGTCTGGAGTTTTTTGTAGAAGTAGATTTTCATTCTGGTCGTTAGTATCGCTGTTATTTACTGTCTCTATATCTGACCATAAGGTAGGTGTGTCGTCGAGATGGGAAACTAGTGACTGAGAATCATTATTCGCGTTATATTCAGGGTCCACATAAGAAAGTACTCCATTGTGATCCACTACAAAGTTTACATTATGGTCTATAAACTCGAGATTCATTATATCCAACAATTCAGGTTCTTGTTGTACGCCAGTATTTTTTATAAATGACGATGTTAATGATGTTTCTAAATTCACGGTAACTGGTGGTGATAATGTAGACTGGGGTGGAGGAGATTCTTGTTTCTGATCGGACACACTGGAGTTTTCGGTTGTCTTCAACTTTAACATAGACATAATTTTTTGCGCTCTGGTACCCATATTCTGAAACAATGATTTTACTATTACCTTGGCACCAGTATCAGATAAAGGTTTTTCAAGGGGGGTTGCAAAATGGTAAGATGTCGCTCCCTAAATAGGATCATGGAAAAAACATTTCTAAAGTTTTGTGTTCCCAAGAAACAACGACAAAAAAAGTTCCCTTACAACATTTTATCGCTTTTCCCTCTCCCAATGTTTGCCTGGGTCACTTATCCCATCTTGCCCTCCTACCGCTAGATCCGGCCCTGCTTACTACATTATAACTACACGAGATACGACAACGTGCAATATCCTGCATTGCGTTAATATAAGTTTATATTAACACAATGCACCCTTCCCCCTCGTCAGAAGTGCGTCAATTTTGGTGGTCAGTAATCCGATTACCCCATTTTCAGTTCTAAACCTTTTTTTCTGAGTAAAGTTTGTATTAGTTTTGGTGTAGGTACCGCATCGTGCCCAAAACTTATTGGAACAAGAAAATGTATTTTAACCTCCTAAACTATTAGTTTGCTTTGTTCACTTTCACGTCCTAAGTAATGGAAACAATCTATTTTTTTACAACAATGATAACCTAATTCTTAATAGATGTTTTGTACTCCTTAGGAAATCCAAAATTTGTTTGTCCCAATATTTTTTGGGCACGATGGTACAAATTTTATATTATTTTTTATTTAAAGAAAAATCACAAAAATTAATACGTGTTTTTAATAAAACTAACCACTTTATATACCAATCAGGTTGGTAACAATCATTAAATAATTTTATTAAAATTGAAGATAGGAGGTATTGCTACAGTTAATTTTAGTTTTATAGAATGGAAAGACCTCCTATCTACAATATAACTTTAATTTACACAGTTTACCAAATAAATCAATATATTCGAATTAAAACGATGTACATATGGATCACAAAAGATATAGATAAATTCCTTTAAACGAAAAAAACAAAAAAAACGCATAAAACAACAAATATTTCAATAAAACTTACCAGCTGATATACACACACCAACGGTTTACAACAAAATGCTAGATAGGAGGTATTACCTACCCTCTATGACGCCTGTTTAGTTTGGAGATATTTCCGTTTAAAAATTGGCGGGAAACCTTAGATCTTGGTAATTAGGAGGTATTTCTATTCCAAAGATTAAATAAAAAGCTATCTAGTGGTGTAAAAACCTTATTTCTGACAAAAAGCGTAGATAGGAGGTATTGGTAGTAAACAGTCGATATGTAACCATAATAATGATTATGCCTCCTAGCGACAGAGTTGTGAAATTAAAAATTATTTCCAGCAATTTTTCTTGGTCACTTTCCTTGACAAGATTTTTTTTTCAAAACTCCATCAGGACTATTAGTTCCTCCTTACCCTTATTGAATCACCAGGTACTTTGTATGATGAGGTAAAGAAATAACAATTATTTTCTTCAAAGTTTTATTAATACAGGATATACTTTTTGGAAGAGTTAAATTATGACAAAAACATATGTTACTATTGTTAGATTACAGTTAGGTTTAATATAATACACTTTTGAGGTATAGTAAAAAATGTGCTCTCTTATATAAAAAACATTACAAAAATAAATATAAAAAATACAAATTAAGTAATAATAAATACCTAACAAATAATTATGTACACAAAACTTATTTTTACAAAATTTTATTTGTTGAAATTATTCGATTATTTACAATAAATCAGTACTTCTTAGGGTAACCATGTATAAAATATATATTTATAAGTGTTTGGTAAAATAAGATTAGCCTTAATCAAAATACATTCATCAACTCAATTTTTGACAAAAATGTGTATTTTTTAGTCTTTTTATAAGGTAATTAGTTCTGCTAAAATGGCAATTCCGCCAGTGGTGTAGAATTAGAAGTCTAGTTTCCAAATATAGAACACGTATTGTCTTTCTTTGGATATTTTTTTCTAACAAAATGTATTAAATTTGTTATAATGGAACGCCAAAATCGAAATTTGACTCGCGATAAATGTGCCCAAGCCGTACTATTACGGGAAAAGGTGGTTGGAGCTACCCGAAGAATAGGTCGTCGATTTAATGCGAGTCATATGAGCACTACAATTATTTGTAGAGACAGGAAATCATGCCCGTAAAGGAAAAGAGGGGAGAAATCGAGTAACAACACCAATCCGGGATCGGTTTTTTATGAATTTCGATTCTTCGACAGCCATTTATGACTTGTCATAGCCTACAAATTCAACTGTGAGAGGTACATGGTCTACAAGTTAGTGCTGAAACGGTTCGATTACTCTTGAGAGAGAGAGAGTGAAAGAGAGAGACCTAGGATTGGTGTCTGGTGTACTGTATTAACCGTAGATCATCGAAGAGAAATATTACGTTTAGCCAGAAAACACGAAAATTGTGTTCAACATGAGTGGGAATGTGTATTCTTTAAATATTGTCTGTACAATAATGATGAACGTATTCGTGTATTTCGTCTACCCAACGCATCTTCTCAAACACCACATTATTTGGAGGAGGATCCATTATGGTTTGGGGAGGCATTTCTCTGACAGCACGTACGAACCTAGTAGTCATAATTAACGGAAATATGACAGCTGTTAGGTACGTACAAGACATTTTAGAACAGCATGTAGTACCTTTTACTATTGGCGACAATTTATTTCTAATGTAAGATAACGCCAAGTCGCATGCTGCACAGCTTGGAACGAATACTATGGCATAGTCCAGACCTTAATCCTAAAGAAAACTTGTGGGGTATGCTTAGCAGGTGATTAAGAGCTAAGCAAAACCAATTCAATATCCTGGAAGAGATAAGGAATAAATCCACAACATTTTTAACAGGGGGCTTAGTAAAAACATATATTTTTTTGGGCCACCTGTGCTCCCTCCCATAAATTTTAATTTATTACTTCGCCTTGATCGCAATTTTAGTATAATAGAAATAATAAGTACTTTTTATGTAGATTGATTTTCAAAATCATCAAAATAAATAATATATTTAAAAAACTTATGGTAAGTAACAAATATTAAAATTAAATGACATTGATTTTATTTATACAATATATACAGGGTGTCCAGAAACTCTTCTGCGAAACGGAAACGACAGATGTTATTTTATCTCCATCTAACCTAATTTATCTTTATCCAAAAGTGAATTGCGAGTCGCGTTCTCGTTAACAAGCACGATACACTTACAACGGTATGCTTACGCGCATCGAACGCTTGGCGTGTGACGTCACTGCGATGCAATATTCATTTCTATATTATGGCCACGAATGCCACTCTCATCAATAGATACTCATGGCGATATTATACAGGATGATTATACAAATATTTATTGTTCATACTAAGAGACAATTTACATTATAATAATTAAAATAAACTTAAACTTTACTGAAACAGACAAATAATTTAGCCTTTTTGAGTTGTATCAAAAGCCACATTCTAGGGCAAGTCCAAGTATGGGATTTTCAGGGGTAATCTGGATGCATTGAAGCATACAAAGACATTGAATAAGATGCAACTTACTTATTTAAAAATAACATGAAATTAAAAAGGTTTTTCGTTTTCAAATATTTACTGTTCCGATCTCACTTTCTTTTTAACGTTCGTAAATTTTGAAAGTTTTTTTTTCCATTTTCGCTTTCAAATTTTGCAAACTTATTTGTTTATTTAGATCTCTGAGTCTAATGTAAGTTCTTGTTCGACTCAAACAATAAGTCACTTCATATGGGATTTCAATTTGGTTTTGACCGACAATACTAAAAGTTTTATCAGCCAAAATTTTAAAAATATTTTCTTCTTTTGATAAAGATGTTCCGTGAAGTGATCGAAACTCTTATTCAAGAATTTCCGTAGTTTTCAAAAGATCTTGATTTGGCTGTAATAAACCACACCTCGATAAGAAATGTACCCAATCTTGAGCTCCAACGGAAATCATCTCGCTGGTTTTAGTACCTAAATTAAATGTATCTTTAAATCTGTACGCTATGTACCCTGCCAGATATTTAAGAGCTTCTTGACGAATTATTTCGGTACTTTCAAAGGTTGTCAATAACTGTAAAGACTCATCGTCAGGAATATATTCTGATTGAGTGAATGTATATGGAATAAACGTTTCTTCTTCTTCAAGTATACGGGTATTTGTTATTTGAATATTTTTGGAGACATTAGCTAGTAGTGTTTCAGTTAAGCAGATGGGACGCGATTCTTCTGAATCTAATGGTTGTATTAGACATTTTTCACCAGATTCCTCTGTATTTTTGTGCTCTGTAAAAATTGCCGCAGAGTTTTTACCTAATATATACCACCTCAAACGATACATAGAATCTAGAGGGTCTGGATGGTCATTTGTAGCTCCCACGCCTCTCATATAAGAGAAGAAGTTTTCAACAACGCCTTGATTTAGACGCGAGGTCAAGATGTAATCGACTCATTTATAGTTTTCTTGCAAATAAGAAAGCAATTCTTCCAGTGACCTATTTGACAACAGAAGTCCTTTTTGAAACGGAATGAGAAACTTATGTTTGCTTACGGTCATATTCCCAATATTTTCGGTCACCTCTTTTAACACTTTTTTCTGCTTATCTAAATCTACTCCATACGCATTTTTAGTTGTACAATTTGCCACAATTTTTGTATGGGAATTTAAAAGATCAAACCAATCATTTATTAACTGTACAAAATCCGAAACTTCCTTCCACGGTAAAACAGATGGCAATAGCCTATTTTCTCCACAAAACCGAATACCTTTTGCAACAGAATTAGATAATAGTTGAACGGCTGGTTTAACTTTTTGTCTTTCGGAACCTTTTAAATCTAAGTGGTATTTGTTAATTTTATATACGTGGTTAATTCGGACGACGACAGTTGCAGCACATTCTCAAAACAATCCCTATTAATTAATGTATTCTTTACCCAAAAACCCTGATCCAATATGTGGTTTCTTAATAATTTAATAAGATGAGGAACGTCACCAAACACATATACGTTTAACAAACTATTGCTAGGGTGTGGAAAAGAACAGTTTTGGTCATGTCCTATATTCAGTTGTGACCAAACTTTAACGTTAGATGTACATAAATCACTGACAATACCCACAACTGTGAAACCTGCATCAAAAAGTTTTGATATTATAGAAGATAATACGTCGATAGTCATTGCTTGATCGAAATTATAATGAACAGGTTGCTTCCAGTTACTAAAAATACCACGTGCTATTATCGTTTGACATGTTTTATGTAGCCCTATTACTTTTTGATGTCGTTTCTCAATATTTATGCGATTAGATAAATGTATTTCGTCAAATGATAAAATACACATATCAGAAGATTTTTTATCCATTAAAATAATAACGTCATTCAGAATGTCAGGTTCTACTTAGAGTGTTGATGCCCATCTGCGTTGTGTCGAAAGCGCCGGTAAAGGATAACCATTTGTTCTTAAGTAGCGGTATGCTTTAGGGCTAACACTCCGTAAGGATATCGAACATGCTATTTCATCTAGCGACCATCGTTTGGCTGTACATTTTGAGTGTACTATTCTTTTGATTTGACCTTCTGACAAAAATTGTCGCAGTCCAGTTTTCATCTGCTCCAACTCAGCTTTCAGTGCACAATTCTCATTGACAAGGAAATTGTTTTCTTTCTGTAGAGTTGCATCTTTTGTTTGAAGATCAAGTATTTGTTTTTCATCCTCAATGAAATATAAGAATAAGAATCCAAATTAACGGTCTCAACCCTTACTTCGTGGAATCTACTCATATTAGTGTTTTAATGGCAATGGTTCTAGATAACTCCACAATATATTAAAAAAAATGTTAAAAAGACATTTGACAATTGCTTCGATATTAAATATCATCGTCAGAATGTAACTTCTGTCATTCTGACGATGATATTTAATATCAAAACAATTGTCAAATTTCTTAGAATTTTTAACATTTTTTTCAGTATATTGTGGAATAGTCTAGAAATAGTAAGTTTCATTTAAAACAGTAAAATAAGAATCCACGTGACGATTTTTGATTTCTCAAGTTTACTTTACAGTTGCTCGACTTAATGTAATGTCACTTTCCGTTATTCCTATTTTATCTTCACAACTTTGAGAAGTGATCGACATTGTAGCTCCCGCTAGGCATTCAGCTACCAATCTCCTTCGTTTTATTCCAGCTACTCTATCAGAATTTCTATTATTTTCCTTTTTACCAGGCAGTTTCAAAGTGGGGATTGCATCATATTTTAAATTTCTTATATTTTACACTGTATAATTTGAAAGTTTCTGTCTTACAGAAATGTCTTCAAAACAATCTTTCTCAAAATGTATTGAGCAAATACATGCTATAAGGAAAACAAATGTGTAAACATAGTGATCAGTAATCATTTTAGTAATATTTACCGTTTTTCAAATTAATGTCGTCTTGTCGGCGACATGCAGTTAACCACAGTTTACAAAGTTCATAATTTTTTGGGAACCTAAAATATCTAATGTCTGTTCCCTTAGTTTTCCTATTGTAATTTGCACATCTATAAATAGCGCAACTGGGCATTTCAACCACTGACCGTTCTAACTAAATTGAACAGCAAATTAGAGTATTTAAAAGTTCGTAATTATAATAAAACCGCAAACATTCAAGACACACATTCCATCGTTCACGTCGACTAATTGTAAGAGTAAAACCCTGTGGGCCTTGTGGGGTTAAATCGACGAAAACTAAAACACTTTGTATATCGGTCCATGTTTTGCGATCGGCGCATGCATCGCAAATACGTCATCTGAGCGCAGAGGACGAATTTTCGATACTAATCGATCATACCGTTGTGAGTGTATCGTGTTAACGAGCGATTCGACAGGTCAGTTGTGAAGCAACATCCAAGCTGTGTGTGCGGTGGTATTATGCGTTTAATGACGAAAAGATTCGAAATAAATGAATGACATGGCACAACAGAAAAATGAACAGGAATTTAATGAAAAATCAGTAGATGCTGCAGAAAAACATTATTGCTGATACAATTATAAGTTAGTAGAATATTCTCGAAAAACTTTTTCGGTATGTGTATATTTCTTTTAGACTTTTTCAACCAGCCCAAGAAAAAGTTGTTTTGATATCCGGTAAAATAATTTAAACTTCAGTGAGTGATTGTCAAGTTCCTTAACAGCAACAAACATTCTAACATTATTTTTTTTTAGTTTCTTGCAATGAAAGTACTAGTACCAGTACATTGCAATCATATCGTCGTCTTCACGTGATGACATTGATTACTGAACTAAAATGTAGTATGTAGAAAACGCGTTGCTGCTTGTGTCATGTTGAAATCGTATCGCGATCGCGTCGTTGTTGCGCAGCTTTGATGGGACAAGGGTGATTAATTGTTTACTACAAATCCGCGTTTATTTTGCCGCCACAAGTAGTCGCGGCTCCTGGGGGTAAGTCCATAGTGCAGTGCTTCCAGCTTCCTGTTTTACCGCTTAAACCTCGGCAGTTACAAACAGTGTTGTAAAACTGCGTGATTCTAGCAGACGATGGTCATAGTGCAACACGAGCTGGACCGCCTTTCAGTTTGCAACATGGAGCTAGCACGTGAGGATCTATTGAGTATTTTGTTGACAACAGTTTTGTTATAAAATTAAGCAGGAGAGAAGGACATTGTCCATGAAATTAGTAGGACTTGCCTTCAAGTAAGTGAATACCATACTTTGTCCGCCACGTTGCAGTTGGTATGACTTCAGTCTTTTATTCCAAATCACACTTTCAGAAATACTCTAGAAATTGAATATCTTTATCTGTTCCTAACCGGGTAGGCAGTTCGAGCGATAAAAATAAATTATAATTAATTCCAGTTAAAGCGGATAGAACCGGTTTGAACAGGTCAAAACTGAGACGCAGTTGCTCTATAACCACGCCATTTCAGTTTTGTATACTTTTTCTCCCCGCTTAACTGCCGCGAAAAAGCGGGAAGCTGCAAGCGGTGCTAAGCCGCGCGCCCCTAGAAATTTGAAAATATAAAAATTAAAATAAATAATTCCTCTTCTAATTAATTTTTTCATGAAACTTGGAATGACCTTCGCCAGGACCTTGAACCAGGATACTCAGGATGAAGTAAGATGGCTGTCAGCGAACAGCGGATATGGTTGCTATGACAACGGCATGCGCGGTTGCATCTACATAATCGAGAAACTGTAGTATCTCGGCAGCTCAGATTGCGCATCCCAATGTAATAATAACCCAAATGAAGGAGATATTATAGTATCGAGGACCATCTTGGCGGGTAAACTGTTTAACAATTTTAGAAACTTTCTACTTCTTTTCCGACAAATATTTCAGATACTCTTCTTACCCGTAGTTATGTCCGGTTCGACTGACAAAAGGACTCGAAATTATTTATTGGCACCCGGACTTAAAAAAATTATTGGTGCTGTCAATTTATTGCCATTAAGGGAAGATGTGTCTGAGATGGCATACTGGATGAGACATTGTAAATTAAACACGTGGTGCACTACAAAGTGATCCGCATGTGCATACGTGCCAACGCTGTTAATACGATGCGATTCTTATTCGTTTTTCTGGTAAGTTCTCGAACGTTTAACAGGTGTTAAAAAATTTCTTCGACTCTAAAAATCACGGTTATTATTCGGAACAATGGATATAAGTACTTATGGTAAGTTTCATATTTTTATCATGTTTGTTCGTCTTTTAGGTTCTTATGGCACACACACACACACATACACACTGAGTACTCGTCGTTTGCATTCACTCAATTTACATCTAGTGTGTACACCATACCCACAGACAGTTCCAATATAAATTAAACTGATAGTAGGTTCGTTTAAATAATTTTAGGTTATGAAAACGTTTGACTATTATTTTGGCTGAGATGGCATATCAAGCAAGTGGCTGAAATGGCACAGTGTGTAAATCGAACTTTGAACAGATGCTTGACCATATGCAGAGCTAGTGAACAAGCTACAAAGCAGCTGGCTGAAATGAAGATACAAGATGAAGCCGAGGTGCAAAAAGTGAAGACTGAAAGGAAAGCAACTAAAGTCAAAAATGATCAACGCAAACACACGGAAATATACGTGTGCAAAATGCAATAAACAAGGACATTTTTCATCACAGTGCTGGTCAAATTCCAAAACTAGCGTCAATAACAAACAGAAAAATGTGCCCGTAATTCAAGACGAATCAAGCAGCGACGAAGAACATGAACTTGTCATCCATTCAGTAAATACAAAAACTGAAGAAGAAAGATGGACTGAAATGGTTGAAGTCAAAGGCAGACAATTCGCTATCTACTTAGATTCTTGTGCTGACTGTAACGTTCTTTCATGGAATATAATAAAAACTTTGGATGAAGACCTCAAACCTTCTAAAGTAAGAAGACTCGTCGGATTTGGTGAAAATAAACTTGATGTTATGGGAGAAGTTACTCTACAATGCAAGATTGAAGACCAGACATCAAATATTAATTTCAAGATTGTTAATAGAAAAGTTCCATCAATCTTAGGAAGAAAAACTGCACAAAGTTGGGTTTAATCCAACGTATTCAAAACATTACAATTGAAGCCCCAAGAAAAATTTCACATGCTCTTTATAATGAATGAAAAAATAATTGGGTTCTATGGTTAAAATGGGTGTAATCGCACTAATAAGTGAGCCAACATCAGTCGTCAGCCCAATGGTCATCATCAAAAAGAAAAACAAAATCAGACTTTGCATTGATCTAACCGACGTCAACAAAAACATATTACGAAGAATATTCCCACTAAAAACATTCGAAGAGATCGCAGCTAAGCTATTCGGTGCGAAATATTTCACATTGCTGGATTGTAAAAGAGGATTCTGGCAAATACACTTAAAAGTTACAAAACGTACTGAAAAATACCTAATATTCGCTACACCACGGGTCAGGTATTGCTGCAAGCGACTTCCTTTTGGACTAGCTTCAGCGCCAGAAGTCTTTCAGAAAGTTATGACTGATCTCCTACAAGATTTACCTAAAGTCGAATGCTCAATGGACGATGTTTTAATATATGCAGAAACCAAAGAAGAAGTGCGTAGTATTCAAGAAAAAGTATTAAAGATCATAAGACATGCTGGACTAAAATTAAATCCAGAAAAGTGTAAATTCGAGGTGAATCAAGTAAAATATTTAGGACACGTAATAACCGCAAATGGTCTCAAAATTGATCCTGAAAAAACGGCCGCAATCAAATCAATGAAAACTCCAGAAAATAAGAAGTAGCTCCAAAGATTATTGGGTATGGTAACATACCTGATTAAATTTATACCAAATCTCTCTGAAACAACACAGCCATTAAGAGAATTGCTGAAAAAAGAAGTTGATTGGTATTGGGGCCCTGAACAAGAATCTGCAGTGAAGAAAATCAAGAAGTTGTTAACAACACCGCCTGTTTTGAAATTTTATGATTTTAACAAGTTGAGGCAAGTTCCACTTGTTGAGGTGCAGTTTTAATGCAAGAATATCAGCCCGTAGCCTATGCTTCAAGAGCGCTGACTTCTGCACAACAAAACTACCCACAAATCGAGAAAGAAGCACTCGCTATCAAGTTCTGGTGTCAAAAATTCCACGAATATGTTTATGGCAAGAAGTTATACATCGAAACAGATCATAAACCGTTGGAGACGATTTTAAAGAAGCCAATACAAACCGCTCCTCCTAGACTACAAAAGATTCTGCTGGAAGTTACATAATATGCTCCAGAAGTCAAATACATAAAAGGCTGTGATATTCCAATAGCGGATGCCTTAAGTCGAGACTGTGATAATTCACTAGAAACTCTTGCGAATGAAAAGGATGAGACTGAAGTAGTAATAGTATTAGCCATGTCAGAGGCAGCACAAACTGAAACTATTCGAGCTACTGAAGAAGACGAACAGCTACAAACTCTAAAAGAAATTATTATGCATGGGTGGCCCGAAAACAACAAAGAGCTACCCAGAAATATTCGTCACTACGTCAATTTTAAAGAAGAACTTTCAGGTTACAATGGATTGATCATGAAAAATGACAGGGTTATTATACCAAAGTCAGAAATTCAAGAAATGTTGAAGCAAATACACGATGGCCACTTTGGAATTCAAAGTAGCTTGAAACGCGCCAGGCAATTGTTGTATTGGCAAGGAATGCACAAAGACATTGTCAACTTCGTAGACCGGTGTGGAATTTGCCAACGAGTTCAACGCAGTAACCCGGAACAACCAATAATTACAAAGCAAATTCCGAACCTACTGTGGCAAATAGTCGCGAGTGACCTATTCTCATTTTCCAATAACGAATTTGTTATTATTACTGACAGTTATTCCGGTTTTTTTCATTTTAAAATACTACATGACCAAACCTCCGGTAAAGTCATCAAACATTTAAAAAACTGGTTTGCAGTGCATGGTATTCCAGAAGTGTTGGAATCGGATAATGGACCGCAATTTAGTTCACGCGAGTTCAAAAACTTCAGAAGAAACTGGGGATTTATTCATTCGACTTCAAGTCCAAAATTCCCCCGTGCAAATGGCTTGGCAGAGAAAAGCGTTGAGATTGCTAAATCGATTTTGAGAAAATGTGAACTTGACAACTCTGATGTGCAACTTGCAATATTAAACTTTCGCAACATTCCTCGCACTGAACAACTAGGCTCTCCTGCTCAACGCCTGATGAGTAGAACTACAAGAACACTAATTTCTATCTCCGAGAAACAACTCGCTCCTAAAGTCATCTATAACGTGCCGGAAAATCTATTGCAAGCTAGAAGTAGGCAAAAAACCTATGCAGATGAATGCACAAAATCTGCACAAACATTAAACGAAGGTGATCGTGTAAGAGTCCAAATGGGCAAAAGAAATTGGAAGGATGGGTTAGTCCGCGAAGCTCTTTGTCCACGATCGTACAATGTAACACAGAAATTCCAGACCTTGCTGAAGTCTTCCCGTCAACCACCGAGAAGACGGTATAAAAGCCGAATGTTAGCAATCAGGTCGTTCCTGAAGAAAATCCGACTGCAGGAACACCCATCGTTCCTGAAAGTACTAACTACGTTACCAGGTCTGGCCGAACAGTGAAACCCACTCAAAGACTCAATTTATAATTTGTTTGCTCTTTGCATTTCATGTTTCATATTATGTTCATTGTGTTTCTTCTGTAAAAAGGGAAGCTTTAATATAAGAAATTATTTTATAGTTATTTTTATATACGGTTGGCCCCATTTTTAGGTTGCCTCGAATGTCAAAATGTGTCAATCATAAAAGTCAGCAGTTGCAATATAAATTTTAATAAAATTACAAGCTAAAAAATGATCCGTAGTTATCATTAAAATAAAAGTTAACGTTTAAACATAATAAAAACGTTACATAATGCACCTGATGAAGGAGAAGATACCGCAGAAGACGAGTGCAACGATCCTAATCGTCTATATCCGGCACAACTAAATGCGGAAGCTGAGTTCTTTTTTCACAATAAAGACTTTCATGCTTAGAGGCAATTACTGTAATATATTTTTGGTATTAACGAATTGTCAATGAGTTTACCTATCAACAAATTTATACAGTCCGCTACAATTTCTTTTAATAACAATCAGAACAAATCAAATCATCATCTCCTACTTTCGAACTATATTTCTACGATATGTACACTTTTGTAGGAATTCTACTTCTAAGTGGATATGTCCTTCTTTCTCATAGAAGAATGTTTTGGGAAAATATCGAAGATGTACACAATACTTTGGTATGCAATTCTATGCGTATAAATCGTTTTCTAGAGATCTTTTCCAATCTACATGCCGCAAATAATAATAATTTTCCGCCAAATGATAAATTAGGCAAAATAAGATATATTATGGATGCTCTAAACACTCAGCTTTTTCGGTATACACCAGTTGAAAGTTTATGAATCCATGATAATGTATTATGGAAAACATGGAGACAAACAGTTAATAAAAGGCAAGCCTGTTTGGTTTGGCTATAAACCCTGGGTTTCAGCTCTAAAGATTGGGCATTGTGTGTATAATTACAAATATATCCAGGTGAAGATAGGAATATGGATAGGATTGAAAACATGGGTCTTGAAGAATCATTAGTTTTTCATTTTGCAAACATTTTTTAGATCCAAAGATATCTCTGTTTTTTGATATTTTTCTTACATCTGCAAATCTTATTCGCCTGTTGGAACAAGAAGGATTTGGGGCTACTGGAACCGTCAAAGATAACTACACTGATAAATGCAAGCTTATCGATTCTTCTCAAATGAAAAAACTAGAAAGGGGAGCTATGTGCAGTGCTTTAGATGCAGAAAATAATATTGTATGAGTTCGCTGGAAAAACAACAGCGCAGTTACAGTTGTGTCAAATGAGTTTGGAGTAAGTCCAGTGGTAAAATATAAAAGATATTTTTTTAAGAAAAAATTTGAGATTCCCAACCATATGTGGTCAACAAATATAACGCATATATGGGGGGAGTGGATCAACTAAACAATCATGTTGCCAATCATCGAATTGCATTTAGACGTAAAAAATAGTATATTTCTATAATTTTTTGGCCTCTCGATGTTAGCATTACCAATTCCTGGATGTTGGCACAAACGTACGGTTACACTGAAGATAATATTTCATTCCCAAGAAAGGTTACTCAGGCTCTAACGCCAGGACCAAAAAGGCAGAGTATTAAAAACCCAAAGATTGCTAGCGGACGACATATTATTTAAACAAAAAAGCACAGACGAAGATGCGAAATATGTAACAACAAAACAACGAAATTATGTGAAGCTTGCGATGTTCCTCTGCATAATAAAGGTTTTAAGACATACCATAAACAGTAGGGGAGACCAGGGATGGTTGAGTACAGGGGTTAGTTGGCACACTGTCATTATTTCTGTAACATGCCGCTAGAGTACGTCTTTACACCGTATATTAGTCGACTAAAGTGCTCTTCAGTCAGCCGTGAAACGCTGGTGAACGTGGTTGTAGTATTATTAGTTCGGTAAGTAATTTTATGATATGACGTTGCATGAGTAAATAAAATTGAAGTGAATAAAATGATTTTTGTGTGAGAACTAATGATTTTTCCAAATGTTTTATATATGGTTTTGTAAGCTTGGATGTAAGATCATTTTATGGTTTTTATCAAAGTTAGCTGAAGTATCAAATAATGACATATTAAATATTGTGAAATACTGTGGGGATGGTTGGCACATGTGCCTTGGGCAAGGTTGGCACAGCGAGCCAACCAACACCCGTTATACACTAAACTTTAGATCTCCTGTCTTTTTTAGAAATCCGAAACGAAAAACTGCGAGAGCTAGTAAACCCCCCGATATTGTGTTAAGGGCAATTAAGGAGGTTAAAGACGAGAAAAGAAGCATTAGAGCTACTGCTGCTAAAGTTCTCTTGCGAGGTATTACGATAAAATTTCTGATAAAAAACTGAACGTTGCAAAATTTGATCAGGTTATTGGCTACAAACCAAATAGAAAGGTATAAAAAACAACCTTTATTTTTTAAGGTTTTTAATTTGTGTTGTTTTTAGATTTTTTCAACCGCTGTTGAGGAAGAATTAAGTAAATGCTTAAAAAAAGCAGCGGATATGTATTTTGGACTTTGTCCTAAACAAGTGCGTAAGTTTGCCTACCAATATGCTGTATTTTTAAATAAAGAAATACCTTATTCCTGGAAAGAAGTTAGAATGGGTCCAGATTGGTTCACCTCTTTTTTAAAAAGGAACTCTACTTTATCTATTCGAACTCCTGAAGTCACTAGTTTGGCCCGAGCCTCGGCATTCAACGTCCATAATGTTAATGCTTTTTTTGATAACTTACAGAAAGTAATGGATCGCTACCACTTGCAACCATGCGATATTTGGAACATGGACGAAACTGGTATCACCACAGTTCAAAAACCGGACCGTGTTGTTGCTCGGAAAGGCTTTAAACAAATTGGCAGAATCACCTCTGCTGAAAGGGGGACACTGGTAGCTCTGGAAATATCTGTTTCAGCAATAGTTAACTCGACTCCTCCGTGTTTTGTTTTTCCACGAGTCCATTTTAAAGACCATTTTTAAACTTCCTGCTGGAAGTGCCGGTTCCGCCAATCCTTCTGGATGGATGCAAGAAAATCAATTTTTTAAGTTTGTTCAGCATTTTGTTAGAAATGTCAGATTCTAAAAAGATCATCCAGTTTTATTGTTGTTGGATAACCATGACTCAGACTTATCCATAGAATTTTTTAAAAGAAAACGGAGTCTGCGTTTTGTCATTTCCACCTCATTGCAGTAATAAATTACAACCACTGGATAGAAGCGTATTTGGTCCTTAAAAAAAATTTGTTAATACAGCATGTGATGCCTGGATGAGGAATAATGCAGGTTCTACAATGACAATTCATGATATTCCTGGTATCGTAAATACATCACTTCCTTTGGCAGCCACGCGGATGAATATTATAAATGGTTTCAGAGTATCAGGCATTTTTCCCTACAACAGATTAATTTTCGATAATTCTGAATTCTTACCTAGCAATGTAACAGACCGAAGAGATCCAAAAGAAGGCACTTCTGATCGGCCAGATTCAAAAGAAAGCACATCTGACCAGATAAATACGAATGAAGGCACATCTAACCAGTCAGATCCTAAAAAAATGATTCTGATCAGCCAAAACCAGAAGAACGGACAGCTGAACGACCGTTCCCAATTAATCAGTTTGGGGAAAAATACTTTCAAAGCCTAACAGCCCTGTTATGTCGCCTTTAGAGAACCTCAGACCTTTTCCTAAAGCTGCACCAAGGAAAAATACAAAAAAAGGTAGAAAGAGAAGATCAACTGCTATACTGACTGACACCCCTATAAAGGACGCACTGGAACAAGAGAATGCTGAAGTAAAATGAAGCGGATTATTGCGAGAAGATAAAAAAAGCACATAAAACAAAACAAAAAAATTAAGAGAACATAAAAACTGACGAAACAACTGATGAGGACTGGGATTCTGGAACTAACAGCGATGACGAAGACGTAGACTGGGCGAATATTAACCCTGATGATTTTGAAGAGTTGCAGAGAAATCCTAAAAAAGATGATTTTGTGTTGGTGAAATTGCTAGACAGTGAAAATACGTTCTCTAAGGGAAAATCTTTTATTGGAACAATTATTGGCCAAGGGGACGTTGACAAGGAATGGGAGGTCTTATTTTTGCGTTAAAGGGAAAAAGTTAGAGGATCCTTCATATTTCCTGTCATAGAGGTCATATCTATCGTACATTGCAATGACATTAAAATGATCCTACCACCACCTTCCTTTTCAGGAGGAACTAAAAGACTTCAGTCAATGTTCAAGTTCGAAGTAAACTTTTCTTTGCTAAATATGGGTTAATAAAATAGTTTCTGTATAGTTTTTTATTATTGTTTATCCTGTGCCAACCTACCCCTTAGTCTGAGCCAACCAACCCCAAAAGAGGGGTAGGTTGGTTCACTAAACAATGGATTCAAACCATACTTAGGAAGTGTCCAATCTTGGTCACTTATTTTTCATATTCTAATACAATAAAGGAAAGACTTCAATAAATTATTTTAAAAAATTTGAAAAAAAAATGTCAAAAAAATTAATTTTTCTCTAAATAGTGTACCAACCATCCCCGGTCTCCCCTAAGCTAAATTTACGGCCTACACTCTATTTATACAATGATTTTGTATAATATATCAATTTTGAATAAATTTGTTTTAAGAACAATATCTAGAAACGTTACGAGCCACATCAAATTTCACAAACTAAGATGCATTTTTTACATGTTTCTGACATTGCAGGGCATATTTTTCTTGGGAAATATGAAACTTTCTGACACAGAGTTCTAGACTTTAATGGGTTAAAACATTTTTAAAAAATACGATGAATAACGACCGCTTAAACGCGTTAGCAATGACGTCATCAAAAAATGTAGTATAGGATATCGACAATTTTGACAATAAAGTGCTAGAGCGTTTTGTTTCTATCAAAGACCGTATATCTGATTTTAATTTTAAGAAGTAATTGCGAGGAAGCTAATAAACATTTTAAATATGTGGGTAGTGTATGTGAATAGTTTTAGTTTAGTTTTACAAATACCAGTTTAATAGAGGAAATGATAGTCGATTTGTCATGTTGCTCATATTACCATCACTATGTATGGTAATTTCTATATTTTACTTTGTTATATTAGATATTTAGTCAAGTAGTGCTCATCCCCCCCCCGTAAGAAACTCAGAAGCCGCGACTGCTTAACAGCGTCATCTTCAACGGGAAACTTTTGAATAAACATAAATTAGGTTAGATGGGCATAAACTCACATCTAGTATCTGTAGTTTGCCTTTGGCAGGAGAGTCTCTGGAAACCCTGTATACAGATACAGATTAATAAAAAGGTTCTTTATCAAGAAACAATTCAAAGGGAAAATAATTAAATTCAGCAGAAGTTTTGAAAAAAAAGGTTGTACATTGTGTCTAACTTCTTACATTTGCAAAAATGTTGCTTTATAAACTATAACTAGTAAAATTCAACATTATTATCATTAATCGATGTCTTAAACCCTTTTAACTAATGATGCAAATACAATTTAACATAATAATACTACTGTTTACAGTGTACGTAATCTGTACAGTTTTTTCACTTTCACTGCATGTAAAACTTTAGACTAGAAATAAAGTCTCTTGATACTTCAATATAATTAAACCAAACGAGATTCAGTTTTCACCAAGAACACACGATTATGGAATGTCTGGAAAAAATCAAAATAGGATGTCCTCGAACAAATACTTATAACAAAAATCACCATAAAAGCAGTCACCTTTGGCATCAATAGTGTATAAACAATATTTCATATTTAAGAAAATAAGTCTCTATTATTATTATTACAGTAATTGCAAGCATGCTTATTTTTAATCACAACTTGCGTCTTCCATTATAAAGTGATATAAAATATAGGCACCATCTTAGAAATGAATATTTCAGTTTTTAAGTTAACTAGCATGTTAACAAATAAATTGAGCATAACAGAGATCAATTTTCTCAAATATTTGAACTAAATTTTAACTATTGTCTACACCGGCCCTATTATTTTTTTTCTTCCGTTTCTTTTTGACAGTCACTTCACAACTACACCCACTTCTCACCTTGATATAGTCTAAAGTATAAGTGGCGCCACCGTCTTCATGAAGGGGAAACATCGGAAATAGGTTAGTTCTGTTATCCGTATTTTTAACAAGGGCGTATGTAAAACTGTACATCTGTACACATCTGGAGTTGTGATTTCTTTTGTTTATAAAATTGCAAGGCTTGTCCAAGACGTATGGGTGGCAGGATAACTCGTAAAATCTGAAAACAAATTTAAATCGTATCATTATTCTAGAAAGCATTTGTTGGAATGTTGATCATTTAAGTTTTTAACAATAGCGTAAAATGCAAGTTTTACAACTATAGGGACATTTTCGGATATTATTTCTTAGATATCATTTCACGACTTGTGGTGAAATCACTCTCTATTCTTCGATTCAATATTATTACCGTTGTTATTTAAAACCATTAGTATGAACTCCTGTCATGTATACAGATTCATCCACCGTACTACTAATGACATGATGATCAATTTACACTTGTCCGCAACTGCCACTCAAATTATGTGCTTTTGTCAATCGCGAAAAGTATATCATATTTATTTAAAATGAATGTTAATGAGATTGTTGAAAAAGTACAAATTGTGAAATGGCGTTTTCAATAGTAATACAAGTGTAATGATGATTATTGAAACATAAATACCTTCGTTTTTGAGTAACATATAATGTTGCTTGGAAACACGAGCGCGTAGCGCGAGTGTGGTTTCCTCAAAGCAACATTATATGTTACGAACAAGAAAAGGTATTTACGATAATCATAAATTACACGAGTTTTATATGTTAAGAATATTTGACGACCGTAATAACGTAAGTGAAGCAAATAAATATTTATCTATTATAATTGATAATTTCGAGTCTCGTATAATTCACTAAATTGCTTCTATATGTACTTTGTCGATCTTACGGTATTGTCGGAAACGTTTTTTTTACTTCCTTTGCAATCTGATTTTAATTACCAAATCTATTTGCCGCAGGAGGATTTATTTTAATCACTATCTACGTCTGACGTTTATAACATGTCACTGTCACATCATTGTAGGCAAGTATATTTAAGGCACGTTTTTTTATTCACCGGTAGATCCACCAACTACGTTTTTATATTCATTGGTGGATTTCAGATTGAAGAAATGACGCGTTCATTTATTTCTGTTGCATGAACAAAAATTGCAAACCATTCTACCGCTGTTTCGAGGTGGTGTAGAAAATGACAGCTTAATTTCAAAAAAACATGCATATTATTTCATCCTCGGAACTATCAGAGATGAACTGCTACTCGGAGATCTGGAGGCTAAAATAACTACACACTTTTCAAATATTTTCATTCGTTTTGTTAATTTTTGCTAATAGCAACAATCAATTCAAAAATTGATTGTCTTATCAGATAATAATGGTAATAACAACTGCGTTTTTTATGTGCCATTGGTGACATGTCGGTGCAGCGGAGACTGACGCCAGTCAACCAATGGTGAATATATGATGTAAAAAACGTGCCTTTATTTTGGTTTGTTAATCAACCAATTAAATGCCGAAATACAAAATCGAAAACACTGATTTTAGATTATCAACACGCATTTATCCACAAATCAGTATCTTACATTTGCTTTGTCGTTGAATAATCAATAGTAATACAACAAGTGTAATGATGATTATCGAAATACAAATTTCTCCTATTTTGAGAAACAAATTGTTGTTTGGAAACCGCACGAGCGCGTAAGCGCGAGTGTGGTTTCCTAAAACAACAGTTTGTTTCGAAAAAGAGAAGAAATTTTCCATAATCATTAATTACACGAGTTGTATTTGTCAAGATTATTTCATGAAAACAATTAAAATTGGGCTGTGATGACGTTCGTTGCAAAATTCCATGAATTGATTCCACACGTACTTTTTAGATCGCACGGTATTTTGCGGTATTTGTTCTTTTACTTTATTTTGAATCTCTTTTAGATCAAACAGACCAAAATGGTTTTTAGAATTCATTCTTGATACAATAATTCTGACGTTTCTTTGTTAATTTGACATTTTCTGTCAGTCACTAAATTTTTAATATCGAATAAAACAACTAATGACAAGATTTAGCTGTAAAATTCGATGCCATTTCCGACGCCATCTTGAATATCTCAATTCCGGTTGCGATTTCGCTTTGGCAACCGGCATTTTCGGATTCAGCGGGGTCGACATAGTAGAAAAACACCATCTGCCAAAAAGTAATACGAAATGCTTCTAATATTTCAATATCCCAAAAATGTGCCTAGTCTAAAACATACTCTAATTGTTGAAGCACTGTTTTTGGCAAATTTGACAGTTGCCGGTCCTCATGCTTACCGTGTTCCTAGTACGATGGATAAATGAGTATATCAAGTTCTTTTCGCTTAATAGAAGCTGAATAAATTCCTAAAGCCAGATCGATTTTATGCAGACCCAAACAAACCTCATATTGACCAATAATGGGATCACTGGCTAACAACTTTTGAAAATTTGGAGAATGTAACAACAAATGTTAAACTGAAACTCTTCATCTCACATATAAGCCATTCTTCATATGAATATATCAATGCGATACATACGAAAATGCAATTCATGTTTTGAAATCAGTATTTATCAAACGGAAGAATGAAATATTTGCCAGGTATTGTTTGTTTACTCTTAAACAAGAAATTACTGAATCAACAGATTAGAATATACAAGCTCTGAAGCTATTGAGTAAAACTTATAATTTCAAAGCAACTACAGTAGACCAAAATAGACATTAATATATAAACGGATTACAGTCTCAACAAATTCGACAACGGCTCTTGGAAAACATCTCCACAACTTGAAGAAGCTGATGCCCAAACGTAAATCTTCTGCACAAAAAGACTCTGAAGCTTAAGGCAAGTACAACAGCTGTCGTTGCTTCTCGGCCTTTACTCGATCAGTGTTTATTTTGTTTCGATCATGAATAATCGTGTTGCCGCTGTACCGTTTGTGGCATTGAGTGGCTGCTACGAGGATGTATTGATATCTAGTTAGCCTAGACCAGTTCCATGCATACACAAAATATTGCGTTACCATAGCAACGAACAATAACTTATTAGAAGTGTCAGTGTAAAGTTTGACGTCAAAAAAGTAAACCAGAGTTACGCAATACATTAAAAGAAAAAAGATGTCCACCGAAATTGTGAAAATCGACCAATTGGAGTATCGAGCCATCATCAAGTACCTTTATTTAAAAGGGTTAAGAGGTAAGCAGATTTACGAAGACATGCTTAATACCCTTGGTGATCAATGTCCTCCGTATGCGACCGTGAAAAATTGTACTGCAAGCTTCAAAAGAGGTAAATTTTCCATAGATGATGATGACCGTTCGGAAAGGCCAGTTTCTGTGTCAGTCCCCGAAAATATCGATGCAGCTCATGACATGATTTTATCACACCGTCGAATTGGGCTAAAACGGATATCTGAAGCACTGAACATTTCATACGAACACGTTCATCATATAATTCACGTCAATTTGGACATGAGAAAAATTGCTGCAAAATGGATCCCCAAATGTTTGAATGTTGACCAAAAGCGTGCAAGGGTACAAGCATCGCGTTCGATCTGTGCCCGATTTGAACAAGATGTAGACTTCTTAAACCGAATTGTTAATATGGATGAGACTTGGGTACATTTCTACGATCCAGAAACAAAGCAACAATCGATGCAATGGCGACACTCTGGTTCTCCAAGACCTAATAAGCTTCGTGTCCAAAAATCTGCTGGAAAAGTTCTTGCTTCAGTTTCTTGGGATTGCCATGGAGTAATCATGATTGATTTTTTGGATAAGAGTAGAACAATAACTGGAAATTACTATTCGACATTACTGACCACTCTACGGGAAAAAATTAAAGAGAAAAGACGTGGAAAGCTATCCAAAGGTGTTTTGCAGGACAACGCCCCTGCACACAAACCTCATGTTGCCATGCAAAAAATTCGTAATTTAGGGATTGAATTACTAGAACACCCCCCTTATGCACCAGATTTGGCTCCGTCCGACTATCATCTCTTTCCTCAACTGAAAAAAAGTTTAACAATTATCGAAAAGAAACCAAATTTTGTATTTTGGTACAAGAATTTATTATTAGCAGAGCGCTTTCGGTTCAATGATAAACCATCATCAGTGCCCCCTGTAAAAGTAAGAAAATTGATCTTACATTCTCGATATAAAATAAAAGGTTTAGAAGGGCCTAAAGCCAAATAGATACAATTCACTCACATGGTCAGGGTGTACTCCAAATCCTCACAAATTAGAAGATACATAAAATGAATTAAAATATAGTGCTTGAAACACAGTCACTATTTAATTAAAATAATAATAAAAAGCACACACAACCCATTGCACAATGAATGAATCCCTAAAATAGGGGATAAAATATAACTCAATACATTATTTGTGAGTCAGCTGTTTGACATTTGACAACAATTGTAGAAGATAAGTTGAAAATGAACAATTTTTGAAGGTGTTAATTAGTAAGGTAGGCTAACAATAGCCGGTGCTCTGATGACGTCATGAGAATCATAGAAGCAAAAGTTGACAAAAGCTTGAAAGATTAGTAAATTTATTTAGCAACTACGTTCTTATGACCTCCCCAGAGAAACAAATGTGTGATGGTGAGAATAACTGAAAACAGTTCAGGTTTTAAAGTAAAGTAAGAGCCACGAAAGAAAAGGAAAAATGAAAAAGTGACTCACAATCAGACAAGCATAATCCGGCTTGCACAGCACCCCACCCCGGAATCCCAATCAGGGAAGCGACCCGAAAGCCTCCAAAGGATAAACAACTACTCCTGGAGCTATTTGCTCCGACAGGCATTGTATTACATTCCACCAGCAACAAACCGGCCGATCCCCTAGAAGAGGCCCCGAAGAGGAGAGGTGCAGAAGCACGAAACCTCCCGCCATGGAAGTTGTCAAATGTCAAACAGCTGACTCACAAATAATGTATTGAGCTATATTTTATCCCCTATTTTAGGGATTCATTAATTGTACAATGGGTTGTGTGTGCTTTTTATTATTATTTTAATTAAATAGTGACTGTGTTTCAAGCACTATATTTTAATTCATTTTATGTATCTTCTAATTTGTGAGGATTTGGAGTACACCCTGACCATGTGAGTGAATTGTATCTATTTGACTTTAGGCCCTTCTAAACCTTTTATTTTATATCGAGAATGTAAGATCGATTTTCTTACTTTTACAGGGGGCATGATCGTTTATCATTGAACCGAAAGCGCTCTGCTAATAATAAATTCTTGTACCAAAATACAAAATTTGGTTGCTTTTCGATAATTGTTTTTCTCTGGTACACTCAGCTGACTTCACTCATTTTTTAAAAAAGTTTAAAAATTGTAAATTTTTTTCCAACGAGGAGGTAATAAAAGCTGTGGAGGGCTGGTTTGTAGAGCAAGAAGAAACATTTTTTTGAAAGGTCTAGAGACGTTGCAGATGTAATAAATGTATCCAATTAAGTATTTTGTTTGGTTCTATAGTAGGCTAAGAATATATCCTCGTATATAAGAAGAATTAAAGCTAATCAATCTCAGAAAGCAAAAAGATAAAGATGGTGGATGACCTCTTTGAACAGAAGAGGAGACAGGTAAGTTAATACCTCTATTTGTCCTGATCGACCAAAAGTAGAAACTATGCCTCTATATTCTTAAAATTGGTACACAAGTCAAATGCCATCAGTGACTTTTCTTTTTAATATCCGCAACCATACACTAGGTAGATATTTTATTTTAGATGCGAATTCAAGCATCGTTGATCAAGATATGCTTTTATGTTGTGGATGCTTAGGTTGCCTTACTGGCTCATTTTAATATGTAAGGAGTAATTCAAAAACTCCCACTACGTGATAAATATAGGCAAATGACAAAAATTTGCCAAATACACGAGTAGTGGGAGTCCGCATCACCAAACTTCGTTTGCGGAATACAGGATGGTACAGAATCAATTGGAACTATTATTGACCAAACAGTGACTTCGGCAACTGCAAGTCATTGTTAATTTTGTGGAAATAAACGACATCCTAGAAAAAAATCTCCAACGCGAAAAGGAACTTTCGAAAGTTTGTCTTAGCAAGAATCATAAAAACATGTCTGCTTCTATGACTAAACCGGCAGACCTCTTAGCTGATGCTCTCATTGATACTGGAAGTTAGGAAACGTATATAAATGAAGATTTTGTTAAAAATCGAAAAATCCTTATCCACCCAAGGTCAGATCTCGATGGTCTCTACCAATCTAAATTTGAAAATAAGAGGACACTGTTTCGTAAATCTTGAACTTCTGATTCACGAGTATAGAAATCTGAAGATTTCGATTTTGTCCGAACTGTGTGCTGATCATTGTACATGACATACTATCACAGCACTCAAAGATTGAACTCAATTTTGGTAGTTCAAAAACACCTTTAACAATATGTAGGTTAGCAGTAGCAGAAATAGAACTAGTATATCTTTTTCACAACTTATCACCTGACTACAGATCTATAACAACTGTTGGAATAGTAATTTATGCAACAAGTGCATAAAGTGGTACTTTTTTTCACGAATGGAAAAAGTTGACCGTACGAGCCGTCAGGCGACTGCGGCATTTCCATGAGTGAAAAAAAGACACTTTATGCACATGCTGCATACATTATTTTTTCTACAGCCCTATACAAAAAAATAAAATTGAAATAGAAATTTGGGATATTTTAATTAAGCTCCTTCGGTAAATTACAATTATACGTATTCCAAGTTTCATGAAAGTCCATCCTCGATGCCCAGCCAAGATTCATTGTGTTAGCTTATGGGAAGCGTGAAATAAAGTTAAGGTTATGGCACTTTTTTTAACGCTTTTCTACTTTTTTTCACTCTAACCATAAACAACCACTTTAAGCGCTGCAAACAGATGAAATACAAGGTACTTTAAAGATAGGGCGTAGAAAAAAATCATTATTTTCCCTGAAAAATTCTCTTTTCTATCGAATTTATAACCTTTTGTGCTGCGTGACAACATTTACAATCCCTTTTGTATCTTAAAAACCATTGTCCGCATGGCGTCAACCAGTGTGATCCTTGTAGGTTCCTCTCAGAATCTTCAAGATTTATTGGCTACATTTGAAATATACCCTGACGCATTTCCTCTCATAAAAAGTTGAATAAACAATTTGTAAAGATATCTATTCAATATTATTGATTCCTCTGGGTGGCATATATCCTTTCGCCTTGCAAGATTTGCACGTGTGACCATTTCTGGAATTCCGAATTTTATGGAAGGCATATGATCATTCTTGCAAGAAGATCTCCAGTCTTGAATGTACCGTCAAGTGAATCGGTTCAGCTCCAGCTTTGAGTTAAGCTCAAATTGTGTATCAGTAGTTTACTGAAGTAAATCTAGTGATCTATTCTTAACTCCTCCCTCTCTCTTTATCGCTTGCGAGTTTCCTATTTGAGTTACGAATTTTCGGGAATCCTTCGTTATTCTTTCTCTCGGTATCTCGATTAGTAAACGAGTGCGTATCAAGTAGTACATTTTCGCAACCATAAAAGAAATATTGTAAATTTGTAATAAGTTTGAATTGTGTAATAGTTCTGTGTAAATATAGTAATAGTGTCCGAATTTGATTTTTATTTAACTACAAACAGTAAAAATTGGAAAAACAGTGCGCCAACTATCAGCTTAAGTGAACATACGTTAACAACAACTACGTCAAGGAGACAAAACAGAGGAATATGCTAAGTTTGTATATTCCGAAGTGAGAAAGCGCCTTCAAAAAGGGATTATTGAAAATAGCTGTTCACCACAAATTCTCGTTTCCAAAGCTGAAAACCATAAAGAGACTGGTAATAGATTATTCTCATACGATTAATCGATTTACCTATTTGGATGCATACCCTTTACCAAATTAATATTTACGACGTAGTATCCGCATTGTCCAAATTTCGGATTTTCAGCAAATCGATTTTCGTAGTGCGTATCACCAACTACCTATCAAAATTGATGAACGACAAAATACTGCATTTGAGGCTGACGGTCAGTTATTTATTTTTACTAGACTTCCATTTGGTGCAACCAATGGAGTTGCGTGTTACCACTTTAGTAGTTGATGAAATCATCAAGAACGAGAAGATGTAAGGTATCTTTGCTTACTTAAATGATATAACAGTTTGTGGTAAAACGTATACCATGAAGATTAGAATAAATTAATGGAACCAAAAGCACGTTTGCTACAACTGTTATAAAATTGTTTGGATACTTAATTGAAGATGGATTCATTAGACCTGACCCCTCTAGATTAGAATCACTACAGAGGGCGTAGGTACGTTCTCGCACTACTCTAGATGGATTCCTCGATTTTCACAGAAAATCCATAATTTGGTGAACGCTAAAATATTTCCTTTGTCATCTTCTATTAAATCTGATTTCGAAAACATAAAGAAGGATATCATTCAGTGTGTTGTGATGCCTATTAATCCTGATATACCTTTCGTGGTGGAAACTAATGCATCTGATCATGCTGCTTGCCTTAGCCAACAGAAAAAACCAGTTGCTTCCTTTTCAAGAACTTTGTCAATCAGTGAACAGCTACATTCAGCGACATTTTATATGAAAAGTATTAAAACGTCCCAATCTGCCCCCTCCCCCTATTCTCAGATTCAATACTGTTTCATTATCGGTGATATTTGAATACCATTAGTATAAACCTATGTATATGTCAAGTTCGTTTTGCTAAATGGGGTTAATATTTTAAAAATTCTACTGTTTAATATTAAATTCAATTGTCCGGTTATTTAAAGACAAGATTCATATACACACCTTTGCATATTTGACAATATATTCAGTAGATTTATTTCAGTTTGTTTTGGTATAAGTATGGAGGGTAGAGATTAGGAGAATAATTTTATATGTAAGGAAAGTTGAAAAAGGTCAAACACCGTTCAAAATGGCGCTCGCGTATGGTGTGAATCACAAAAATAAGTTAAAAAGTATTGAATAAACCAATTGAATTTCAAAGTGGAGAACAAGTATTGTGTTTCTTTGGAGAAGTGTATTATTAAAGACACTACGTTTGCTTAAATTATTATTATTAATAAATGTCTAACTTCAGTTCATGATTTATTTAAGGCGTAAATTGTGATTAAAACACCATTGCAGTGTCAAATATATAATTATTATGTTTTGAACATGCATAAAATAACCATTCTCCATACGTAACGACAATAACATAAGAAAGTCAAATTAACATCAATGAATTTCGCCGACTTTCACTAGATACTTTGTAGAAGGTGTATGCTTTGTTATAAAGGAAATATGCGCAAGTTGTACCTCTCCCATTATGGTAATAAACCCTACAATATAGATTTTTCGTATTTTCTATATTAACTATTTTTTCATGTCAGCCATTAAATTAACATTCTGTGAATTATGCCTGCAACTTTTGAACTACTGGAATTGGTCGGAGAATGTCTTCTGTTCAAAATTCAACACGCTCTAAGTCTTGCGGCTACAAGTTACCGAACTAATCTTTTAAGAACATCCCAAAAGTGCTCTATTTTAAATCAGGGCTGCGCGGTGGACACTCTAAAATCTGCATGTTGATGTCATTTAAGTAATGCATAACATCTCCTATAAATGGCGCAAAAACGGCATCACGTGATCTTGAATGTTTTCCTTATAGAATTCTGCATTCATTGATGGCGGACAAACAGGAACTCTGCGTACAATGCTGTCGGGTGGACTGAGTAGCTTGACAGTAGTGTAGCCGGTCCCAAGCTCGGATAAAAGAGGAGGGTTCGGGGGTGAGGTTAGCAACCTGCCTCTGGTAAAAAAGAGACATGCTCATAGAACCGATCATAAAGCCTCGGATATCGGACGGAAACATCAAAAGACAAACTCAGCAAGAAACAGGATTACGAGAAAGGATACGAAACTAAGAGTTGCATGCTGGAACATCAGGTCCTGGACTAAACGAGAGCAAGAGATACTAACAGAAATTAATTCCCACAAAATCGAGATATGTGCCCTATCGGAAACTAGGAAGAAGGGAAAAGGAACATCAAAATACCAGAAGTATCTACTTATATATAGCGGAATGGGCAAAGGAGTCTATGCAAGCTCAGGCCTGTTGCATGAAAAATTTGAGAATGATATAAAGGATATCGAATATTAAAATCACAGAAACTTGAAGACAACCTTGAAACTAGCAAACTGTGAACTTATTATATCTGTCTATGCTTCAGACATAAGCAAACCGAAAAATGAAACGGAAGATTTCTATAACACGCTACAAGATGTGCTGGATAAGCTACAAGAGAACGATAAACTCATGATCCTTGGAGACCTTAATGCAAGAACTGGAAATAATATCATAGACAATGTCAATCAACGATTCAACGAAGAAACAATACATAGGAATGGAAAGCACCTTATTGACTTCAGCGCTCAAAATATTTTAAGAATAAACAACACGTTTTTCCCCCATAAACCCAAACACAACTAGACTTGGCAAAATACACAGGGACGACAATCAAAGATCGATTACAAAATAACTAATAGAGAGATTTTACCTAAGCAAATACTTGATGTAAGAGCTTTAATATCGCCCAATATAGGGTCCGATCACAAATTGATACTGGGGAAATTCTCAATTAACATTCCATTAAACAAGAAAAAACCACCCAAATACGTGGAAAAGATAAACATAGAGTTACTAGAGGACCAGACCACAAAATGGCTATATCGGAAAAGATAAGACATATATCAGACAATGAGGACAACCTACAATGTATGGAAAATGCCTTCAGAACATCGGCGGAAAAATATAACATGCAAGTATCAACCACTAAGACCAAAACTATGGTAACGGCAAGAGAACCCAGACGGTGCAAAATTGTAATTGACGATGAAACAATAGAGCAGGTTACAAGGTTTGAATACCTGGGTATAGAAATATCCAGCTATGGAGAGCTAAAACAAAGTGTACGAAAACAAGAAAATAAGGCATCTTACATATCAGGTTCTCTGAGGGATGTTATTTGGAAAAACAAAGACATGAAACTGGATGGGAAAGTTCTTATATATAAAGCATGTGTTAGACTAATATTGACATATGCAATAGAAGCGAGAGCCGACACAGCGGAAACAAAAAGAATAGTGAGAATAACTTAATTAAAACTTTAAGATCAATCGCTGGCAAAACATTGAAAAATAGAATTCCAAACAATCAGATAAGGGAACTATGCAAGGGATAAGATGTTGTACGATGGGGAAGACAGAGAAGACGAGAGTGGAACCAGCATGTTACAAAAATGAGCGCAGATAGGATAGCCCGAACAGCAAGAGATCTAAAATCATATACCACCAGACCACCAGGAAGGCCCTTTAAAAGATGGCGAGACAGCTGGCAATCGACATCCCAAATAAGATTGCAGCACTAATCGGCATAGAACAGACCCAAGAGCCTATATATATGAAGAAGAAGAAGGACAAATAGTGTTCCTTAAAACATACCCCCCCGAACATTTTTGAACCATCACCAAATGGCTCCTTTGGAGAGATAGTACAATCAGAAAATCTTTCTTCAGATCTGCGCCATACTCTATCACGACCCTCTGGAGTTTCGTCTGTGATCAACACTCTCTTCCAGTCATCGACAGTCCACTGTGCATCTCAGTACTACCTGTGTTGTACTCTCCAGTTCTTCATGTTGTCTCCCTTAGGCTGAACACCCAGCATATGTGAATCAGCGCAAATACAACAACTTTTTTAAAAACATTTGTTTGTATTCTTTATCCAGGCACTTCCACACACTAATGGGCCACCCTGTATATTACAAAATACATATTTACTTATTTTTTAGGCTTATTTTAGAATGGAATAGGGCTATTGTAGAGAGTAGCATGACGCGACATCGGAAAAATATATTGAAGTGATATCTCAAAAGATAAAAAATCAAAATGAATTAAAAAGTAGGGGGGATAAATGAGACTCTAAATGATTAAAAAAAATTAGACTGTCAAAATGAATAGTAGCCAGGGTCTTTCGAAGCTTAAAAAGACGTTTAAATTTAAAAAGTTGTCCATTTTAGAGCTGAAGGTTAAACAAAGAAAACAAAAAAGTTTAAATGTTTCTGTAATATGAAATCTAGAATGGGATACCCTGTATCTAATCTAAAGTATGTAGTGATCATAATGCTATGAATATAACAAACAAATGATTTAATTTAAAATATACAGTATGCTAAAATGGTAGTTTAATTTCAATAAATAAATTTTTCCTAACTTTTTAAACTAAATAAGCAAATAAACGTGTAGGAAGGAATCATAGAGTTTTCAGATGATATTTTAGATTGATGAGATGGTTTTAAAAATAATAGTCACATATTAAGTTGCCAAAACTATGATAAAAAAGAAATTGGAAGAAAAAGATTGTCAGTCGTTTTGAAAGAAAAAATAGAGAACATTGATATCGAAACTAAAAGGTATTGAACAATAAGTGTTGTGAAATATAATATAAAATAACACACAGTACCTATTTAAAAAAACTATCTGAAATTGCCACAAGTACTCATCATAAATTGTTATCATAATAATAGAAATATTGGTCAATGTATTAAGCAACATTTGTGAGCTGGTATAGAAAGAAAAATATATCAAGAAAAGAAGATAGTAGCGGTTCTATTTAAAGGATATCTCTGGATAAATATTACCAGCTAAACTTGTAAGGAGAAGCTGTCATTATTTTTTTGACGCAGTAACAAGCAATTTCAAGTGTATATATCCGAATTTGGTGGTCAATCGACGAATAGAAAATTTAAAAGGCACCAAAATAATAATAATTTTATTAGAGATATCTAAAATCTGTTTGGCATATAACACAAATTTGATAAATGCATTCATGACAAATATTCATAACCTAAAATTTTAATTTACTGTGATAAAAAAGAAAATTTTTCTAAATTATTTGAAAGATTTATATTTTATAGAAAGATTTTTGTAAAAGTTTTGAAAATAATTTTAATGAAGAGTTAGGAATAATTGATTATATAGAATAGTGTTTGGAACTCTACCTTGATTGAGTTTATATAAATTAATTTAAATAAAAAATAATCTTGTAAATTTTCAATAATAATAAAATAAATCAAATAATGTCATGAAAAAATCAAAACCATATATATATATATATATATATATATATATATATATATAAAAGATGTAGGAATATCGCGTGATATGTTAACAATAACTAGAGCAATTAAAAATAAACTGTAATTGTCATACAACACACTGTACATAATACCATTTAAAATAATTATATTTGAAAGTGCGAGGGAATTTAAGTATCTAGTGATATTGTGAAGATTTGCCAGAAAAATGCATAACAATCCAATAATATAAAATCCTTATCCTTGATTGGCTATCCATGACATGACATGACATCACAATACCAAAGCAATTTAAGAATTTCGTATTTCGTACTTATATTAGTAGTCACAAACAGTTTTTAAAACGAAGTTTTTATGTTGTATAATCTAATAATTGTAAATTGTTTCTTTGCAATAAATAATTTTCTGATGAAGGACACGAAAAGTCCGAAACATTAAAAACAAAAATTTTAATTAAAACTCAATTTTTTTTTTATTTCTGACTATATATATATATATATATATATATATATATGTGTGTGTGTGTGTGTGTGTGTGTGTGTGTGTTATAAAGGAATTTATAAGCACGATAGAGGGCGCATTTTTTGACGGATCGAAACCGAACTCGCTACAAAAATTAGTTGGGTCAAAACTGGGACGAGTTCGTTAGCGGTCTGTTCTACAACTTAACACTTTTTTTCTAAAACGTACAAGCAAACATTTATTTAAGAAAACTCACAGATTTACAAAAAAAATTTGTATTCTCTTGTTTTCTATTTGATGCGAATATGTTACTTGAAATAAGCCGATCCAATTGGACTCATTGTGTCATTGAGATTTTTTTATTTGAATATATCGTTTAAATCCTTACCTCTGTTTATAATTGGGATCCTGATACAGTTCGACTAGCAAACCTTGTGGATTTGAACCTCCTGTTGGTTCAACTCTTTCTGCAACGGTGGGACAACACTCTCCAGTTTTATTGGGAGGTTGGTGGTACGCTTCGAGGTGTGCGTTATTCTTATGATGGTGCGTTTTTTTGTTTAAATGATTATGCTGGTGATCTTCAACTACGTTGGGCTCGATTCTGTAATCCAAAATGTATATATTTTTAATTAAAAGTATTATCAAACCATTCAATATCACGTATTAATAAAACAAACAGGAATAAAAATATTTCATCCTTGCCTAATCGAGAAATAGAGGCATGTCCAATTTGTATTGTTCTCAAAATTACTGAGGAACTAACAATGAAACAACTTCGAAATAGAACTTTTATGTCTAAAGGAAAAGCGTTGCAGACTCGATTGTTTCGAATCATTTGTGAAAATATGGGGAGACAACACCGCAATTTGCTTTACCATACAGAGGTTAGGTGGTTATCAAAAGGCAAAGTACTGACCAGAGTTATGGAACTTCGCGCTGAATTATTACTATATTTATAGCAAGCCAAGTCACATTACTCTGAATTCATTTCTGACCCAGAATTCCTTTTAAAATTGGCTTTTTTCTGACTTTTTTGAATATTTAAATAACTTGAATAAAAGTCTTCAAGGGCGTGATGAAAATGTCATTACAGCAAAAGACAAACTCCATGGCTTTATAAAAAAATTGAATTGTGGTCATCATCTATAAATCAAAACAACTTTGATTCATTTTCGTCAACACAGTCTTTCCTTGAAGAAGTCGGAAGCGAGATCAATATCAACTCATATCTATCAGGTATGAAAATGGTGTTACATAATTTGAAGAAAGAATTGTGTCATTACTTCTCACTGCAAGATATATCGGATAATACTGGGCAAAGATGGATCTTAAATCCGTTTTTAAATGCAGCTATAAACGAGGCAAACTTAGCAACTAAGCTCAAAGAGAAACTGCTGGAACTATCTGCCGATGGGATGTTACACTTGAAATTCAACTCTGAAAATTTGGATACGAGTACGTTTTGGTTAAAAAGAAAAACAGAATCCCCGGAATTAACAACCGAGGCTTTGAAGTGCTTGATTACATTTTCTACCTCGTACTTGTGCGAGTTGGCATTTTCATCAATTGCGCGAATAAAATGCAAACTAAGAAATCGCTTAAATTTGGAAAACGATTTAATACTTAATGTGGCAAAAACGGATCCATGATGGGAGAAATTAATTGAACAAACTCAAGTGCAACCTTCACATTAAAATGAACGAAGATAAGCAAGCACATATGTAATCATTTTCTATTTAAACACATTTTTAATATTTTTTTTTGTAATAACATGTTTTAAACTAGCATTTTTATGATTTGTATGATTGATTATATGGAAATTTTGTTAAATATAATAATTTTAACTCGTATCGGCTTTTTATTTAAGTCTCACAAATTATATGTTGTATAAAAAAACTCGCGACCCCCCTACAGGTTGAAAAACAGTGGATGACTCAAAACTAAAAAGTTATATTCTTCATAAAGTTATCTTCTTATCTGTGGCCGTGTTTAGTTATACAAAAATAGTATTTCTATGGCAAATATATTCAAATTGTAGTTATCGTAAATAAGGAGTAACAAAATTAGCGAAGTCTGATTTGGGATACGGAAATTCCCGATTTCACCTTTAAAATGTTACTAAATTAATCCTACTACCTGGGTTACGGTTATTAGAAATATTGAATAACGTCGATTTAATATTCTAATTATTGGACCACGGCGAAGTACACACTTTGGTAAACTATGATTTTTCGGTATTTACAGGTATTTTATTACTTACTCGGCTTCGTGAACGTGAAGACTCTGCCTATTCTGTCTATTAACACCTCGTTTGTGGCGATAGAAGTCGTAGAATACGTCGTGCGTTTCGTTGAAATACTCGTTGCAAGCGACTGGAATGACCACAGCGGCTAGTCCAAGCACCTGAAAAAACATATAAAATTAGTAAAATATTAATCTCAACGAACGTAATTGAAAAAATAATAAGAAAGGAAGGCATAGTTGTTCCACTCTAAACAAGATAAAATAGAGAATCTCGCAATGTACTTGAATACCCTATGTTATAGATGGCGTAAAAGATAAAGTGCGAACTTTAAGCTGACGGCTTTTCGTTTGACTGGAATACGAGGATATCGTCATAGTCCAGTCAATATTATAATTTAAAATGCTGAGTTGACGATAAATTCATCTAATATTATAATTTCAACTAATAATCTTTAAAATGTGTATAACAATTTTATAATTATTAAATACATTTATCGATTGTCTAACGATTATTTTTTAACCGCAACTATGGAGCGCCATCCTACTTTTTAAGGTACTTTGCGTTAATGTATAGAACAAAATAAATTGCTTTAAACAATATTAACCTATTTATATTTAAAAATATCTTAAACATAACATCACACAATTAACACTACCTTATATCTCGTTTTATTAAGAAGAATTAGAAATATAAATTTCAAATAACTTATTATTTTTCAAATCACTGACTGAACTATAACTAATATTTTTGAAAGTCCGTTTTTTATACGAGCACAGGTGTCACTTTTTAGTTGGTAGTCTTACATCAAGAAAGAGTGTAGTATGTTCTAAGGAATTTGGGTGAGTATAGCAATTATATTTTTAGATGAAAATTAAATATTTACAATGTCCTCGGGAAATATTGAGTTCGGTCCAAAATATTGTGTATTACAACGACGAAAATTTAAATAACGGTGATGCAAATGAAAACAGGATTCAACGACATTTGAAATTGGAAGCACAAAAAATATGTTCCAATGTGTATAAGAATCTACGGGAAAAGTTTGGTTTCGATGAAGAAACAGAATGAATGCAAGTAGTATCTGATTTAACAGAAGTTCCCCTGTCAACTATACGTAAAATAGCCAAGAATGGGCCTTATGAACGCAAGAAGCGATGTGAAAAGGAATTGGTCAAACCCTTAGATGTGTTTGTAATAAGAGTATTAAAAACCACCATATATGACTGTTACCTACAATTGAAATAATCAGAAATAAATTGACAAATGCCGGCCGTGATTTAAATGGCTGTAAGAAAACTATTGAGAACTGGATTAAAAAAATGGGATAATTGTGGATATGCGGTATACGTAGTTGAAACAAGTAACTATGTATAGAGAAGAAAACCAGCCAGTTATCTATTTGGACGAAACTTGGTAGGATACACACGACACGGTTAAGAAAGGATGGACTGATGGGTCAAACATTTGTATGCCAACAATGTCTGCAAACAAAGGATCCAGACTTGTTATTGTGCATTGCGGTGGAAATAAAGGATGGCTTCCAAATGCTTTAAAAATATGTGGAAAAAAAATGGAAGATTGCAACGTTGACTATCATAAGAACATGGTTTGAATTCACACTGATTCCAAACTTATAGCCAAATAGTGTTGAAGTTCTTGACAACGCTTCTTATTATACACGATAGCTCAATAAAATTCCAAAAAAAAGCTACAAGAAGACCGAACTACAACATTTTTTAATGGATAATAATTTGTACTTCGAAGATTCTTATACAAAGCAACAACTGATTGAAGTTTTACAGACAAAGAAGATTAAGAAATTATACGCCCTAGGAGTATTGCTGAAAAACATGGACTTCCTCCTTATTTTTGTATTTTCAATCCCATCGAGTTAATTTAGGCACAATTAACCCCTTAATGCACTCAGCCAAGTTAACTCGGGATGGCTTGTCTAACTTTTTTCCGCGAGCCCGAGCGTCCTCGGGCATCTTTGTATGTTTTTTATTCAGAAGTATCTCAACTGTATATACTAGATATATGTTCGTAACGCATTCTCGCTCAACGGAGCGTCGTTGCAATTGGTTTCCCACCACTCTTCTGCTAATTCATGCTTTCGTAATAGCATGCGATATGGTAAAAATTCTAGTTTAGCATATTCGCAGCGTTTGTGCAAGTAAGTTGCTCTTATGTTTACGTACGTTTTATTTTGACGTTATGTGTTATATTTTGATATCGATCTTTTCTACAAATTGACGTTATGGATAGCGATGCTAGTGACGCCGAATGGGATACAGGTTCCGAGAATAATAGCTTGGAAATGAGTGAGAGCGATTCCGAACTTGAAAATATTTCTGATGACGAAAGTAGTGACAATGATCTTGCACCTGCACGACAATGGTTTCAGTTTCCTGGAAATTGTCAGCCACCTCCTAGATATCCGTTTACGGGAACTCCTGGTATAGCTGCTAATATTGCTCAAAATAGTAATTGTTTGGATTTCTTTGAGCTCTTCTTTGGATATTTATTTTTTTAGTTCAACATATAACAAGCGATGCGGCCAGCAAGATACAGGGGAAAGCAAATATTGTGTGGCATGAAACAAATCCGAATGAGATTAGAGTGTTCCTATCTGTTATTCTGTTGCAAAGAATTATAAGAAAATCCCAATACAGGCATTATTGGACAAAAAATACACTACTGCATACGCCCTTTTTTCTGAACTGTATGACTGGAAAGTGATTTGACAATATAAAACAATACTCACGTTTTTCAAATAACAACGACTTTGATTCAGATAAACATCCTTGCCTAAAACTAAACAAAATCTGGGGAGTTTATGAAAATATGAACAATAAATGTAAAAACCTAATTAGGCCGGAACAATTAGTAACGATTGATGAGAGTCTTCTACTTTATAAAGACCGTTTGGGATGGACGCAGTACATTCCACACAAGCGAGCAAGATTTGGGATAAAAACATATTTGTTATGCGAATCAAAAAGTGGTTATGTATATAGTTTTATAATTTATACAGGAAAAGGTACTGTCTTAGATAGAGAATTTGATGATCTCCCCACATCCTTCCAAATAGTCATGACGTTGATGAAACCATTATTGAGCAAGGGTTATTGTCTCACAATGGACAATTTCTATAATTCTCCACAATTGGCAGCTCTTCTAATTCAAAATAGGACTGATGTATATGGAACGTTGCGACTTTCGAGGAAAGAAGTACCTGGCGAAGAAATAATTGGTTTTCAGAGAGAAAAACTATGTGTAATGAAGTAGAAGGATAAAAAGGATGTCACTCTTATTTCTATAATTCATAATAGGTCGATGGTAGAAATAGAGAAGCGTCAAGGCCAAATAAAGAAACCGCAAGCTGTTCTTGATTACAACAATACTAATACAATGAGTGGTGTTGATCGTGTAGATCAACATCTATCTTCCTATGTAGTACCAAGGAAAAGAGGAAAGAAATATTACAAAAAAATATTTTTTCACATCGTAGATCTGACAATGTGGAACGCTTTTTTGTTATACCAAAAATGTGGCTGTCGGATGGATACCCTTGATTTCCGTCTCAAGGTCATAGGACTCATAATTGAAAAGTATAAAACTACAAGTATTTCCAGAAGCGGACGTCCATCTTCAACTCAAACAGTACTAAGATTATCAGCACGGCATTTCCCAGATTTCATACCGCCAACAAAAAAAAACCAGACCCAACACGTCAGTACTTTATCTGCGCACGAAAAAGAAATGAGCAAAATAAAAAAATCCGTAAAGAAACGAGATATATGTATGTGTCGTGACTGGTTGTGTCATACCGTGCTTCAAAATCTAACACACTGTTGCAAATTTGGACTAAAAAAACATTTTTTTGCGCGAGTTAACTCGATTTGGCGAAATAAGGTTACTTTAGTTGTATTTTTTTTGTCAAAATATTAAAAATTTCAAATGTTTCCACAATATTTTTTTGTGTTTTCAATGAAATAATTGGTGAAAAATGGGTCGTTTTTGTACTTTATTTGATGCATTAAGGGGTTAAAACAGAGATTAAAAAAGTAATCAAAATTGAAGATGAGTATAAGAATATTGGGCAAGTCCATATTAATGGGGGAAATAAATTTATTGTTGATTTACAAGACGATAGTGATAGTGAAGCAGATGATATGGGAGAAGGATTAATAGATTTTTTGTGAGAAGAAAATTAATTAAGTTTAATATATTTTTCATGTTACTTATATAGTGGTGACAAACAGAAGTTAGACATAATATTTATTTTCAAAGAAGTGTTTTATTCACTGTTATAAAATTTCTTTTTTTTTGTTATTATTTCATAGAATTCAGTGTTGTCCATAAAAATCGAATGGGATACAAAAGGGCTCAGTTCACGTCTGGTATCTCGATTAAACCGAACGACCTTTCAACAATTACGTAAAAAATTGGTAAGTAAACAAAATATTAATACCTTTCAGAGTTTAGCTCCGCAACATAACTTAAAAGGGATATACGATTACATTGCTGCACTATATGTTTTACGCCAACTATACTTATACTTCATGTGGAATAGGAGGTATTTGTGATTGGGTGAAAGAAATTTGAAATATGTATTTGAACTGTAACACATGCTATTCCATATTGCAAGATTCTCATAGAAAAAAATTGCTAGCTAAAGTTTCGTTAAACAAAATCATCCCTAATGGAAGAATTTGAGGTTGTGTACAGTACATGTGGCACATAAAATGCGAAGTGACATTGTGGTCTTACAAAGTATAATACTCAGTAAACAACGAAATATTTGTTTCCCTTGCCCGAATGATGTTTCAATACACTCTCTTGTACGGTTTGGGCAGTTTTTACCTTAGTTTTCCAGGAGAATCTATATTTTGTATGGAGTGAAGAGAAACTGTGACTATGGATCTGCACAATCTCCCATAATTCCGTGAGGCGGGGATACAGGGCATGGACGATAAATATACACTAATGGTCACTTCTTACTTCACTTCTTTATTTGTCATATTCTCAGGCGATAAAGTAATTTGTTTTATTACAAAATAACGTATCGACACTACCGAATGTGTTTTGAAGTTTATTAAACAGTAAGTATAATAATAATGATAGATGTTTACAAAATTCTCCTTAAACAAACTATCTTTGTTATTGCATTTCAGATATACTTGATTAATTAAATAATTATTAGTTTTCGTTATATTGAGGCCAAGTTGATAAACAGATTATTGTTTTAATTATTTGAAATTATGCATTAATACCAAATGTTTGATTTTGTACTTTTGGACAATATATGCACAGGATGTCCTTTCTTGATATCACAATTCCATGTAGTTGGCCTTAATTTTAAGGAGCTATTAATGAAGATTCTCGTATCGTGTACTGATTCTGGACAACTAATCACAGCATCAAAAATTTCCCCATTAGGACCACAGACAATTTGGATTTTTATTCTAATATGAGTCCCATCAATGTGTGTTTGTCTCTATCGAAGGTTGCGCACGCTCGCGCGACTAAATACAAGTGCACGCGTGCGACACATGTATTTGAACCCTTATGCCCGATTTCTCCAACATGTTTTTAGGCACCACTCATGTAGTGCCTAAAAGTAGTAACGCCAGTGGCTTTATTGCCAACTACCGTTTTTAGAGTGCAATTTTGTTATTTTGCAGATAGACTAAAGATGCCTAAACAAAGAAACCGAGGAGTAACGGCAAAGTGAAGCTCACAAATTTTGGAAACGGCGCTGGGTGCTATCAATAATGGCATGGCTGTAAAAACAGCTAGCACTAGATTTAACATTCCGCGTAAAACTCTGCGAGATTATATAAAACAAGGGTTTACGGCCAAACGTACAATGAGACGAAAAACTATTCTTTCTATTGATAATGAAGAAGAATTGTCTAAAAGAATACTCTGTTTGGCAGAAATAGGATACCCATTGACGTGGAAAGTTTTGCGCCGTTATGTATATACATTTTGCGAACTGAACAAGATTACAAATCCATTTAATGCACAACAGAAAAGGGCAGGCCGACTCTTGATAAAACAGTTTTAATAGGCATTCAGAGATCAGAATTCGTAGAGTTCATAATATGAATCCTGCCAGAGCTCAAAAATTAAACAAATTTATTGTCAGCGATCATTTTAATAAACTTAAACAAATTGTGACAGAATTAGATATAATGTTAAAGCCCCAATTTCTTTATAATATGAATGAAAAGGGATGCCTCCTTACATTGCACCATCGGCAAGGAGTACTCGCAAAAAAGGAGCGAAACGGGTATATCTTATAGCCAAAGAGCATGCAGAGAACATAACGGTGGTTACATGTGGCAATGCTGTGGGACTTTATATTTCCCCTCTAATTCTGTTTAAGGGGAAAAGAGTGAAACCAGAGTGGACTGATAATTTACCGCCAGGAAGTATCGCACTGATGACTGCAAAAGGTAAAATGACAATTGAAGCATTTAAATTATGGATTCGTCATTTTGCAAGCTATAAGTTAGCTGGACCTTGTTTGTTGATATTTGATGGTGCGAAGTCCCATTAAGATTACACAATAGTAACAGTCGCTGATGAGTTAGGAATAACTCTTTACTGCTTGCTAAGCAACATCACTCTCGAGCTACAGCCGTTGGACAAAGCGGTCTATTGTTCGTTTGAACATTTTTGGGATGATGAAGTATTAAAATTCTGGGCTAACTGTTCCGATAGATCGTTGACAAAACAGCTCAAGCATGCAAGGAGGAACGAGTGGCAGATATGCATTTTTGTTTTTCGTGCCGGTGCTACCTGCACGATGAATGCATAGGACTGACAAAGGATGATAAGGAGGAAGGCTACATATGTCCATATTGTTCCTGAAGTTTTATTTTATAAACTTGAATATATTCAGTATGGAGCGTTATTGCTTACCCTGTGTTAGCAGTAAAGCCACTTTGCAACGCGAAAAATCGCCCGACCGTTGAAAATTAAATTTGGCAAGACTGTCGCTGGTTTTGACGAGAGGCCAGTGTAATGAGAACGAAGCTAGTTCCCCATCAGACGTCGAATAATAGACACCGTTGTGTGAGTTTTAAAAATTCGTGCACTTAGGCAGCCATTTTAAGTGGAAACTATATTACCTGACTAGGGAAGGAAAATACGGTGTGAGTTAGCATCTAGAGGGTCCGACCCGGCGTTTTGCTGTGGAAAACCGTTCCGATGCGCAGCGAGTTCCAGGATTTTTGCAGGATTTAAACAACCACGTGGATATTTCGTTAGACGTTTTGCTCAATATTTAGGTAAATTTCTGAACACTTTCTCGAAATTACCAATTTTATAGGTAGTTAACGTAGCAATTTAAAGTTTTGAATCGTAGATTGTAGAAGTATGTAATCTATTGTGTGAAATAGTTTGGTACAGTTCATAAATTTTATCAAGTCAATTCTCTTATTGTTTCGCAAATTTTTTGGAAGTAGAATATATCACGGGGGCTGAATAATATTCAGGGATGTATACAGTCTTGCAGTTTTTGCTAGTAACGTGGATGGCTTTTATACTGCTAAAAGTCCGGTTGTATGATTATTTGTGGATTTTGGATAATTATAATGTTATTATTATAATAGAATGTTACGAGGGGAAGTCGGAAAGCTGACCGGGGTAAAATTGTAAATCCTATGAGTGGGCTAATTCGTTTCTCTTTTTTAGGTTTTTTTATTTATCATGGATTTTATGGATTTATCCGCCGATTGAGGAGTATAGTCAGCCAGACCGCTCGCATGGATCAGTAGCCAGGAGGACTGGAATATTTTTTTGAAGCGTCGACATCGCGGGATTCAATTGCTGTTCTGAAGCAGGAAAATCGTAGTAAACGTCATTTTATTTAATATTGTTATATACTTTCAACGTTTATCCATTTTTACCGTCAAAATTTTACTAAATTTTTATTATATGGTTTTTCCTATGTCATATGTTTGCGCTAATTAAGCGATATTACTCGTTCAACGTTTAAAACGTTAAACAGTTTATTTGAATATTAAATTGTTGGCTTTAAACGCTAGGTATACCATGGTACGTACCAGGGTGCTGTGGTATTAAGGTATATTTTTCTGTCTTTGACGATTTTCATTTATATATGTAATGGCATTTATAAATATTTAAACTCATATAGTTTGTGAACCCAATTTATTGAATCAATTGTAGTTTTGGTGTTAGAGTTTCACCGAATTTGAAAAATTGTGCATGAATAATTTGTTCGTTTTCTGTAATTGAACTGTACTTTGAGACATCTGTGTAAATTGGGGCCCCCAGCACATCTGCACCCTGAGTTAGTAAGTAGCCTTCAGCTCTACTCAGGTATCGTAGAACCTGCTTGTTTGATTTACAAATTGTATTTTGGAGTTTTTTGCTTGCAGCTGCTAATTTAGCGTACGAATTAAGTTTTTATGTAGATTTCGGCCTTCAGCCTAACTACATACTGAAGCTACAGCCTTCAGCTGAGCTCAGGTATTAATTTGATTATTTTTTTTGTTGTAAACTTGTATCTCATATTTTGAAAAGAGACATATGGTCCAAGAAAATATTTGCTGACTTTCAATTTTAATATTAACTTTCCTAAAACCTTGTCAGAGTGTTTGGTTAGTGCCGTTAACCCACTGAGGAGTTGTGGGCTAACTTAAGAATTCTTGGGTGCTTGCCAAAACTTCTCTGGCGCCCTTTAGTAAACATTTAAGTTTTGAAGAATCCACCCCTTCTTCGACTCGAAGCTAGTCGACTGGCGAGCACGGGTTATACTACGGGAGACAACCCGCATATCTATAACGAGCACTGAGAGGTGGAGTTTTCCTCGTTATAACTTTGCATTTTTTTGTATTTTTAATTTAAAACATAAATTAATATCAATTTCTTAAATTTTGTTTATTTCAGTAAAACATGTTAATATGCGTCTTATCTATATAGATTTTTTTCGAAAAATGTACTTTTATTTATTTCCATATAGGGTAGCGTTATTCCCTACACTTATCTTATAATTTTTATCGATCATTTTTATTTGGCCACCTGGTATAATATTTACTAGACACATTTCCGGGCAACGTTTTCTGTATGACCGATCGTTGCTCAAAAGTCATTGGAACAATAAAACTTAACCAATCTGCTTAAGAGTATTCTAAGAATTTTTCATGATCATTTGTTCAGTGTAAGCTTCATATTGCGATTTTTAGTACCGTGAATATCGAAAGAAATGAAGTTATCACAGGAACATATTATGTTATTATTGTAATATTCCCATAAACATTTTACCTTTACGATTTTAACCCACTCATTTAGTTCGAACCATTACATATAATGGAAAAATTTATTATCTTTAAAGTTCTCTCTCTCTCTCTCTCTCTCTCTCTCTCTCTCTCTCTCTCTCTCTCTCTCTCTTCAATGACGGTTTACATTAAAGGATATTCAGAGGCGTAGTACAGTTTACTTCTCAAGTGGAAAATGTTACAAAAAACCTATTTGGGATTGACTGTATGCACACAAATTTATTCTGAATTTTAAGTTGAGAAAAAAACTTTGCTAGTCATTATTTGTATCTGTATTAATGCAATATCCACGACGTTTCCATTCATGTAAAATACTTCCCATTTGTAAGTACAAGAATCGTAGTTTGCTGTCGGGTAAATAGGAAGGATCAGAAATGCAAGTGACTATATCATTCATTAAGTTCTAAACCAATGAGATTGCCTAATTTTCCGTAGTTACCACGTATTAGAGCGGTTATGTTTATGTAACCATGCTGAACGAATATACGAACCTTGGTATAGGGGAGGGTGGCGCAAGTGAGTCATAGGGGGCAAGTGCGTCTTTTTGAATAATTCGTACTAGTGGCAACACAGGCGAAAACAATCAAGACAGTTTAGTTCCGTACCGGCAGCCGCATCGTGTCTGTGAACAAGTCGCCGAAAAATATTAAAAAGAAGGTAAATATGATTTTTTTTGTTTTCATCATATTGCAAAGTACCTAATATTTACGATGTGTCGCATAGGGATTTTGCACAATTTAAACGTATTATCCAGTTATTCTATGATAAACACCATATAACCTAACATTTTAGCAATACCGCGTGATACATAGACTATTGCCAAATTTACTTGTATTCTTTTAAATTATATTTAAAAATTTTGAGGTCAGGCTGGGGCAAGTGAGTCTTAGATATGACTCACTTGCCCCATGTTTGTGCAAACAGTATCTACGATAATTAACTATAAATTTTTGGTTTTAATCTTACACAATACGTCTGTATTTATCATAAAAATATCGTGCTAGCAGCTCTGGTGTTCTAAGTAAACTTAACGAGAGTATTTTTTTTCAGGTGAGTATGGTTCGCAACTATGTCCGTAATACCCAAAGAGGATCGTACTCAGAGGATGCCATACAGCGTGCTTTATATTCTATTCAGAAGAAAGAAATATCTATCAAAAAAGCTAGTGTGGTTTTCAAAGTTCCAAGAACTAGCTTACATTCACGGCTGAAGCGTCAAGTACTCAACCCAATAATAAACTTAGGTAGGCTCAAGCCCGTCTTTACTGAAGCAATGGAAAATGATTTACGTGACCATGTAATACATTTGGAAAAGCTTTTTTATGGTCTATCAGCCAAAAAGGTTTTAATTACAACAGACCTTTCGTCTAGTCCGATATTTACAAAGGACGGGGATCAATGATACGGAAAAAAATACAAGGTATATGTCTGATTCTGATTCAGGCGAGAGTGCCTCATTAAATAGTAACATTAATCCTGTTTTGAAACCTACACCACAAACAAATTGTAAGTATTTAAAGAAATTAATTAGAATGTTTTGTGCAAATAATATATTTTTCAGTATTGTATAAAAAGTCGGGGAATTATAAATCAGGTAGTACTTCTCCAGAGATTCAAGTGGAATCTATTGCCGAAACTATGAGGTCTGAAGCTGACGGAATTTCCCTTGAGAATAAAGAATCAAATGATATGGCGAGATTTGCTGTTCGTAGAGGTAATTTGTTTCTTAAGTTAAATCATAATTTATAATAACCTAAAGTTTGCATATTGAATTTGACTTTTAGTATAAAAATACTTAATTTTATAATGTACTTTTTTTAAAATTTTTTTTAGAGTCAAAACCTAGTGGCAGTGGAATCAGATAAATCATCGATCAAGGTGACTAAACTAAATAATTTTAATTAATTTTTATATTTAATCATATTTTAAATTTATTTTAGAATTTAAAATGTTGATGATAGATGAAATATCTCAATTATATTTACAAATCAACACTTTAATTGAAAGCGTTGGCACTCTCTTGAAAACACAAAGAATTCTGAGTAACCTGCAAGTAACATCGTTTGAAAATAATGTGAAAACGTTATATGAAAAAATTCCAGTAATTCGACATTCGACGCATATTTTTAAAATCCAAATTCAACGTACTCGATCAAATACTGTCCCTAGTATTGCAAACCGACATTACAGATCATTTGTCAACAATACTACAGATAGTACTGGAAAAGACCAAATGCCCCAAGGAACGAGGAATAGTGAAATACATAGATGAAACAAAACTTGAAAATACAATCAGACAAAAGTCTTGGGATTTCTTATACTTGAATCCAGATCCTAACTATGCAACAAATACTTTCATTGAAACACTTCAAAAATATATAGACGACTGTACATATACAAAATGTTAAACGAAAAACACGAAGATCGCCCCTTGGATGACAAATGCTTTACTTACCTCAACACCACAAAAAATAAAATTGCTCAACTTTTGAGAAGAAACCTGTACTATTTTATAAACAAAATTTTATATTGAATTTTTGAAACTATTTGTCGACATTCGTCTTTTAATAAACTCTCCTGGTTAATGAAAACGGATAAAAGCTTTAAACAGCTTTTTGAAACAACCTATCCCACTTTTAAGCCAAAAGAAAATATCAGGTTGTTTCAAAAAGTGTTTAAACTTTGTGTGACTGTTTTTATTTGTTTATTTAAGAAAAAACAATAAAGGCATAATTTAAAAAACCTTCAGTATTTGCTTGGCTTGCCATCTACATGATACAGCTGTTTAAATCTACTGAAGATCTCTGGAGAGGTGATATCAAAGATACAAGCTTGTTCAATTTGTGGTGCACATTAAATAAATCAGAAGGTAGCGATCACGTGACTGTTGATGGTACAGGGGATATTCAAAAGTTAACAAATGCTTCAAATGTAGATGAACTCAATTTCACTCCAGAATACGAGCACCCAACGCATGACGCGGATAATCAATTAAATGAATGTAGAAATGAAGATTAGGTAACCAATGAAATTATTGATATCACTGACTCAATAGAACCTAATAATTTGATGTTATCTTTGATTATAACGGTACTTGAACCTAATGATCTACATTCAGTTTGCAATATTATCAGCGGTACGCCTGGAGTTCTGGATAAAATATGCGAAGATGAGGAAGTTCAAAAGCAATGTTGTGAAAACATTAAAACTGCAGAGAAAAATGTAAATAGACAAATCGAACATACCGAAGATCTGAGCAAAGCTTTGCCAACAAATACAAATCCAGGAAAAGATGATACCGATACATTTCAAATAGTGGAAAAAGTAGTTATTGAAAGAATACTGCATACTCCTGAAGAAAATAAAAACAAAGAAAACGAATATACCCAAGATTTGAGCACATCTTTTCAAACAAATACAAACTCAGAAAAATATTACGGGGACACATTTAAAACAGCAAGCGATCTAGTTACCAAAAAGATGTTGAAGAAAATAGCAAAGAGAATACAAATCCGAATAAGAAAGATGAGGACTCCATACCTCCACTGTTCAAAAAATCTCTCTTTTGGCCAGCTCTAAAGACGCCAGTTCTAAAAAGAATTAGAGAAAAATTTCCGTCAGTCACGTCATCAAAGCAGTGGCAAGATTATTACAAGAAAAAAGAAGAGTTTAAAAATATTGAGCAGCAAAAAAGAACAGAATAAAGAACAACGGAAAAAAACCCAAAAAAGAAAAGTTGCAACAGAAGGAACATCTAAAGATGAAAATATACAGACTACATCAGGCGCGGTTATCAACGAGGTCACTCTTTTTGAACACTAACTAAATGTAAATGACAGTGACTGTGCCTTCTGCAACAATGATTATGTAATAGTAAATTACAATGTACTCCCTGGAAAAATTACAAATGTAAGGTATAATCAGGAAGATGCTGAATATCATTATGAAGTTAGTCATATGGAAAGAAATGATTAACCTGGATCTAGCCAGAGAAAGCACACATTGTGTGGTATGCTCCAGATAAAATTTCAAAAAAAAATTGCGATCCAAAACTAAAAAATAAACGATGTTTGTACTGCATTCCAGAAATGTCTGATTATGTTTCAGGGTCGTAGATAGTTTTTCCTACGATCACTACCCTAACTAGACTTTTGCACACTCAAATCTAATCGCAAAGTTGATGTTTTCCGTGATCTTTCATAATTTTACATTATTTCCGCTCTAGAGCGTACTTTTCCGCTTGCCTGTTTTCATTTACAATAAACTAAAGAAAGGTAGTAAATAATAGATATATTAAAACAAAATGTACGACAGGCCTCATATTTTAGTTGAAATATTAATATTTGAAGATATTTCGAACGAAATTAAATTATATTTTATAAAATTTACCTATTAAGAATATAACAGCCAGAAGGTAGGCAATACATTATACACCTAGATGCAACAGTGCTTGTATATTATTTAAGTACCTACCCACTATTTTGTGAAAATAGTAGACTATGAAATTAATGAAACGTCATTATTTCATTTTTAGTTTATAAAAAAGTTGTCTATTTATAAATAGCTATTTGAAAAATGGATAGTGACAGAAAATTTTCAAGCACACCTCCAGATATAGCAGATTTGCTAAAAATATTACTCTTAATCTTCTGCCAACTAAATCCAGAGGTAAATACGAAAAAATACAATATTTTCATTGATTGGTGCCGCTCAAAGAAAATTAAAAAATATTCGAAGAATGTATTGCTGACTTATTTTGGCGAAAAATCCAAAACTCTAAAATCTTCAACCTGGTCACAATATTCGATGCTTCGAAGCACTTTGCAAGTAAAAAATGATATTACCATCGGTAAATATACTAAACTGATTGCATTTTTGAAGTTAGAAGCAGTGGATTACAAAGCAAAGAAGTCACAAACATTCTCAAAGGAACAAGCGGAGAGCTTTATTAGATTTGCACCTGACGATGAACATTTGCTGAGACAGGTACAAACGTTTTACTATTTATTTTATTCTGATACAGAATTTCTCAGAATATGGTTTTTAGGTGATATTAATCATGGGTATCGCTGGTGCATGCCATAGGGATGAATTAATCAAAATTGAACTAAAGGATATAGATGATAGAGTATCCTTTCTAGTGGTCCGAATCCTCGATTCGAAAACGAATCAAAGTCGTACATTCGCAATAATTAATAGTGCCGAAGAAAATGCGATCGACTATATATTCTATTATAGAAAATATTTTAATTTAAGACAGCAATGTCAAATTAAAAGTAATTACATTATTCAGTGCCTATTTTTTCGATACTCCAAAGGTAAATGCTTCAATCAGGTGATTGGTATGAATACTGTGGGCAAAGTAGCAAGCGAAATAGCCAGTTTCTTAAAATTGCCCGTTAAAAATTTGTTTACTGGTCATTGCTTTCGACGAACGTCGGCGACATTATTAGTAAATGGTGGAGGCGACTTAATTCAGCTTAAAAAACATGGTGGGTGGAAGAGCAGTAATGTGGCTGAAGGATATATCGCCGAATCCATTAGCAATAAAATAGATACCTTCCAAAAAATTTCTGGGAACGCAGTAGTACCAACTAGCGAAGAACTTTCGATTCCTTCTATATCTGATATTGCAGAAAAAGATTCGTAAGATATTACGCTACCTCCGACTTCTTCAGGTCCTGGGATAAATATTAAAAATTGCCAAAACTGTACATTCAACTTTAATATTGTAGGCAATAAAAAAAAATAATTCTAATAAAGTGTATTTTTCCTGTTTTTTTTTTAAATTATTTGTCTAAAAATATTGTGATCGTTTGTGTGCAATTCGAGCAGAAAGTGCGTTCCCGCCTTCGGCAGATTGCCCGCGCTCGGCTACGCGTCACGCGGGCAACTCTCTGCCTCAAGCGGCAAAGTATCACTTTCCGCTCTTAATACACAAATAGCTATTTTCTTTCGTTTCACTTTACATTATTGATACATGATATATTTTCAGAGTAACTCATTTTTTTACGAAATTGTATGTATACTTATATGAAAATGAACAATACCATTTCGTTATAAATACAATATAAAAATAGATAAAAAAACATCATAGTCTAATTTTAACAACTTTTTTTATTTAAACCTTTTTCTTTAAGTTGTGCATAATTGGGAGACTTACCTTATGTAAACCAATTTTAACTTAAATCTTGTTTTTGTTACTTAAAATATTCATTATTTTTAGCAAATATTGAGGTCATAACTTCTGTCACATCTATAAGTTTAGCTTGTGAGGAGGTCACAACGTTGGTACTTTCTACTAGTTCAGAAAGAGATATAATTTTTATGACACCATCTTTTTTCCAGAAAATAAATTTTAATTACTCTTTTTAATTTTTTTCCAAGTCCCATTAATTATTGCCCCAATTCAACAGTGAAACATGCAAAATATTAGTTTCAATATCAGATATAATGTGCGAATATTTGGATCTTCAAATATTATTATTGACATTATAATTATTTAAAGCAATTTTTTCAAACATCTAATTCATACTTTTAACTGCTTGCGAAAATTAACTTTATTGCGCCATATATTTGAGGCAATAAGTGTAAAAATAATGTAACGCGTTTCTTGTATAATGGTTTTAATTTACCAAAGCGTCGAAGTATAACCAACATTATATGATAACGCTTTGGACGATTAAAACTGAGAGGTACACTATTTTGCGCACATGGGATAATTTCAAAATTGGCGCTTTTGACCCTAGTCATGTCGCGAGTGTCACTAGTGAAACAAGTTTTAGACGGAAGGCGAGGGTCGGCTATCTAAGGGAGTATATAGTTTATTTACTATAAAAAGTCGATGATGTCATTTTTAGTTACATTCCTGCTTATCAGAATAAATCTTAATTCACCAACCGTGAATACAATTTATCCTCAACAGCCAGGGCAATTTACAGCTAACGGGTTGGCAAAACTTCAAGACGTTGTCAAATCAACTGGTAAAAGTCACCAGTTTGTTTTGACGTTTATTGACATTCGATCATCGTCTAATATTAACAAAGATGGTAACATCTTTGTTGAGCTATTTTGAACGAGAATGCTGAAATGGGAGCCCGCTTCTCCCGCTTACTGCTGTAAGAGACGTAAGTGATAGTATTCGCTATTTGTATTCATTATTATCAATATCATTGTTACATATTTAAATGTAAATGATTAAATGTTTTTAATGTTAGGTTAGGTTAATTAAACTTGATAATATATTATTCTTTCTAAATTGAAAAGAGTTGGAGAAGCTTTACAACTTAGCGATATCACTGTTAACCGTATTGCCGCTAAAATGCTTTCCGAAATGTTATATACGAAATGTATGGAAATAGTGAGTATATTGAATTTACTGTTTTATTTTATTCACAATTAACTAACGCAATATTTTTTCACAGGAACACATAACCTTGAAAACTTTAAGAGACAAACTCCAGGAGCGTGAACTCTTTATTGGTTGTTTAACATCACTCTGGAAGATAGTGAAAAATATTTGATTCAAATACCAAAAGGATGATCTTCGTCGTGGTTTATTGGAGTTGCCACATATTGCATTAAAACGTGTACATTTTCTACATGAACATGTCAAGATAAGATGGGAAAGTTTACATCAATTTGTGTTTTTGGATGAAACCTGGATATTTAAAGACGGTACTGTTGGACGTTCTTGGCAAGATTCTAATCATAGAAGCAAAAACCAAAATTGGTGGTCCAAGGTAATTGAATAATAAAATTTTAGCAATTAATTTATGATGTACTAACATTCCTGCCATTTTAAGGCCTTTTCAAATATTTACTAGTCACACTATTTTATTTAAATCTATATAATTATTAATAGTTGTTTTGAGCGATGCAGTCTATCTAAGAAACCTAGTAGTAATTTGTTATTTCCTTATTGTAGGTATATAGTATTGCATGCTGGTTCCTCTTCTGAATTTATACCTGGAGCAGGGCTGGATTTTTCTTCCAAAAAACAAGATGGTGATTACCACGGTGAAATGAACCGAGAACATTTTTTGCATAGGTTTGAATACCAGCTTTTAGTGAACTTGGAAGAACCTGCCACAATTGTAATCGATAATGCAAGTTATCACAGTACAGTGATCAATAAAGTACCAACAACAGCTACCAAAAATGCTGATATACAGAACTGGTTGATACAAAATGATATTCCTTTTGAAAATACTTTCCTCAAAACCCAATTATTGAATTTAGTACAATGGTAAGTTGATATAAACATTTTTCAATATATTATGGTAATACTTAGATAACTTATTTTGTTTGAATATATGCATTTTTGTAGGAATAAACCACCAACAGTATATGAAACTGACATATTATCTGAAAAAAATGGTCACAAAGTGCTTCGACTTCCCCCTTACCACTGTATGTTCAACCCAATTGAACATATTTGGGGCATAGTTACATTTTTTTATAGAAATCATGTGGGAACTGATGGTTCTTTAACAGAACAGGCAATAGGTGTATGGAAAAAGTCTTTAGAAAAAGTGACTCCTGATATTTGGTCAAAAACAATAGAGCACACTGAAAAAATTATAGAAGATAGGTGGGATAGAGAAGTAGTATTCGATAGACAGGATGTGCCTCCACTTATTAATTTTGATAGTGACGATGAAGATAGTGATGATTTTGTAGTGGAGTAGTGGAAATCTTGTGTTTTATTTTTTGTATATTTTCATCCAATTTGCTTTATTTTCACCTTTTCAAAATCACTAATAACTATTATTAAATTAATTAGGAACAGTTACTTTATAATACACAAACTAAAACAACGACCACACTATCTCTACATAAATAATACTGATGAAATGGGAGATTTTTTATTTTTATATCTTGTAACAAAATTTTATTTTGTGTATCCGTATTTTTCTTTTCCATTCTATTTTTATTATAATAAATGTAATAGATATTGTATAAAGAAACAATATTTAAATTTGCATGAAGATGATTACAGCTTGTATTGATTCCTTTTAGCGTAAACCCTTGCAGTGCTCTTGAAGATGGTTCTATAGAGCATAGAATAAGGTATAAGGACCTACAGTTCGTCATTTAACCCTCTTCTATGTAAAATAATTAAATGTTAATTCGAATATTGAATGATTAGTTACTGTTTCTTGTATCTTATCCATAGTTTTTCATGAATAAATATTTATATTAAATTAATCATGCCTATCATACAATATATTTTTAAACAAATATTTTTGACTCACGCCCTACGAGACACGGAACAATGAAAAAGAAGAACTGTCAATCTAACATCACGACTTTTCTAGTTTTCGTTAAGTGAAGGAAAAAACTACAGCTTGGTGACATCACAATATTTTGTTTTGCAACGTCATCGTCTTTTTATCGTAAATAAACTATATATTATCTGTTGTTGTGGCTCCGCAATATCTGACATTGGTCAGGGATAAGAACCACAAGAGAATTAATTCACACCATCAGCGACAGGGACAAATGGTCAGAAGTGGTCGCAAACATCAATTAATGGATAGTAGCCGAAGACGAAGAAGAAGTTCTTTTCACACGTGTCCTGGTATTTCTGTTTTTACTTTTAACGTAATTTACAATTGAAGATTATATTAAAATTGCGTGTTACCGAAACATTATGTTCGTAAAAACTTGTAAGAAACGCTACTGGTTTTTCAATAAATGTTTTAAAAACGTAATATAGGTTTTATGTCAGATAACATAATGGTTAAATCGTGAATACTTCGATGACACTTTATATCTAATATAAAAATTATTATTGCAAGCCTTCTATTTAATGGGAAATTTAATTCATAAAAAAACTCTAGGTTATCCTCAGATTTATTTCTCCGTCATCTTAAGAATAATTCCAATTATGTATACGGAATTTATCGGTCGAATAAATTGACATATTTATCTAAATTGATATGTTAGATTAAAAGTATTAGAAATAAAAATTCATTAAATTGGACTTGAAGACTTTTATGGTCCTATCCAATTTAATGTATCGGGTAGATGCAGTATTTTTAAGGTGTTTCATTAAGATATGGACAATTCCGATTTGAATATTCAAATAAAATCTTTGGAGGATACATTGTTACTTTAATAGTTTCATCAACGTTTAGAGGTCTCTTCTCCAAAAAATTGCAAGCGGCCTGGCGTTATATTTCATAAACAAATTTTCGCCAATATATGTACCGGGTGATTCAATAAGGGTAACGAGGTACCATTTCTCAAGAACTAATAGTCCTGGAGGTTTGAAAAAGAAATATTGTTAAGGAAAGTGATCAAGACAAATTGCTGGAAATAATTTTCAAGTTCACAACTTTGTCGCTAGGGGGCGTAATCGCTATGGTTACATATAAAAAGGAATTTTTCTCGAAAATATACATATAAACAATAATAAAAAAATATAGCATTAAGAATTTCAATAAAATTTCACATCTTTTTGGCTTAACATTTTTTATTGTAAGACTTAAAATAACGGCTGGAGTGGAAGGTGAACTTTTACTGACTAAAGTACCTACATACATGGTTTTGCTTAACGAAATTTGGAAAACTATATATACTAAGACGGCAACGTGGCATTTTGTTAGTGACAACCTTCGAAATTTGATCTGCAAAATAACCCAAATTTTGGGAGTTGCAATCAAAATAAAATTGTTAAAAATACTTAGTGTGTCTCAGAAAAGTGTTGGTTCAGATAACTGGACAAAGAAAAACCTTCATTACGAGCAGTAAGTGAAATATCAAGTTATAAAAATATTCATTTCGATTAATAACAAATAAAATCTGGCAAAAACACGAAACGATAAGAACTAAATTACAAGTAATTAGCAACAAGTACTTTCGTTTTGCATTAAAGTGTTGCCGATTCAAATTAGAATCAAGAAAAATAGGGAAATATCTACAAACTGTATCTCGTGTCTTTATTTCTAAATTTAGTGTCCGGATTGTGGTTGCACATATATTTCCGATAAAAAGTTTGGTATCCGAAGGGTTGACCTGTACCGGCTTTTTTGCGCGGTGAAAGTATGGAAGACAGTAGTGGCGATGAACATACCACAGATGATGGCAAAAGAAAGAAAAATACAAAAGGGCTGGAGGAGTTCCTTGGAAGATCGTCAAAAACGCTTAGAACGCCATATAAAAGAGAAAAAACGGATGAGAAACTTAACAAAATAATAGAAATGATACAGGAAAGGAGAAATAATATAATTGTGCAAGGAATGCCTATAGCGTTCCATGAAGAGCAAGCCATAAAACATGAAATGGAGACTTTGATGAAAAACAAACTTGAGGTGGATATAAAAATTAAAGGAGCGAGAAAACTTGGAGAAAACACATGTCTGCTAGAATTAAATAATAATACGGATAAGCTACTGGTTATGGCCAATAAAAGGAAGCTGAAGAATGTAAGGGAGGCAAGAATCTATATTAATAACGACGTGAGTAAAGAGGATAGGGAAATACAGAGCAAAATACGAACAGTTGCAAAAGAGGAAGAGGGCAAGGGGAAAACTGTTAAGATTAGATTCGGCAAATTGAACATAGATGACGAGGAGTGGGTATGGGATAAAAACATAGAATCGCTGGTAAAAAGAAAACCAGGCCCAAAAAACCAACAACGGTTAGAATGGTGATGGATGGTCAGATCGATAACGACTCGGCAAAAATACAGGATTATGATTTTGCAATACATCTTGATAATAAAAATATAGGCAGGACAAGGAGCAAGGAACAGGGTAGAAAAAGAAAGCAGCAGAATAGAAAAATTCATAAAAAACTTTTGAAAATTGGGACGTGGAATGTAAGAGGAACTTACCATGAAGGGGCTTTGAAAAACTTGGTGGAGATTATGAGAAGATATAATATCGATATCTTAGCATTACAAGAGACAAAACACAAGGGCAATGAAAAAATAAAAAAAAACGGGATACACCTTTTTTAATAGCGGAAATGACAACAGGCATTTTGGAACAGGGTTCATTGTTAGTAAAGACCTAACACAATATGCTGTAGATTTTGAGGCAATATCAGATAGACTGTGTAGGTTGAGGCTTCAAGGAAAATATAGAAAACTTAGTATAATAAACGCACATGCACGAACGGAAGATAAGGACTATAAAAACTGAGTTCTACGAAGAAATGAACGTTCAGGTCGGAAAAATACCAAAATTTGATGTAAAAATAGATATAGGTGATATGAACTCGAAAATCGGTTGCGAAGGAGAGTATAAACATGTGACAGGGTGTAAAAGTTTACACCTGAAAACTAATCAAAATGGAAAGTGTTTAATTGACATCGCAGAATTGAATAATATAGTGATAAAGAGTACAAGCTTTGATCACAAAGATATCCATAAAATAACCTGGATAGCGCCTGATAAAAAGACGAAGAACCAAATTGATCATGTACTTATTGAAAAAATACATACAAGGGCCATAAAAAATGTAAGAAGTTATCGTGGAGCTGACGCGGATTCAGATCATTCCCTAGTTATATTAAAAATAGAACAACACGTACCTACGTTTAAAACCTATAATAATAGGAAGATAAAAATATTTAATTTGAAAGAACTTAAGAAGAATGATGTGCAAAAAAAATTACAGATTGAGATGGAAAATGAATTAACAGGATTGTCAGAGTCAGAGGATATAGAGATGGAGTGGAAACAGATAGAAAAATCAATCATTAAATCCTTGCAAAGTAGCGCAGGACAACCAACACATAGAAATAACAAGGATTGGTTTGATCATGATTGTAAAAAGATATTAGATCACAGAAACAGAGCACGGTTGAACGTATTGAGAGTAAATACGGAACTTAACAGAAAAATATATGGGGAAACAAGAAGAAAAGCCAAAAAAATGTGCCGGTATAAAAAGAGGATGAATATGGAACGAAAGTTAGAGATAATCGAGGAGCATTATGAAAATAAAGAAATCAGAAATTTCTATCAAGAGGTAATGAAAACGCAAGGAAAAGGATATAAAGCTATCGATTTCTTTAAAAATAAACAAGGACAAATGATAACAGATTCACAAGGACGATTAGATAGATGGGCTCAACATTTCGAAGAGTTGCTGAATAGTGGAAGGGTACAGACTGAAATGGAAGATGATAATGTAGAGTATGATGACCCCGGAGAAGTAGAAGAACCATCAGATGACGAAATACTGGAAGAAATTAACAATCAAAAGAATAATAAAAGTGGAGGGGAAAATGGAATAACAGCTGAAGTCCTAAAAACAGGTGGAGCTATATTACAGCAGAGGATATGCAAATTAATAAGAAAAATTTGGAGAAATGAACAGATACCGAACGCTTGGAACAATGGAATTATCTGCCCGATTTTCAAAAAGGGGAAGAAAACGTATTGTGAGAATTATAGAGGAATATCTTTATTATAGACGTGACTTATAAGGTATTAGCCAGAGTTATCCGCACTAGACTCACAGAAATATATAACAAGGAAATTGGAGAATACCAAGGAGGTTTCAGACAAGGAAGAGGAACAGCAGACCAGATATTCACACTAAAAATGATACAAAATAATAGCTATGAACAAAATTTAGGACTACAATTACTTTTTATCGACTTCAAGCAGGCTTATAACTCCATCATAAGATCAAAATTGTATGAATCTTTAGGAAATCTCGGAGTTCCACAAGAACTGGTAAATTTGATAAGACTAACTCTGCATAGAACAACATCGAAAGTTTTGGTAGAAGGAAGTTTATCGAAAAGCTTTACTTCAAGACAAGGACTGAAACAGGGAGATCCATTATCTACAGTTTTGTTCAACCTGATGTTAGAAGATATTTTGAGGAGAGCTGGCCTGAATACTAAAGGAATGATATACCATTGTAGACATCAGGTAATTGCATATGCCGATGATGTGACTTTGATAACTAGATCAAAAAGGGAGCTGCAAGTAGTACTAAATAAATTTGTAGATACAGCGAAGATATATGGCATAATAATAAATACAGCTAAAACTAAATATATGGAGATGAAAAATCATACAATTGATGGGATAAAAGAGGTAACCTTCAGAACAGACAACCAGGTATATAACTTCGAGAAAGTTGACAGTTTTGATTACCTAGGGGTAACAATTAATAATAAAAACGACGAAACAGATGAAATAGATAAGAGGCTTTCCAAAGGAAGCAGAACAGTAGGAGCCCTCAGTAATATATTGAAATCAAAAGTACTCTCCAAAAAAGCGAAGATAAGAATATACAGAACGATAATTAGGCCAACAGTACTATACGGTTGCGAATCCTGCATACTTACACAACAGAATGAAAATAAAATTGGAATATGGGAAAGAAGAATACTCAGAAAAATATTTGGAGGCAAAAAGCTAGAAGATGGAGCTAGGAGAAGGCTAACAAATAAAGAAGTGGCGGAAACATATCGATATCCGGACATGGTTCATCATATAAAGGCACAGATAATAAGATGGCTGGGGTATGTCAGCAGAATGGCAGGAGAAAGACATCCCAGTAGAGTTATTTTCGAAGCGAGAGGGGGTAAACGGCGAAAGGGCAGACCGAAGAAGAAATGGTTAGAGGCAGTCACGACGGATCTGAAGAAAAAGGGAGTGGAAAGATGGAGGGAGATAGCGGATGACAGACAAAAATGGAGACTACTGGTAAAACATATAGAGGACGAACATTTTTTTTTAAATGAATTGTAATTCCTTTTTAGGCTTGGGCCTTTGAAGCCTGTAGTACTGTAATATATATATATATATATATATATATATATATATATATATATATATATATATATATATATATATATTAAGATGGTATTATCGATATTGTAATGATATTGTATGATTTATTTTAATTTGTTAAATATTTATAAGTATTATTTATATTTTTAATATATAGACTAGGGTGAATGTGCTAATAACGGCCACTGCTCCAGTAATGGACACCTAATCCCTCCAAATACTCCAGACTTCTAGAATATGAGTTAGAATAGTAGGTCAATGCTTATCAATGTGTGTCAGATTACGCGCCAAATTGTAGATACTATGACATATACGTCAATTTTTGAAAATAGCCGAATGTGAACTAGTCTGTTTAATGTTTGCTATAAGTTTATGACATTCAGTGGTTAAATTGAGATAATGTGAACCGTTTTAATTAAAATCGAGTGTTATCTCTAATAGGATATCAGGTAAGTCAATGATGATAACATAGTTAAATTATTTTACTTTGATAAAAAGGATGTTTTTGAAGGGGCGACCATCACTCAAATAAGGATTTTGGTAATACACCAATGATGAACATGGTGGGTGTCAATTTCTAAAACAAGTAATTTTAGTGATGGACTCCTTCAAATTTCATGGAATAAAAATTATTTCACCACTTGTATGGTTTCAGAAATGGCCAAAGTAAAAACAAATAAGAAGAAACAAAGGTCATTCTTTGTTTACTTGGAGGATGACATGCAAAAAGCCATTATCGAGGTAAAGGAAAATGGATTGAGCAAGAAGAAGGCAGCTTCAAAATATAATGTCCCACGAAGCACTCGAATTAGGAAATTGTCAGGGAAAGTTCCTCTGTCCAGAAAAATGGGCCCTGCAACTGAACTGTCTAAAACAAAGGAGGATTTATTAGTAAACTGGATTCTTACAATGGCCAAAAAAGGTTTCCCTGTACACAAAAAAATATAACTTTAACTGTTAAGAAAATTAGTGGCGAAGACACTCGATTCATAAGTAAGTCTTCTCTGCCTGGACGATCTTGGTTTGAAGGCTTCCTTCGTCGGCATCCTAATATAAAACAAAAGCATACGGAGTCAGTCAGCAGTGCTCGTGCAGCAGTTGCCCAAGACCGTATCCATAATTGGTTGGATGAAATATTCAGGTATTTGCAGGAAAATAAATTGGATCATATCCTCCTTGACCCAAGTAGAATATTCAATGGAGACGAAGCAGGTTTTCAGTTGTGCCCTAAGAGTGGAAAGGTTTTAGGACCTGCAAAGTCAAAAGAGGATTTCTACGAAAGAGTCAGTTCTGAAAAAGAGCAGATCACGGTAATGGCCACTTTTTCTGCCAATGGGAAAGTGGTACCACCCATGCTTATTTTTCCATATAAAAAAATGCCAAAATCAATTGTTGAATCTGTTCCTGACCAATGGGCACTTGGTAGGTCAGATACATTGGAAACCATTTTTTACCCTACTTAAAAAAACAAAATATCTCAAGACCCGTAATATTTTTGTAGATGGGCATAAGTCCCATCTTACTCAACAAGTTAGTCAACTATGTGATGACCATGGCATAGTACTTATTTCACTCTTTCCAAATAGTACACATATAATGCAACCTGCTGATGTTGCCGTCTTCAAAGCATTAAAATCGGGATGGACGACGGCTGTCAGAGACTGGAAATTCGAAAATTTTCCTAAGGAGGTTACCCGATACACTATGGGTGGGATTTTGAAATTTGTATTTGACCAGTATACCAAAACTACAACCATTGAGAATGGGTTTCGAAAGTGTGGCTTATACCACTGGGATAAAGCCAAGGTGGATTATTTCAAATGCTTTCCGAATAGTCAAATTATTGAACACGTAAATCCTGAAAAAAATCAAATTACATTTCAAAGGAAAATTTTCAGGAAATTGAAAAAAGGATAGGTACAGAAGCGTTGGTTCGGTTTTTAGAAACATATGAAAGTGGACATAATTGGATGGGAAACAGAGAATCCACCAACCTGTATAAGGTTTGGTTATCAATAAAAAATGAGTGTCATATTACGTCTGAAAGTGATCCCGATTTAAATATCGAAAACCTAGTTACGAATACATCATAACCAATGATACTGTGAATACACCAAGAATCTTGATCAATATACCAGTAACAGCTACTGTTTCTGTTCCTTCACAAGCGCCAATTTCTAAATTAAAAAATATTACGCAGAGCTGCGGTGAGATAACTCCTGAAAAGTCTGTAGAACCAACAGGAATAGCAGGGTGCTCTATGTGGAAGACACCTCCAGATGTTAAAGACTGCTACTATGAAACTAAAGAACAAGAAGGATTTAAAATCCCTACGCCTTTTAAAAAAATTTTGGTACTTCCAGGAACACCTGAAAACACGACCTCAAAAAGAAAGCGAACAGTTTACCCAGCCGTGGTTTCTTGTGGCAAATATAGGGAATGTTATGAATATGCAGAGAAAAAAATTAGAGAAAAGAACAAAAACAAATCCTGCAAAAAAGTGAAAACCAGGAGGAGGAAGACTTAATTCCTGCAACAATTACAAAAAATGCTACATCCAAGAAAAAAATAGAGTACAGTTCTGACTCCCCCAACTCTCCAATAGACGTAGCCTACGATGATGATGATGATATGGATTCAAGTGATAATGGTGATTTAGAGCTGCAAGTTGGAAAATATGCTATTATAAAATATGAAGAGAAATATTACCCAGGTGAGTATATTAGAAGCTATCACTTGATTGTAGGAATGCGTTACTTCTGTATATTTTGTTAACGAAATAATTAGCATTCATGCAATATAATCTTTTTCACATTTCCTATTATATAATAGAGAAGGCAAAAAGTGGCATTAAAATAATATTTTCTTTCTATTGTAGGGTTGATAATGAAATACGACAACGAAGGTGCTGAAGTCCGGTCCATGATTAGCGCTGGTGTTGGATCGTGGAAATGGCCGGTAAAAGAAGACATATTGTATTATTTTAGAACCGATATTGTCCGCAAGTTTGCAGATCCAGTAACAAAAAATAATAGAGGGTTCTATACTGTCCCTGAGATGGATTACTACGAATAATGATTAATAATATCTTCCTTTTAAACAGTGTCCATTACTGAGACAATAAATGTCCGATACCCAAACAAAGGTGTCCACTACTGGGACAAATGAGTTATTTTTGCAAAAAATATAAATAAACAGTAAATCAAATATTTGTTTAATTTTACAGTAAACATTTCGAATCTACTATAATTTACCTATCTACTGAGTTCACCAAAGTTGTATACAATCAACTATTAAACTTATCAGGCCATTTCCAATTTGAAAAATTGTCTTGGGTGTCCGTTATTAGCACATTCACCCTATATAAACACTATTTTATAATATTGTCACGTTTAGAAATAACTCCCAGTATATGGTAGGCTTTGCAAAAGTAGGTCAATGTTTTAAAATATGTTTTCGTAATTACTCTTGAAGAAAAACGTATTGTTTCTTGGAGTAAGAGAAAACAAAAAACAACGAACTCAGCATTTTTCGAGAGAAGACTTTCTTGGTTCGAAAAATATATTTTTTCGGGGGTTGATCTTCGGACCAGCGTGGCGAATGGAGTTGGTCTCGATACGAAACAGCGAATAGACGATTGAAATCAGTAAAGCCTACCCGAGGGGTGTTCATCGCGATTGAAGACCAAGTGTCCCTCCAAGAAGAGAAGACGTGCCCTGGCAGAATGTTAGTGTAAGTACAAGGTTTATTATAATTTTTATGAAGTATCGTTGAGCTGATTTTCTATAATAGTTTCTGTGCCTAGTATTATCAAGTTTCGAGTTTATGTGTCTATAGCTGCTGGAGAATTAGTAATTCAATAATAAATAGTTTCATGCAAGCGTTATCAATTTGGTAGTGTATATATATTATTACCGGGGAATTATTGAAGTTATGTTCCAGGGGGCACAATGTATTTATTTAGGAATATTTTGTCAATTTGAAATTGTATCGATTGTTACGATCTGTTTGAACGTCTAAATAATTTTTACTCACAGTGACAACGCCGCATTTAACAATTCTCGATTGTGCAAGCAGTGTGAGAGAAGAAAAAGAAGAGACTTGACTGGCGACTTGCGAATAGACCGACAAAAATAAGGTAATTGGTGATTCCACCTTTACTTATGAGGATTTCCAACTGTTCTTTGCCAAGTGGAAAGTATTCTTAATTCTCGTCCGTTATGCCCGCTTTCCAATGATCCTCAAGATTTAGTCCCGCTTACTCCCGCTCACCTGCTGATTGATCGAGCGATGGAGTAAAGCGTATCTATCCAAACTCCAAGTGAGAGCGAAGTGGAAATCTTCCACCAACGTGCAGATAAAATCTGATCTGCTAGTGCTGCTTAACTACGACAAGCTACCACCTCTCAGATGATCCCTGGGGCGGATCGTCAACACATACCCTGGAGATGATGGAGTTGCTCGAGTTGTAGACATCCAAACCGCTAACAGACTCTATCGCCGTGCCATAAATCGACTGAGTATTCTTCCTATTAGTTGAAAACAGTGTTTCAAGGTAGCCGGGATGTTCGAACGTCTAAAATACTTTTTACGCGCAGTGATAACGCCGCATTTAACAATTCTCGATTGTGCAAACAGTGTGAGAGAAGAAAAAGAAGAAGACTTGACTGGCGACTTGCGAATAGACCGCCAAGTATATTTAAGGTTAACGTTATGTTCTTCTATTAAAATGTTTTTGTAATTCAATCAATAACTAAAGTTTATTTTTATGTTGATGTGAATACTTATTTCATCGAAGATGTTACGATGTACACGATCCTTAAATATACGTTAAGTTTCTTGTTTTTAAAGAGTGGTAACTTAATTTGACCTGAGACCCACTATATCGTCGCATTATTAATTATTCCTAACTAATTATTATAATCAAAATTTTTACAAAAATCTTTTAATAGGACAATTAGAATCTAGAGATCTCTGATAATATGTATGTACCCGTAATTGGAAAATACAGCAACCACGACGAAAGAAATGATAATGAGAAAAGACTGATTAATTTTGCAACCGAGATGGGGCTAGTTATTGCCAACATAAAGTTTGAATACAAAAGAATCCACAAAGGAACATGGTTAGCATCAAACGGTAAGTACTCCAATCAAATCGACCATTTCCTTATACATAAACAATCAACGAAAAGAGTACAAAACGTGATAACCTATAGAGGAGCAGATGTGGACAGCGCCCACTTTTTAGTAGTCGCGAAAATAATACAAAACAGTAAACGAAGAAAGGAAAAGAGAAATGTGCATACCAAAAAGGAGGCTACTGGTGGAAAGGCTCATAGATAACAAAAATACAAAAAGAAAATACGAAGAATTGAAGAAAACTCTAGAACAACAACAGAACCACAACGTAAATGACGAATGGAGACATTTAGAGAAAACTATAAAAAAGACGGCACGGAAAATAATACCACCGTAAATAAAGAAGGGAAAGGAGAAGAATAGTTCGATTGCAAAATGCAGAGAAGAAATTAAATAGAGAAGCCAAACCAAACAGAAAATGTTACAAACTGGTACATATAAAGACAAAAGATAATACGAAGAACAAAGAAGATATGCAGGGCAAAAAACGAAAAGGAATGGAGGACAAAATAAAACGTATAGAAGAAAATTTTGTATATACAGAAATGAAGAAATAAAATATAATAAAGGGAAAACTGGGCCAAAACTGACCATATGTATAAAGAACAAAAAAGGAGAAATAATAATGGATGAAAGCGAAATGATACAGAGATGGGAAGAGTACTTCAAAGAAATATTAAATAAAGAAAATGAGAACGAGCAGCGGGAGGAGCTGACAACTCAAAATAGATATAACGACGGAGATATATCACCATCATCGAAAGAAGAAATCTCAGAAATAATACAGAGACAAAAGAACGGCAAATCTCCTGGAGAAGATGAAATAGAGCCAGAGCTGATAAAATACGGCCGAGACGCACTAAAGACGAATATTTACCATTTGATATCGAATATATCGGAACAAGAGACAATACCAGAAGCGTGGGAAACCTCAATAACGGTACCAATTTACAAGAAAGTTAAAAAGAACGAATGCAGAAACTATAGAGGGATCGCGACTGGACACAGTGTATAAAATAATGGCCAAACCATAGAAAAAAGGTTCAAAGAATATGGAGAAAAGTTGTTCGGAGACTATCAGTGCGGATTCAGATCTGGAAGATCACTCATGGACCATATTTTAACTCCGAAGCAAGCGCTAAGATTGGGGTACGAATACGATCTACCAATCTATGCCATTTTTATAGTCTACCAAAGGGTGTATGACACAGTAAATCTTTATACGGTATTATGAATAATCTAAGCATCCCAAAAAAACTGTCTTACCAAAATGACACTCGAGCGTACAATAAATAAGATCAAGGTGAACCAAAAAACATCAGAAAGCTTCGAGACCAATACAGGATTGAAACAAGGAGATCCGTTATCCACCACCTTGTTTAACATGGATTATAATGTAAAATATGCAAAACCGGCATGAACAGGGCAGGGCACTGAAAACTAAGACAACACAATTACTGGCATACGCGGACGATGAGAAGAATATGCAGAGTGTTCATAGAAACAGGAGAGACAATGAACCTGCGAGTCAATGAAGACAAATCGAAGTTTATGAAAATGGCAACACCTCAAAGGAAAGGAGCAATGATGAATTTTCCAATACAACTGAATGGACAGAAATAATGAATTTCGAACAAGTCCAAAGCTTTGTATATCTAGGTGTGGTTATCAAAGACGAAGGAGGGAATTGATGAACTAGGCTGATGAAAGGAAGTAAGCAGACAGGAGCATTTAACAAGATAGTAAGTTCAAAGAAGATCTTCAGAAAGACAAAGCTGCTACATCTGTACAAATCAGTAATAAGACCAACAGTAATCTACGGAAGCGAAACGTGGATACTTAACAAAGCAGAGGAAGACAAATTAGATAGATGGGAAAGGAAAATACTCAGGAGGATATTAGGGGAAAAAGAGGGAGATATGTGGCTAATACGAAATACAGAATTTATTTGGGGAAGCAGAACTGAGTAAAATAATAAGATCCAGAAGCATAGGTTGGCTGGGGCACGTACAGAGAATGCCAGATAGTAAAACGCCGAAAAAAATGATTGATATAGAACAAACCGGAATAAGAAACAGAGGCAGACCATAGAAAGGATGGTATGCAGAAGCGATAGAAGAGCTAAGAGAGAGTGGACTCCAGGACTGGAAAACGAAGGTAAAGGATAGGAAGGAAATAACTTCCAAGCTATGGGCCTAAAAGGCCTGCGTGTAGCACTTATATATAATAATATGTTTTAAACGGTACCTTTTAGTTTTTAAATTTCTATTCACTCCATACTAATCTTTACTCTTAATTTATTTCTGCCGTACTGTCGAAAAATTTATTGACAAAATTTTATACGCAATCTCTTGAAATACTTTCTTTCTAAACCAGCTCAAATTTAAAACATTCACAAATTTTGCTTGATGTCTTGACTAAATATTATGATGACAATTTATGTTGGGAACTTGTAGGAATTTCAGATAATATTTCAAATACTGAATGATTTTTGTTTTGTTCTTTTGCTGAATGACATAATCCATTTAGCCATGAGCTGCAGTACTAACAAGGGTACCAAATATATTAACTGTGAGAATCAATTTGGACAAGTTAAGGATGTACGTTTCACTCCCAGGGGTGTTTCAGGGTGGCTAACTCACAGAAAAGGTGGACCACGGTACTGATAGGAAATAATTAGGTTAGGTTCACTTACAATGGAGAAGAAGCTACCTAATATTACAGTTTTAAATTGCTTGCTATAATGAATGTCAGTAAAATGTTATGAACTGGCAGCTTAATTAATGCCAGTAAGTTCATTACATTGAAGGGAGGTAGAACATCGATTTTTATGAGTTCCTTATACATATCTTCTCTATGTTGTGTATATTTATTACATTAAAAAAAATGTGTTCCAGGCCGCATATACGGTTACAAGTGTCGCACAAGTTCGAATCTATTACTCTTATTTTATTAAGATGTGCAAGATAGCATGCATGGCCAGACTTAAATCTACTTATAGTGACAATACTACTACGCGGTAATTGATAGTTCGTGTACCAGTATTGATAGGGAATTTCTGGATGTAAGAGTGTATATCTTGTTTTTCAATTCAATAATCATGCCATACATTTTTCCATCTTCCTTTTAGTTTAATTTTAGATTGATTTAGGCACTCATCAACGGTTATTATATTATTCATTGGTAGTCCATTGTTTACGGTTTCTTTTGCTAGATTGTCCACATGTGCATTATGATGCAGTCCAATATGTGCTTTTATCCACAAAAAATTGATATCGAAATCTTTAGGGCGAAGCTCTTCGACTTTCAATTTAAATTTTGGAATTATTTGATTTTCAAAAGTAGCATTAGTATCAAAAGGTTGGCTAATGCTCGTGAGAACTGATAAGGAATTCGATATTATGATTGATTTTTTATAACCATGTCGTTCAATGAATTCAAGAGCTTTGATAATCCCGATTGCTTCTGCAGAAAAAGAGAAGTAATGTTATTATGTTTAAATTGTATTTGAACGTTCACTGATGGGGCATAAAATGCGCACCCTACACCACTGGATTGTTTGGGAGCATCCGTATATATTTTAATGTAATTATCATATTTTGATTAATAATGTGATAGTATATTCTAACTGATCATTATATTATGATTGTTATTTGGAATTTCAACATGTACGTATTTAGTGATGTGAAGAAATCCTTAAGTTCATATGTCTTCGGAGTATCTAAATTATTAATTAAATTATAATTTTCCCTAAATGCTTGACATGTAATGGGCGAAGGTTTTATGGCCCAATATTTGTTTGTAAGGTCATATATATTCAACTCCGAAATATTTTTAATAAGTGTTGGTTGTCTGTAATGGAATTTAATAATTAATTTTTCAGTTAGTAATATTCTACGAAGTTCTAATGCTACTCGAAGTGGTTCTACTGGTGTAGATTTCATTACTGCGATACAAAGTCTTAGGTCTGTACAATTTCAAATTTTTTAAGTAAACTTGGACTTGCGGTTCCATATAGAGTAACATCCATAATCTATAATCGATCTTATATATGCTTTGTAGAAAGTTATGCAAGTATAACGATCGGCTCCCCACCATGTCCTCCGTATTAATTTTAGGAAGTTTAAACATTTATTGCATTTTGTAATAATACTCTCCACATGACTTTTCAAAATAAGTTTTTTATCTAAAGTAAGGTAAACAACTGATGTTGAAACTGGGTATATATTCTCGTTTATTGTAATATTGTCCATGTGCAGTAAGTTATGGCGTGTAAAAAACATAATACTCGATTTTTCAGGAGTAACCAGAGAGCCTAATGAGTCCAATTTCCATGTGATGGGGATGACCGATTCCTTTAGATTCGTCAAAGTATTTGGGTAGGTTTTATCGGAGTTACACACTACAAAGTCCGCGTATTGGATTAGTTTGTGGTTAATTTCTTCATGGAGACTTGCTGTGAATATATTAAATAATAATGGAGAATTGGAGAAAGTACTGTCCCTTGAGGTAATCCTGTGGAAGTATTTCGAGGGTTTGTAAGTGAATTGTTTATAGTTCTGACATAAACTTTTCTATAAATAAACAGGTTACACATTGCATTACAAATTCTTCTTGGTATCCCAATATTGACTAACTTTTCCCGTAAAAATATTAAGTTAACCGAATCATATGCTTCCTTAATATCGAGAAATGCTGCTCTTAGTTAATGATTTTTTGAGAAACATATTTGTGCGTCATTGGTGCTACATCCTCTTCTAAAACCATATTGACCCCAAGGAACTGTTGATTTAGAAGTCATGAAAAACTGTAATCTCTGGTTGATAATTCCCTCAAATGTTTTCAATATACACGACAGCAAAGTTATGGGTCGATATGAGTCGGCTAAGTCATCATTTTTTCCGTTTTTGTGTATGGGTACTGCCAATTTTCAATGATATTATTATGAATCCAGACATCGTTGTATATTCCCAGTAAAAACAATTTTGCGTTATGTGCTAAATTCCATATAATGTCATATGTAATTTGATCTATACTAGGTGACGTATAATTCGTTTTTTAAGGGCAAATAATAATTCACTATAAATTATGGGTTTGTTAAATAATTCATCTTCTTCAATAATATTTGTAAATTCTTGAGGTACTGAGCAAGGTGCAATTTTATTCATAAATTCCTCAACCCAATCGAAGTTCGCGAGAAAAGTTGAACTTTTCCCACTTGTTGCATAGTGTACTATTATTTGATAAGTCAGTTTGAAACAGTAAAATTCGAGATTAATTATTATTTTATTACAAATTTAGGGCACAAATCAATGAAACATATTAAACCAAACAACACCACAGCCAAAAACGCAACATTACTAAAAACAGATTGCGCAAATGCTCATCTCCAGTAATAGTTGTTAACAACTAATTATTATGTCACTAAGTTAATTTGCACAACCAACCATACGCCTATTTAGATTTGAAAAATATATATGTGTATTTTCGAGGTTTTCCCAGAGTATTTAAAGGTGTTAATTCGAAAACTAAGCAGCTACTAATCGGCTTCTTTGTTGAAATCATTTTTGTGAGTCGTAAAGATATTTAGCGACCTTTCGTTAATAAGGAATCAATTAAAGTATTTATAAATTTCATATCCTATTATGTAGGCTGGATAATTTATGAGTTCAAAATTAAAATAAATGAATAGAATGACGACCTACAAAAAATAAATATTACCAAATAGAATTAAATTTTAACGGAAGTCTAAAGATGTACATAATTAGTAAAAACATACGTAAATTACTTCATCAAAGTATGAAATTGTGAGTATTAATAGCCAAATATCTAAATGCATATCGAAGGGAAATACTGTGTCATTTTTTGTTGAAAAGAAAGGAGAGACAAATTATTTCTATAAATAATTGAGTCTATCATTTCAAATTATTCTGCATTATATTGCAAGTAATTTGCGAGAAACTGAGAGATAACATCAAGACAGAAAGCTCATAATCAGTTATATTCAAAATCTTGGGAATAAAGCAACGTCACAATGACTCAAAATACTCTTCAGAACTGGAGTGCCATAAACTGTAAATATAGCTAAAAATACACCGCACAAACAGCAATGCCCAGCTCAGAGAAATAAAAAATCATCCTAGAAAATGGAAATTTCCAGAGCACCCAAGAAGTTATCTCAAAATTCAATACCGTCGACGTTGATAGCCCGTAATCTTCTGTTTTGTATGCTAGCCGCAGGAATAACTAATGCTAGATATTTCCGGTCTAGAAATAATTTCAGAGCCTAACCCCGTTACAGTAATAATAACTTCTACTGCTATTATTTAGTTTACCTTCACAGTCGCTGTATATATATTTAAATATATACATATATATATATATATATATATATATATATATATATATATATATATATCAGCACTGTCTGGCCCTTGGCTTCGAGGGTCTTTCACTCTCTCTTTCCTGTTCCTCGCATTGTTTTGCCAGTCTCTTACTCCCACTGTTCTCCTAACCTCCTCTGTTTTTTTCCTTGGTCTTCCTCTTCTCTTTTTACCACCTTTTAGCACTCGGTTTACCCAACTATCTTGTGTCATTCTACCTATATGTCCCAACCATCTCGCTCTCTGTGCTTTAATTATATGGGTTATACTTGGGTGCTTATACAATTCTGATAGTTCTGTGTTTGTTCTTCTTCTGTATATTCAATCTTCTTTAATTCGACCGTAAATCTCTCTGAGCATTTTACGTTCCCCTATTTCTAGTTTATTCTGCTCTTTTTTGTTCATTGTCCAGGTTTTACAAGCGTAGGTAACTGACGGTCTTATTATTGTTTGGTACATTCTTATTTTAGCTTGATATGTCTTTTAAGTTGAACATCTCTGATACCATTCCTGCTGCTTTACTGCGTTTTGTTAACCTTTCTTCTATTTCCCTTCCTTCGTCTCCTTTATTTGTGATAGTGACTCCCAAATATTCGATTTGTTCCACTTTTTCTATTCTGTAGCTATTATTACCATTACAATTAATAATAATATCGGTTTTTTCATTGTCCTTCATTAGCATGTATTTTGTTTTTTTCTTTTTAATCACTAGACCATATTCTCTTGCCTTCTCCTCCAGTAGCTTAAATGCGCTTAGCAGTTCTTTCCTGGATCCTACCATGAGTACTATGTCGTCTGCATATGCTAGACATTGATGTTTATTCCCATAAATTAAACCTCGGTTTTTTATACCTCTTTTTCTTAGTATATTTTCTTGAACTAGGTTAAAGAGGGTGGTGGATAATGGGTCTCTCTGTCTCAGACCTTTCTCTATCTTTAATCGGTTAGAAGTACTGTCGTCCAAAGTTACTCTGTTCTCGGTTTTTCAGATGAACATTTCCACTCGTCTTCTCAATTTAACTGATAAATTTAACTTTCTCATTGCTTCATACATTTTTTTCTTTTGATAGTATCATAAACCTGTCTGTAATCGATGAATAGCATATGCAGACTTAGATTTTGTTCGTAAGTATTCTCCTGAAGTTGTTTCATAATGAAAATTTGGTCCATTGTCGATCTACCTGCTTTAAAACATCCTTGGTATTCTCCTACATTTTCATTGTGGTATTTGTCTAATCGATTTTTAAGTATTTTTGCCAAAACTTTGTATGTTACATCTAAAAGTGCTATTTATCGGTAGTTATTGCATTATTCCTTAGGACTTTTTTTGTGAATTGGAATTATTAATGCCTTGTTCCAATTTTCAGGGATCTTTTCTTCTCGCCATACATGTTTCAACAACTGCCATATTCTCTCAGTTAATTGTTCGCCTCCATATTTTAAAATGTCTATTGGAATATTGTTGTCTCCTGCACTCTTATTATTCTTCATATGTTTTAAGCATGCTGTCACCTCCTCTTCACAATTTTCTTCCTCCGATTCATTATCATTATCGCTTAGTTCTTCCTCACCATCATTTGGTAATTCTTCAAAACACTGTGCATATCTATTTATTTTTTCTTCCTTATCCCCTATAGTTGCCGTATTTGCCTCAAAAACGGGTAACTTTTATACTAAATTTATTTTTATAAAATTTAAGGGGATTAAATTTGAAGATTGTCTAATGTTGGCGTCAGCTCACAAATATTATCCAGTGGTTTTAGAGGAAGTCGATATTTCACATGTTGCTTGAATAGTGTTGAGTCGAAACCGTCCACGTTCAAGTAAAGCTCCTTATGTTTCAAAAATCTTCTCTTCATTCTCTGAATTATACTGTCCATAATGCAATTGAATATACCATAATGCAATCGAATATACCAAATATATATCCATATCTTTAGGTGAAGACGTAATGCTTTCAACTTCACAAACTTCTTCTGCCATCCTCTTGACCTTTTTTCTCGTTTTCTTTTGATATCATATTCAATTACGATCACCCTTACGGAGTTGTCTGAAGACTTGTCAATATTGGTTGACATATATAATATGAACGATTTGGTTACTTCCAGAATTTCATCAAATACATCTAGCATTTTTAAGTCTCAAAATAGATGATTCTACAAATCTCCAAGCCTGAGCATAATTAAAATTCTTTGTCTCCAACAAATCTGATAATGGAGTTGTTATCTTGAATATCTGTAGGAAAATCATGGCGTTTAAGATCGTTTCGTAACTTAACAGATTTTGCAGAAGAGCTAAAGCATCACTCCATACTTTTGCGTTGAATTGTTCTCCTACAGATATTTTAAACAAAGCTACTGTTAAAGATTAAAAAATCTTGAATTATATAGTTTACGATACTTTTAAAAACATGTAAGATTTTTGTAGATATGAAACTCATATTACTTCTTTTCGTCATTGTATATATTTTAAGGCGTAAATTCAGTTCAGTTGCTAGCGTTGTAAAAATGTGTTAAAGAATTGGCAGATCTTTTGTATTCTTTCGGTGTTGTTGTAAATTCAAAAGGTAGTTTCACTTTATTTGCAGCTTTGTTAAATACTTTTAAAATATCGCGTTTCGCACTATTAATTGTAAATAGTATTGTTGGATCAATGGAATAACACATTTTGAAATTCGTGAAAGATATTGTCGCATTGTGTTTGAAATCCTAAAGTTACAAATTTAGGAAAATGTCACGTTTCACACTATTATTTATTGTGTTGTAAAAGCCCTAAAATGTTATTACTTGAAGCAAAACTAAAATTGTAACTTATTGTTACGTTGTGCGTGAATTTTTATGGTAGATGATCGGAAGGAGTGTAATAAATGTTTGAATAACTTTTCGGAGTAAAAAGGTCACAATAGGACGGTCTCGCTTTTTGAATGTTCAATGGAAATTGAAATATCTATTGAAAGCGTCCATTGTTGATTCTTGTCGATGAGTCTGGAAAGTCAAATGATACTGGCCAATAGGAAATGTTTATTTCCTTTTAGTCAACCCAATCCACGTGTAAACACGCCTCTTGCAAATTTTTATTTAGCATGGCTTACAACGTGAAAAAGTCAGTTCCTCATTCAGTACGCCACTCAACAACAACGTTAGTTACGAGCTCATCGCTCAATCAACGAAGTGAGTTCAACACTCATTCATGACGCATTCAGACTTAGTTAAGCAGTTATCACATAGTTACGCAATCGGATAGTAAGTTATCGGTTACATTATTAATGAGTCAGTTGGTTGAATAATGAATCGGTTCCTTAAATTGGGCAACAAAGTCGAAACTCAAGTTCTAATTATAATTCAAGTGGAAACACCTCGTTTCACCTCAATTAAGTCAAACACGTCGTTTCTTAATTAGTTTTCGAGTTCACAACTCAGTTCAACACTCAATCGAGTTGTCGTTGCATATCGAAGTAACTTCACTCAAAGTCAAACAGTCAGCGATTCTGAGTCTAACATATCGTTACTTAGTTTCTATACGAGGAAAGTGAGTATTCATTAAAACGAAACATGAAGTGCCTTCCGATCTGAAACCACCTAAGTTCAAACACTCATAACTTTGTACCATTCTTGTAAATTTGTACATAATAAATTATTAATTTCGGAATTAATTTTGTCAAATTAAGATTATCAATCTAGTTCAATGTCTACGTTGAAATATAATCAAAAACAGCTACCGTGATATTATTATCTGTCGCATAGGGGCCTTTAGGTAGAGGACGCAAGTGGACATATCCACCTGTCCACCCAGGCCAGCATGGATCTGCGTACAAGTCTATTGCGCTAGTACTCCTATCGAGCGTCATGACTATTATATGGGGGGGACTGTCGTATAGTGGGACAATATTTTCAAATGATCATAAATTCTTCATTATAATCTTGAATCCAATTCTCAGCTAATCATTATATTGGATACGAAAAAGTATTATTAAAAATATTTAACACAATGAAAAAAGTGAAAAGCAGGATTAGAATAGCCTGTTTCATAGTAGGGTTAGGAGCATTGTATATTGGGACAACCTGATAATAATAGGGTTAAGTTGAAATAAAATGATTATAAGCCAGAAAATATATATATATATATATATATTATTCTGGATTTTTCTTTTGGGTATAGGTTTCGTTGAAAAAATACGACGTTCTTATAACGTTTCGCCTATCATAGTAGGCTTTTTCAAAATATTTTTTTATTATGTTCGAAATACCTACAACTAAAAGAAATCAAAACATGTTAGCTCACAACAAGGACATTAAACAATTAAAACATTAAAAATTAGAACAGTTTCACATGTACGAATAAAATCTCTAAATTAAGTTTTATAGTGGTACGTACCCCGATGTTTACATGTTTACGTTGAAATACTGAATGGAAAAGCAGAAGGCTCTATTATTGTTTTTGTTTTTTCTACTTAAAATATGTGTTCAGGTTTTTGTTTGTTGGTTTTCAATTTTGTAAGAGTAAGGTGTATATCAATTAACAAAACAGAACAATACAAGGTGGTCACAAATAGAAATAATAGTTATTGGCTGTTTATACTATTAAATTATGATAAATATGACTTAGATGATTCGTGTCTTGTTTATCATTAACTGTAAGATGTTCTTTTTTATGTATATCATTTCCTTCATAAGCAATTTTTGGTAATTGCTCTCTTGCGTTAGAATTTCAGTGTTTGAGAAGTCAAATTCATGTTTTTCGCTGGATTCGTGCTTGTGTAAGGCTGTTGAGGCATTTTTAGTGTATTTATGACCGTTTAGCCTACGGTTGAGGTATTGTGTTGTCATGCCAATGTACTTTTTGGGGCAATTTAAGCACGGTATTGAATAAACGACATTCGATTTCATTTTCGTTGGAACTTCACTTTTCAATGATGTGAACAAGGACGATAATAAATGTTGTGCTTTGTGACATACAATGATATCATGCTTACCTAAAATATATTTAATTTTTTGCGATAATTCTGCTGTGTAGGGCATAGCAATATATTTTTTTATGCTTTTTTTATTTATTTGTACTCCATCTGGCATGCCACTATTATATAATTTGTGTGTACGTTGCCTTACAATTCTATCTATTAATTTTGTAGGGAAACCATTTTCATAAAGAACCTTTTTTACTTTCTTTAAGACCTCAAATCTGTATTCAGGTGATGTTAGAGTTAGCGCTCTATCAGCTAAATTTATGATAACACTGTTTTTTTGCGAATTTGGGTGGTGGGAATTGTAATTTAGGTAGCGACCCGACCATGTGTTTTTGGTATACCATTTTGTTGTAAGTTTATCGCTGTCTTCTTGTCGAATGATTGTCATGTCTAAGAAATTAATTTTTAGTTCAATTTCCATTTCTGAAGTGAACTGAAGTTTGGGATGAAAATTATTAAACTCGTTTAGAATTTCGTCAATTTGATTTTCTGGTACGGCAGTGATGCAATCGTCAACGTATCTTTTAAAAATAGTATGGGGATATTGGTGTTGCTCAGAACCTTCTCTTCTAAGTACTCCATGATAAGTTGTGCTACAGTTGAAGATATTGGAGAACCCATTGCACAACCATCTAACTGTTGGTAAAATTTGTTCTTATGTTGAAAATTACTAACTACTATTAATTACTAACCATAAAATCAAAATTAGACAAAAAATGCAAAAACTAATAAATTTCAACTAGAAGTCAACAAACAAATTAACAGAGCAAAACATTTTATTAAAAATAACCCAGATATTACTGTTTTGAAACCAGATAAAAGTAATAAAACTGTTATAATGATTACGATTGACTACGAAAATAAAATGGATAGTTTGCTTTCTGACAACCAAACTTACAAAAAATTACGCAACGATCCGATAAAAACATACCAAGAAAAAAATAACATACTAATAAAAAATTTTTTATCTAAAGAACTTATTTCTGAGAATGCGGCAAAAAAGTTGATGATTCACAATGCAGTAGCGCCAAAAATTTACGGGTTGCCGAAACTGCACAAACCAGGTACTCCATTAAGACCTATAGTTTCATCTATTCAGTCACCTTTTTATAGATTGTCCAAGTATTTAAGTAACTGTCTATCAGAAATAACCTGCAAAAATAACTACTATATAAAAGATTCTTTTAGCTTCAAGGAGTTTATTAACACAACAAAAATACCGAACAGATACAAACTAATTTCATTAGACGTGGTATCCTTATATACTAATATACCGAACGAATTACTGACCAAAATCATTAAAGAAAAATGGAACTCCCTAAGAGAATATACAACCCTTAACCAAGACATGTTTATTGAAGCGTTAAATCTAACACTGAACTGCAATTATTTTCAACATAAGAACAAATTTTACCAACAGTTAGATGGTTGTGCAATGGGCTCTCCAATATCTTCAACTGTAGCACAACTTGTCATGGAGTACTTAGAAGAGAAGGTTCTGAGCAACATCAATATCCCCATACTATTTTTTAAAAGATACGTTGACGATTGCGCCACTGCCGTACCAGAAAATCAAATTGACGAAATTCTAAACGAGTTTAATAATTTTCATCCCAAACTTCAGTTCACTTCAGAAATGGAAATTGAACTAAAAATCAATTTCTTAGACATGACAATCATACGACAAGAAGACAGCGATAAACTTACAACAAAATGGTATACCAAAAACACATGGTCGGGTCGCTACCTAAATTACAATTCCCACCACCCAAATTCGCAAAAAACAGTATTATCATAAATTTAGCTGATAGAGCGCTAACTCTAACATCACCTGAATACAGATTTGAGGTCTTAAAGAAAGTAAAAAAGGTTCTTTATGAAAATGGTTTCCCTACAAAATTAATAGATAGAATTGTAAGGCAACGTACACACAAATTATATAATAGTGGCATGCCAGATGGAGTACAAATAAATAAAAAAAGCATAAAAAAATATATTGCTATGCCCTACACAGCAGAATTATCGGAAAAAATGAAATATATTTTAGGTAAGCATGATATCATTGTATGGCACAAAGCACAACATTTATTATCGTCCTTGTTCACATCATTGAAAAGTGAAGCTCCAACGAAAATGAAATCTAATGTCGTTTATTCAATACCGTGCTTAAATTGCCCCAAAAAGTACATTGGCATGACAACACAATACCTCAACAGTAGGCTAAACGGTCATAAATACACTAAAAATGCCTCAACAGCCTTACACAAGCACGAATCCAGCGAAAAACATGAATTTGATTTCTCAAACACTGAAATTCTAACGCAAGAGAGCAATTACCAAAAATTGCTTATGAAGGAAATGATATACATAAAAAAAGAACATCTTACAGTTAATGATAAACAAGACACGAATCATCTAAGTCATATTTATCATAATTTAATAGTATAAACAGCCAATAACTATTATTTCTATTTGTGACCACCTTGTATTGTTCTGTTTTGTTAATTGATATACACCTTGCTCTTCCAAAATTGAAAACCAACAAACCAAAACCTGAACACATATTTTAAGTAGAAAAAACGCCTTCTGCTTTTCCATTCAGTATTTCAACGTAAACATGTAAACATAGAGGTACGTACCACTATAAAACTTAATTTAGAGATTTTATTCGTACATGTGAAACTGTTCTAATTTTTAATGTTTTAATGTTTTAATTGTTCAATGTCCTTGTTGTGAGCTAACATGTTTTGATTTATATTACTTGTAGGTATTTCGAACATAATAGAAAAATATTTTGAAAAAGCCTACTATGATAGGCGAAACGTTATAAGAACGTCGTTTTTTTTCAACGAAACCTATACTCAAAAGAAAAAACCAAAATAATAAATATATACAATGGTTTAAGAATTGCTACAAATATATATACAGGGTGTCCCGGGACTAATGGGAAAAAAGTCGGGAGCGGATAATCTGAGCTAAAATAATGATAACACTTCATATAAACTTTTTCTATGCAGGTCCTCGTTTTCGAGTTATAGGCCTCCAAAGTTTTAATTTTGAATTTGCTTTTTATTTTTATTTTTTGTACTAGTTATTTGATCTTTATGAAATTCACAACAAAGCTATAATGTACGTGTATGTTTATTTTGGTAAGGTAAACAGATTTACAGTAGTGCATTGAAGCCAGGGACGGACTACTCGCAATGGTTAGTGATCCAAAAATTTTGCAGGGATGGCACACCCTGTATGAAATTATCGAAATTCACTTCCCCACACATTAATCTAACGAAAAGGTACTCCTGTTGGAATTCGATAAAATAAGCCGTTTGGCTAATATTTACAGTTTTATTAATGCACTACGTACCAATTGACGCATTCACCATTTTTATAAGTACACAACGGGGTAAAACTAACTTATTAATAGATGTCCAAGATTTACCTACAGTACTACAAAAAAATGATTTAACGATAGCAGAAGATAAAAAACATTAACGACTTATTAATTCGAAAGTTGGTAAAAACTTTTTATAAGTGTTTTTACCGTTTATCGAGTTACCATAGTATTAGTTGTCAAACGTTGTGTAGAATAGTTCGTAGTCAGTACTTGTCAATAATTCATAAGTCCTTAATTTAACGGTTACAATGGCAAAATTCGCTTTTATTGAATACGCAGATATGCATCTAATGTATGGACTGGCTTCTCGAAACTGTTTAGAGGCCAGAAGGCTTTATGAAGAACATTTTGCAAACAGAGCATTTCCAGACAGACGAATGTTTGAGTTTATTGATCTCAGGTTACGAGGAACAGGTATGAATAAGGAAATATAATTTTCCATGTATACAAAACAAAATTTTTAATTTTAGGAAGATTTTTGCCAAAAAAAGGTGGAGAAGGTCCAGTACGAAGCATACGTACTGTGGCAGTTGAACAAGACTTGTTAAATGCAGTTGATAATGAACCATCAACGAGTTTTCTAAAAGTATCAAGAGAACATAACGTCTCGAAATTAGTTGTTCATCGCGTCCTAAAAGAACAGTTGTTATATCCTTTGCACATGAAAAAAGTACACAGTATGACAGTGGCTGATTATCCTGCACGACTTGGGTATAGCCAGTGGTTTCTGAGACAACAACAAGCGACAATACATTTATTAGTAACGTTCTCTTTGCGCACTAATCCGGTTTCACCAGAGATGGAATCATAAATTCTCATAATATGCATTTATGGGGAGATGTGAATCCACATGGCATTATCCAAACTAGGAGCCAGCATAGATTCATGGTTAAAGTTTGGGCAGGAATAGTTGGCAATCATTTGATAGAGCCATACTTTATTGACGGTACTTTGGCCGGTCAGAGATATTTGGAGTTTTTGCAAAACGAGTTTTGGAACCTGTTTGATGTGCTATTACAAACTCGTAGGAATTTATGGTTCATGCATGATGGGGCCCTTCCTCATTTCAGTTTAGACGTACGACAGCATTTACACACAAGATTTCCTAATAGATGGATTGGTCGTGGAGGCCCTTTTCAATGGCCACCGCGATCATGAGACGTTAACCCTGTGGATTTCTTTCTCTAGGGTTATCTCAAAAGTAAGGTAAACGTAACACCTGTGCAAACAAGGCAAGATTTGATAGACAGAATTGTGTTACACTGCAATGTTATTAGAAATAGTGTGGGATTGCTCTTTCAAGTGCAAAGAAACAACCTTCGTAGACTTAGAATGTGCGTGGAAGTGGGAGGAGCTCATATTGAACATTTATTAGAATAACGTTAGTTTTTATTGTTGTTTAGTAATTAGTTTTAGTCCAATGTTTTATAACCTGAATAATGTTATGTTCGTAATTTTGATTAAAAGCAAGTACATTCTTGACATCGTATTAATAAGTTAGTTTGGTAGATTTGTACGTAGTGCATTAATAAAACTGTAAATATTAGCCAAACGGCTTATTTTATCGAATTCCAACAAGTGTACCTTTTCGTTAGCTTAATGTGTGGGAAAGTCAATTTCGATAATTTCATACAGGGTGTGCCATCTCTGCAAATTTTTTAGATCACTAACCATTGCGAGTAGTCCGTCCCTGGCTTCAAGGCACTACTGTAAATCTGTGTACCTTTCCAAAATAAACATACACGTACATTATAGCTTTGCCGTAAATTTCATAAAGATCAAATAACTAGTACAAAAAATAAAATTAAAAACCAAATTCAAAATTAATAACTTGGAGGCCTATAACTCGAAAACGAGGGCCTGCATAGAAAAAGTTTATATGAAGTACTAACATTATTTTGGCTCATATTATACGCTCCTGACTTTTTTCCCATTAGTCCCGGGACACCCTGTATATGTACGAATAGTGCGTGACATATAAACAATAAGTAACGAATAGATTAGTGGGTATTGCACGCAAATAGAAGAAGGGGCTACTGAAAAAAGTGGTAACCGCAGACATGCATGTTTCTGGCTCAGTAGCCGTCATCGGTACGGTACAACCAAGAAAAGATGTGAAACATGGGAGCAAAGTTGGTGAATGAAACATGAGAAAATATAACAGAATTCAGCAGGATAGTCAAACACAACATTTGCGTCAGTAATATTAGGAGATCTCGAATTTTCGAGACAACAACCAACATAGACACGGAGGTGCATATAACACTCCCGTCTGAAACTTACGACCCAGATCAATAAAATAACAACAAGATGTACGATTAGTTCGTGACATATAAACAATAAGTAACGAATAGATTAGTGGGTATTGCACGCAAATAGAAGAAGGGGCTACTGAAAAAAGTGGTAACCGCAGACATGCATGTTTCTGGCTCATTTGCGTGCAATACCCACTAATCTATTCGTTACTTATTGTTTATATGTCACGCACTATTCGTACATCTTGTTGTTATTTTATTGATCTGGGTCGGAAGTTTCAGACGGGAGTGTTATATGCACCTCCTTGTCTATGTTGGTTGTTGTCTCGAAAATTCGAGATCTTCTAATATTACTGACGCAAATGTTGTGTTTGACTATCCTGCTGAATTCTGTTATAATTTCTCATGATTCATTCATCAACTTTGCTCCCATGTTTCACATCTTTTCTTGGTTGTATCGTACCGATGACGGCTAATGAGCCAGAAACATGCATGTCTGCTGTTACCACTTTTTTCAGTAGCTCCTTCTTCTATTTGCGTGCAATACCCACTAATCTATTCGTTACTTATTGTTTATATGTCACGCATTATTCGTACGTCTTGTTGTTATTTTATTGATCTGGGTCGGAAGTTTCAGACGGGAGTGTTATATGCACCTCCGTGTCTATGTTGGTTGTTGTCTCGAAAATTCGAGAGCTTCTAATATTACTGACGCAAATGTTGTGTTTGACTATCCTGCTGAATTCTGTTATATTTTATCATGTTTCATTCACCAACTTTGCTCCCATGTTTCACATCTTTTCTTGGTTGTACCGTACCGATGACGGCTAATGAGCCAGAAACATGCATGTCTGCGGTTACCACTTTTTTCAGTAGCCCCTTCTTCTATTTGCGTGCAATACCCACTAATCTATTCGTTACTTATTATATATATATATATATATATATATATATATATATATATATATATATATATATTATTCAAAGACCCTTACTTCGTGAAATCTACTCATTTTACTGTTTTAAATGACACTTACTGTTTCTAGATAATTCCACAATATATTGATAAAATTTTAAAAACTAAGAAAATTTACATTTGTTTCAATATTAAATATCATCGTTAGAATGGCAGAAGTTACATTTCATTTGATGCTTATCTGATGTTTAATAATTATTTTGGCTAGACCAAGAAGTGGCCTACCTAGTGATTGACTTAATATATGTTAATAGAGAATAGGAGAAGAATGATATTACAAATATTAAAGCTGAGTTATTATCAGCCCTATGGTGATATCCTGGATATCTTTTGCCAATTAAGATCAGTATAACTGCAATGGTATAGAAAACCAGGTAAACTATATCTGCTTATCTTTACGATTATCACTTAAAAAGACAGTTTAAAAGTGGCGAGCTCCCTATATTTATTTGTTCATTGACAACTTCATATTGTGGGTTTCTTAAGTGTCTTCTAATTTCCAATTCTTCAAGGAAATCCAGTTCTTTTTTCTTATCACAAATATGTAGTACTTTTAGTTCTGTGTTAGGTGTCAATGAATGTTTGGTGTCAAGTCGATGTTTTGCGTAGTGGGACTTATCTGGTTGTTTTAATCGATATGCTCGTAAATTTTAACTGTATCTGATCTCAAAATTTCTAAGGGTTTGACCCAAATAGATAGCATTACATTCTGGACATTTAAGTTTATATTTACCAGTGATGGGGATATTTTTGTTTTTACATTTAACAATTTTGTACTCACACTACTTTCTGTTTTAAAAGAAATTGTTGTATTTGTAGCTGAAGATATTATATTTGAAATATTATTAGAAATATTACCTGCATATGTGATGGTTTTATAATTTTTTATTTCGTTAGTTTGTTCAGAAAATATTAGTTTTAATGCCACTTTTTCCTATTTTATATTAATTAATTTATTTATTATATGTAATGGATAACCGTTGAATGTAGCTATTTGTTTAATTGTATTAATTTCTCTTTCAAAATTACATTTGTTCATAGGAAATGGAAAAGCTCTATGTATCATCGAATTATATGCTGCCAGTTTACGTGACATGGGGTGATTGGAACTATATGGAATAGTCACATCAATATATCGTGGAATTATCTAGAAACAGTAAGTTTCATTTAAAACAGTAAAATTGCTATCTTTACTAAACATTGGCAACTAAAATATAAAACAAAACAAATGATATAACAGAAAAGGAACAAACAAGAAACGAATTTAAACAAATATATTATAAGCAGACAAAAGTTATAATTAAAACACCATAGCTTGGAAGCTCGTTCGGTCCCTCCAGAAATAAAAAGAACAGGAAGTTTAATAACATTATCATCTCTTATAATGGAATTATCGTCCATTTTTACAGGGAAAAATGTATCATTATCAGTCTTTTTTAGATAATTGATGACATACTCTGCCATATCAATCTGGCCAACATAATATTTAATTCTGTTCTTCAAAATTATGTATATTTATATCATGACCTGTTTCCGTTGCAAATTTGTCCGATATATCGAAACATGGACTGAGAAAGACAACAATTATGCCATCTGCCGGGAAAAAACACAAAGTGATTTAAACAGTATCAGTTTTGAATTATAAGCGTTTATAATGATTTTTTTAAACTACAATATGTGTTATTTCTTGCTGTATGTACACAAAAAGAGGTAGAAAAACATATAACAAAGCTTCGGCGAGAGTTCCAGTATCTCTACTTCCTTACATTGATGAAATTGTATTTGTAGTATGCAGCTTGATAAACATTGCAAAACCAATAATAAAACGATAATCTATAAGCTATACAAATCAACAAAAAAACATGATAACAAAGTTAGCAAACGTCTGAAATTTGTTGTATATGTTAACTTTTGCATCGAAATAAATGTTTAGAAAAATTATAAATTATCCACAAATGAATGCTTTTTATTGTGAATTTTATTGTGTATTTTTTTTTCAATATATAATAATTTCTGTTATAATGTAACAAAAATACTTATTTTATATTAAATTATTTTTATCGCATTTTTGATAATGGTTTGCAGGTAAAAATTAACAGTTTCATTATTATATTAGCTAAGAAAATATTTAATGTTGTTCTCACTACTAACCATAGAAATTCACTCCATTCCCCTAACTAGAAATAATATTTCTCACCCTAGGTAAATAAAGATAATAAAAAAACAACTACGTAAATAATGAGAAGTGTCAAATTTTCAACATATTCATGTACTTCCAAAAGCCATAGTTTGGCAGGACCATTAATTTGTTATGTTCATTTAAGCTAATACTAATGTACTCAGCCATAATTATATTCCTGTTGAATATATACCTCGGTTGAGAAGCCTATTATTTACCTCGCACATTATGTGTGCTCGTTAAATAATACCTCACTTCTCAACCTAGGTGTATAATATACTATAATGTTGATAAAATATGAGAATAATTAATTATGAACAAATTAGTGACGAAGATTAGTTTCATTTATTTAATTGCAATAACCATTAATATTGCAGTTAAATAATTAATCTAGGTCTGTTGAGTAAGGTAGATGTAGGAAATATACCCATGCTAAGAAAAAAATTAATAAAAAAATAAATAAAAAAGATGCTAATTCCGGTTTGTGTGGAAGTTATTCTGTTATACCAATGTGTTCATCCTAAATATTGAAAATATATATATATATATATATATATATGACTTATGTATATGTCATATAATTATTTGTATAAATTGACGTCTCTGGGCATATTACCAGCCTATGTTGGTAAAACGCCCATGGGTATGTTGGTAATATGCGCAGGCCTGTAAAATAAGAGAAACATTTATTTTGCTTTAATATTCTTGAAATAAAAATTGAAACCATGTTATATATTTTATTGATAATAAACAAACAAAAAAGTTTTCCTGAGAAATATAAAAAATCTAAACGTTATCTTACTTAAAAACATTCAAAAGAACTTTGATAAAACATAAATTCAAATATTAATAAATGGCAATAAAATGTTTATTGACAGTCCGGGCAGATAAAAACTAATTTGTCACTTTTCGTAAGTCCAACACACTCTTCATGCACATAAGTGGCACACACTGAGCAAAGCCTCATGTCTTTTTTTACATCTTCTTGACAAAGTTTACAGTACAGTACCAAGACTCCTTACTTTGTCTTGGTTTTACTGCCGTATTTTTTGAAGTAATTTTTTTTTGCAACCCTTTTTTATTTAAAAACTGCTTTTTTAACTACCAATGCTTTATTGTTAATAGCCTTTCTTCTGTTTGTTTTTTTACGTCATCTTTGTATGGTGTCTCTAGCATTTCAGTGAAACTTATCTCTTCATCTTCTGATTCTATATCTTTAATATTTCCGTTCTTTATATTTTCTTGTTTCTTGGTAATCTCGGCATTTTGGGTAATGTCCAAATTTAGTTTTGTTGTTTCCACTTTGGCTGATTTAATGTTTTTATCTTCCGCTCTTTTCTCTTCTTCTGAAGAAAACGTTTCTGATAATGTGTCACTGTACAGAGATATTTCGTCTTCTGAAGAGCCACTTGAAGATGTTCACTCGTCCTTCTTCTTATTATGTTTTTGTCTGGGTTTGAAAGATTTTTGGCTATGGGTAATTTTTGAAGAGGGAGTATTTTCAGTTGAACTTTGGAAAGTCTTATTTTGACATCCAGAGGGTCCCGGTTCTGGAGAAAATTCTCTTTGTTGTTGGTTTTCCTGAAAATCTGGTGGGGGGAATTATCTTTCGGTTAAAATGCTGGGGGCAAAAGCTTCTTCAGGAATTGCTAGGGGATTAAATGGATATATGCCTGTGGAAGAAAAACCGGATGTGATGTTTTGGGGCGTAACTGCTTTGTCCCAAACAATAGACAAAATTTCTCCAAATCTTTGTTTTGTTATGCAACGATTCTTGTGTCGAGTCCAGTACAAAAGGACCTGCTCGTCCCAATAATACTCAAATGACTTAAACACTGCTTTATCCATCGGTTGAAGTTCATGTGTCGTATTACTGGGAAGACAGAAAAGCGTAATATCATCAGCTTCGGCAGTGTCTACGATGGATGCATCCAAATGGCAAGATGCGCCATCAAAAATTAATAAACATTTGCCAGGAGGTTTATATCTTGCCAGATGATTTATCCATTTATTAAATGTCCCGATCGTCATACTGGCCTTTGGTGTCATAAGAGTTAAAGTCCCTGCGGGTAGATTATCACACCATTCTGGTTTTAGTCTCTGACCTTTAAAAAGAATGGCAGGTGGAATTCGTCCCCCAATCGCAGACACACAACTAACAATCGTCACATTTTCGGCGTGCTCTGGTGCTCCCTTTTTAGCCAAGACAGATTGTTGATGGTGGAGCATCAACCTACACCCCTTTTCATCTACATTAAATATTCTTTCAGGTTTGTCCATGAGATCTAATTCCAATAGAACAGCCTTAAGTTTATTAAAATAATCACTTACAATACTTTTATTAAGTTTTGGCCCCGCGCCGGATTCATATTCTGGGCTCGCCTAGGAGAAATGCCCGGGTGTCTTCTTAAAAATGCCTTTAACCAATATCGTCCAGCTACTCGTTTTTCTCGTGAGAATAAATGAGGAATATGATTTTTTTCGCAATAATTGTAAACGCACCTTTTGACAATTCCTTTTGTCATAGGGTAGCCTACCTCAGCCAGTCTGATAATACGTCTTACCAGTTCATTCTCTTGGTCATCTGTGAGTATAGTTTTCCTACCTAGTCGCTGCTTTCTATTGGCACCTTTTTCTATGTAACGATTAAGGGTTTTCCTTGATATACGGAATTCTTTCGCTGCTGAGTTCTTTGACTGTCCATTTGCAACAGCATTTAGTGCTCGCTGAAGATTTTCTTCTGTCCATTGAGTTCTTTGGCCTTTAGATTTATAAGGTGACATCTGAAACCCAGAAAAAATGAATTAGATATCCAGCTGTATGTAATTCGCTGGGCTGTAGGCAATACGCCCAGTGGGCATATTAACTTCACCTGTATGTGGGCATATTACCTACAAGTCACTTAAACAATATTTCTAATTTTTTTTCATAATATCAACATATTTATCAAAAAAATACATGGCAATACTAAGCGCAAAAAACAAGCTTTCTTCTCATATATTTACCTTATTTTAAATGTTAATCCTTAGTACAATTACAAGCGATTTAATTACACAATTTTTTGTAACTGATGCCTTCCCAACACAAACCACGTGCACCTCAAGTCCGCTTGAATGCAACTGAGCGCGAGTTGGTTTAATATTAACTTTAAGCATGAACATAAGTGACTCGTCAGCCATCTGTTAATCAAAAGTCAAACTAATAAAAAATGGAGCCGGTGGGCATATTACCAACATGGGCATATTCCCTTCACCTACCTTACATAGAAAATAACTTGGGTTGAGTAAAATAAAATGTTTGTAGTTTAGGTATTAAATTTGTCAAAAACTCAATTTCGTCAATTTTTTTGCATTTCTTAAGTTATTTAATACACTGTTTACATCACAATGTTTTTCTTATTTAACACCAGGGCGCTCTACTTTCGACGGAAGTACTTCCTCTATAGTTCGGGCACGATCCCTACTGTCATCATACAAATCTTTATTTGACATGACACTGTCACTGAAGTCTACAAATAAATTTTTTGTGACAGCCTTTACCTTTACCTTCTGTATTACTTTTCCGCCCAACCTATATAATATGCGAGAAAAGTATTGGTTTACCCCAAAAAAGTTGGAATTTTGAAAATTTTTTTTTAATTACTTTTACGTTTTCCATCAACAACACGAAAAAACGGTTTTTAGAAAAAAAATCCTGTGTGTATGTCGTCGTCGTCGTTGTCGTCGGCCAGTTTTCGTTACATGTCTTGTTAGCACGATACAGCCTCCGGAGTGCAACAAGTCACCAATTTTATGATTGCGTATTGTTAAGGACATGTCACAGATGAACCCTATTGATTTCCAGCTCACCAGAGCCAGTACAACTGGTGCTATGGTACTTGAAGTACGACTTCTTCATCATTTTTGAGAAATTTCAGTTTGTTAGCACGATACAGCCTCTGGAGTTGAACAAGTCACCAATTTTATGATTGAATATTATTCAGAAAATCACACAGGTGAACCCTATTGATATTCAGCTCACCAGAGCCAGTACAACAGGTGCTATAGTACTTTAAGTACGATATTTTTGTCATTTTGGGGAAATTTCAGTTTGTTTTAGCACGATACAGCCTCCGGTGTGTAACAAGTCACCAATTTTATGATTGAATATTGTTCAAGGCGTCTCACAGACGAACTCTATCCTTTTTCAGCTCACTAGAGCAAGTACAACGGGTGCTATGGTACTTGAAGTACCAAATTTTTGTCATTTTTGGAGAATTTTCGGTTTATTAGCACAATACATCCCCCGAAGTGTACGTATACAAGTGACAATTTTATGATAAAATATTATTCAGGGCCACAGATGCGGAAAAGTTAGTTTTAATGTTTAAAACCATTTATTTTTCTGGTTCCTTTGCCTATTTTCTTTGCTTATTTTTGCTTTTTCTATTCAATCACTGGCGTATCGGTTAGGATCATTGACGTAACTTTATTTCTTTTCTGATTCAACTTTATGGATTTTGCTTTTAAATGACGTCTTATTGATTCGGGAGTAACAATATTATTTTTAGGAGTTAGATGCAAAGACAAATTATTTTCCGTTTTCATAAAATTCACATGACTTTTTTCCTAAAAATTATTTTTTATTGTAATAAAAAAACAAAGGAATTTCACCTAAAAACATCAATAAAACTTCTGCATTTTTACTTTCCAGTACGCCCGTAAATAGGAAAATACATATTCATGGTTTCTCCAACCTCACGATTTTGACGGATCATTACGTTTTGGAGTCCCCAGAATCTATTTTCACCATTTATGCAACGAAGTGTCTGTGGTTGGGTAGATGGGTGTGGGTGTGTGAGGGTATATATGACCGTGGACACAATAACTCAAGTAATGGAGAGAATAACACCAAATTTGAAACTCAAGCTTTTATCCATCCTCCGCAGAGTTGATTAGATTTTGGTCAATACTAACAAAATGTTTTGTGTATTTAAAATTTATTTTTTATTCAGATATTGATTCATAATTATATTAGAACAGTTATTTAATATATGAAATTGCAACCACTTACTTTTGTCACTAGTGACGAAAGTTAACGTTATGGGATATTCTATCACCGGTGTCGGAGACTGACGTTTTCGTTTGAAGTAAAACGTGGCGAAAGTTGTTTATTTTTAAATGGTTTTGGCATTTTCAAAAATTTAAGAGATGACGCAGCCGCAAGATGTCTGCCAAAACGGTACTTTCTTAATTGACTGATAATAAAATATCTTTTATAAATTTTTAAGCTTTGTGGGAAAAGGCTTAGTCAGACGATTCACGAGATCTCCTACTATATAAAATATAATAGAAGTAGCGGAGAAAGTGTGAGAAGGAATAACAAACAGAAGAGCAAAGATTAGTTTGATAGTAGAGAATGGTTACAAACAGACTGCGAAATAAGTACAAAATAACTAGGACATCTGAAAACAATGAGAAAAAGGATATAAAAAGTATGAAAAGCAAGAAAAAGGTTGCAAATATTGGGTTTAGAGACTCAAATGAAACAATAAAGAACTAATTTGTAACAGTTGAAAAAATTACATAAAAAATCACATAATTATTTCAAGAAGGGAGGGTTGGTGACTTTAGACTCGCGTCGTATATTAAACTGAGTAGCGATGCACGGTTTTGTATCGTGATCATTTATTTTCTGTTCACATAATCGTCCTACGGCACCTTGTCAACAATTTATCTACAACCCAATGGTATATTGTAAGATTGTTATTGTTAGAATTATCCATTAGCACCAAGCAACATTCCTAGCTAAATAACTACTTCATCATAATTTTTTTCATTAATAAAACTGGTATTCCAGCATGTGTAGTCTGCTGTTTTAAACTTGGAAATAGAAACATTTTGATAAACGTTTAGTAACTGTATTTCTGACGGGTAACTGCTGTTTATTTATGAAATGTCCACCCCATAATTGAGTAGATTGCGAACGAATGTTAACAACAAATACGGAAGATATAGATTTTACAAGCTAATAGTTATAATGTAGTTTGATTGCTTACAAGCTGGGTAACTTCATTCAGTAGATGGAGTATTTAAGATTTCGAATCTTGTGCAGATTGAAACTTGTTTTACAATATTCCAGTGTCGTAACATATTCATTTATTTATTTATGACATGGAATACAAACGGCACGAACCCAATACAGTATTCACAAGTATATAATTAATAAAATGTAGATTGATAATTGTAAATATTAAATCATTATCACTATGAAATTAAAACGCAGCTTTATCACTCAAATACAGCTTTTTTTAGCTTACTATAAAAAGTGAAAAAGTTATCATGAAATATATCAATATCAGCGTGGTTACAAACTGAGTTGAATGATTTTCAACACCTATGGAAAGGAGAGTTTAGATAATAATTGTTAGCACTGAAATTAATATAAAAAAGTTTAAAATCTCTTGTATCATAGGCCGGAACAATGAATTTAATGAGGCTGGTAATCTCGTTGGAGTCAATAAGATTATTAACAATTTCATATACAAATTTAACATCGTTTATTTGACGTCTATCTTCCAGGGGAATTAAACCCAAGTTTCGCCTAACTGAAACAATATTATCCTTAGGAAACAACTTCTTCCTGCAGTACTTTATAAATTTATTGTGGATATGGTCAAGCCTATCGATGTATACAATATACTGTGGATTCCAAATTATTGATCCGAAGCTCAAGACACTATTTACATAGGCCTCGTAATGAATGTGAGGTCTTAAAGTCATGACAAGTCCTGATAATAAACCCCAACGCCCGATTAGCTTTTTTTGATATATAATTGATATGCTGGTCGAAAATAAGTTTTGAATCAAGATAAATTCCTAGATCTTTTATCTGTGATACCTTTTCTATCTGATGGTTTTCAATAAAATATTGATAATCAAGTATGCATCGTTTTCTAGAGAAAGTGATAGCGAAGCATTTTTTTAAATTCAAGAAAAGAAAGTTTTTTTTGCAATACGCAACAAGTCTGTTTAAGTCACTTTGTATCAATTGAGAATCCCCAACATTGCCAACTTTGAGGTACATTTTTAAATCATCCGCATATTTTTTGTACTTACCAAATTTGAAACATTGAGATATGTCGTTGGTGTAGATATTAAATAATAACGATCCCAAGTGAGATCCTTGAGGTACCCCTGAAGTTATATCACTGAAGGGTGATACATATTTACCTATGACTACTGCCTGTGACCTGTTACTTATGTAAGATTTGAACCATCTGAGTAGATTACCATGTATACCGACTGCACCAAGTTTATCCAACATAGTAGAATGATCAATTTTGTCAAAGGCCCTGCTGAAATCGGTATACACAGCATCCACCTGAAATCCTCCATGCATGTATTCTAATAAACATTCACTATAACTACACTACACTATAAAACCATGTTGATCCTCATCAATAATGTATTTAATATCTCTAAACAAATAATCAATAGTAATACAACAAGTGTAATGATGATTATCGAAATACAAATTTCTTCGATTTTGAGAAACAAATTTGTTTCGAAAAAGAGGAGAAATTTTTGATAATCATTAATTACACGGGTTGTATTTGTCAAGATTATTTCACGAAAACAATTAAAATTGGGCTTTGATGACGTTCGTTGCAAAATTCCATGAATTGTTTCCAAACGTACTTTTTAGATCGCAAGGTATTTTGCGGCATTTATTCTTTTACTTTCTTTTGAATCTCTTTTAGATCAAACAGACCAAAACGGTTTTTAGAATTCATTCTTGATACAATAATTCTGACGTTTCTTTATTAATTTGACATTTTCTGTCAGTCACTAGATTATTAGTGTTTTAAATGAAACTCACGGTTTCTAGTTAATACCACAATATAATAAAAATTGTTGAACATTCTAAAAAATTGACAATTGTTTCGATAAATCAATATCATCGTCAGAATGACAGAAGTTACATTTCATTTGATGCCTACCTATTGTTTCGTAGTTATTTTTGGCTAGACCAAGAAGTGACCTAACTGGTGATTGACTTAATATATGTTAATAGAAAAAAGGAGAAGATGTGATATTACAAATATTGAAGCGTAGCTATTATTAGCCCTATGGTGATATCCTGGATATCATTTTTCCAATTAAGATCAGTATAACTGTGCAATGATATAGAAACCCAGGAAAACTATATCTGCTGATCTTTACAATTATCACTTAAGAAGACAGTTTATTAGTGGAGAACTCCCTAGATTTAACTGTTCATTGACAACTTCATATTGTGGGTTTCTTAAATGTCTTCTAATTTTCAATTCTTCAAGGAATTCCAGTTCTTGTTTCTTTCCACAAATATGCAGCACTTCTAGTTTTGTGTTAGGTGTCAATGAATGATTGGTGTCAAGTAGATGTTTTGCGTAGTGGGATTTATCTGGTTGTTTTAATCTGTATGCTCGTATGTGTTCACTGTATCGAATTTCAAAATTCCTAAGGGTCTGACCCAAATAGACAGCATTACATTCTGGACGTTTGAGTTTATATATACATGACTTCTTTAATGGTGGTATTTTTGTTTTTACATTTAACTATTTTGTACTAACGTTACTTTCTGTTTTGAAAGAAGTTGTAGTATTCGTTGCTCAAGATATTATCTTTGAAATATTATTAGAAATATTTCCTGCATATGTGATGGTTTTATATGTTTTTATTTCATCAGTTTGTTTAGAAAATATTAGTTGTAATGCCACTTTTTCCTCTTTTTCATTAATTAGCTTATTTATCATATCTAATGGATAACCGTTGGATGTTGCTATTTGTCTAATTGTATTAATCTCTCTATCAAAATTACATTTGTTCATAGGAACTGAAAAAGCTCTATGTATCATTGCATTATATGCCGCTAGTCTATGGGACATAGGGTAATTGGAATTAAATGGAATTGTCACATCAGTCTGTGTTGGTTTTCGGTAAATTGAATAATCAAGTACATTATTAACTCTTTGAATTTTTAAATCAAGAAAATTGATTGAGCTATTTTCTTCAATTTCTAATGTAAATTTTATTTTTGGGTGTAAATTATTGATGTGGTTGAAAAATACATCTAATTGTCGTTCACTACCCATAAAACAAGCTAATATGTCATCTACATATCTATACCAAAATAAATTTTTTTTCGAAATATTACTTTCAAAGATCTTTCTTTCTAAATTGTCCATAAAAATTTTTGCCAAAATAGGTGATATAGGGCTTCCCATTGGTAAACCTTCATTTTGAATATATATCTTATTGTCAAAAGTGAAATAATTTTGATTTCCTAAACAAACTGATAAAATAAAAACTTATAAAACCATCACATATGCAGGAAATATTCCTAATAATATTTCAAAGATAATATCTTCAGCAACGAATACAATAATTTCTTTTGAAACAGAAAGTAACGTTAGTACAAAATTGGTAAATGTATAAACAAAAATACCACCAATAAAGAAGTCAGGTATATATAAACTCAAATGTTCAGAATGTAATGCTGTCTATTTGGGTCAGACCCTTAGGAATTTTGAAATCCGATACAGTGAACACTTACGAGCATACAGATTAAAACAACCAGATAAATCCCACTACGCAAAACATCTACTTGACACCAATCATTCATTGACACCTAATACAAAACTAGAAGTGCTGCGTATTTGTGAAAAGAAACAAGAACTGGATTTCCTTGAAGAATTGGAAATTAGAAGACATTTAAGAAACCCACAATATGAATTTGTCAATGAACAGTTAAAACTAGGGAGTTCTCCACTAATAAACTGTCTTCTTAAGTGATAATTGTAAAGATCAGCAGATACAGTTTTCCTGGGTTTCTATATCATTGCACAGTTATACTGAACTTAATTGGAAAAATGATATCCAGGATATCACCATAGGGCTAATAATATCTAAGCTTCAATATTTGCAACATCACATTTTCTTCTTTTTTCTATTAACATATATTAAGTCAATCACCAGTTAGGTCACTTCATGGTCTAGCCAAAAATAACTACGAAACATCAGGTAGGCATCAAATGAAATGTAACTCCTGTCATTCTGACGATGATATTGATTTATCGAAACATTTGTCAATTTTTTAGAATTTTCAACAATTTTTATTATATTGTGGTATTAACTAGAAACCGTGAATTTCATTTAAAACACTAATATGAGTAGATTCCACGAAGTAAGGGTCGAGACAGTTAAAGTCACTAGATTTTTAATATCGAATAAAACAACTAATGACAACGCGAAACACACAGATAGGAAAATTGCATGTATCCAATCAGGTGCCGAAATACAAAATCGAAAACATGGTGTTTTCAGATATCAATCCTCATATTTTAACCAATCGAAGGCGCGTATTTTGTATTGAGTGAAATAATCAAAAATAATTGATTCGAATAATTTGACAATAATAGAAAATTTTAGATATAGGACGATAATTTTCGACTAAATACCTACTACCGGATTTAAAAATAGGAATTATTAAGGCTGTTTTCCATATACTAGGAAAATAGCCCTTTGTTATAGATTTATTAAATAATATACACAATGGAGTGGCTATTTCGTTAACGCAATTTTTAATTAATAGGGTTGGTATTTTATCCGCACCAGCCGGTTTATCCGGGAGGTTGCCATTTTTATCGACAATTTTGTGTAAGGGGATGTGATACGAAGATATGTTATTAATATTTATATCATTATCTAAAATTGTTTTGCTGGAGTTAGGGTTAGGAGGGTTAAAGACTGAACTGAAGTAATTTGAGAAGGTATTGGAGATTAATTGGCCATCAGTAATCAGACTCTTATTACTATCCCTAATGGCATCGATAGTACCAGAATTGTCTTTTTTGGACTTTATAAACTGCCAAATGTGCTTTGGGTTTGTAGTTATTTGAGATTCAATATTATTTATATAATTATCAAAATGTAGGTTAATTAAATACTTTGACCTACCCTTCAAAAGCTTGAATGTTAAATAATCCAAGTTATTAGAGTACTTTTTCCATTTAACATGAAATTTTTTCTTTTCTTTAACAACTTTGATGGTGCTTAGACTAAACCAATGCGGGAATTTTGACTTATATTTAGGATATTTTGGAACATGTTTGTTAATAATATTCTTCAAATGGCAGTAAAACTTATTAGTGCTATCACAAGTTTTTAAATTAAGAAATTCACTGTTTCAGTCAATTGAAGATAAATTATTTCTAATTGAGTCAAAATTTGCCTTGTTATAATTAAATTCGACATCCGAATTGATATTCTGATTGTCGCGTGTGAAATTCAAAAATTTGATGTTAAACTCCAATGTTGTGTGGAAAGAAATGATCTTCAGAAACAAGGGGAAACTCACTTTCAATGACATTTGCGATTATAAAATTATTATTCAAGATTAAGTCAAGTGTGTTTTTTGATTTATTGGTAAAATTATTAAATTGATAAAAACTGCAACAAGAAATTGTATCAAAGAACAAATTAGAATTAGTATTTGAAAAATGTGAGGGTGTACAGGAATTGTTTATGGGGTCTAGCGACCATTTTATGCAGGGCAAGTTAGAATCGCCGTATATTAAAAATGTATCTTCAAGATTATCCTCAATAATAGCATGAAGCTTGGTACAAAACACGTTCAAAGCAATAGAGTTGCCTGGAGGAATATATATACAGCAAATATTAAATTTGAAAGATTGAGAAGTGACAGTTACCCACAGATCATCAGCGTCAGACATCCACTCACCACGCTCCCATTAATTATGAAAACAGAATGTTCATACCTTTATACTATTCAATAATATATACACAGTGTGGCATCAGATTGAATAACTTGAAAACAAATGTTAGCTGGTATATCATCAGAAGAAGGCGGAAAGGCAGTTATTACTATTGTCAATACTGATTTAGGAGAAAAATCCTACGTGTCGAATGGCTTAGGAGTTAATTTTGGGGGGTATTTGATAACTGCACAATTATTGTTTGCAATCCATCAAAGGATGCCCAATTATCATCTGCGGAAGTTATAAATCTATAGTTTCCTACGGAGTTATGGGTATGTTTATGTTTGTTTTTGCTATGCCATTATTTGGAAATAAAATATTCTCGGGAAATAAAATGTTTAACAGACTCGTTATTTAACAGCCGCGCCTCGTACTCGTCAGCAGACAGAAGCAATGAAACTAACGGTAGTGAATTATGCGAATATTCATAATAGCCAACATTTATTTCACACCTGTTTCCTTGACCGTGGTCCAGTTTAAAAATCCGAATTTAATAATAAATCTCTTACTTGGATGGCCCACGCCTATGTCTATAAACAGGTGACCTAAGGACGTAAACACACACCTTACAATTTCGATATAGAGATATCGAATTTATACAACAGAAAATTATGTTGTCAAAACCGACAGTACAAGAATTTATTTTGCGGTGATCTTGACAACTCGAAGTGGTGTTTCGAATGCGGCCGCTTTGTTCTTAGTTTTTTTCTGCGAATTCTTTACTTTTATCATCCGGTCCGCGATTTATAGCGGTTGGGAAAATTTTCGGCTACTGGATGTATACCAAATACCTCCGACAAAAACATGTCGAACAGGAATAAATTAACCGTTCTTTGGACAATACTGAAATCAAATATTTTATTTATGGAATCATAGTGAACGGTTTTGATAGTGAATAATTATATTAATCCGTATTTGCTATCATGGGACAAATATATGCATTTTCCTGATTACTGATGTTTTATAGTATATTACGTAACGTGTGTTATAAGAAGCATTTTACGCACGAACGGAAAAGTTACGCACGAAGCCGCGTAGCGGCTAGTGCGTAATTCCGTGAGTGCGTAAAATGCGTTACAACACGAGTTACGTACTATACTTTACTTACGACCCACTTGTACTTGTGTCTATAATCTTATTAAGGTATTTAAAGTACAAGTAAAAACGTACATTCTCGATGCCCAGCCAAGTATAATAAAAGTCGCTCCTCGTTGCCCAGCCAAGCATCTTAGAAGTTCACCCTAGATGCCCAGCCAAGTTTCGTAAAAGTCCGTTCTAAGTAGTATTACTTTTTATTAAAAATGTATGTAGAATTACCAGAATTGCATAAAATAGCGTATATACCTCTCGACTAACGTGACATTAATCCCTTAGGTGGATTACTTCCCTCAGGAATCAAACACCACCCGCGGGATTAAATGGGCCACTTTAGTCGCTTGGTGTATAATATACTATTGTTTACTAATATGAGATACATTCAGACAGCTAAAAGATGCGGATTGAATGAAACGGAACCAATTATCATATAATTCCAAATAACTCTTAGTATTAAATGCAATCTTATATCTAATAAATGGTACATACCATTTTTATATAGAATAAAATTCAACGTCAAATATCTAAGTAATACATTTTGAATAAAATGGCTACGTCTATTGACAGCTAAGGGGTTGCTATGGAAGCCGTGCGATTTACTTTACAGCCGTGCGTTTTGTTTTACTGTGCGTAATAGACGTCTAACATTGATTGCCGACTGTGTGTTTTTGACTACTTACAGGGGTGGTCGTAGATAAAGATCTTTTTTCAAACCACTAATTGAACTACATGAACTACATAGAATGTCGTTGTAGTTGCGTTTGTCTGAATCGGTCTTGATACTGCAAATATTGGCCATTTATCAATTCACTAACCGACATTTGAAAAAAAAAATTTATAACTACAGTGAAATCCCCTATTTTGGGGTAATCACGGTCTGCCGAATCTATAATCGTAAACAAATCTATTCTAAAACGTCTAGATTCCAAGTTATTAGGAACAATACGTGACAACCAATATGCATCAATGGTATTTTTATTAATAAAGTAAAAGTACTTAAAAACCAATAAAAATTCTATTGAAAAATGATTTATAAATACAAACTAACGTTAACACAGAAAAGGGGATGAAGTACCGGTACAATCCAGTACAAAACAAATTTATTTTTTTCTCTTATGCGCGCTATCATATTACTTTTGAAGAAACCAACAAAATCCACCCATCAAGCGTTTCTCCATGACATTGATGTCTTAGTGAAATCGTTCACCCTGCTGGTCGCTGACAGCTCCTAAATTCGCGGGAAATAATTTCAGATGAGAGTGCACAAAATGAACTTTAAGCGACATTGAACTTATTTTTTCAGTCTCAAAAAAATTAGCACACATTTTGGAGAAGGATATCCAGCCGGCAAATTCCTAATTGTTCATTTTTTTCCTAGAAATCTTGACCAATTCCTTCTCGAACTTTGGCGTCTCTCGACTTTGGGAATTTTAATGACATTAACTGTCTCGACCCTTACTTCGTGGAATCTACTCATATTAGTGTTTTAAATGAAACTCACTGTTTCTATCTAATTCCACAATATAATAAAAAATGTTGAAAATTGTAAAAAACTGACAATTGTTTCGATAACTGAGTATCATCGTCAGAATGACAGACGTTACATTTCATTTGATGCCTACCCGATGTTTAGTAGTTATTTTTGGCTAGAACAAGAAGTGACCTAACTTGTGATTGACTTAATATATGTTAATAGAAAAAAGAAGAAGATGTGATATTACAAATATTGAAGCTTAGATTTTATTAGCCCTTTGGTGATATCCTGGATATCATTTTTCCAATTAAGATCAGTATAACTGTGCAATGATATAGAAAACCAGGAAAACTATATTTGCTGATCTTTACAATTATCACTTAAGAAGACAGTTTATTAGTGGAGAACTCCCTAGATTTATCTGTTCAGTGACGACTTCATATTGTGGGTTTCTTAAATGTCTTCTTATTTCCAATTTTTCAGGGAAATCCAGAACTAGAAGTACTACATATTTGTGATAAGAAACAAGAACTGGATTTCCTTGAAGAATTGGAAATTAGAAGACATGTAAGAAACCCACAATATGAAGTCGTCAATGAACTGATAAATCTAGGAAGTTCTCCATCAATAAAAAGGTATTTATTCTTAAGTGATAATTGTAAATATCAGCAAATATAGTTTTACCGGTTTTCTATATAATTGCACAGTTATACTGATCTTAATTGGAAAAATGATATCCAGGATATCACCATAGAGCTAATAATATCTAAGCTTCAATATTTGTAATATCACATCTTCTTCTTTTTTCTATTAACATATATTAAGTAGATCACAAGGTAGGTCACTTCTTGGTCTAGCCAAAAATAACTACTAAACATCAGGTAGACATCAAATGAAATGTAACTTCTGTCATTCTGACGATGATATTCTATTATCGAAACAATTGTAATTTTTTTAGAATTTTCAACATTTTCCATTATATTGTGGAAATAGCTAGAAACATTGAGTTTCATTTAAAACACAAATATTTTATTTATGGAATCATAGTGAACGGTTTTGATAGTGAATAAATATGTTAATTGGCATTTGCTATCATGGGACAAATAGATGCATTTTCCTGATTACTGATGTTTTAAGACCTTTTTTCAAACCATTAATTGAACTATCCTAAAAGATAGAATGTCGTTATAGTTGCGTTTGTCTGAATTGGTCTAGATACTGCCATTATTTGCCATTTATCAATTCAGTAACCGATATTTGAAAAGAAAGTTTTATAATTACAGTGAAATCACCTATTTTGGGGTAATTACGGTCTGCCGAATCTATAAACGTCAACAAATCTATTCTAGCATGTGTAAATTCCGAGTTATTAGGAACAATACGTGACAACCAATATGCATCAATGGTATTTTTATTAATACAGTAAAAATACTTAAAAACCAATAATAATTCTATTGAATAATGATTTATAAATACAAACTAACGTGAACACAGAAAATGCGATTATGTACCGGTACAAAGCCCAGTACAAAACAAATTTATTCTTTTCTCTTATGCTCTTACTTTTGAAGAATCAAACAAAATCCACCCATCATAGCGGGATTTCATGTCCCCTGGTACCGTCTCTCCATGACATTGATGTCTTGGTGAAATCGTTCACCATGTTCGTCGCTAACCGCTCCTAAATTAGCGGGAAATAATTTCAGATGAGAATGCAGAAAATGAACCCAGATTATTTTAATTGCCCAAAAAATCTTCCACAAACTCGGTATAATTTGAACTTCTGCTTTCATTCCCAAAAAAATTAACGCACATTTTGGAGAAGGAGGTCCAGTCGGAAGATTCGAAATTGTTAATTTTTTCCTGGAAATCTTGATCATTGAAGAGCTTTCTTATTTGCGAACCAACAAATATCCCTTCTCGAATTTTGGCGTCGATCAACTTTGGGAATTTTATCTTGAGATACTTAAAACAACCGCCTTTAGTCTTTATCTAAGAATTTCACAAAGTTTTAATTAAACACAATTTTATGTGCAGTAGCGGAGGACTCACTCTACTAATGCCTCAAATTTTACGTTATACTTGCCAGGAACAAAGCTGTTGCGTTGTTGCCATTGTTTAATGTTATGATGTGATTGAACACCACGGCTATCCCTGAGGCAGAAAAAATATCAATACTTGGTAAAACCTCCTTGTAATCTAACCAGGATGGCAACGACCTTAAGATTTCCATAAATATGCCAAAGATACCTTTTATACTGATCTAAGTTTAAAATTGTCGACATAGATTGATAGGTTTCTTTACACATTGTAGACTGGGACAAAGGAATCGATGGTCTTTTATTACCATTATATGATAAAACGGCCTTTAAACTCGTTTTAAATTAATCGATCGCTATTCCCTATGATTATGGTTGAAGCCTGCTGTTACGTTTTGGAAGACACAAGGTAGTTTTTATTGGAGACTTAGCCAAAATGTATCGCCAAATATTGATACATTCAGATCATCAAATCCACAAAGGATAATTTGGGAAGATAATCCACAAAACGATGTAAAATATTATAATTTACAAACATTAACTTTAGCGTAAAACCCGCATCATTTTTATCCACGCGTTGCCTTAGACAAATCGCAATCGAAAATATCGATAAATACCCCATTGATTGCGATATAATCAATAAAGATATGTATATGGACGACGTGTAAACAGGTGCTTCGACGAGCCAACATCTAATTAAAGTTCGCATAAACTTATCTTCTCTTCTATTTGAGTATTGTTTTGAAATACGTAAATTTCAGTCCAATGATAGTGATTTTTTAAATAACATATACTAGAGGACCCGTGCTGTTCCGGAGCATTAGGATAGACTATGTATGAGAGGGTGTAATTATTACATAAAATAATTTTACAGTATTTCCTTCCATCAATATTAGCTGTGCGTCGGCCGCAGTATTTGGAAAAAATTGAAAGTAAAGTTGATTGTGCACACATAACTTCCCTCAAACTCAACGAATTTAAGCAGTTAATAGCTCAAACGAAAGAGCTTGATCCACTGAGTGTTCTGAAAGTGAAACGATCACGATATATTCATTAGACGAGGAGCTATAAGAATTCCAATTGCTTGAGTGAATGTGCCCCATTAGAAATGTACAGGGAAGAATCTCGTTAGAGTATAACTTGAGTAGGGTGGGAGTTGAGTAAATTTCAATGATTGATGACATATCTGTGTCTAAATACGTACATCATACCAAATATTGAACTACGTCAATGTAACTCAAAAGTCTAGGGTAGATTGCAGAATTGGCCACTGAATAATAAGGTCTCTCAAGCAGAAACGCCGTTGTCAATCTCCGGAACCTATCAAATGTATTTCTATCTATTTTCAAATTATGTCGCTTTATCCATAAAATTGTAAAAATTGTGAAAGTGTAAATTAATATTTTAGTTATATTTAAATCTACAAATAATCCTTTCTCCGCCTATCTAGTATATTTGCTGTAGTTTTTTTATTAAGATAAATTACCTACTTTTTGTTACTTGGTTGTCAGATATAAATAGTTCAGTTTTGACCTAAATGAATTTGACAAACTTGAAAATAATATCCAGCAATTTCTCTTGGCCACTTTCATAACAATAGATTTTACCTAACGGTCGTTAAGTTAGCGGTTTATGAAATATAGCCGCTTATTTGGCCATCCGGTATACAATGTCAAGATTATTTGGCCACCCGGTATACAACGTCAATAGTATTCTCAACACTTCATTTATTAGCCATTTATACCACCTACATGAAACAATCAGATCAAATCCGATATTCTAGGTAGCTTATTTTAGTTAGAAATCAATATGGCCGACTGTTTAAATCGTTCTGAGGTGGTCTTGTCAATTCATCAAGTATTACATAGACATTTGACATCGATAGACGTCGGGTGGTATTAATAAATTTAAATTAGGAATTAAATGTGAAGTAGTTAACGACCAACTGGCATATAATAAATTTATATCAATATCTTAATCTCTTTCAATGAGGTAATCAGGTAGAACAGTCATTATGGGATTGGAATAATAGTTTTTTTCAACAAAAACTTTATAGATCAAGCAGGGGCGGTTCGTCAATATGTGCCACGGCTGTATCACAATTTATATAAATAGGAGATTTTGTACAATCGAAAAGATTTCTTCATATTTTATGTTAGGTGCTAAGTAAAAGACAAATTGGTCTCATGTCAAGAAAGGATCCCGTACACCTTATATGGGAAAATGGCTCCCCGTCAAATTTCTTGAATTTTTAATATGTTGTAGAATTGATCATTCTAGTGAAATGTGTCAATGGGCGCAACACGAGATACAGGGTGTTGGATATAAGAAATATTCACTTTTCATCACTCCGTATTTCCCAAATTATGATTTAGTTCTGATTTATCTTTGGTGGTATTATCATCACGTCCTTGTATGGCAAATTCATGAGAAATTCATTTCCAAATCTTGTCGTATTACAGGGCGATTTCACTTGATAATAATGCTATTCTGAGACTTTCATAATTTTGTTGTTTTATCTATAAAGAGAAAATGCGAAAAAAGGCGAACAATTTGTGAAAACGTCCATATATTTTCAATATATTGCGCTAATAAGTTACCACTTGACTTCACTGGATTGTGGGTGTAAGATAAGTAGACTAACCAATCCATTTGAAGTTTCCTGATGTGACTGAGAAGATACTTATGTTAGATATTTATTCAAAACGTGAAAGTAAGGAATTCAGTGAAGTAAAATCAACATTATTTCAAATTATTTCCACGCCACCCCAGAGGTTTTTTCTATAGTGGTGTCCCCATGAGGCCTATTCCACTAGAAATATGGATAATTAACCAATCACAACTTAAACGGCCTTGACAGATGGCACACATATATCCCATGACTATAATAAAGATACCTATCATGGATAATGCGGCAGTCTCAAGATATCTACTAGGTAGGGGATGTAATATGTCCTATAAATATCCGTTGAATGTTACGATATAAGGAACATTCCAAGTGGATAAATCCTAGGCACATGTCAGAATGGATGTATGTATACTAGTGTTATTAGGTAATACGCATGAATCATAGTATTACAGACATCCAGCAACGGCTGTCTCTTCTTGACATAACTATTACTATTGTAATGTTTTTCTTATTTATTTAAACAATAAACGTTTTATATTACGGGTGGGATAAATGTATACACACGGTATGGCTACTGACTTAATTTATTTATTCACTACACTATTAACTATTCATATACACAGTATATTCACAACTAATTTATATAAACACTTAACTAATTTACAGGGTGTCCCGGGACTAATGGGAAAAAAGTCAGGAGCGTATAATCTGAGCCAAAATAATGTTAGTACTTCATATAAACTTTTTCTATGCAGGCCCTCGTTTTCGAGTTATAGGCCTCCAAAGTTTTAATTTTGAATTTGGTTTTTATTTTTATTTTTTTTACTAGTTATTTGATCTTTATAAAAATTACGGCAAAGCTATAATATACGTGTATGTTTATTTTGGAAAGGTAAACAGTTTTACAGTAGTGCCTTGAAGCCAGGGACGGACTACTCGCAATGGTTAGTGATCCAAAAATTTTGCAGGGATGGCACACCCTGTATGAAATTATCGAAATTGACTTCCTCACACATTAAGCTAACGAAAAGGTACTCTTGTTGGAATTCTACAAAATAAGCCGCTTGGCTAATATTTACAGTTTTATTAATGTACTACGTACCAATTTATCTAACTAACTTATTAATACGATGTCCAAGATTTACCTACAGTATTACAAAAAAATAAACGGTTTTAAAGATTAAAACTAACTTTTTCGCATCTGTGGCCCTAAACAATATTCTATTATAAAATTGTTACTTGTATACACTTCGGAGGATGTATCGTGCTAACAAACCGAAATTTTTTCAAAAACAACCAAAAATTTAGTATATCTGGATGTATAGGACCAGCCATACTCGCTCAAGTTAACTGAAAATCAATAGGGCACATCTGTGAGACACCTTGAACAATATTCAATCATAAAATTGATCAACCGTATATTCTCTGGAGGCTATATCGTGCTAACAAACTGAAAATTCTCCAAAACTGACAAAAATTTGGTACTTCAAGTACCAAAGCACCCGTTGTACTGGCTTTAGTGAGCTGAATATGGATACGGTTCATCTCTGAGACGCTCTGAATAATATCCAATCATAAAATTGGTCACTTTGATATACTCCTGAGGCTGTATCATGCTAACAAACTGAAACTTCTCCAAAAATGACAAAAATATCGTACTTAAAATACTGTAGCACCTGTTGTATTGGCTCTGGGGATCTCAAAATCAATAGGGTTCATCAGTGAGATGTCCTGAATGATATTCAATCATAAAATTGGTGACTTGTTGAGCTCCGGAGGCTGTATTGTGCTAACAAACTGAAATTTCTCAAAAAATGTCAAAAGGCCGTACTTCAAGTACCATAGCACCCGCTGTACTGGCTCTGATGAGCTGAAAATCAATAGTATTCATTTGTGACATATCCTTAATAATATTCCATCATAAAATTGGTGACTCATTGCACTCCAGAGGCTGTGTCGTGGCCGACGACAACGACGACGACATACACACAGGATTTTTTTCTAAAAACCATTTTTTCGTGTTGTTGTTGATGGGAAGCGTAAAAATAACTCAAAAATTTTTGTCAAAATTGCAACTTTTTTGGGGTAAACCAATACTTTTCTCGCATATTAGATAGGTTGGGCGGAAAAGTAATGATTTGATGATAGCAGATGATAAAAACATTAAGAACTCATTTAATAGGAATTGAATAGGTACGCAAACAACGTAATCAGTTGCTTTTAATCAAAATAACGAACACAAAATTATTAAACTATTAAGAAAACCTCAAAAAACACAATTTATAAAATATTGGACTAAAACTAATTCCTAAACAACAATAAAAACTGACGTTATTCTAATAAATGTTCAATATGAGCTCCTCCCACTTCCACGCACATTCTAAGTCTACGAAGGTTGTTTCTTTGCACTTGAAAGAGCAGTCCCATATTATTTCTAATAACATTGCAGTGTAACACAATTATGTCTATTAAATCTTGCCTTGTTTGCACGGGTGTTGCGTATACCTTACTTTTGAGATAACTCCAGAGAAAGAAATCCATAGGATTAACGTCTCCTGATCGCGGTGGCCATTGAAAAGGGCCTACACGACCAATCCATCTATTAGGAAACCTTGTGTGTAAATGCTGTCGAACATCTAAACTGAAATGAGGAGGAGCCCCATCATGCATGAACCATAAATTCCTACGAGTTTGTAGTGGCATATCATCAAACAGGTTCCATAACTCATTTTGCAAAAACTCCAAATATCTCTGACCGGTCAAAGTACCGTCAATAAAATATGGCCCTATCAAATGATTGCCAACTATTCCTGTCCAAACATTAACCATGAATCTATGCTGGTTCCTAGTTTGGATAATGCCATGTGGATTCACATCATCCCATAAATGCATATTATGAGAATTTATTACTCCATCTCTGGTGAAACCGGATTCGTCCGTAAAGAGAACGTTACTAATGAATGTATTGTCTGCTTGTTGTTGTCGCAGAAACCACTGGCTGTACTCAAGTCGTGCAGGATAATCAGCCACTGTCATACTGTGTACTTTTTTCATATGAAAAGGATATAACAGCTGTTCTTTTAGGACGCGATGAACGACTGATTTTGAGACGTTATGTTCTCTTGATAATTTTCGTAAACTCGTTGATGGTTCATTATCAACTGCATTTAACAAATCTTGTTCAACTGCCACAGTACGTACGCTTCGTACTAGACCTTCTCCACCTTTTTTTGGCAAAAAAATTCCTAAAATTTAAAATTTTGTTTTCTATACATGGAAAATTACATTTACTTATTCATACCTGTTTCTCGTAACCTGAGATCAATACGCTCAAACATTCGTCTGTCTGGCAATGCTCTGTTTAGAAAATGTTCTGCATAAAGCCTTCTGGCCTCTAAACAGTTTCGAGAAGCCAGTCCATACATTAAATGCATATCTGCATACTCAATAAAAGTGAATTCTGCCATTGTAACAGTTCAATTAAGGACTAATGAATTATTGACAAGTAATGACAACGAACTATTCTACACAACGTTTGACAACTAATCCTATGGTTACTTGATAAACGGTAAAAACACTTTTAAAAAGTTTTTACCAACTTACGAATTGATACGTCGTTAATGTTTTTTTTCTTCTTGCTGTCATTAAATTATTTTTTTGTAGTACTGTAGGCAAATCTTTGACATAGTATTAATAAGTTAGTTTTACCTCGTTGTGTACTTATAAAAATGGTGAATGCGTAAATTGGTACATAGTGCATTAATAAAACTGTAAATATTAGCCAAACGGCTTATTTTGTAGAATTCCTACAAGAGTACCTTTCCGTTAGCTTAATGTGTGAGGAAGTCAATTTCGATAATTTCATACAGGGTGTGCCATCCCTGCAAAATTTTTGGATCACTAACCATTGCGAGTAGTCCGTCCCTGGCTTCAAGGCACTACTGTAAAACTATTTACTTTCCAAAATAAACATACTCGTATATTATAGCTTTGCCGTAAATTTTATAAAGATCAAATAACTAGTAAAAAAAAAAAAAATAAAAACCAAATTCAAAATTGAAACTTTGGAGGCCTATAACTCGAAAACGAGGGCCTGCATAGAAAAAGTTTATATGAAGTACTAACATTATTTTGGCTCAGATTATACGCTCCTGACTTTTTTCCCATTAGTCCCGGGACACCCTGTATATTCACTTATTTACTGTTTGCCATTTCGGTGTATTCTTGTTCATTTCACGAGATCACTTTATCAACTCACTAACTTTCTCGGGTCGGTTCCTTATATATATATATATATATATATATATATATATAGATATATATATATATATATATATATATATATATATATATATATATATATATATATATATATATATATATATATAAAGATGGACGAATAGTGCGTAACATATGAACAATAACAAAGAACAGATTAGTGGGTATTGCACGCAAATAGAAGAAGGGGCTACTGAAAAGGGTGGTAACCGCAGACATGCATGTTTCTGGCTCATTAGCCTTCATCGGTACGGCATAACCAAGAAACAGGTGTACAACTTGGGAGCAAGGATGTTAATTGAAACATGAGAAAACACAAACAACGGATTTTAACAAGATAACCAAACGCACATTTGTGCCTTCAAATGGAAGATCCCGAGTTTTCAGGACAACAACCAACAGAGACACGGAGGCGTCTATAGCTAATGAGCCAGTAACATGCATGTCTGCGGTTACCACTCTTTTCAGTAGCCCCTTCTTCTATTTGCGTGCAATACCCACTAATCTGTTCTTTGTTATATATATATATATATATATATATACATACATATATATACATACATACATATATATATATATATATATATATATATATATATATATATATATATATATATATATATATATTAGTGCCTTTTTTACTAGAACATTCTGGATTGCGCTTACACAAAAACAATTGGCTATGGCATTTTGTAGATAAGACTGGTCACAAAAACAATGTCTCGATAAGATAGTCACAATCGTAAATAGTTATAAAAAAAACCTGCGTATCCGCCATACTTTTTACTTTCATACCTGGCTTAGACAGAGTCTGATTTAGGGACTATACCAGTGTGCTGTTTCGTAACATTACCCCCTCCTCAAATGGAAGTTCCTCCTGGAACTTTTGTGTAGCCGAGACTGGATGTTTGAATCGGCAACTGGCCCCATTTCTACACATTCCGATCTTATGGAAATAGCAGGGCACCGTCTTCATCGGATACTGATAACGGAGGTTGTAGCTGCAAATTAATATTTGGACACCGGTATCTTGGAAGATAATCTCTACCATATTCCTGATGATTCGCTATCTTAGGCATAGCCAGTTTCTTCACGCTGGATTCCAACACATGGTCTCGTAGGTTTCGAAGTGTTTCCCACACATCGCGGTAGGTAGATCGATCTTGAAATTCATTTTTAGTTACCACGTAGAAGACGTACCGCGAATTATGTTTCAGTTTCAGTGTCTTGCCAGGGGCTGGAATCTGGTCTTCAAGTTTTTATAATTGCCCGAACTTCCTTCGAAAGACGGATGCCAACTCTCTTGCGTTCTTGAGACGGGCGAGGATGTTGTATGCCAGTGAATACTCTTCCGGGAGAGTGGACAAATCTTATCGTTGTTCTGAAGTAACTCCATATCTAGGTTTCCCGGTACCTCCATACGCGCCCATAAATTCATCGAAGGTAGGGTCAGATACATCTCGAATATGGTTTACTCCCTTCTCTAGGTCATAGTCTCCTCCGAATGGCGCTAGTCGGTTTTGGTGAACTACTTTTGGTTTTCCGTTGGGGATCTTGCTTATGCGATATATAACATCATTGATCCTTTTCTTGATTAAGTATGGACCTTCCCAGGATTTTTGTAATTTTGGAGAAAATCCTTTTCTCCTCGTCGGGTTGTGTAACCATACTTTGTCCCCTTCTCTAAAACCGCCTACTCTGGCCTACGTGTCGTACCGAATTTTCATTCTGTCGCTGGCAACTTGAAGATTTGTTCGAACTAATTCATGAATATCGTCCAGCCTTCTTCTCAATTGGATCACGTAGTCTTCTCCTGCTAGATCTTCTCCAGGCCGAAAGCCAAATTCCAGGTCACACGGAAGCCTCATTTGACGTATAAACAGGATTTTCGCAGGTGTTTCACCCGTGGACTTATTGACGGCAGATAGATAAGCCAATGCGAATAGGAAAATATACTGGTCCCAAGCTCTCTGATGGCTGGAAACTACTTTGGACAGGTATTTTCCAATAGTCTTGTTCATTCTCTCGACCATTACATCTGACTATGGATGTAATGCTGTCGTCCTGGTCTTCATTTCGAGCTTGTCGCAAATTTCCTGGAATAGATGGCTTTCAAAATTTCTTCCCTGGTCGCTGTGGACTTCCAAGAGCACTTCATATCGGCTGATAAATTCTTTCACCAATACATCTGCAACAGTTGTGGCCTCTTGGTTCGGGATAGCGTGAATTTCCACCCACTTTGTGAAATAATCCATTACAACCAGTATGTATTTGCCACCATTTTCGGTCGTTGGAAATGGTCCAGCGATATCTAAAGCAATCCTTTCGAAAGGGCTTCCAACATTATACTGATTCATGGGTGCATTTCTCTTGCGATTTGGCCCATTACTCGTAGCACAAGTCGTACATTTCTTACACCAGTCCTTCACATCGTCGGAGCTGTTCATCCAATAAACCCCTTCACGGACTCGCTGAAGGGGTTTCTCCACTCCCAGATGACCTCCCGATGGACTGTCGTGTAACTTCTTCAGTACCTCAGCTACTCTCGTTCTAGGGATAACTAGCTGTCTCCTCATATCGGAACCATCATATTTTTCAAGGACTCTTTTCAACAGCCCGTCTTCCGGGACAAGAGAGTCCCACTAAGCCCAATACGTCTTGAAAATCTTGACACTTCTTGCCAGGTAGGTCAGCGATTTTCTTTCATTCTCCTGATCTTCTCTGATCCTGGTGGGTGACCATTCTTCATTGACTACCATATTTCTTGAAACTGCAACTTCCTTAGATTTCGACTTGTTGCATTGTGAATAGTCTACAGGGCATGGCCGTCTAGGCAAAAAGTTGGCTTTTAGGTGATTCACATCAGCCGGATGTTCACCCCTGTGTGATTTCCCCTGTGACTGGAGTTCTTGGGTTACAGGAGTCTTGGGGAACTTAGACGGACTGCGTACGTGCTCTAGCTCGCCATACTTCCGGCATTCGATCTTCTTAGGCTTCTTGTCTGCCATACCTTTCAACAAGTTGACGATCTGATCAAGTTTGTCATCGTCATCTTCTTCCTGCATGGTCCTACATTTGTTGTACCGTGAGCACTTCGTGGCTGCTTTGCATTTAAGAGATTCTTGGTTTGCAGGTGTCGTAGGACGCTTACACGAACTGCGTGCATGATATAGCTCGCCACAATTACAGCACCTGATTTTCTTCGACTTCTTGTTTACCATACCTTCCAACAAGTTGACGATCTGGTCAAGTCAGTCATCGTCATCTTCTTCCTGTATGGTCCTACCTTTGTTGTATCCGGCAGCCATCGTGGCTGCTTCATATTCAAGAGCAGCAGTCAATGCGTCGTCTAATGTTTTCGGATGGGTTAAACGAAGCGTCCTCTGCATATCGGGGTCACGTAAGTCATCAATAAAAGCCTGGATGCCTAAACATTCCATCATGTTATCTGGCGCCGATGGATAAGCAAATCGAACTAGTCGGGCAATATCCAGTTCATACTCTTGAAGGGGTTCGTCACGTTTCCGCCTTCAGGTCTTCAGCTGGAATCTGTACAAATGTTCTAGATGTTCGTGACCATATCGCATGTCCAACCTCTTCTTCAGCTGCTCAAAATCATCCGTTTTTTCCAGAGGTATCGTCTGAAGTACATCTCCCCGAAGAGCGATAGTTAAGTTCACCGCTTTGTCTCTATCGGACCAATTATTCGCTCCAGCGGCTGCTTCAAATTGTTCCACATAATTGGTCCAAGACATTTTGCCATCGAACGTTGGGGCCTTGACTCGGGTAAAACTGCCAATGTCTTCAAACTTAGGTAGTGTTTCTGGCTTGCAGGGTTTCGTTTGCTCGGTCTCCTTTTCTTCCTCTTGAATCGGCAATCTTTTCCTCTAACGCCTTGATTTTCTCGTCTATAGTTGTCAACTCATTTTCAATGTCTGATTTTATTTTCTCTTTCATCGTTGTCATCTTATCGTCAATATTCGATTTTAGAGACGAAATTTTATTTTCGACGTCAGCAGCAATGTCATTTTTCATTAATAAGATATCGGCAGAAACTTTGTCCATACTAGCAGAAATATCGTTTTTCACATTAGTTGAAATCTTTCCTTCCATGGCAGAAATCTTCTCGTCCACATTATCAGAGATGTCGTTCTTAATAGCAGAAATCTTCTCGTCCATATTATCAGAGATGTCGTTCTTCATAGCAGAAATCTTCTCGCCCATGGCAGAAATTTACGAGATTAAGGTGTAAGGCTCGTCATTGAATAAAAATAATTCTGGATCAAAGCCGTCATTTTCCAGTGCCACTTTAAGTCTTTCTACTAATTCACTTTTATTACCGGACGTTACTAACTCACGATTTTCCAATTCTGCTCTTAATTCCGTCACCAATGTAATGTTTTTCTTATTTATTTAAACAATAAAAGTTTTTTTATTACGGGTGGGATAAATTTATACACACGGTATGGCTACTTACTTAATTTATTTATTCACTACACTATTCACTATTTATATACACAGTATATTCACTTAAACTAATTTATATTCACTTATTGACTGTTTGCTATTTAGGTGTATTCTTGTTTATTTCACGAGATCACTTTATCAACTTTCTCGGGTATGGTATGCTATTATTACTGATCTATACAAGCCCGCCAAAAACTGGAGTGAAAATATAGCAATGGGCAAATGTACAGAGCTTAGCTTTTTTCACAAAGTGTTCGCCTTGTATTTGAAAATCACGTCATAGGATTCCATTCAAAATGTACGTATTTCGAGTTCTCCTATGAAAAAATATCGCTACCTTTTCGGACTCTCTTATGGCTTTCTCTTTATTTAATAAAGTATACGTAATTTTTCAAATTGACATCAGTTGACTCTGTATACGATGAAACACATCATTTAACATCCTTCACGAGAATTTTGTCATTTTCGGTGGGTTTATTACTACAAGGTGTCCGAAAAAACAAAATTCGTTATTTTTCTATATTCGTGGATCACCTTGTATGAATTGTATCAAGATGAAAGATGGAATGAATTTATAATATTATGTGATAATTCAACCTTATTTCGCATTTTCTTTTTATAAAACAAACAAAATTATAAAAGTCTCAAAATAGCATAATTAACAAGTGAAATCGCCCTGTAATACTAAAAGATTTGGAAATGAATTTGTCATACAAGGATGTGTTGATAATACCACCAAAGATAAATCAGACCTAAATCATAACTTGGGAGATACGGAGTGAAGAAAGTGAATATTCAACTCCCTGTATCTCAAAAACTAGTCATTAGATCGTGTTGCGTCGATTGAAACATTTCACTAGAATGATCAATTCTACAACATATCAAAAATTCAAGAAATTTGACGGAGAGCCATTTTCCCATCAACCTATTCAATTTTGACTTGGTGACCACGGCGCTAAAAATATTTTCATTGCTCCTAATACCCTGTTGTATATTCTTCTTCTTTATGTGAAGTTTCGATAGTGTTGATGATTCAAAAAATTGTATAACAATGAATCTAATAATAACGTTATATTTTTAGTAATTGATGTGCTCATTTCCTATATAACAGTTCTGCAAATGTTCGTATTTAGATATTTAACGACGGAATGTACATATTGTGAAAGACTGATCAATAAAATATAGATTTCACTTTACCTACTAATCTTACAGAGCTTTTGACCAAACCGAATCTATTAGCAGCTTCAAGAAAAACCTTGAAGTTATTTGTATGGATATCGTTTTGACCAGCATATTCTTTGAAAAATCTGTTGTTAATGATATTTTTAATATTAACTTGTGTGACAAATTGAAGAAAATGGAGCATGAACAATTGTTGGCCTACAAATGGGTAACTGAATGCATTTTCTATTGTTAATTTGACCCCTAAGGGACCACAATTTTGAAGGTAAATGACAATAAGAATGTGTGAAAGGTGTTTCTTAAGCAAAACAAACTTTTCTGTTGCATTGTCCGGCAATTTCTTTGGTGCGATGCCGACATTCTGTGAGTAGTGCCTGTGTTATTGAATTAGCATCTTTTGACAATTTTTGTTGTCTCTAATACCTATAGCATTATTCTCATGAGGTTTTATTGTTTATTAATAGTAATATTTGGACCACTTTAATATAATAAATAATTTGATATTTTCAAAATGTAAGTTTCTAATTAATGACAATATATATCGATCTGACAAAATCATGAAAAACTGTTATCAGCACACTATATTAATAAGAATATTTGAATCGACTGAAGTAGTGAGTCTTATTTTTCATCTCAACACTCCCCCTAACGAACTACTTTGTTTCTAAACCAACTAAATCTGTTAAAAATATGACGAGTGGGAAGGTAACTGCTTCGTAAAGATATCTGCTAACATTTCATCTGTCTCTACATATTCGATTCTAATTTCGCCTTTATTAATGGAGTTTCTCATAAAATTTTCTCTTATTTCAATGTGTTCCGATTTCGAACTAATAATTGAATTGGTAATAAGTTTCTGTGCTGCTTGGCTATTATTTAAAATCAGTATTTGCTCTTGATCAATTCCTGTTTAATTTATTAAACGTTTTAGATGAACAGCTTCTTTAAAAGCTTCGGTTATTGACACGAATTCCGCTTCTGCAGTAGACAAGGCAACAGTCCATTGTTTTCTTGATTCTCAGCTTATTAGTTCTCCCGCAAAAGGAAAACAATATCCAGTATAGGTCCTTCTGTCGATAGCACAAGAACCCCAATCTGCATCAGCAAAACCAACGTTTTCTTCTTCATTTCTTTTGAAAACTGAACATTTTTCTTTGGTACATTGCAAATACATCAGTATTCTCTCTGCTACAGTTCAATGTATTTTACCATGGCAAGTATTAAATTGGCTTAGATGACTAACTGCGTATGATATATCAGGACGTATTGCTACAGCCAAATACATTAAAGAACCTATCAGATTTTGATATGGTACATCAATCTGTTCGTTTTGTTCCGCTTTTGTTAGTTTAGAACCTACTTCCAGTTGGGTAAAAATACTTTACAATTTTTCATTTCATATTTTTCAAGTAATGTTTGTATTCATTTGTTTTGGCTGACCCTTACGAACTTTCCATGTTATAGAAATTCTATTCCTAAACAGTAATTTAAATTTACTAGATCTCTCATTTCAAAATATTTCTCTAATTCTTCATTTACTTTTTCATTGGTTTTTTATTGGACGTTGCTATGATCAGATCATCTACGTAAACGGCAATAGTGGTTTTTTCTCCCCCTTTGAAGGATATGTAGATGCATGGATCAGTTGTCGATGGTTTGACCCATTTCCTTCCATTTTGTATCCAATTTCCTATACCACTATCTCCCAGCCTGCTTTAAACCGTACAGTGCTTTCTGTAGAAAACAAGTGTTATTTTTATTCCTTTTTAAGTCTACTAATATTTTTACAGATTTTATAAATATTTCATTTGTTTTCATTTGAAATTTTGTGTAGATATTTTTCAAGATTTATGGTAATCCCATACACATTTCTTCGTCGAATTCTCCATTTAAGAAAACTGTGGTGACATTTAGTTGTTGGATTTCAAGTTTTTCTTCAGCAGCAACTCCTAATAATAACCTGATTGAGTTTAATTTTGCAGCTGGTGCAAAAGTGACGGAAAAATCAATGCCTGGCATTTGGTTCAAACCCCTAGCAACTAAGCGAGCCTTTTTTATCTAATGTTCCATTCGCATTAAATTTTTCTTTTAATATAATTTTGCAGCTTACTATATTTCTATCTGATTTTCTTCCTTTTAGTACCCATATCTCATTTTATATACAGTAGAAACGGTGAAGCTTTTCCATTACGTGACTTAGTTGACGATATTATTCAACATATACTATGTTGGTACTGCCTTCTTCTAATAACAGAAAAAGAGAGAAACTCAATACAAGCGTTTGTCGTATTGTTTTGATTAAATGCATATGGTTGATGTCGTATCAGTCACGTGATGGAAAAGACTAAGCGTTTCTACTGTATTGTGCTTTTAATCCATTTTTTATTGCTTCTTTCCAATATTCTTCATCTTTTGTCTCTTCATTTTCTATTTCTTCGCCAAAATAACACATCTTCGGTCCAATTTGGCATTTTCTCTCTCTCTTGTTGGCCTCGTATTATGACTGTTTTCTTCTTGAATATACATTTGGTCTACAGTACTTCTCTATTTTCTAACTCATTTTCCTCGTTTTCTTCTTCATTTGGTAAATTTTGTTCTTTATTTTGTTGTAAACTATTTGTTTTTCTGGTCATTTCTATTATCACTTTATTTGTGGCTGTTTCTTCTTTATTTTCTAGAAAACTTTCATAATTTAAATAATCATAATTTATATCTTCAAATTCGTTATTTTGTTAAGAATTTTTACATCTCTTGAAACTACTATTTTGTTAATTTGTGGCATCCATATTCTAAATGCCCATAAAAACTCCTTGCTCGGCTCTTGGAGCAAATTTTCCTCTATTTGGCTCTTTATTTAAAACATATGCTTTCAAACCAAAAGTTTGTAGATGTTTTGCTGAAGGTACTCCTCTTACCCATAAGTCAAATGGAGTTTTTCCATTTATAGAATTTGATGGACATCTGTTTAACAAATAATTTGCTGTATTTACAGCTTCAGCCCAAAATTTTAGAGGTAATTTAGCTTCAATAAGCAAACATCTTGCTTTGACTAACAATGACCGGTTTTTTTTCAGCCAATCCATTTTGTTCTGGAGTGTATGGTGAAGAAAGTCTTCTTTAAATTCCATAATTTTTTAAGTAGTAATAAAATTCATTATTGCAATATTCAGATTTTTGATTGTACTGTGTAGGTATTTAATTTTTGTGTTGTGTTCATTTTCCACTTCATTTTTGTGATTTTTGAAACATTCGAGTACTTCATTTTTGTGTTTTAAAAAATAGATTGTACAATTCCTTGAACATTTGTCAGTAAATGTTACAAAATATTTTAAACCGACAGGTGACTGCACCTGAAACGGTCCCCAATCATATGTATAAATAATTTCTAAAGGTTTTATAGTTTTTGGAACTTCTCTTAATGAAAAGGTTGTCTGGTCATCTTTCCTTGAATGTATATTTCACAATCTTCTAGTTTTTCTTTCATATTAAAATGTAATCCATAAATTGATTCCTTTTTAAAGCATTTTTTAAATCTGTTTCATTTAAATGTCCAAGTTTTTTGTGCCAAATCATTATATTATTATTTGGGGAGAAAAAAAAACGGAATAAACAAGCAATGGTATGATGAAAAATGTGGAAAAATTGTAAGAGCGAAAGGAATCGCTATAATATAGTGGATAAGTACAAACAACCCAGAAGATATAGAGAGGAATATGAGAGAATAAGGAAAAATTGCAACACATTGATAAGAAATGTTAAAAGAGCATAGATGAATGACAGAATAAGAAAAATAGAAAATGAAAAAACTAACAAAAACACAAAAGCCTATTATAAAAAATAAATGAACAAAATAAGACTTTTAAAGGTAAAATTAAACGTATAAGGAATAAAAACGGCGAAGTGATACAAGAAGAAGCTCATTATAAACAAATTTGGAAAGAGTATTTCGAGGAACTGCTAACTGAGGCACTCTCGGATAATACAACAGAGGAAGAAAGCGAAGAAGAAAATATATCACAGGCACCAACAAACAATGAAGTAGTAGAGGTTATTAAAAGAAGTAAGAATTGGAAAGCACCGGGCAAAGACGATATAAACATGGAATTGATCAAGTATGGAGAAGAGGAACTGCACGAAAGACTATATCGGCTAATAAAGAAAATATGGAGAGAAGAAAGAATGCCCAAAGAATGGGAGGTGGGACAAATTGTCATAATACACAAAAAAGGGGATCAGCAGGAGTGCAAAAACTACAGAGGTATAACTCTCTTAAATGTAGCGTACAAAATAATGTCAGCAATAAGTCGCTTAGCTGGAAAAGCGAAAGCAATAATAGGTCAATACCAATGCGGTTTCACACAAGGAAAGTCAACAATTGACGTTATTCACACTATCAAGCAGATAATGGAAAAGGCCCATGAACACAAAATGCAAATGCTATTTGACTCAGTAAAACGAAGTAAACCGATGAGAGGATTGAAAGAACAGGGGATAGAAAGTAAGTTAAGAAGATTAATTGAAATGAATATAAACGAGTCAAAAGTGAATATACTTACAAGTAAAGGAGAAATGGTAGGCTTTGTAGCTAATAGAGGTGTGAGACAGGATGATGGCCTATTAACAACACTATTTAATATGGCCCTGGAGCATGTTATGAGAAACGCGAACAAGAGAAATACAAGAACGAGCTGGAGCCAGGTAGTCGCATATGCAGATGACATAGTGATAGTAAGGAAAAGAAGAAATATTCTGAACCAAATGCTACTAGAATTAACCAAAAGAGGACGAAAAAATGGGATTAAAAATAAATAGCAACAAAACCAAAATAATGAGAGTTGGCAAACATTGTGAAAACGGAATGATACAAATAGAGGAATATGAATTTGAGAAAGTGGAAAAATTTAAATATCTGGGAGTCACGATCAGCTGTAATGGGGAACGAAGATCAGAAATCGACGAAAAAATAAACGGTTTTAAAGATTAAAACTAACTTTTCCGCATCTGTGCCCCTGAACAATATTCTATCATAAAATTGTTACTTGTATACACTTCGGGGGATGTATCATGCTAACAAACCGAAATTTCTCCAAAAATAACCAAAAATTTAGTATATCTAGTTTTATAGGACCCGCTGTACTCCCTCTAGTCAACTGAAAATCAATAGGGTACATCTGTGAGACACCTTGAACAATACTTATTCATAAAGTTGATCAATCGTATACTCTCTGGAGGCTGTATCGTGGTAACAAACTGGAAATTCTCCAAAAATAACAAAAATTTGGTACTTCAAGTACCACAGCACCCGTTGTACTGGCTTTAGTGAGGTCAATATCAATAGGGTTCATCTTTAAGACGCTCTGAATAATATCCAATCATAAAAAGCATCACTTGTATATACTCCGGAGGCTGTATCGTGCTAACAAACTAAAACTTCTCCAAAAATGACAAAAATATCGTACTCAAAGTACTGTAGCACCGGTTGTATTGGCTCTGGTCAGCTGAAAATCAATAGGGTTCATCAGTGAGATGCCCTGAATAATATTCAATCATAAAATTGGTGACTTGTTGAACTCCGGAGGCTGTATCGTGCTAACAAACTGAAATTTCTCGAAAAACGACAAAATGTCGTACTTCAAGTACCATAGCACCCGTTGTACTGGCTCTGGTGAGCTGAAAATCAATAGGGTTCATCTGTGAAATGTCCTTAACAATATTCCATCATAAAATTGGTGACTTTTTGCACTCCGGAGGTTGTATCGTGCTAACAAGACTTGCAAGGAAAAGTGGCCGACGACAACGACGACGACGACGACGACATACACACAGGATTTTTTTTCTAAAAATCGTTTTTTCGTGTTGTTGATTGATAACGTAAAAATAACTCAAAAAAAAAAATTTAAAATTTCCAACTTTTTTGTGGGTAAACCAATACTTTTCTCGCATATTAGATAGGTTGGCGGAAAAGTAATAATGGCAGCTAATAGGGCATACTGTGCCAATAAGAAATTATTGAAAAGCAAACTATTAACAAGATCCACGAAATTTAGCATTTATAACACAATAATAAGACCTGTTATAATGTATGGAGCAGAAACGATGACAAGTACAAAAAGAGATGAAGAGGAGTTGAGGATAGTAGAACGAAAAATAATGAGGACAATTCTAGGGCCAATAAAAGTTGACGACAATGAATATAGGCAACGTATGAACCATGAAATATTGAGAGAAATGAATGGGGTAGATATAGTAAAGAGAATAAAGAGGCTCCGCCATGTATGGAGAGAAGGAGAGCGCACAATCGTTTGCTCGATGATACAGTGGGATCCAGGTGAGAGGAGAAGGCAAGGAAGACCCAGATCTAAGTGGCTGAAAGAAGTAGAGGATATCTTAAGAAGGATAGGAATCGGTAGATGGAAGGAAAAAACTGGGGATAGGACTATATGGAGAAAAACTAGCGAGAAAATACTGAAATGACGGGGATTGATCCACCCCAGAAAGCGGATCTACCCCACAGGGGTTCTTAGGAAAAAAGTATTCATACATTTTTTATTGACAATTATCTGGTCTACAATTTTTGTCTGTACTAATTTTATGATAAAACTTACCGTTTTGCTGAAAATCGCGAAAAACCCGTTTTTGTGACCTTTGACCGCGAGTAATTTCTTTTTCCAGGTATCGGATCGATGAGTACCTTTCGGATTTCATTATGGATGGTGCTTTGAACAATTCTATCTACTTTGAACTGGGTGCGAATTTTTGAACCATCACTTCTATTTTTTGGTCTGATTCGACCGGACTACAAAATGAACATTGTTTGTTTATAATTTACACAATTATTGTTCTATCATATGTCAAAAGTGCCTAGTAAAGCCGGGTGTGATCTGAGCAACCAAGAATCTACAAAATTGCCAACTTAAATTCAAATCACTCCTCCTATACTCTGTTTTTAAATTAGGAAGCCAAGAGAGAAGTATGTCCACTGAAAAAAATATCACACTCTGCGATGAAAAGTATTTCTTTTAAAAAATGAAAATCTCATAAACAACTTTTACAAAAATCTTATTTAGCAGAGGCTTCTCAAGATTATGTGATGATTCATTACAGAAAAAATATATTTTTTCAATTTTTCGTGTATTTAAGTGGCAGCAACTATGCGTTAATACTTTTTCTGAGTATTCTAATAAACGAGATTTATTATTTTTTCACGTTACGTCTTAAAAACATTAAAAACAGTCCAACATAATATAAACAGTTAGTTTACAATTGACTAAACATTCGTAATGTGATGATTCTTTTATTGACTTAATATACATTTAACTTTAAGTTAATTGACTATTTTTATTGTATTCTACAAAGTAATTTATTACTCACCGCAATAAGGGCTCGGATGAAATGTGCAATTAGCATAGTAGTCAGTAGCGGCGTTGGTTAAATTTCGAGGGGTAAGGGCAACACCAACCCTCGCACCTCGGTCCTCTTTATCAGTCCTACTCTTTTGTATAGTGACACTCACCGCGATGACGGTAGGAAAACATTTCACAAATAACCTTGAACAACACATTGGTCTCTATCACAAAAACCTTTTAAATTCATCAACCGGTGTTCTGGAAAAGAAAAAGAACAATAAATTACAATCTAAAGTAAAGTCATGTAGTAGATGCGATCATTAAATATTTATACAGATAAACCATTAATATAATGATGATAGAATACCGAAAATTTGTTTAATGTATATACGAGGATTCTTCGTAATAATTAACTCAATACATTATAAGAAATATATTATTTTCCACTTAAAAACTCAAAATAAGGACAGATCTTTAAGAAAATAAGTACAATGTCAGCGCAACAATTTAGACTTCAAATTTACTCTTCAGTCAACAACATTATTTTTTTCCCTGTATAACAACCATTCTATTGAAACTTTGATACTTGATTATTGATTTTCAGGGTATGCAGAGATCTTTATTAATAAATAAGATAAACTTTTCCTCATTCGTATAAAAAAATTTGAGACACACTGTATGAAAAAACACGATAACACCTTACTGTTGTCAGTCCTAAGGCTGCCCTAATTGCATAGGTAACATTTTAGTTTGTAAAAATAATTAACAATTTATTTTGGTTAGTTTTGTAACTCTCTCACAAATAAATACTCGCGAGGTAGCCGATGAATGCACACGCATTTTGTACTATCTGGGTATTTAAAGCTATCTTCGTGTTAATTTCATATTGATCGTTTTTATTCTATTGATAATTATTAAAACTATATAGCAACACGTAACATTATAAACCAATTTGTGGCCGTTTTTTTTCCCAATTTGTGAAATTATCATCAGCAAATAAATTCACAAATATTCCAGTGGCACACTAATTCAACAGGTAATTGCTATTTTTCTACTATTTAATTCACAGGGTCTTTTTTAGAATCTCTACCGTCGTAGTTTTGACATGCAGGACCACTCGCAAAATAATTACTACCAACCAAACACATTATCTCAACAGAATTCACTTCATAACACAAAATCATATATTTATACAACTTTAACCAAAACCCCCACCTACTTTTCCTAAACGCGAGCAAGCAATTGTCTTGCCCTCTATCCCCAACACCGTTTTATTTGAATACATAAAAGCTACAGGAGATATCGTTCCCCCCAAAAATATCACATTTGCATCAAGAATTTTCAATAATCGTATCTGCGATCGAAAGATGCGTGGAAATGAACCTAAAAAGAAACTATTAGAAATGTGACGCATCGATCCATTCTGATAGACAAGCAGCTATCAAAGCATTGAACTCAGATGTCATTGGCTCAAAGTTGGCATGGGAGTGCCGAAGAAAACTTGATGAATTATGCAAGAATAACAGGGTCTCTTTAGTCTGGGTTCCTGGCCACTCGGGAATCACGGGAAATGAAGAGGCCAATACACTTGCCAGCAAATGAGCACAAGCGCCTTTTATTGGCCCGGATTCTTTCTGTGGTGTAGGAAAATGTTCCTATAAGAAAGAGTTTCGGAAGAAAGAGGAAACCGATAGACAAGCACTCTGACGGTGCCTTCCCGGGCTGGAATATTTCAAAAAGGAACTGCTAGATCTAAAAAAATATTTGGATCTTAGTAAAAATAAGCTACATCTCCTCTTGGGCTTTCTTACAGGACACTGCCGCCTTAGGAAGCACCTAATGAGAGTAGGTCTAGCAGAAATTGACGAGTCTAGATTCTGTGGGGAGAAGGATGAAACTCCGGATAACCTAGTTCTAGAATGCCTCGTAATTGCAAACCAACGCAAGAAATGCTTCGGACAAGAAACTTGTAAGAGTGAGGATCTAACATCGTTGAAGCCGTCCCAGATACTAGAGTTCATTAGAACCCCGGAACTGGAAGGCGAGCCGTAGTAGTAGCGAGAACAGCTCTGATAGGGGGGCACAATATACCTTAGGTTTCCGTGCATTGTAGCCCCGTTAAAATCTAATCTAACCGTATCTGTATATATCTATCTTCAAGAGCAATTCTAGATGATCTTCTTAAAACTCGGCACCACCGGGACAACATCCAACTATACGCGGATGATACCGCACTAATCATCCCGGCCACTGACATTCGCTCTCTCAACATTCGATCCCAAAATCTACTGACTCAATTTTCAAATTGGTGCAGGAGATGGCGGGTTATCCTCGATACTCAGAAAACCCAAGCTATCGTATTTAAACACCCTGACACCTCGAGCGAACGACTTCTACCTACAAACTTCCGCCTCGTGCTCTGGGGAGATCAACTCGAAATCCGCAGGGAAGTCGTTAATTTGGGAGTGAGATTTACTTACACTCTCAACTTGATGGCCGACCTAATGGACGCCCTAAATAAAGTCCGACGTCGAGTTAATCTTCTTAAGGCGCTCGTATAAGACATATATCCGTCCAATAATCGACTATAGAGCAAACGTCTATTGCACCCTTCCCGATCACCTAGTTAAAAAACTTAGAACTTGTGAGCAGTCAATTCTAAGATACTGCCAATACGAGGCACCCTACTCACCTACCCATACCGTTTATGTCAATACCGACATCGAGCCGACTCCTTCCCGTCTGAATGATTTACATGCCCGATACGTTAGTCGCACTATTGAATCGGGCAATCAAACCTTAATAAACACCCTACTCACACCATGGATCGCCAACAGACGGCCTCTCGGCAGAATACCCAAGAGGAAGCTCCCATTTCCTCCTCTACGCTTACTAGCCACGGCTTACGACGACCTCCCTGACGAATACATCGACTACCTAGACGAATCCCTAATTTCTATTCGATATTCCGAAATTACAATTCTCACAATAAATCTCTATATTCATTTAACTCAGACCACTCAATAAATTAAAAAGTACCATTTCTAACATTTCTCACTCAATATTCAAAAATTCTCTTTTTCCACAACTTTCATAAATTTGTTTAACACGTTGGTGTTGCAGGTTTTTTTGCGGTTTTCCTGCAACTCTGTGAATTTATTCCACTAGCCAAATGGACCCACGACCGTCGACAGGGAACAAATGTAGCCGCAGCTGTACCCGCCTTCGTTTGATGATTGTGATTGTTATTATTCAATGTCGACCACCGTAAATTATCCCAAACCCCCCGAAGGCACGTCTCCGCAACATTTCGAAACCAATTTCAACAAAACACCCAATTTCATACACTTTTCAAAAGTGTCTCCTTTACACTTTTTCCGCTAAAATACCAAAAATCTAATAAAATTACAAATCTGCAATATTTCTATCTTAAAACACCGGAGACATCTCAAATTCAGTAGAAACCACCCATTTTTTACTAAATAATTTCTGACACCTAGCCAGCTCAACCGCATATCTTATGTATCGTTTTCCACCAGAACGCTCCTATTCTAGACACTTTTTGTCACACCATTCCGCACACTTTTGAGCTTTGCTGCTTCCAAATATCAAACCCCGATATAACCCAACATAAAACTTTTCTCCGGTTACTTTTCTCAATTCCATACACTTATAAGTTTTTTCCTAGTCACTTTTGAAAATTTTCCAGACACTTTTTAACTCACCAACTTTTAACCAACTACCAATTCACATCGTGCTCAGTCCCGAACGCGCACTAAAACATCCAATACACCCCCAATCCAGCCCTGGAGAGGAAACTAATCCTAAACCAGGGCACCAACAATTCATCTACAACAAAAGCCCTATCCAATATAAATTCCTAACGAATTTCTCTCTCTCTTTTTATAACCCCTCATAAAATTTACTACCTGCGAACAAAAATGGATCCAAAGAAAGTATTGAAAAGTGGTACGTATTAGAACTTTATAAATATTTTTTCTATTATTTGGAAGGTATTAGCATTATAAAAATAATTGTTTGAACTATGTTACAAAAATCGTGTCGGCCAGTGTAATAAAACCGTTGCTTAAATTTTCCACCTTCAAAATGCTCTCAACAACTAACTTCTTAAGTCACCATTCAAATTATTCAATGGAATTGTGATTTTTTCTCGTTTGGAAAGAATCCAACATCTAGTATCAGACGAACGACCTGAAATCTTGTGTTTACAAGAGCCAAGTCTAAAATAGATAAACTAAAAAACTATGAAGGGTATCATTATGTTCGTACTATGATGAACCTTCCATGTCGGACCATCAGCACATCAGGTTCGACTTGGAAACATCTCAAACACGCTGCGAGGGATACCGGGGTTGACTAACTGGGATGTTTATAAAGAACATCTCGGGAGAGCTAGCGGCGGACCAACTCAATCGAGGAATTTGAAAACACCTCGAAACAACTTCAAAAGGCAATAATAAAAGCATATGAAGGTAGCTGTCCTGAAATATAAATGGCAACCTCTAGATATGTGCATTGGTAGAATAAGGAACTGGCTGAACAGAAAAAAAATCAGAAGACTTTTTAATAGAGCTGAGAGTCTAGGACACTGGGAAGGCTACAAAACAGCTCTTTCGGAGAACAATAAAGAACTCCGGAAATCGAGAAGGAGAACGTGGAGACAAATGTGCGAGAGGATTCATAATTTGGTCCCAGCACAACGACTCCAAAGAACCCTTCTGTGGACTTTCTAAAGCCCACTTGAAAGAAGAGTTTCGATGCTGGGAAAACGATCTAATGAGATCTCGCTGGATTAGGACAAAGACAGCGAAAAGGCTGGTGAGCCTTTCGGCAAAGAAAGCCTAACATCTTCTCGAGTTATACAAAAAAGACTTGAAATTGGTAACGGGACTCCTCACTGGACACCGCCCTCCGAGGTACCACTTCAAAAAAATGGGCAAATCAGAAAATGAGTGTGCCGATACTGCGAGAACATCGCTAAAACTGCAGAACAGTTGCATTGTCAATGCCCAGAACTTTTCTGCAAAAGGCTGAAGATCCTAGGAAGGGCCTTCCTAACGCCTTATAATATCAGGAACTTAGCTCCCAGGACACTGATAAACTACGTACGAAGTCTCAGAATCCTGGACCTCGAATATATTTAGGGTTATGCATAAAAAATCTTATAGGTCGAAGTGTATGATTGGCTACAGAGCCTTTACAATCTACAATATTCGCACCAACTGCGCGAGGGCTAGTGGGGGCACTTAAATTTTCATTTTAGGTGAACTATTTTCCTCCCTTCTCCATTTCACCACTGATCTTGAAGATATTACAGTTTCCATCTGGTGTACAAATAAACTCACTATCTGCAATTTATACATCCCTCCTAAGGTAAAACTGTCGAAAATGTGATCAATTGTACAGATTCTTGCTTGCTTAATACTAGTTCGGGTGCACACTTGAATTTCTCCCCCGGCACCTTCTCCTCTATTGATCTTAGTTTGAGTGACCCTAAACTTACTCATTTCTAAATTGGCATACTGTTAATGATCTTTATGATAGCAACCACTATGCCATTATTATATCTCCAATATCCCTAGCCATAATGATATTTTATCCATATGGTATTGGTGTTTAAACAATGTCGATTGGACTAGTTATACGTCTCAAATAGAAACCAATTTATCTGCATTATCTTTCTCCGACGATTAGAACAATAACACACTGAAAATTACAGATGCTATACTTTCAGCTACAAATCTGTACATTGATAAAAATATTATTTCACATAAACAAAAGACTGTGCCATGGTGGAACTCCTACTGTGCAAGTGCTATAAAATGGCACTAAATTTGTATCGTAAGTATAAAACACCAGAAACTCTCACTAATCTCAAAGCTAAAACTCAATATATTATAAAATGTTCCTGGAGAAATTATGCATCTTCCGTAACAAGGGTACAGGGAAAAAAGTTGAATGTTTGAATAAATGCAATTACTAGCACATTGTTTATGATCAATTACTCCATTTTCCCACGCTAACCTATGTCGTATAACTCCAAATAAATTTTTTGTAGCTACAAAAATGAACCTATTGACTCAATAATTGGTAACAAAGTAATCTATACTACTAGGTATTGATAAAAAAAATTATGAGCCAAATATATTTTTGGACAAGTATTGTAGAAGTTAGAAGTTTTCAAGTTCTTAAATCCATTTTTCTCAGAAACTCATTTTTGTGACATTCATCTATTTTCCCCTGTACCATTCAAAAGGTGAATAAAGAGCCCCCCCAACATTGGAATAAAACTAGGCAAATTCGAATTTTAAAATACCCAGTAGTTAATGAAAATGAAGAAATCAGCAAAATACAAGCAAAAATATTTGAATTAAAATTTAAAAGTAAAGTTAATTTTACACCTACTACAGATAAAGCTCCATACCCATATTCTGTGACAAAATCTCAAGATATTACATCTCTTAACTGCCTATTCTTCTACTTAGCGCTATCCTTAGCTCTTAATAACTGCCTCCGGTCCTGATGACATTCCGTATACATTTTCTAAGAAACTTTCCTACACACAATTACGTAGGCTTCTAGAAATTTACAATTTAATATGGTCAACCAACCAATTCCCTAACCAATTGCAGACATCTACGATAATTCCCATTAAAAAATGTCAACCTGCTGTTGCCTCTCCAGACTCTTTCCGTCATATATCACACTTGTACCATGTGCAACTTATTAGAAAATATGTTAAATAAGCGCTGTATTCCACACCTTAATGTTTTCTTGTAGCTCTTTTTCGTTTTTTGCTATTAGTATCACATCGTCTGCAAATGCTCCCTCACTGATGTTAACTTTTTGTAGCTGTGAATGTCCCACGCATATTTCTTTATTTAATACAGTGCACCTCTTTATGATCTTGTCCATGAAGATGATGAATAATTCTACTACTTGACTTGGGTAAATGCTCCGGTGGTCAGCCGTGCTCCAGTACTCAGCCATTTCACTTATAAATAGGGACCAGTTTGAGTAAAATAAATAGAACCAAGTAAAGATCGTTCTAGTTCCTTTCCATTAACTTAAACACATTGAACATCGAATTATAACGGTAGTGTCTCTAGTTACCCTGAATTTGATGTTCATTTGTGAGTTGTTCGTCTCTGTACGGAGAGGTGTACTGCGTGTTAAATTTTTGCTAGCTAAAAGTGGTAGGTAGCAATCAAAGTAATTTCTTACATAATTATTTATTAACTTAATTAAATTTTTAAGTTATTGGTAAACAATAATGTTTTTTTTATATTATGAAGTGAAGGAAAACTAAATACCTATAAAGAGTTTTTCTTTAAAAAACGGATAGCAGGCTATTGGGTATAACTTTTTATGTATTAGATCCCATGTTGAAGAAGATTTGCCAAAAATTATAGAACAAGGGTTTCGTAAATGTGGGTTATATCCCTTCATACGGGATGAAGTAGACTACCCCAAGTGCGTGCAAAATAATCTGGAAAAAATAAAAAGTAAAAGTAGAGAAAGTTCTTTTAATTTACCACCTCGTTAGTTAAAAAAATTTTTGACGTTTCATTAAAAGTTGTCAGTCATTTAAAGACGGAGCTTACTGAATCGGGCGTTGATATAAATTCTGTCCTCAATATTATTGAAGCCGCTAAAGGAAACCTAAATCGAAGTAGCAATACTGAAATTACACAGACATCTGATGTCCTGAAAAATGTTTCCAATAATAATGAATTTGGGGTTGAAATTGAAAGTTTTTTCCGACTGCTAATAGCAGTGTATTATCAGCAGTTAATTCAAGAAAAACAGAATATAGATTTTCCGATTTTGGGAATTGACACAATTGACAATTAGTGGAATGTTTTACGGTTGATTTTTATGGTATTTTTTTATTTCCTTTCTAAATTTAATTATCGATTGTGTGTTTTGTTTCAATAAGTCTGGAAACCTATGTACTTATCAATCATTTAGAACTAGAATTTGTAATTGGGTACAACATATTTGTATATTTTTAATTATTTATACAGAGTGAGCGAGAGTAATGAAAATTAAACTAGTTAACTGAAATATTTTTTTAAATATTGTAATAAACTTAAAAAAATATACTTGATTTTATGATTTATATCTAAATATACAGGATAGTCAGGTGATAATGAATTTCTTTTTGTATTTTATTTTTAGTGATAGGGTATTAGGTTTACGATTATAATAGAATCTATTGGCACCTAACTAATCACTAATAATTTCGTGGTAAAGATAAGTCTGATTACATTGTTTTATTTGCTAATTAAGAATTTCTTTTTGTTGATCTATTTTGTTTTCGTAGAACCACCAGATATTATAAATTTTCTTTTAGTAGGCAATATAAAGGTTGACCTAATATTTGCATTCCCTATATTTGACGTAGGTATCGAGCTATATTATTTTCTTTTTCCGCAATATCTATTGCATTGTTAATCCTTATTATTGTAAATATTTTTTTTTCTTTATTCTCTTTCCGTTACTAAGAATGGATCCTCAATATTTAGTTAGGGAATAATTGGAGTACGAGTTACAAGTCAGAGTTCGGTCCTGAATCAGTTAGGTCATTGAGACGGATGTTGTCGCGCAAACTAGAGAAGGAAGCTTTTACTCCCGATGTTAATTAAGAGATCCTCACCAGGCTAGGGACACTGCAGACCGTGCCATCTATAGAGCCCGTCGAGTAAAATCGGTAGATAATTCCAAAAAATTAACGAAAACTGTAACGTCGTTAGTAATCAAATTTTATTGATTTTTATAATTGTATATGCGCGATATCATATTGCTCGTCCCCATCCCCACATGTTATATGTTATACTGTTATCATTTCTTAGTTCAAGTGTAGAGGTTATTTTAAGGTTACGGGATTTTGGTGTATTTTTTAATTGCTATAGTGTAATATTTATCTGTTGTTTAGTTGCTTTATTGTTATTAATTGAAAAGACAATGTCAAAGTGTATTCTGAAGGAGTAATAAATGGTGTACTCGGTAAGTTTTATTAAAAAAATTTGAGCATTTTTTCTTTCACAATTAACAACCATTATCTTCATTTTTATAAAACACAGAGAATTTTTACTAATTTAATCGACAACTTTAGAGATTATGGTTGTTCTTTACATTAGCTAAACTGAAAATTGCTGCATTAATAAAGTAAATATTTCTTTTTACAGTTTTGTTCCTCCAAACCCAGGAAGATAAAATTAATATGGCTGAAATGTAGTGGTAATAAATCATTAAATTTGTCGACGAGGAAACGATGGAGGATATGCTCTCTTTCAAAAACAGTGTTTCTTTAGATTAGAGAAAGACAGTTTAATTTGCCTTCCCATGTGAGTGGAAATTAACAAAAATTGATGGTAAGTTTTATTGTATTCAATATAGCATGCTATAATTTTGGACATTTTAAAATGTAAATTGAGTGAACGAAAAGACGAGTACTGAGTGTGTAATTTTATTAAAATTCCAGGTAAGCACTTTCATCCATTAGACCATTCTGAAACCTCTCGTCAAGAAAAAAATATACAGAAAGTGTCAAAAAAACACCAAACCCTGTAACTGCTACATACAATGAAATAAAATGTCTGATGTTACATCATTATTTAACTAAAATTTGTTAAAATTACTCTATAAAGAGTGTGTACAATTGTAATTCACATAACGAAACGTCCAATTTGATTACCAACTAAATGATATGTGTGCACACCCTCTTTATAGGGTAATTTCAACAAATTTTACTCAAATAATGATGTAACATCAAATATTTTATTTCATTGTACCTGTTGTGTTTCTCTTGTCGACAGCTTTGAGAATGACCTAATGGCTGAAAACGCTTAGCTGGAATTTTAATCAAATGACATACTCAGTACTCGTCTTTTCATTCACTCAATTTATATCTAGTGTGTACACCATACTCATACAATTCCATTTTAAGATGTATCCATTGAAAAAATAATAATCTGGGTTTTATTTTATGTTATAGCTATATTCCCTCTACCAGCTATGGGATGGAAGGTATTGATCCCTTGCCGATTTTCATATATAGCCCATGGTGTGACAATTTATGGGAAATGGAAGTGAGTATTAACTTTTGTTGAGGCATTACGTCTAAGTATTTGGTCTAGCGGTAACCAAAAAGCCAAAATATCCAATAAAGACGAAAAATAAAAAAAATAGTTAAGAATCAAGAATTCCTAAAAAAATCGAAAGCTTCAAAAAAGGGAATCAAAAGAACCAAACAAATGTATACATTCAAACATTTTTTGATATTTTTTGGCTTAGTACAAAAACATGTGTAAACTTATTATTTCGATAGTAAGCGCATTTTGTTTTCTTTTGTTGACATAAATTTTCAAACATACTTGTGTGTTTACTTATTTATTGTTCTTATTTTGTGTGTTTACTTGTAGAACCTCAACCAGAAACGAGAAAGGACTCCATGAGACGGTGGGATTTTTAAGAGCCTTTAAGAAACATTTTAACAATCATAGATTGCCAGGAGCTGCAGAGTAACTTAAACTGCCTTATGCAATGGTTTCATAAGAACGGAATGCTTTTAATTGTAGAAATATACAAATATGCAATATACTAGGTTTAAGCTTGTGTTATAAACCTATTTAATACTTCCAGTAAAGAAATAAAGATGTGTTTTAAGTGGAAATGAAATGTTAAATATATTATTTTAAATGTTGTACAGTCACAAGTGCTGTTTAGCACTCTTATATGTAATTACTTGGCACCTTGTATTTACAGAGCTGGGCAGTATTTAACAACTTTTCTTATAAAAATATTTTAATTACCTTTGTTCTAACATTCACAGTAATTATACTCAAATGTTTTCTTTCACAGAAAGTTGCCAAAAATAGTAGTTAACAACTTATTGCTAACACTTTTTTCGATTAGGTAAGTAGCAGTTATACTCCTGCAGTTTCTCCAGCTCTGTGTGTTTATACGAGTGTAATAATAAATTAATATAAACTTATCATACATAATTTTCTACTTTTATCTTGATTTAACATCATTTGAAAATCTAATGATACTCCAATTTAGAATGTATGTTACTCAAATTATTTTTTAATCATTGCATGGTTTTACACTATAATTTATTTGTTGTCATTATGTTTGTTAAGAAAAGTACTTTGTGAAAGAAATTATTTGTTGTGTATTTTTATACCAAAAGAAATAAATTGTTTATATGATTATTGTTTCATTTTTTCCAATTTAATTAACCATTTATGGTCCATCATTTGATATTTCATTTAATTTAACTCAACATCTAATCATTATTTAGATAATGGAGTTAAATTGAATGAAATGTCAAATGATGGACTATGAATGGCTATTTTGAAATAAAATAATTAAAATACAGTATATTTCAATATACCGCCAGTCCGCCAAAACCTAAAATTACAGAAATCTTTTTAACATCACTCAGTTGTTTACTCGACGGGCTCCCTAGATGGCGCCGCAATCAGTGTCTCATCTATCTGTGGGTTATCTGTGATACTTACTTGTAATCGGAAGGTCTTTACTCTAGAAACATATATAGATCAGTTCGAAGGGGATCACAACAGTGCTGCTTGAATAGAAGATTGCGCAGGCTTAGTTTTGATGCTTCCTTGGACGGGGCGGAGGCATGGAAGAGATTAAAAAAATGCATAATCCTCAATAGTAACTTTGCAAAGAGGAATTGATAAACGCTCCGGAAAGTAACGATTTAAAAAATATTGGTTGAGATCATTGCACTGCTTGGTATCATTTAAAATATACACATTTTGCAGGAAAAATGTACGAAGAAGTAGCAAATCTTGTATTCAGTTGTGAAAAGTGCATTTATAAAGAAAACTGTTGCGATATCTCAACTCAAATTTAATCGCCGAGAAGTGGATCATATGAGGCCGAGTATTGGAGTAAAGCGGCTGAGTACTAGGAAAAGTGGCAATTAATTTTTAATAATAACCGAATTTGTTTTATTTTTGTTATATCAATTTTTATTGTGTAATAAATCCCGCTTCGTTTCGTATAATATAGTTTATTTACGATAAAAAGATGGTGATGCCATTTTTAGTTACTTTCATGCTTATAAGAATGAATATTAATTTACCAATCGTGAATACAATTTATCCTCTCCAGCCCGGGCAATTTACAGCTAACTGGTTGGCAAAACTTCAAGACGTTGTCAAATCAACTGGTAAAATTCCCCATTTTGTTAGTAATAGTATTCGCTATTTGTATTCATCATTATTAATATTATTGTTACATATTTAAATGTAAATGATTAAATGTTTTTAATGTTAGGTTAGGTTAATTAAACTTGATAATATATTATTCTTTTATAAATTGAAGTAATTATATTGTAGAGAGTTGCAGAAGCTTTACAACTTAGCGTTACCAATGTTAACCGTATTGCCGCCAAGCATAATAGAAGAGAACAGCCTAAGAGCCCACTTAAATAAAAAGAGACAACGCATAAAACGTACTGTTGAAATTGATAACTTTGATTAAAATGCTTTCCGAAATGTTATATACGAAATGTATGGAAACAGTGAGTATATTGAATTTACTGTATTATTTTATTCACAATTATCTAACACAATATTTTTTCAGATGAACACATAACCTTGAAAACTTTAAAAGAGACAAACTCCAGGAGCGTAAACTCTTTAATGGTTGTTTAACATCACTCTGGAAGATAGTGAAAAATATTGGATTCAAATACCAAAAAGATGATCCTCGTCGTGGTTTAATGGCGTTGCCACATATTGCATTAAAACTTGTACATTTTCTACATGAATATGTCAAGTTCAAAAGGGAAGGTTTATATCAATTTGTGTTTTTGGATGAGACCTGGATATTTAAAGATGGTACTGTTGGACGTTCTCGGCAAGATTCTAAACATAGAAGCGTGAAAAAAACCAAAATTGGTGGTCCAAGGTAATTGAATAATAAAATATAGCAATTAATTTATGATGTACTAACATTCCTGCCATTTTAAGACCTTTTCAAATATTTACTAGTCACACTATTTTATTTGAATCTATATAATTATTAATAGTTGTTTTGAGCTATGCAGTCTATCTAGGAAACCTAGTAGTAATTTGTTATTTCCTTATTATAGGTATATAGTATTGCATGCTGGTTCCTCTTCTGGATTTATTCCTGGAGCAGGGCTGGTTTTTTCTTCCAAAAAACAAGATGGTAATTACCATGGTGAAATGAACTGAGATATTTTTTTGCATTGGTTTGAATTATAATAGATATTGTATAAACAAGCAATATTTAAATTTGCATGAAGATGATTACAGCTATTGATTCCTTTTAGCGTAAACGCTTGCAGTGCTCTTGAAGATGGTTCTATAGAGCATAGAATAAGGTATAAGGACCTACAGTTTGTCATTTAACCCTCTTCTATGTAAAATAATTGAATGTTAATTCGAATATAGAATGATTGATTACTGTTTCTTGCATCTTATCCATAGATTTTCATGAATAAATATTTATATTAAATTAATCAAGCCTATCATACAAGCCTTTTATTTTTTAAAAACTATTTTTGACTTACGCCTTACGAGGCATAGAACAATGAAAAATGGCAACATCACAATATTTTGTTTTGCAACGTCATCGTCTTTTTATCGTAAATAAACTATAAATGTTCTAATATTATTTTTAATTGCCTAGATATACATTTTTTAATCCGCAATTTACCTTAAAGGCTATTGAAACATTTACCCTACTATTAAATTCAATATTTTGACTATTCGGTTTGCTTTACATAATTGAAATCCTTTGTTTTTAATTAATTTCTGCCCATTCTAGCACCAGATGTACAATTTTTGGAGTTAAATTCTTGGCAGAGGTTTTAAATTATCGACAATAGGTTTTTTTATTCTGTCAACAAATGAAAATAAATCGTAGACACGTTCTTGGCTGTTGCCTTTGGTTCAAATATAATTTATTGTTTGTAAACAGTTATCCATTTGAAAAATTTATTTTCTCTTTTACACTTTGTGGTCCTAAAAAAACAGATAAATTCATTTTCTACGGAATTCTGAAAGCGAATGAAAAATTTCCGGAATAGGGTTTTCAATTCTTTATTCAGCAATATAACACTTTTTTATTGGTGCAGTCGTTCTGAAGTAATGCGTGTATATACATTTCGGAGATTTTATTACTTTTCCCCAACCTTTCTATATGCGAGAAAAGTATTGGTTTACCCCAAAAAAAAATGGAATTTTGAAAAACATTTTTGAGTTATTTTTACGTATTCTATGAAGAATAACATGAAAGAATGGTTTTTAGAAAAAAGTCCTGTGTGTATGTCGTCGTCGTTGTCGTCGGCCACTTTCCGTTACATGTCTTGTTAGCACGATACAGCCTCCGGAGTGCAACAAGTCAGCAATTTTATGATTGAATATTGTTCAGGACATATCACAGATGAACCCTATTGATTTTCAGCTTACCAGAGCCAGTAGAACGAGTGCTATGGTACTTTAAGTACGACATTTTTGTAATTTTTTGAGAAATTTCAGTTTCTTAGCACGATACAGCCTCCGGAGTACAATAAGTCACCAATTTTATGATTGAGTATTATTCATGACATCTCACAGATAAACCCTATTGGTTTTCAGCTTACTAGAGCCTAAAAAGAGATGCTATAGTACTTTAAGTACATTTTTGTGAAAATTTCAGTTTGTTAGCACGATACAGCCTCCGGAGTGCAACAAGTCAGCAATTTTATGATTGAATATTGTTCAGGACATCTCACAGATGAACCCTATTGGTTTTCAGCTTACCAGAGCCAGTAGAACGAGTGCTATGGTACTTTAAGTACGACATTTTTGTAATTTTTTGAGAAATTTCAGTTTCTTAGCACGATACAGCCTCCGGAGTACAATAAGTCACCAATTTTATGATTGAGTATTATTCATGACATCTCACAGATAAACCCTATTGATTTTCAGCTTACTAGAGCCTAAAAAGAGATGCTATAGTACTTTAAGTACGACATTTTTGTGAAAATTTCAGTTTGTTAGCACGATACAGCCTCCGGAGTACATACAAGTGGCCAATTTTATGATTGGATATTATTCACGGCGTCTCAAATATGAATCCGATATATATTCAGGTCACTAAAGGATGTGCAATGAGCGTTATGGTACTTGAAGTACCAAATTTTTGTCATTTTGGAGAATTTTCAGTTTGTTAGCACGATACAGCCTCCACATTGTATAAAATTTGAATATCGTTCAGGGCGTCTGACAGATGAACCTTATTAATTTTAAGCTGAAGTGCCACATTTGTGGCCCTTTTTGGAGAAATTTCGGATTGTTCGCACGATACAGCCTCCGATACAAGTGACCAATTTTATAATTGGATATTTTTCAAGGTGTCTCACAGATGTACCCTATTAATTTTCAGCTGACTAGAGCGAGTACTATAAATCTAGGTATACTACATTTTTGGTTATTTTTGGAGAAATTTCGGTTTGCTAGCACGATACATCCCCCGAAGTGTATACAAGTGACACTTTTATGATAGATTATTGTTCAGGACATCTCACAGATGCGGAAAAGTTAGTTTTAATCTTTAAAACCGTTTATTTATATAGATGTTTTAATACCTGATTTAACACAACTTTCTCCTGATAATGTTATCCCCGCAAATATTAATAGAAACATATGGTTCCAACAAGATGGTACTATAGCACTTTATGCAGTATATACAGGGTGATTCATTACTAATTGGAAATAATTTAACAGTTGAATCCTGACTTCAAATTATGAAGATTTAATACATAACACCTAAAAAAATGTAGCTGCGTACTAATTTACAGGGTGTTTTCTTTGAAAATTTAAATACGATTTGTGCTCAGTGCTTTAAAGCTGTTTTAGGTATCAATTTCATATTTGGTAGGAAGTGTAGACACGGTACACCCTACTAAACTATGTTAAACGCTTCTGGCTACTACAAGAGGCGTACGACTGGGGCAAGTGACGTTCCCAAATTCTACGCCACTGGCGAGTTACAGTTCGCTGACCCATGGTTCATGCATGGTATTAATCTTCGAACTTCCGGCATAACTCACGACCGCTGATCCATGTTTGTACAACAAATGATGATTCTGCAGAATTGCATATTTTTAGTCCATAGCTGCATTTATTTTAGTATATAAGTTCGATCAATTGAATGTATTGGATATAGTGTATTTAGTTTTTAAGTTGTGTAGTTGTATTGTCAATAAAGTATCTTTTTAAAAAGTGACTTTTCGGGCAGCAACCCTTAATTGGCGCAGTCAGTAGTATAGTGGAAGCGCCCTTAGTGATCCACTTCGTTTTTTAACGTTTATCCACTTCAAGAACCTTTGGGAAACGTTGAAGTTCGTCCAAAAGTGCCAGAAGAAGAATAGAAGTAAGTGAAGTGTATCCATAATTATTAGAAGAAAAAAAAAATCAATTTAAGTTAAGAAGAAATACCTTTGGAAAACCGAGTGAAGTTCATCCAAAGCTTTAGAAGTGAAGAAACGAGAAGAAAACGACACTAGTAACCGGAATGCACCTCAGCATCATCGTTAGCCTGTAAGCAATTATACTTTTTCCTTTTTATTACCTTTATGTCAGAAACACCTCATACCTCTCAATCAGTATCACGTCCATCAATCCTAAATTTAAACACACCTAGACTCATAATTGCCCCACCTCAAATCAACATCATGCCTGAATTTAATCCAAAACATCTAGACATCATATCCCCATAAGATGGAAATCCCAACGAGCTGTACAACTTCATTAATACCGCTACTCTACTCTTAAGCCATTTCTGGGACAATAACAACATCCAAAGTTTTCAAAACCACCTCCTATTCCAAGGAATCCTAAGTAGACTGACAGGAAGAGCTAAGGAAGTCATCTCAGTCTACGGATGTATAGATTGGAAACATACCAAAGAAACTTTGATCCAAAACTTCGCCGACCAACGTAATGAGAATGGGACCCAATGAATCTCCACAACAGTATTACGAGAAAGTAATGGGTCTGCTAAATACAATATCTAACTACATAGAACTTCACAACGGTGATATCAACATAAAGGCAAGTATGAAGAGCTTTTTCCAGAAACAAGCCCTAACAACTTTCCTAGCAGGACTTCGAGAACCCTTAGGTTCCACTATCAGAGCAATGAGACCAAGCAATCTATCTACGGCAATGCAGTACATCCAGGAAGAAAACAATATAAGGTATCTCCAGAAAGCAGTAAACCCTCAACCAACAACCAGCAGGTATATCAGCGCAAACCAACAACATAAATCACCGGCTCCTCTTATGTCTTCACAATGGCAACCATCAACGTTTAGACCACAATGGCAACCATCAACTTTCAGACCGCAATGGCAGTCACAACCTCAACAGTCTGGATTTAGATAACCGGCGCAACAAAACAATTTCATTCCACAAGGCCAGAAAGTATTCACTGGACCGTCAAGGTTTCAACAGTTCAGTAGGCCTCAACAACAGAACACCTGGAGTAATAAACCTGGAATATCTCAGCCACATGAACCAACACCGATGAGCATTAGCACTAGAGCTACGACTCAGAACCGAAACTGGAGATCTCAACAACAGCAAAATCCCCCAAGATTCACATCTGAAGAATTATTTAACATTGAATATGCGAACGAAGCATATGGTTATGATACCAACGAATGTGATGATGAAACAGCTTACGATTATTACCACCAAGAAAATCAGTTTTGCGAAACAACAGAACCGTATGAAGAAAATTTTCAAAATGACTACGAAGAACAAACGACAAATTTTCGGGAAAATGCCGAAAACAACAACACGACGTAATATAGCTTAATTCTTACCAGGATAAAAGGGAACTACCCTATATAACCATCTCCAACCCTCCTCTTAAACTACTTATCGACACTGGTGCTACGAAATCTTTCCTCAATCCCAGCATCGCCTCGAAATATTTCCATGATAAAATCAAACATGAACCTTTCATAGTAACATCCATTTTCCAAAATCATTCCCAAGATTATTGTGCTGACATTCCCATATTTTCCGAATTCCAAAAGAACGGAAATTTCAAATTCTACCTCTTCAAATTCCACAAAACCTTTGATGGCCTAATAGGCCTTGATAATCTCAAGCTTCTAAAAGCAAAACTCAATTTTCCTGATTCTGAACTCGTCACAGAAAATTCTGTTCTACCTATTCAATATTATGAAAGTATCAAAACCCAATTTTACTCCATCCAACTCGAACCACAGACAATTACTCAAGTCCGAGTACCCGTTAAAGAAACACAAGGAACTATCATACTTCCGAAACAAGAGATACAAGGAGCTTTCCTTAACGAAAGTCTAACTACAGCAGCCAATGGTCTAGCATGGACAGAACTCATCAATGCCACAGACGAACCAATACAGATAGCACTAACAGATCCAGTAAGAAGTTCGGGGATACACTTACCCGATTATCATCTTTACACAGCCGACATTATACCTCAGGAGTACCAGAAGACAGATGTCGAACACCTACTTAGAACCGATCATCTCAATCCAGAAGAAGAAGAGCACATTAAACGATTGTGCAAAACGTTTTCAGATGTCTTCCATCATTAAGAGTCACCCCTCGCCTTCACCAATCAAATCAAGCATAACATCAGAACAAGAGATGAAGTTCCCACTTACACCAAATCATACCGCTATCCTCACATTCATAAAGAAGAGGTCCAAAAACAAATAGTATCAATGTTAGACCTAGGAATCATTCGACCAAGCCAATCATCATGGCCATTTCCTATATGGTCGTCCCCAAGAAACCCGACGCCTCGGGAAAGATCAAATGGCGATTAGTGGTAGACTACCGTAAAGTTAACGAGAAGACAATAGACGATAGGTATCCAATCCCAAACATCACAGATATCTTAGACAAACTAGGAAGATGTCAGTATTTCTCTACCCTCGACCTAGCTAGTGGATTCCACCAGATTGAAATGGCAGAAGAAGACATCCCTAAAACTGCATTTAACGTCCAGAACGGTCACTATGAATACCTCAGAATGCCATTTGAACTCAAGAACGCACCTGCGACATTTCAAAGAGTAATGGACAATGTTCTCAAATGATTGCAAGGAGAAATATGTCTTGTATATATGGATGACATAATCGTTTTTTCTACGTCCCTACATGAACATCTTGTCAATCTCACGAGAATCTTCAAAAGACTTAGAGAAACGGGATTTAAGATACAGGTAGACAAATGTGAATTTCTGAAAAAGGAAGTCAGCTTCTTAGGTCACATTGTGACTCCAGAAAGAACTAAGCCGAATCCAGACAAAATCAAAGCTATTGTCGACTACTCAATTCCGAAAACAGCCAAAGAAATCAGAGGATTTCTGGGATTAATGGGCTACTATAGAAAATTCATCAAAGACTTTGCTCGAATAACGAAACCTTTAACTTCATGCTTGAAGAAAGATGCTAAAATAGAACACACACCAATATTTCTAGAATGTATCAAGACCTGTAAGAACCTCTTAACCAATGAACCACTGCTTCAATATCCAGACTTCACGAAGCCATTCAACCTCACCACAGATGCCAGCAACTTCGCCTTTGGAGCCGTACTTTCTCAAGGTCCCATTGGCAACGACAAGCCAATTGCATACGCGTCCAGAACTCTGAACGAAACAGAAATTAAATACTCAACTATAGAAAAAGAAATGCTAGCAATAATATGGGCTACTAAATACTTCCGCCCGTATCTTTTTGGAAGGAAATTCAAGATTCTATCAGACCATCAACCCCTCAAATGGTTGTTCTCGCTGAAGGACCCAAATTCTAAATTAGTAAGATGGCGACTGAAATTGGAAGAGTTTGACTATGAAGTTGCATATAAAAAAGGTAAATCTAATACTAACGCCGACGCCCTCTCTAGAGTTGAGATCAACGCACATGAACTTGACAAACACCTTCAAGAAGAAATAGGTAAATTAGATAACGAAGACACGGCATCAATGTACAATCACCCAGGATCTATCCTCGATCCTTTAGAAGATATCGAAACAGATATTTTTCGCACGACAGACCAAAGAACTCCAAATAATTAAGGCATTACTAGGAGAAGGAGAGAAGCAACACTCTTCGTCAAACAATCTAAACATGGACGAACTTCCAACTATATAAGACTTACTTCAAGAAAGAGAAGACGACTCCAATTCAAATGCAACAAGACATACAGCCCAAGAAAACCCTATCCTAGGAATTCCCATAAGCGAGAGACCACTAAATCACTACAACAATCAAGTGATATTCAAACTAGTTAACCATAGTCCAGCTCCATCAGTTACCGAAGTAACTTTTGTTAATAAGAAAAGGATTTATGTTCAAGTTGGCAAAAACAATCTAAAAGGAGATTTTTTCAATTTCTTCAAAGACTATCTCGATCCCAAGAAAAAATATGCTCTGTACTTCGAAAATGATGATCTTTATCCACTTCTCTGTAACAGTACGAGAAACATTCAAGAACACGGCCTACGATTTAGTAAAATGCAATCAAGTTTTAGAAGATGTTAATAGCTCCCAAAGACAAAAAGACATTATAAATCAATACCATGAAGGAAAGACCAACCACAGAGGTATAAATGAAACCGAAAACCAAATTCGGAAACTATACTATTTGCCTACCTTGAAGAAAGATGTTGAAGAAATTATCAATTTGTGTGATACTTGTCTAGCCAGCAAATACGACAGAAATCCTCCAAAACCAAAATTCACGATAACACCAACGCCAACAAAACCTTTGGAAATAATTCATCTCGATACCTTCCAAGCAAATGGTCAAAAGTTTCTGACTATCGTCGATGCATTTTCCAAGTATGGACAAGCCTATCCGATAGACGGATCTAATTCTATCAGCGTTCTAAATGCTCTCCTCATCTATGTAACACATCATGGAATGCCACACATGATGGTAGCTGACAGCGGTACCGAGTTCAAGAATGGACTTATGCAAGAGTTTGTAGACACCCATAAGATCATAATTCATTACACAACTGCGGATAGCCCACAGTCGAATGGAATAGTTGAACGCTTCCACTCCACAATACTCGAACATCTCAGAATCCTCAGAACAATTAAGAAATCTTTAAGCATTAAGGAACAAATGCTATATGCCATCTTGGGTTACAACAGTTCTGTTCACTCTGCAACAAAACAAAAACCAATAGATGTTCTGAATGGTCATTTCGGCGCACAAGACCCTTTTGACATAGACATCGATAGAGCTTTGTTAAACAGCTACACACAAGGCCATCGGGAAGAAACCAAAGAAATATATAAAGAAATCAACAAGAGAATCCAAGACATCAAAGAAAAAGCCATAGAAAAAAGGAATGAGAAACGACAAACTCCTATATCCTACAAACCTTCTACCAAAATTTATACCAAAAAGATGGTCAAAAAAAATAAATTACTTCCAAGATTTTCTCCTAAAATCGTTACAAAAGACAACGAGGCCACTGTTGACACTCAAAATACAACTATACACAAGAAAAATGTCAAACACCAGCCAAACAAATCTAATGTGAACCCTATATTGCAGATGTACATACATCATGGCCCAAGAAGTCCTGATCCAGGATCTCAAAGACAACCCAGGAATTCTGCCCCTCAAGCTGGGACTAGCAAGAATTCGAACTAGTAAACACGACTTTATCCACTATTTTCACCTGAGACCATTAGCTGAAGAAATAAATGCACTCGAAAACCAATATCGAACAGTAACATCAGAAATTCAAGAAGGACTAACACAACCTTACTTCGATCAGCTTCAAAATTTCGACCAGAGTCTGCAGTACCTACTAATCGCTGCTAAGCAGAAACTCCACAGCATCTATCCAGAATATAAACTGAAGAGAGGATTAATTAATGGTTTGGGAAGCATAATCAAAGTAATATCAGGTAATTTGGATCAAGAAGATGCCGAAAGATACGACAAGGCCATCGCCTCACTTGAGAAAAACCAAAACAACATTATATCAGAAATTGACAGGCATACGAGTCTAAACAAACTAATCATGGCAAACTATAATACTACAGTGACACTCATAACACACAACCAAGAAAACATTGCTTTTGAGATAAACAAAAACAGCACTGATATGACCAAATTTGTATTTGACTTCAATAACTACATGGAAGTACGAAACATATTAGACCAGCTAAACCTAACTCTTCAGACTATCTTACAGCTTCTCACGGACTTAGAAACGGCCATCACATTTGCAAGATTAAATATCATTCATAGCAGCCTAATCAACCCAGAAGAATTGAAATGGGCCGTAGAGAAAATGCATGAACATCACTCGTCCGAACAATTGGCATACGTTCAAGAAGATTTCACCAAATTCTTCAACATTCTAAGAGTTGACGGTTATTACACCAATCACACATTGGTATTTGTCATCCACTTTCCAGTCTTCTATCCCGATCCGTTCTCATATTTTCATCTATTTTCAACTCCCACATATAACCAAACAATAATCATTCCACCTGGTCCTTACCTAGCCTCTGAAGAAAACCTTTACCAATATATGGAAACACCCTGTGAACCAATGGTCATAGAATACCTATGTGTAGAACAGCTACTTCAAGAAAACTATGATTGTGTTAACGAAATCCTGAAGCTCACCAACGAAGAAGCCCGATGCGAACATCTACCTATCTCAATTAACTCCACATTCATTCAAGAGATGTCAGAAGCCCATTATATAGCAGTTTTTCCCCAGGCTACAAAGATTTCTACACAGTGTTCCTCTTCAAAAATTATGGTGCTTCAAGGAACATACCTCATCGAACTTCCTCCAGGATGTCGCTTCAGAACAAATACGGAAGCATTTGAAAACACAAAATCGGTAATACGAGAAGAAGCTTTAACCCTGCCAAGAATCAAAACCTCCTCACAGACTCAGATAGCCAAGACCAAACCGTTGACAATCAAGAAAATCCCGCTGTACCAACTCCACCTCCTTACCAGGGAAGAAGAACGACTACAATCAATATCTACCAATCAGCAAAAGACAGACCCCACACACTTCTGGATGACTCCAATCTACATCATCATAACCATTTGTATAATACTGGGATTATATATAATTTAACAGTTGAATCCTGACTTCAAATTATGAAGATTTAATACATAACACCTAAAAAAATGTAGCTGCGTACTAATTTACAGGGTGTTTTGTTTGAAAATTTAGAAACGATTTGTGCTCAGTGCTTTAAAGCTGTTTTAGGTATCAATTTCATATTTGGTACGAAGTGTAGACACGGTACACCCTACTAAACTATGTTAAACGCTTCTGGCTACTACAAGAGGCGTACGACTGGGGCAAGTGACGTTCCCAAATTCTACGCCACTGGCGAGTTACAGTTCGCTGACCCATGGTTCATGCATGGTATTAACCTTCGAGCTTCCGGCATAACTCACGACCGCTGATCCATGTTTGTACAACAAATGATGATTCTGCAGAATTGCATATTTTTAGTCTATAGCTGCATTTATTTTAGTATATAAGTTCGATTAATTGAATGTATTGGATATAGTGTATTTTGTGTTTAAGTTGTGTAGTTGTATTGTCAATAAAGTATCTTTTTAAAAAGTGACTTTCCGGGCAGCAACCTTTAATTGGCGGAATAGAAATTTTAGCACAATTTTTTGATTTTCCTATTCTTTTTACATAAATAATATACTCTCTCCTTATAATGATAAAGTCAATATTTCTCGAGATATTTTTAGTTAAATATGAATCTGTACAATTTTTTTAATTTTGATTTGTTATAACTATGTCGATGTTTTGGACTAACGGATTGTATTTAATACGCAAATGAAACTTTAATCCGTAATAACAATAAAAATATTGAAACTTATTGACAAAAATAAAATAGATCTTCTATCTTTAAAATAATATCAAAATGAAAATGTTTTAATTATTTATATTTTTAATTACAATCAGATAAGTAGCATTTGATGAATAATTTTTCAATATCATTATTTGTTTTGTGTAATTGGGTTCAATCTGAATTAATTGTTTCGATCTAGTGTGGTGCTGCCATTGCTGTTAGGTGTTTGCTAATGCCATTTGAAATTGTGATTGTTGTCAAATTTGAAGGCGGTTAAGTGAAAATGCCTCGACACAACAATTTTACCAATCTTGAAATGCGAGACATGCTTTGTGTTTGGTGTAGATGATCTAGATTAGTGGAGTAGACTGTTATGTTTGTCGTTCACCGATATAACAAAGGTTTTGTTGTTGCTTTTCTTCGATTAGGGTTTTGGAAAGAAGGACCAGTCGTAATTTTAAGTAACGTTTAATAAAACACTTATAGTCTGTTATTTATTGACTGACGGCACGCGAAAAGGTCACAGATGCTAGTCAGGTAGTAAAGCATAAGCGTCACAGTTCATCTAAGGAATTTATTTACTAGTTAATTTTATACCCGATCTGATATATAAAGGTAATATAAATGTAAATTCGGTTAGTTAAAACAACTAACTGACCTTCATACATTTGTAGAGTACATACAGTTGAAACAATAAAATATTTTGGAAATAATCTTGTAACGCAACTATTCTGACTGAACATTTCATTAATTATCTTGAGAATTTGGAGCAGGTCAATTCTTGGGAGACATATTAACAAACCATTTATCAATTCATTCTCCAGATAATTACTTTCTGATTTTCGAAATATTGATAATAACATTTCCAAGGAACATTACAATAGGGTCCTACTAGGGATTGTCCGAATGACTACTTAGAAATTTTCCAGGTATATACGGTGAAACTTGGTCTCGCCCAAATTTGTATACTTTGTTTTGCTTAGAGTCGCTTATGTTCCATAAGTGTTAACTGTGTTGTGAAAAATGTCTTCAAGTTTTACCCCAGTAAAGTGTAAGAGCGTGATTAGCTTACAAACGAAGACTGTAGTGTTAAATGTGCATGATGCTGTTTTACATCAAATGCCGGCTGCTACTGTTAGAAATATAGTTTCGACATGCTCGAATATGACAGGAGTTAGTGAATCTACTATTTACAGGCTTCTAAGAGAGAGGAAAAAAGTCAACTGGAAGAAAACCATTTGAAGGAGGACGAGAATTTGCTTGACATAGGGCGAAAAACTTTGTGGAAAATATTACACAAATTAAATTTTAGTTGGGAGAAGCAAAGTCGCGAATCAGTGCTAATCGACAACGAAGAAATAATATGCTGGAGACGCCAGTATTTACGAGATATCCGAAAATACAGACAGGAGGGAAGACAAATCTATTATCTAGATGAGACATGGCTCAATGAAGGACATTCAGTGAAAAAAATATGGCAGGACAAAAGTATTGAAATCAGTCGTCAAGCTTGCATAGAAGGTTTATCTACTGGACTGAAAACTCCTATCGGTAAAGGTCGCCGACTAATAATAACGCATATTGGATGCAATCAAGGGTTCGTTGAAGGTGGTTTACTGGAGTTTCAGTCAACATCAACCAAAGACTATCATGATGAAATGACTGCAGACGTATTTTACACAAATGGTCGAATTAATTTCAAATAATGCTGCAATCGTTATGGACAATGCCACTTATCATTCGCGATTAACAGAAAATCTTCCATCTACCTCTTGGAGAAAAGCTGATATTAGAAACTGGTTAATCGTAAAAGATATATCATTTGAATATGATACGTTGAAAAAAGAACTTTTAAAGGTTGCTTCAGATCACAAGCTACAATTTAAAAAGTTTGTTATTGATGAAATAGCCAAGAATCGTGGGATAACAGTGCTTCGTTTGCCGCCATACCATTGTGCATTAAATGCGATAGAGTTAATATGGGCCCAAATGAAAGATTATGTAGCTAGACATAATAAAACGTTTAAAATGAAAGATGTTCGTGAACTCATGAAGTACTCATTGACAACAATAACTGAAGAGAACTGGAGAGATGCTGTGAATCATGTAATTAAAGAGGAAGAGAAAATGTGGGTTTTAGATAACCTCATAGAATAAACTATAGAACCGATAGTGATCTCTATCGACGAGTCTTTGGATAATTATATTATGAGAATTAAACTATATTTTCGTTAATTAATTTAATTTAATAAAAATGTAACTTGTTAATAGGCCTAAACGAATGAATTTTATTTCAACTGTAATGTTGACCGAATCTAAATAAATAGGCAAAATGAACTAATATCGTAATCTCCACCACTGCCGCACTGTTTATCCTTTTGCTGGCATTGTTCAGTTTTATTACCATATTGTATTTTGAGCTGAAGCAGGGATGTACAGATAACTAATACAGACACCTACTTATTTTGCATTAGAATTTTAGTATTTACTTGTAAAATTCTTAGGATCACTCTGTAAGAGATAATTTTCTATTTGAATATTTAATGAGGTTACTGTGCTGTCAGACATTAAGAAATAGACTATAAATAGGACCATATTAACCCTTTCGGCACTGCCGTGACTATTTTCTTACCGATCACTGTCGCTGGACTGAGAGTCCGCACTTCAAAATGGGCCTCAAAAATTTTGTTTTGTCAAAATTTGGATGTAAGTTAGTTGTTTTTATGAAAAGCACAAGAAGTGCTTTAAAATTATTTATTTTGAATAATTGAGAAATTTTGTGAAACGCGAAACACATAAAATGCTTGAACACAAAACAAAAAAAATAAAAATGCATAAATATTGTAAAACTAATTTAAAAATACCTATCTATATTATTAACAAGTGATTTTAAGCTTAATAGCAATCAGCACAGACGCAAGTAACATGTTCCAAACAAATAAACTTTCCACATGTTTTACATGAGAATCGTGTCAGCCTGTTTTTTCTTCCGTCACAGTATTCGCACCTTTCTTTCAGATTTACCGGATTGGTATGATCTTCTACTAGCTCCGAAGCAAGCATATATAAAAATTTACGACGGCGCATGTTTTTCCCTGTATTTTGCAAAAAAACAACACCATAGAATTAATTCCTGCAATGTTCAACAAAGAATAAAAAAACACCATCGGCCAACGTCTGGTATTCCTGGCGCAGTCGTAAGCTACACACATCTTATCTAGTGTGTCTACGCCACCTTTGGTGCTGTTGTAGTCGATTATCATCTCGGGTTTTCCCGTGGCTTCATCAATTCGGTCGTCGTGTTGTAGACTTGAAACTAGCAATACGTTTTTGTTTTTTTTCGGGATATATGAAACCAATATCATGGTGTTATCAAAGGCGAACATACTTGTCCCAAGTGGCCTTTTAACTGGTTTCGAAAGTTCTAAGGGGATTTCCTGCTTATTTTTCCAATAAAACAATGCATCTCAGAAACATTTGTGCCTGGCTCTCGCAACAATCTGTCGCCAAATTTGGGTCTTTGTTTGTCGATATGTTGGTTAGTATAGCGTACAATTTGTTCTATAATCTCCAAATCAAAGAAATACTTCCATATATTTATAGCAGACTTCAAGGCTCTTACAGCCGTTTTTGGTCCCGGGAAATGAATGATCAAATTCTCTGTACGTGATCTAGACGAAGAAGGGGCACATTTTGACCATTTTGTTTTTTTATCTTTTCCAACAAAGTATGGAAGATTAGCTGTTGGTTCTATTTCGGTATCGGATATCTCCTGTTCTGTATCTGAGTTTTCTTCCTGTACTTCTATGTTATCTTCTTTCAAATCGTCGTCCAAATCCACTACTTTCTCCTCCTCTTTCTAAAAAGAAAAACTGTAGAATACCTTTCTTCAACTCAAAAATTAACTAAAAAACTGATTGTTAAAATTAGAATGCGTTACTGTCACTCCTCAAAAGCCGATATTTCGTAACTTAACACACCTTTGCGTACCCGGCGACACACTGATGTTCGTAGTATGCAGCTTGAGGATTACTGAGACGGACATGGTCAGGTAGTGGGAGAATTCCAAATAATCTAGAATTCTCGAGCGCTTCGGAGTCTGTAGCCGCGCGGCAGTGGCGAAAGGTTAACAATGTAAATCGAATATTGCAAAAAACAATTATATTGATAGTTATATAATTAATTACAGTTGTTCACAGATATTAGATGCTCGTATGATAAATATGTATTTCACTCCGATTACTATTGAACTAAAACACTTGTAGTTAGCACTGTTGTATTTCGCGTCGTTACATGATATATATTTTTATACTTTTAGGTAGAAGCGTAATTTTCCCGGCTTAGTATTAAGTTTAGATTAGAGTTTTATTCTGACGGGAGAGATTCACTCAGTTGTTAAGATACTTGTTACACTGTGAAATGCGTTCATTTCGGACAAGATATTTTCCCCACTGCTTTCTGGGACGAGAAACTTTTTACTATTACCTCGAGAGTTCGTCTTTTTATCATAAGCTGAAATAATAAGACTGTTTGTAATTCAAATTTGGATGTCGTAAAAGATAACTTCCTTCTTTTTAAATCTCGACGTCATATAATTGTCCATTGATAATAGAGATAATTTTTGTCATTGTAACAGAATAACCTTACCTATAGTTGAATGTTTCTATTCTTGTCCCAAGCCGTAAATAGTCTTGGTGTAAGGTAAATTATTTACGTCAACCATCAATTATTTGAGGTGATGTTATGCGATTTTAAATGTTTTCAGAAAGGTCCACAATTGTTTCTTATGAATAGATTTTTAGTCCTAGTTACATTTTTAAGTGCCTGGTTCATGTAGAGAGGATTTCTCTGGTTCCATGCATTTATCCAATAATTACAAATTGAGGGAGGAGTTTTTGTTAATTTATTTTCGTGATATATACTGCTCGCCAAATCGCAACAGTGTCTATGCTAACGAAAATTATTCCTGTCCTTCTGTTTCTCGCCAATATCAACAAATGTATCCAAACAGAGTTCAACACAATCGGCAAACTTTCAACAATATTTTTCGTCGATTAGGAGAAACTGGATAATTTAGGCGTAACAATGGTATGGTACGACCGAAAATAATGACTGTGGATCAGAAGGATGATACTTTAGTGCGAGTTGCTAATAATTCGAAGCTAAGCACTCGGCGTTTAGCAGCAATGACTGGAGTAAGCCAATCTTTAGTTTTGAGAGTTTTAAAAAAGTAAAATTTACGACCTTAACATTTTACACCGGTACAAAATATATTGCCTAGAGATTATCCCTTAAGAATGCATTTTGCTCAGTGGATGATAAATAAAAAATAAAGATCGTAATTTTATTAACAAAATTCTTTTTACTGACGAGGCCACATTTACACGTAGAAGAGTTTTTAACTGGAGAAACAGTCACAATTGGGATATTGTAAATCCCCATGTATTCCGAAAATCACATTTTCTGCACGAATTTAAGATAAATGTATTATGTGGTATCTTTGGAGATAGTTTGTTGGGTCCATATGAATTACCAGCAAGTTTGAATGGCAACTCATATTTACAATTTTTACAAACAACCCTCTCGAGAAATTGTCATTTAATCGAAGAAGATACGTGTGGTTCATGCAGGATGGAGCACCATCTCATTATCGGATTTCCTCATCGTTGGACTGGCATAGGTAGTGAATTTCCGTGGCCGCTTAGAACTCCCGAAGGTAATCCCCTAGATTATTATTTTTGGGGCTATATAAAATCATTAATATATTCACAACAAATAAACATTCGTCAGGAATTATAGCAGCAAATTGTAAATTCGGCTAATTTTATTGCCAATCAGCCCAACATATTTTTTAAAGTAAGAGGATCATGAGGAATGAATAAGATTATTGAGGTAAACGGGGGCACATAGAACATTTGTTGTAAACGGTTTTTACTGTTTGTTTCTGATATTTTCGTGTTATTGGAATTGTAGTTACTAAAATGTATTGAGTGAAAGAAAAGACGAGTACTGAGTGTGTAGTTTATTTAAAAAATTCCAGCAAAGCGCTTTCAGCCACTAGGACTATAAAAATTAGAATAGTTTAACAAATTGAAAGAAAAACAATTTAAAAAACTAAACTTACTTAAAAAAAGACATACAACTGGTGTCTTAAAAAACATCAAACCATGTACTTGTTACAATCAAATAAATTGCTTGATGTTACATTTGTAATTAAAATGTGTTAAAATTAACCCTATAATGTCACTTATTCAGGTGTCCACATGAATATTGAATAGTTTTCAATATTGAGTATAGTAAGTTTTCAATATCGGGAAAGTTTTGTATTCACGTGTCACTCTTGAAAGTCAAATTCTTGAATATTGAAACACTGTTATTGAAACAAGTTTTCAGACTTGGCAACGATGAAAATTTGGTCAAATGATACATTTTTTGACAGATTGATTCGTTTCTGTGATTAGTTTGTCGTTGAAATTTGAATGTTAAGGTTAGGTACTTGGAATATATTCATTTTATTTATTATTTGACAATGGAGAGAAAAAAAACATCCAAAAAACAATTCAATATTTATTTGAATTACATAAAATCTCATAGAATTTTACTAACCGGAAAACTAAGTCCTTCGAATAATCCAGAGGACTTAGAAACACTTTGGAATACTTTAACAGAAGAATTAAATTCCTGTGGTGATGGTCCCGTCAGAGAAATGAATGCATGGAAAAAGCTAAATAAACTGTTAAATTATGGTTCACTTGTCTAGGTAAAGTAAAAGATATATTTGCTTATATTTTAAGGTTTTCACGGAATGGAAGGGCGTTTGCCAAAAGAAGGCAAGAGAAAACAAGTTGCTTTCCGAGCTTGAGGCACAAATAATTGAATTGACCGTATAAGGAGCAGTGACAGGCCTTGATTTAGGTGAACTAGGTTTCGACCAAAGTGCCTGTACAATCAGAGCTTCAACCAAGCAGCCAGGAACTTCCCATGCCTATGTAAGTACTGTGTATACCTATGTACTTTGAAAGCCATTTCTTCATCTATAATTCACTCTCAGGCAGACTTCAATTAAATTAATTTTAGTTCTCCAAAAAAAAGAGCAATTTGATGTGGAAACAGAAACTACCGAAACCCAGCAAACCCCTATTCAAGATTCAAAACATAAAAGGGCCAGTAAGTTAAATTTTACGACTATAAAGATAATTAATGAAATTGAAATAAATTCTGAAAGACAAAATTAAATCAATTTTTCCTCATCAAACTGAATAAATGCTTTTTCATTATAGAGCTCAAAAGAACAAAAAACAGCGATATATTATGTCAAACACATGAGAGTGCAGTCAATGAATTGGGTGAAAAAATTAATGGCATAAGCCTTGCAACTCTGGAAGTGGCAAAGGCCATAAACCGATATTGTGATATTGTAGAAAGTAGTATTGAAAACACGGTAAATGTGGAACAAGATGAAAATAGTTAAAGAAACATAATTTTTTGAAGTGGTTTCCTTTTGATATTTTATAATGAGAATTTTGTTGTTTTGTTAAGGACTTGTACTTTTGCTTTCAAACATAATTTTTTGTTTTTGATTTCTTGTAATGAGAAATCTGTTTTTTTAGAAGAGACTTTTACTTTTTTGTTTTATACAGCTTTCGATTTAGAGACCATTTTTGGTTCCTTGTAATGAGAATATTATTTTTTTAAGGAGGTAGAGACTTTTACTTTTGTTGTGTTATGACAATTTCGTTTCTAAAGATTTTTATTTTCTTCAATTTCATATTTTTAAATAAATGTTATAATTAAAGACTTCTAGTATTATTCTTGTATTTTCTTTTTGTAACAAAAAGCAACCCTTTTAGAGTCCAAAAAAATGATTTACAAGCAATATTTATTGTACATCCAATATATGGAAAATGAGAACAAAAACTTTCCTGATTTATGTGAAGAACTGAACAAGGTGCCTGGTGGAGCATGTAAAAATTTCCAAGAATGGCAAGAGGCATTTTGGAGATGGAAAAATTCTGTCAAAAGAAAAGTCAGGGAAATTTACATTGATCAGCACCTCACAGGTGGTGGCTTGCCAATACCAAAAGTTTTAACTGAACTAGAAGAAAAACTGTTAGCTATTCTAAGCATGGTGTGTATTGAGGGAATGTCAGTTCCTTAGCTAGGGTTTTTAAAGCAACAGGTTTGTTGACTTCGAGCACATTTTATAAAGTACTACCACACCATATAGTCTGTTCTTTTGGCATAAATCAACATTTAAAACCTTGATTCTACATTCGTACTAGCAGAAAATATATATCTCTAGTATTTTTATAGGAATGATCGTTCTTAAGCACACTTGTAAGTCTTGATTAGAGTAGAGCTCAATTTTACTCTTAATAAGACCATATGGCAATGACATTATAAGTAAATAATTTTAGGAATCTAGGCCAGTAGAGCAGTTCAAGCAACTTAGAAAGAAAAAAGTTGTAACATGTCGCTACACCAGGAACCAGAGAACTACAAAAAAAGATAAGAGAGTTTTACATTTGTTGAAAGCTAGTAGCAAAAGGTTGGAGGATACCATGGATCAATTAACTTTAGCAATTGAAAAAGTTGTAGATGCTATGGATAGATATTTTTCCTTATTGAGTTGAAAGAGATGTATGTTAAATGAAAAATTATTAGTATATAATTAAAATCTATTTCAAAAAGTTGAATATATTTTACAATGACAAAAATACAAATAATTATTAATAATCCTATTTCTGATATGTACACCTTCATTAAAGTAATTCTGACCAATATTCAGATCATGAAAATTAATTGGTTCATCTGGAATAGGCGCATCAGCCTTGAGGTTCTCTTCTAAAAAGTCCTGCCTTTCTAGCAATATATTGTGCAGAATGGTACAAGCATTTACAATTTTTGCTGCTTTCATTGTGGCCCTATGCCCAAAGCAGCATCTAAATCTGAATTTCAAGATGCCAATAACTCGCTCAATTATGTTTCTTATTTTTCTGAAAAGAATGTTGAATCTTCTTTCCTGCTTATTCATATCTCCTATGACAGGAGTAATGAGCCAAGGTTCTAAGGGATATATCCACTGTCTTCCACTAGCCAAGAGGACCTGTCTCCATACTAAATGCTTGCATTAAATGAAGCCTGGGTAAACTTGTGCTCCATATTGCTGAATCATGTACACTCCCTAGATACCTGGGGTTAACAGCAAAAATTCGATGATTTGCAGAACAAATTATTTGAACGTTGAGGCTATAGAAGCCTTCACGATTATAGAAGAGAATACCTGGAAAAATTTGATCGTTGGTAGGTGGTGCTACTATTCTCACATGGGTTCCATCTACAACCCCAAGTATACCTTAAATGAAGGAAATACTTTGTTATTAAGTTAATTTGATTACCTACTTGAAAAGCATTTTAGAACACTAGAAACAAATATATAATAAAGAATAGCTGTTTAATTTGTTAGCAAAAACCAACCTGGAAACGCATGAAAGATGTTGAAAAAATTAATTTTTTCCTCATTTTTTTGTCCATCATTTTGAGGAAATTTAACTTTATATCCAAAGTGATCATTTATGATGTCAGTTACCATATCAATGCGCCTGCTAATTGAAGATTGACTCATGGCACAGTTCATATCCTGTCCATTGGATTTTTGATATGATCCTTGGGCATAAAAGTGTAGGGCACATAAAATTATTTGTGATTTGGGAATTTTTAATTCATTTCTTTCAGGATCGGGTATAAATGGTCCTATTTCATCTATTAAGTATCTTGCCGTATCCTTGTTGAATCTATATACAGATTTAAAAACAATTTCAGGAAGATCAAGGGGATCTGAAGTATTTCTCAAATTTTCTTTTCTTTGGTTGTTCTCAAGCCTGAAAATATGTCATGTAAATACAGAAAAATCATATTTGAAAATTTTTTTACCTTTCTTCTTCATTTTGCAATGCTGCAATTAAAAAAGGAAAATTTAGGATATCACCCATATCCTCACAAAAAAAACTAGACTAGTTGGGTAGGTAGTTAATTGAAATACTCATGACATGAATGCATAACCTCTAAAATATTCAAGATTCAAGTTCATAAACAGTTCCTTTATCAAATGCTTATGATATACGGAACTTGGAAAACTGTTGTTGACAGTTTTGGGTCACGTGAATAAGAAGAATTGAAAAATATTCAATAGTGAAAAACGTTTCAATTACCAACATTCAATATGGTTTATCAAGGAGCACCAGAATATAAATCCGCCATACTTTTCAATATTCAATTCAATAAACAAGTTTCAAGGTGCACCTGAATAAGGCCGAATAAGGGTGTACAGTAATATTTTCATATTAAAACTTCTAATTAAAATGATCAATTAAATGATATATGATGACAAGTTTGACATTAATAGATGGTGGCTAATATGCTGGAGTACAATACTACAGCTAGTGGTTAATATTAGAACGTGATCTTATGATGAACATTGAATCAATTTGTTATTTTTTTCAAATGAATGAAAATTTACAATAGAGAACTGAAATCTGAAGGATTTTTTTATTTTTTAAGAATGAAGTTAAATTTGTGATTGCAATTAATTACATTGAAATTTCAAAACATCATCTAATTTAGATGAATAGAAAACACCCCCCACTGCTTGTATGAAGAGGAGTGAGTTAAGGGTTGGATCCATTCCCCAGCCAGAAGCCAAACGAAGTAAACCTATATGTATGAAGTAATAAAATCAAATAAACATGTTGTCGTAAATTCATCCATGGAGGAGTTTACACAATGTAGTGACTAGGGGTGGAAAGGCACGCTAGCAAGGTGAACCCAACAGTCAATGGCATCCCACATGAATTAACTGTAAAGGGGTGGTGTCTCTACTGTCAAGACACCTCGAAAATTGATTGAGACCTGATCGCCCAAACTACGACTTATATATAGCTTGGCGTCAAGAACACAATGTGGTTGTGAAGTTTAGGTTAATTGTAACAAACCTAGACACATACTAGGCATGCACAGAAAGAGAAGAATAGAAGAAAAGTGTAAAGAGAAGAAGAAAGGATAGGGAGATCCGCTGGAAGTTATAAGATGAATTGCTTAAATTCTGATGGACCAAACTATGACCCATACATAGCTTGGATTGAGGAAAACAATGTGGTTGTGAAGTTTTAAGATACTTATGCCAAACCTAGATCCATACTAGGTATGTACGGGACAAGAAGAAATCGAGGAAGAGTGTAAGAGAAGAACGAAGGGATAGAAATTTGCTCAAATTCTTAAGATTGCGTGTATGATAAACCAAACTATGACCCATACATAGCTTGGTGTCCGACGCACACTGTGGTTCTTTAGAACTAGTTCTAAGAACAAACCTAGACCCATACTATGCGTGTCCTAGATTCGTTTCAAGGAGAAGATATGTACTAGAGAGAAAATTGAATTCTTTCTATTATTATTATTAATTTATAATTAAATGTAGAGGTAGGAATTGATTATTTCCCGATGAGCTAAACTATGATCCATACATACCCTGGAGTCTAGCAAACAAGTTGTTGGACCTCCAGTGAGTAGTTGATAAGATTAGAGATAGGACATACAAAGTTAGGCTGGATAATGGTAGTGAACTTATTAGAAATAGAAAGTTAATAAAAGTCGTAAGTGGAAATAACATTAATACAGCACAATGTCAGAAAGAAATTGGACACTACCAAAGTCCAACTAACCATAATATGAAAAACTGTAAACCGGTAGTCAAGCATTATGTAGAAATAGAGGATAGTGATACAGAAGATACTACCAGTGAGATGTTGGGTAATACATTTTTTAGTGAAAAACAAAGTGTAGTGAAAGAAGAAAAAAGTGGTTAAGGAAAAAGAGATATAGAATGTAACATAGATTTAAGCAGCAATTCACAGTTGGATTAAGAAAACACTAGTTTTTATTGTGAAAACGATATCTCAAGTGAAACTTCAACACGAGTAAATAAAAGTCTTAGTAACTCTGAATCTAACTCAGATATGTCGGTTATATCAGTTCCTACTAATATGGATGAGACTAGTGAAACAGAAAATTCAAATGCAGACTCTAATAGTAGTAATGCAAATTTAGGCAGAGATAACTCTTTTATAAGCTCCAGGCATATAGTCACCAAATCAGGGAGAACTGTTAAACCGTCCGAAAGTTTGAACCTGTAAAGAAAGGAGATGTCAGGATGCTGGCTGTTGAGGCAACACTGCCAAGTTATTACTTGACAACGGACACGAGCAGTGAAGTGACAACTGTCAATGTCATAGGTCATATAAAATATATATGTTAAGGTTATTAATAAATAAACGAGATAGAAATCCAGATACATCTTGATTGCTATCCATCAAAATCATAAATAGATAAAATAACAAATTAACACCATTACAGATACGTAATAGTATATTACGTAACGTGTGTTGTAAGAAGCATTTTACGCACGAACGGAAAAGTTACGCACGAAGCCGCGTAGCGGCGAGTGCGTAATTCCGTGAGTGCGTAAAATGAGTTACAACACGAGTTACGTACTATACTTTACCTACGACCTACTTGTTAAGGGATTTAAAGTACAAATAAAAACGTACATCCTCGATGCCCAGCCAAGTTTTATAAAAGTCGCTCCTCGATGCCCAGCCAAGCATCTTAGAAAATCACCCTCGATGCCCAGCCAAGTTTCGTAAAAGTCCATCCTAACTAGTATTTATTTTTATTAAAAATGTAAAAATGTATGTAGAATTACCGGAATTGCATAAAATAGCGTATACACCTCTCGACTAAAGTAACATTAATCCCTTAGGTGGATTACTTCCCTCAGGAATCAAACACCAACCGCGGGATTAAATGGGCCACTTTAGTCGCTTGGTGTATAATATACTAATTGTTTACTAATATGAGATACATTCAGACAGCTAAAAGATGCGGATTGATTGAAACGGAACCAATTATCATATAATTCCAAATAACTCTTAGTATTAAATGCAATCTCATATCTAATAAATGTTATCTACCATTTATATATAGAATAATATTTAAGTCTAATATTTAAGTAATAAATTTTGAATAAGATGGCTACGTCTATTGACAGTTGCTATGGAAGCCGTGCGATTTACTTTACAGCCGTGCGTTTTGTTTTACCGTGCGTAATAGATGTCTTACATTGATTGCCGACTGTGTGTTTTTGACTACTTACAGGGGTATTCGTAGGTAAAACAATTTTGAAGTACTGAGCACAAATCGTTTTTAAATTTCTAAACAAAACATCCCGTAACTCATTAAACAGCTACATTTTATTTAGGCGTTTTGGGTGAAATCTTCATAATTTGAATTCAGAATTCTACTGTTAAATTATTTCTAATTAGTAATTCAATTAAAGTTTGCAACGCAGTTTTCCTTAGGCTGCGATGCAAAACATTTTCAACCAAAATTTGTAAAAGGTATGTTAGGAATTTTAGTGTTTATAAATACTCAAACAGAGTATAAGTATATAAGTATATAAGAGTAACGTCAGGATGCTAATTTGCCATGTCATTTTTAGGTATTTTTGAACGAAGTTTGGACAACCGAAGATGTAACGGATTAAACAAGTGATAATAGAAATACATGCCCCAGTATTCGAATTTAATGCTCTTTAATACCTATGTGCTTGTTCTTAATTGATATTTTTATTATTATAATTGAGAATATGAATGCTTAGGTACGAAAGTCAAAGACAAAAGTTAAAAATGTAGTCGCCGACATCACAATTAAGCACATGCTTTTGTGTTTCAGATAAACGTTTCCTTTCCTTCGGTGTTCCCTCTGGTAATATTAACATTCAACTATCGTAAATTATTCCTTCATAATAATTATTAATATTGATAGTGTGAGGAGTGGTTCTATTAACTAATTGCTTTATTAGTATTAACTAGATCATCTCAAGTGATTAGTGGGTGTCAGTATGGTGTGGTATTCAATCACGATACATTTTAATTTATATCTTAACGAGTTCGTTAATATTCTTGGTAGGTACATCATAATTTTTATAATATTTAGGTCTAGTAATTAACTGGAAGAGTTTGATAAGTGTTATGTTTCTCCAAGTGATTATACGATGTTCTTTGAATTTTAATAAGATAAAATATATGAACAACAATTTTAAATGAGTATCTTCTATTCAATTATTTGTTATAGTATTGAACGTAATATTGAAAGTGAACAGTACTAGAAAATATTGTGGATCAAATGTGAATATTAATGGAACGAAGTGCGATATTGATGAATATGTAGATTTCTGGAAATACGAGTATCAATAGGGTGAGTTGTCGGGAGTATTGATAGTATTATTGATGTATTATCTCTGCGATACTTCCATCAATGTTGAAGTGTGTCGAGAAAAAACAGAACGATGGAGCAGAATTAGAATTTGGTGACCTGACACAAAACGGTGAAGATGATAATAAAAGTCAGCATGGAAAGGATTCTGATAGTAAATTATTAAGAGTTCATAGAGTCGTAAGGTACCTTTCCGGAACTGAGGGACTCATGTCGTCCTGAGTATATGTACAAAATACGTTAACGATAAATTCTCTTCAGCAGTAATACAGTGTCACATTATTATATTGCTTCTCATTAAAAATGGCTATACTATTCCCCGCAATATAGAAATGTGTCAAAGTTCATTCTAAGGTAATTTTTATAGCATCCGTTAACTGGATTTCGTGTAGTAAGTAGTATCATATAAATTGTTTATTACGCTATGTATGTAAAATTAATTTGTTTAAATAAACTGTTTTAGTTACTGTTATCCTTTGAATAATTACGTAATTTATAAAATGGGACTTACGTTATATTTTATTCCAGCTACTTTAACATATTTCTCATAACAATAATAAACAATATCACATAGATTGGTGACGGATGTCCTACTGGCAACACCAGGCGAACCCCCAGGGGTTCGCGGATCGCGGACCCCATGTTGACAACCACTGATTAAAATCAAACAAAATCATAGTTAATTATTTTTTTGTATACACGGTGATCAACTCCTGTGACAAAGTTCGTTATATCTGTGTTTTAAATGAAACTCAATGTTTCTAGCTAATTCCACAATATAATGAAAAATATTGAAAATTCTAAAAAAATTACAATTGTTTCGATAACTGAATAACATCGTCAGAATGACAGAAGTTACATTTCATTTGATGCCTACCAGAGTTTAGTAGTTATTTTTGGCTAGACCAAGAAGTGACCTAACTTGTGATTGACTTAATATATGTTAATAGAAAAAAAAGAAGATGTGATATTACAAATATTGAAGCTTAGATATTATTAGCCCTATGGTGATATCCTGTATATCATCTTTCCTATTAAGATCAGTATAACTGTGCAATGATATAGAAAACCAGGAAAACTATATCTGCTGATCTTGACAATTATCACTTAAGAAGACAGTTTAATAGTGGAGAACTCCCTAGATTCATCTGTTCATTGACGACTTCATATTGTGGGTTTCTTAAGTGTCTTCTAGTTTCCAACTCTTCAAGGAAATCCAGTTCTTGTTTATTATCACAAATATGTAGTACTTATAGTTCTGTGCTAGGTGTCAATAAATGATTGGTGTCAGTAGATGTTTTGCGTAATGGGATTTATCTGGTTGTTTTAATCTGTATGCTCTTAAGTGTTCACTGTATCGGATTTCAAAATTTCTAAGGGCCTGACCCAAATAGACAGCATTACATTCTGGACATTTGAGTTTATATGATGTGACTATTCCATATAGTTCCTATCACCCCATGTCACATAAACTAGCGGCATATAATTCAATGATACATAGAGCATTTTCAGTTCCTATGAACAAATGTAATTTTGATAGAGAGATTAATAGAATTAGACAAATTTCAACATGCAACGGTTATCCATTACATATGATAAATAAGCTAATTAATAAAAAAGAGGAAAACGTGGCATTATAACTAATATTTTCTAAACAAACTGAAGAAATAAAAACTTTTAAAACCATCACATATGCAGGAAATATTTCTGATAATATTTCAAAGATAATGTCTTAAACAACGAATACAACAATTTCTTTTAAAACAGAAGGTAACGTAAGTACAAAATTGTTAAATGTAAAAACAAAAATACCACCATTAAAGAAATCAGGTATATATAAACTCAAATGTCTAGAATGTAATGCTGTCCATTTGGGTCAGACCCTTAGAAATTTTGAAATCCCATACAGTGAACACTTACGAGTATACAGATTAGAACAAAAAGATAAATCCCATTACGCAAAACATCTACTTGACACCAATCATTCATTGACACCTAACACAGAACTAGAAGTACTACATATTTGTGATAAGAAACAACAACAGGATTTCCTTGAAGAGTTCGAAATTAGAAGACACTTAAGAAACCCACAATATGGAGTCGTCAATGAACAGATAAATCTAGGGAGTTGTCCACTATTAAACTGTCTTCTTGAGCGATAATTGTAAAGATCAGCAGATATAGTTCTCCTTGTTTTCTATATCTTTCCACAGTTATACTGATCTTAATTGGAAAAATGATATCCATGATATCACCATAGGACTAATAATATCTAAGTTCCAATATTTGTAATATCACGTCTTCTTCTCTTTTCTATTAACATATATTCAGTCAATTACAAGATAGGTCACTTCTTGGTCTAGCCAAAAATAACTAATAAACATCAGATAGGTATCAAATGAAATGTAACTTCTCTCATTCTGACGATGATATTCAGTTATCGAAACAATTGTCAATTTTCTAGAATTTCCAATATTTTTCATTATATTATGTATTTAGCTAGAAACATTGAGTTTCATTTAAAACACTAATATGAGTAGATTCCACGAAGCAAGGGTCGAGACAGTTAATGTCGTTATATCTGTTTTTATAGGAGATATCAAATCTAATAGGCAGCTTTAAGCTTCATATTTTGAAATGATTAACAAATATCCTTAAAACATTGTACCACCACATTAAAGTTGTGTTTTTTTTTTAATGAAACACCATGTATCTAATTTAATTACTTCAACATTCACTTCCCCTTACAACGTAAAGTGGTGATATATTGTTATACAGGGTTTTTTTACTGTTTCAACCCTTACTATGTGGAATTTATCCATATTTAATTTTTGAATGGAACTAACTATTTCTAAATAATACCACAATATATTGAAAATAATGGTCATAATTCTAAAAAATTGAAAATTGTTTCGATATTCTTTTCATCGTCAGAATGACAGAACTTACATTCCATGTGATGCCTACCTGATGTTTAATAATTATTTTTGGCTCGACCAAGAAGTGATCTTCCTTGTGATTGACTTAATGTATATAAATACCAAAAACAAAAAGATGATTACGATTATTATTACTTAAGAAGACAGTTTAAAGGAGGAGGAGAACTCTCTAGATTTATCTATTCATTGACGACTTCATATTGTGGGTCTCAAGTGTTTAACTAGTTCTTGTTTCTTATCACAAATACGTAGTACTTCTAGTTCTATGTAAGGTGTCAATTAGATGTTCTTCGTAGTGGGATTTATCTGGCTGTTTTAATCTGTATGCTCGTAAGTGTTCACTGTATCGGATTTCAAAATTTCTAAGAGTCTGACCCAACTATGCAGCATTACATTCTGGATATTTAAGTTTATATACACCAGACTCCTTTACTGGGGATATTTTTGTTTTTACTTTTAACAATTTTGTACTACTACTTTCTGTTTTAAAAGAAATTGTTATAGTTGTTGCTAAAGATATTATCTTTTTTTGAAATATTACCAGCATATGTAATGGTAAGTAATTTTTTATTTCTTTAGATTGTTTAGAAAATATTAGATGTAATGCCACTTTCAATTCTTCTTTATTATGTAATTTATTTACTTTATGTCATGGATATTGGATGTTGCTATTTGCTAAATTGTATTAATTTCTCATTAAAAATTATATTTGTTCATAGAAATTGAAAATACCCTATGTATTATATGCTGCTAATTTGTGACATGGGATGATTGGAATTATATGGAATAGTCGCACCAGTGTCTGTTGGCTTTCTGTAAATTGAATAATCAAGTACATTATTAACTCTGTGAATTTTTAAATCAAGAAAAATGATTGAGTTATTATCTTCAACTTCTAATATAAATTTAATTTTTGGGTGTAAATTATTAATATGGTTTCAAATTCTATTAAAAAGAAAGTAGAAAATAATAACCTCATAATTACAAAATCTGTTATATTAAAAACTAAAGATTTTAAATCCAAAATAAACAATTTTATAGAATCTAGAAGCTTTCTAACAATCTAAGAGATATTGTTAATAAACTGAGGGACAAAATTATCGAATATTTTTTTGTAAACATTATTTTTTCAAAATAAATTCAAATAATCGCATTAAACTCTCATGTGCTAATATTAGTTATCTAGTAGGCTGATTACTCAGTCGATTTAACATGTTTTATTCACATTAATGGCGCATATTACTGTCTCTTGTGCATTTTATCAAAAACAATTAGTTACATATTTTATGAGTTATAGTGAATTAAGCTTGGAATTATGTTACTGTACCCACTAAACAAGAAACATAACAAGTCTTTTTGAACTTGAATTCGCAGTTACATAGTCCTATGAACTTCTTTTTAGCAACTTCCTATAGGAAACATTCATACGATGTTAATTTGTATATTTCCCACTAATATGACACACAGAACGTTACTGTAATATTACAATTTAACATGTTTCTAAGATGATCACATATTGCAGTTACTTTTACATCTTTCGAAATAATTTTTAGTAAGTTCGTGTGATTACGTCTGTACGATGTTAGTTCATAAAACTCTCAATAATATCTCATATTAAACATCACAGTAACATAAAAAAAAGAAGAAAACAGAAGAGAAGCTGACGAACGAAACAAACAGTAGTTATCTGTTGAAACAAATAATAAGCATGAAATGGCGGATGGTTTTCAGTTTTGTGTTATATTTTATTTGCAGGAAGAACATTTTTTGCAAGAAGTACTTGAATAAAGTGTCTTCGTTTTCGTTAGTTCCTACTTAGCTACGGTTTCTATACTTAGTTATAATTCTTGTTATAATGGACGAACAACAGTCCTTATCGATAAGTACCTATTCCAAAATCATAATTATTTAAACTTAATACTCATTCAATACTTTAATGGGCTATTGTACATTGAAATTACAGGTGGCGGAATTGTACACTAACATTATATAATAGAGTTTACAAAATAAGGGTTTTTTCAACTTTTAAAATATTTTAGTTAGTAAGTATATTTTAAAAACGATTCACAATATTTCAAATCCTAGATATGCATTATACCCTACAAAAAACTTAATATTGCAAGAGGGTAGATATTATTATTAATAATAAAACATGCTCATATGTTGGCTGAGATTGGAATCTAGAAGAGAATATTTTCAATGTTCAAGATGTTTCAGAAGCTACTTACATAAATTAAATAAAAAACAAATAGTTGGTAATTATGTAAAGAAAGGAGAATAACTATTTCCGATAGTCTGATACAGACATTGTATTAAACAGTACAAAAAATATTGAATCGAGTATCTCTAGCTCTAGTTTTTGTAGTAGTAGTCATCCATCAATATAGTTTTGCAGGTTTAGAAAATTTTAACATTAATACAAACAATTCTTGTAAACAATTAGAGACTGTTTAAGACTTTAAAAACAGAAATTTCTGTTAAAAAGCTCATTTCCATTTGTAAATACACTGAATACAATAAATAAGCTGTATATGAATGCTCCAGTCAAAAAACAGAATTCAATTGTTTATTATTGTAGAAACACAGCTATTGGATACTCAATTGGATACAATTAATTATAAACTCATTTAACTTGATAATGTGTTTATATCTCTTCTTCATGAGTAGTTTTTTTTGTATACAGTGTATTAATAATGCTTAGTTTTCATTTATCTACAATTCCACGATGTTAATATACAATATGTTCCAGGATGAAATAACAAGATGAGAAAAGTATATTATTTTATAAAGAAAAGAAGTATGAATTTTCATGGCACACCTGAATTTACCTGCCAAACGGAGTGAGGCATGTAATAGAAGGTAAATCATGAAAAGTCACTTCTCGAAATAAAATATGTTGTTATTCCTTTGAAGAGCCCCGCATGTATCTTGTGGAAAATGGGTCCCAGTCAATTGGCTGAAAATCAAGTTTGGTGTAGTTTATGATGTTCGATCAAAGGTCTCCATGGGCACAATTTGATTTGAAGTAATTGTTTTATTAGCTGCTGTTCAGAATACTTTCAAATGTTTCACAGATAAGGATTTTGAAGTGTACGTTATGGAATGGTTGAGGCTCTCGAAACAGCGACTCTAGCGTGGGAAAAAGTAACCGTAAGTAAACGATAGAATTTTCTTTAATCAGATTGGATTTCTGTTGATTTAACGTAATGTTTCATAAAATCTTTATGGTGTAAAATTTTTATTAGTTTTAATATTATTAAAAAACTATTCCAATAAATTTTCTGTAAACTAGCTGTAATGTATATGTATCCGTTAAACTTTATTAATTCTGTTTCAAAGTATCTCACGTTATGGCAACTACAGATTAATATACCCTTTTTCATTTCTTGCTTTCACTGAATACGTTCAATAATTTCCACTTTCCACACTTGTTATGTAATATGCTTACACAATTTTATTTTTTTTAGGTTGGATTCCTGGACAAGATATATTTTTTCTAATTTTGTACCTGTTTTTTTCAAATTTACTGTACTACTCCTTACTAGTGAATGAACGTTTTAAATCCTTCATTGCTTTTTTTGCTATTTTATTTTAAATGTACAGGGTGAACAACTAAGAACGACTGTAGGCCACATCTCAGAAAAGAATCATGGTACAACTTTAAAAAAAATTACCTTTAGGTAAGGGATCCTGAAAAATATTTTGCAGTCTCTAAAATATCCGCTAGGGGTGGAATGATCAATCGAAAACATAATACTCTGAAAAAACATACTATTAATTCAGTTTCAAAGTATGTTACAATATGGCAACTACAGATTAATATACCCTTTCTTATTTCTTGCTTTCACTGAATGCGTTCAATAGTTTCCACTTTCCACACTCAATATGTAATATGCTTACACAATTTAATTTTTTTTAGGTTGGATTCCCGGACAAGATGTTTTTTTTTCTAATTTTGTACCTGTTTTGTCAAATTTACTGTACTTAAATCCAATAGAACATACATGGGACTATCTTAACGCCGCAAACGACGAAGAAATCCTGTTCCAAGTACAATAAACCAGCTTCGGATTGCTGCACAAGAAGATTTGAATGCAATTCCTCAAAAATTTATCCAGAACCTCTTTAGCAGCATGCCCAGAAGAATGGAAGCAGTAATTAGAGTTCGAGGGGGGAATACTCGTTACTAACTGTGCTCTAATTTTAATCAAAAGACTTGTAATTGTCCTCCAATTAGTATTTAAATATAATGTAAATATCCTTAATTTACATAACATTTAGCATTAGTTTTTTTTCTTCTGATCAAAACTTAAGATTTTTTACTGAAATATTTTAAAATAAACAGTTTCTCGTAAATGATAGTAATAAAATGGCTTGATTCATCAGGATTTATTTTTTCAAAAAGAAATTATTAAAAATTAAAAATATTCGATAATTTTGTCCAGGAGTTTAATTCAAATTATATTTTAAGTGATTATAAAAAAAATACATTATAAATAAAAATCCTCCTCCACAATTATATGGAACCGTTAAATTACATAAAATGTCCAAAGCAATTAGACCTTTAGTTTCTAATTTTAATACTCCTAATAATGAATTAGCTAAAAAACCTCCTTAATAATTACGGATATATATCTAAATACTCAATAAAAAATTCAATAAAACTAATAAAAAAATTAAAAACATTCAACTTATAAGAAAACTCTAAACACATTTCATTTGATGTTACCAATAAGTTCAGTAGTAATAACCCTTGGGTCTTGATAATACCGAGATAATTATGTCATAGAGAATGCTGAAAGCGTGTTGCTTGATAATAGCCCAAGGCCGCATGCCGAAGGTTATTATCATTGAGCAACACTCTTGAAGGATTCTCGTATTCCATAAGATAATTTTTTACTTTGTAGATATCAAAAAATTGATTGTCAATCTGACGTTTAATCATTATCAATACAAAATTTATTAGTTTTAATCAAACAAATGTTATTCATTTGTATTTAAAACTACAGTTGGGAAAAGTACAATTGGTAAATGTTAAATTGGAAGAAGAGTTTGCTGAAGTTGACGGATTGTTAATTTCCGCTGTTGAAGAAATTCCTCACATAGTGTTTATTATTTCAACATGGTGTTCTTGGTTAATATTCAAGTACGGTTTAATTGAATTACAGCTGCTATGTCCGGTTCTTTTAATTAATTGCTGTTCAGGAATTCCTGCCAAATGGCTAACTACAGTTGATCTGTTCGAATGCTTGGATGTCTTTTTACACTTAGTGTCCAAACCAATAGCTTGCGCGGATGATTTGGTCCACATATTAATTGTGTTCTTGCCTACCGGTATATTGTCAAACCTTGTGTCATTTTCGAATTTCCAGAAACGATTTAGTCTCAAGAATAGGCGACTGGAAGTAATATTTTTCCCCCTTTTGGACAATGATTTATGGAATAACCGAACAGGGCATGCACTTTAGTTTGCAATATTTGGAACAAGCCACTTACTATTTATACAACTTTTCGATCCTCCTTGGTATGTTTTACTGAATATTGGATTGTAATCAATTCTGTTGGTTGGCGTTCCATCATTATTTTTCTCAATCGTGAAATAATCTATTAGACAATGGTTCACCACCTCGCCAAGCTAACAACAGCTACAATATGGTAAAAATTTTTATGTAAACCTTCTGATGTACCTTCATCCCATAATTCACTGATTCTAGCCAAATCACTTGAACTCAAATTTGATGAACTGTAATCTTTTACGTTATGCATTTCTTGCATCTCGTGCATTTTTGAATATCACACTAGTAAACGGGTCGAATACAATTTTGAAGCCATTCAAGTATTTTTCCTGGAGTAGATTACTCGTAGTATTCCAAATGGTTTTTACAGTTGCTTCTTTATGTTCAGTTCCGTCAGCTTTTCTCATATTTACCGCTTAATAATTCAATATATTGTTACGAAACAACACACTGATATAGTCCCTGAATCCAACTCTGTTTAAGCCATGTATGAACGTTAAAATTATGGCGGATGCGCAGGGATTTCTTAGAACTGTTTACGATTGTGACTATCTTATCTAGACATTGTTTTTGTGACTAGTCTTATCTAGAAAATGCCAGAGCCAATTGTTTTTGAGTAAGCCGCAATCTAGAATTATCTAGTAAAAAAGGCACTAATATATAAAGAATCGACCAGGGAGAGTTATTTTAGTTTATAATTTAACATCGTGAGATAAACAGTAAATAAGTGAATATAAAGTAGTGAAGTGTTTATATAAATTAGTTTAAGTGAATATACTGTGTATATAATTAGTAAATAGTGTAGTGAATAGATAAACTAAGTAAGTGAACGAATTTATCCCACCCGTAATAAAACGTTTTAATAAATAAGAGAAACATTTCAATATTAGCCACGCTATGCAAACTCGTTTCAGCATTCAGTTCGTATTCTCTGGTCGCACAAAACTCGAGAAATATTTTCCGTACATATTTTTTTGATTGATTGTATTTTTTGGTATATTATTAGATATAATATCATTAATTGAATCGTTAGATGCAATACCAAATCTTCGCGACATTTTTCAAACCAGTTGTCAGTTTGACGTTTAATTAATTTTTAATAAAAAAACACCACATGTAGGATATTATCGCTGTAATCCAGAGGTGATTGGATGAAATTTGACACATGACTTAAAATTAAGTAATTTAATTGGTTACTATATTTAGTAAAAAATTATGAGTAGTAATATCACAAGAGAATGAGAATAAATTGAAAATAATTCGACAGATTTCAGAAAACTTGTTGCCAGGCAATAGACACAAGAGCCCGAAGAGCTCGAGTGGCTATTACCCAATGGCAACAAGTTTGTGAAAATGCCTGGAGAATTATTATCTGTAGTAATATAACAAGAGAGTGAGAATAAATTGAAAATAATTTGACAGATTTTTTGAAAACTTGTTGCCAGGCAATAGTCACGAGAGCCCGCAGGGCTCGAGTGGCTATTGCCAAATGGCAACAAGTTTGAACAAAATCTGTCAAATTATTTTCTAATTTATGGAACTCTCGAGTTATATTTGACTAGATTATTTTTTGATTCACAAATTGGTGAAGGTCTTAAATTGTCTCCATATAGACTGATTACTTATTAGAATATTTTTCGAAGTAGTTTCTATAATCTTATTCGTTATTTCTTCATCAGAAAAGGTACTAAACCGATGATGTTCACTCATTTTATATATAACGTTGACACAATTAGATAATTATTTTGACAACTATCTGACACTTGCTAGACAAATAAAAGCAACAGTGATTATTCCCGAGAATAATCACAAGAGCTTTATTCCCACTATAATAATGACATGATTGGTTGAAACTTACCCTTGTGTCAAATAAAGAAGCATTTCATTGGTTTTAAGAAACGTCAAAAAATAATCTAATTTATCGAACTCTCGTGTGGTATTCGATAGATTATTTCTTGACGTTGCAATCAAAATCATTTTTAAGATTTTATATTTTTATTTCAATAAATTTATATCACTCGACTCAATATAAACAGAATTAATTATTCAAATTAGGATGCATTGATTATATTATATTATTTATATCATCGACTAATGATTCACTGAAACGTTTGGGATTTATTTTACGAATTTCTTGAAAATTTATGACACACGCGTCAAATCAAGAAAATCCGTTGTCATGTGGTTGTCATTCAATAAAAACAATGTACATTGAATTATTCTCGCTGGAATAATTTAAGTAGATTATTTCCACTATAAAAATGTTTTGACTGGCTAGAACGTATATCAATTACTGAAATTGAAAATTTCTATTGGTTTCGAGAAACGTCAAAAAATAATCAGTAATATTATAACAAGAGAGTGAGAATAAATTGGAAATAATTTGACGGATTTTTTGAAAACTTGTTGCCAGGCAATAGTCACGAGAGCCCGCAGAGCTCGAGTGCACCACATCTATCACTGCATTACACACTGTGTCTCAGACACCTAGAAACTTTCATTCTCCATCCAATAACCAATTCATAGTATCTTTTTAACAATAATTTTTCTTTCCATCCCTAGAACTATGTATGGATACGCCTAGTACGAATCTAGGTTTATTTTTTCGGTTAGTTCTACAATCATCTCTCAAACACATTGTTGGCTAGTCACCAGGCTATATATGGGTCATATTTTGTCTTACTAGTAAATAACCAAATTTAAATTTTTTTAAAATAATAGGAATACAAACCACCCCCTACCCCCACATGGAACTTATCTGAGACATGCCTAGTATGGTTCTTGGTTTTTTTCTTGGAACTGGTTCTAGATTACCACAGTGTACGTCGGACACCAGGCTATGAATGGGTCATAGTTTGGTTAAGCATATAAGCTATCTTATAAATTTGAGCTAATCAACATCCTTTTCACTTTTCCTTATTTTCTTCATCTCCTGCGCATGCCTGTTTCGTCTAGTATGGATCTAGGTTGGTCACAGCCATGGCATAGCTGCCATCTTTTCTTCTCCTCATAATTTCACTTGGTTTCTTCTCTTCTATACATGCCTAGTACGGATCTAGGTTTGTCATAACTACACGCCATCTCTTTCTTCTCTTTACACTCTCACCCCGTTTCTTCCTGTACATGCCTAGTATGGATCTAGGATTGTCATACCTATCAAAAACTTCTTAACCACATTGTTTCCGTGTAACCTAGCTATATATGGGTCATAGTTGGGTCCATCAGCAAGTTCTTTATCTTGCAGCTCTTATCAAATTCTGTCCTACCCTTTCACTCTTAACATACTGCTATGAATTCTTCTCTTCTTGTACATGCCTAGTATGGGTCTAGGTGTGTAACAACTAACCTAAATTCAATAATCACATTGTGTTCTTGACGCCGTGCTATGCATGGACATAGTTTGGGTCATTAGGTCACAATCACTATACCATTTACATCTAATTCATATGGGAGGCCATCAGCTGTTGGGTTCACCTTGCCAGCGTACTTTTCCACCTTCGTCACTAGATCATGTAAACTCCTCCATGGATGTATTTACAACTAAGTGTTTTCATTTATGTTATCTAGCATTTTACGCGTTTAGGTTTACTACGCTTGTTCCTGACTGGCTAGGGAATGGATCCAACCCCTAATTCAATTTTCAGTATACAATCAAGGGTGAAAGGGGATTTTCCTATTCATCTAAATCAGATGAATGTTGGGAATTTGAATTTGAATGGAGTTTTCTCAATTTTTTGTTTTATCACATCTTTAACTTCAATTTTTAAATTTAAAATAAATGTAATATATAGGATTTCCTACAATTTACAGTTCGCTATATGAATTTTTTCGTCTTTTCAATCATACATTTGATTCAATGTTCATCACACAAATATGTCGTATTGTCTTACACTTGTTTTTTACGGCACGTTGTCTTATTAGCCACCGTATTTTTAACGTCAAACTTGTCATCGGGTATCATTTAGTTTGCACTTCTGAATGGGAATTTCCATTATGTGAATTATAATTGTACACCCTCTTAGTAGGGTTATTTTAATGTTTTTTATTTTAATGACAACATCGTAATAATGACTTAACTTTGCACATTGTTTCGATTTTATTAACTGGATGTTTTTGATACCTGTTTTGGATCTTTTTTATGACGTAAGTTCAACTTTTTAAATTGTTTTTCTCCAAAATTTCATAAACATTGTAATTTTATAGGACAGCTTTGATAATAGCCTAATGACCGAAAGCGCTTAGCTGCATATTAATAAACATATACACACTGACTACTCGTCGTTTACATTCACTCAATTAATAATATCTAAGCTTCAATATTTGTAATATCACATCTTCTTTTTTCTATTAACATATATTAAGTCAATCATAAGTTAGGTTACTTTTTGGTCTAGCCAAAAATAACTACTAAACATCAGGTAGGCAGTAAATGAAATGTAACTTCTGTCATTCTGACGATGATATTGATTAATCGAAACACTTGTCAATTTTTTATAATTTTCAACAATTCTCATTATAGAATAAATGCGTGAAGCTGAATACACTTGTTTAAATAAATGAAGCGAAGTTTTTGTATAAAAGTGTATAATTTTCTTTTTATTTATAGCAAAGCGCTTTCGACTTTCGTCATCATCAGTGCTTCCTGAAAGTAAACACTCAGTTGAGAGTACCGAAATTGAATTTAAAAAGAGAGGTTATAAAATTAGGAAAATCAAGTGAGTACTTACAAGTCAGGTAACAAGAAGTTTCAAATATGTAAAAAACATTGTTTAAAATTACAAAATCATATTATTCTATAAGAGAACTAACGAAAAACATGTTAGAACCCAGGCCTTGTGGTTATGTAAAAGCAAAGCTGACAAGACAGAATGTGTCAAGTCAAATGTCAAATATCAAAAGTCACAGTGAAATACCAGTACCAACTTGAAGAGTGGTCTAGTACCGATTGCAAATTTATTAAATTGATTAATAAATTTAAACAAAGAACAGACAGAAGACTTGCCTTCAGCACCTCTCCTGTAGTCAATTCACCTTCTGTGAAATATTTTTCCTTACCATTTTTTGATCAAAACATGTGCAGTGACATTTCCAAATTCATTGAAGACACAGTACCTGGTACTAAAGTTTCTTTTAAAACTTTTAACAATTTAAGTAACCATTTAGTCAATTCTAAAGACAAAATCAGTAAATTGAAAAGTAGCGGTATGTATAGGCTTGATTGTGCTGATTGCTCCGCCTCCTACATTGGTAGAACCTGTAGACCACTTCTTACTCGTATTAACGAACATTTGAAGAGACCAGATAAATCTATATTTGGTAATCATCTCAAATTCCATAATCATAATTTTAGCCCCAACAGAAATTCAAAATTTTTACACAAAATAGATAATAAAAATTTTCTTAGATTGGATCTGTTCGAAGAACTGGAGATCTCCAAAGAACTTATAAAAAATCAGCTCTGTTTGAATACGCAAGTAAACTTGGACAGAGATTTCCTTCCCCTCCATCAGAGGATCAAACATAATTAAATTAAAGTTGGTAACACTTCCTTTGCAATCGGTACTAGACCACTCTTCAAGTTGGTACTGGTATTTCACTGTGACTTTTGATATTTGACATTTGACTTGACACATTCTGTCTTGTCAGCTTTGCTTTTACATAACCACAAGGCCTGGGTTCTAACATGTTTTTCGTTAGTTCTCTTATAGAATAATATGATTTTATAATTTTAAACAATGTTTTTTACATATTTGAAACTTCTTGTTACCTGACTTGTAAGTACTCACTTGATTTTCCTAATTTTATAACCTCTCTTTTTAAATTCAATTTCGGTACTCTCAACTGAGTGTTTACTTTCAGGAAGCACTGATGATGACGAAAGTCGAAAGCGCTTTGCTATAAATAAAAAGAAAATTATACACTTTTATACAAAAACTTCGCTTCAATTCTCATTATATTGTGGAATTAGCTAGAAACAGTGAGTTTCATTTAAAATACTAATATTACATAAATGTTACTTGAGCCCTGTAATAATAATAATAATATTAATTTTGGTAATATTCGTTGAATATGAAATAAAGGATGAGTCAAAATACAAATGGTGTTTTTATATAACCATCATATATAATTTAGTTTTTCTACTTCCGCTACTAAAACCGCACTTTGATCACGGGTTTGACATGTACAAAACGACTCTTTAAACACTAGTGTTTAAAATGCGAAAAGTCACATCTCGTTTATCTTTTGTTTTTTAACCGTCAAATCAAGTGTATCTTTTGTATGTTAAATTTCATGTTCCGTGATAATTTTGTTATTCTGCGTCATTTGATTTGTCAGTCAGCTGTCAGCCATCGTCCGTCATGTAATGAATATAATTCAAATATAATATAATTTTTTCCTTCCCGCAGGCGAAGAAAAAGTATAGTAAGCACCTCGTGTTAAAAACGTCTTTAGTCACCCGTTTCACAAGGAACTCGTTCCGCTTCGCTCCACTGGTGCCTAGTAAAACTCGTGACCTTTTTGACACTTGGTACTTAATATACTATTAATATATTCCAAGTATTTGTTATTTCTAAACTTGATAGTTTTGAACATATTTAGAATTTTATTGGAAACATTATTATTTCATGTATAAAATTCATTATTTTTTGTTTACAGTAACGTTCAGTAAAATATTTAATTCGGTTTCTTCTATTGTAACTGTTTTTGTTTTCTTTAGTAACATATACCATTGAACCATTATGATTGAAATCTATCAATTCCTTTTTGAAATGATCTTTTATTGCCGACAATATGGATATCGCTCTTGATATACTCTCATATAAATGTCTTATTACATTCACCAAATCGTGTCTATCAAAAATTCGTTGTTGATAGTTTTAAAGTCAATGAAAATTCAAGACATGTAAAAGTAATTCAATTTAAAATTGAACTCTCAATTTTTGACATATAATCTTGATTTTAATATCGAATACCTTTTACAAAACATATGTGCAATTTCTTAAAGCAGAAAATATGAAAATTTTCAGTGGACTGTAATTCTAAGCATTTCATAAAATATAACACATCTTCAACGAAACGTAGCACTAGTGACTAAAAACCGAACGGTAATGGAAGAAATGTTGGAAGAGATAATAAAGGAAAGAAATAAAATTGGACTCGTAATAAATACACAGAAAACCAAATTATCAAGACTTAACAAGAAATGTGACGATAAAAATGTAAAAATTGGAAAATATGAATTTGAAGAAGCGGATAGAGTCAAATAAAAATCTGGGAATATCAATAAATAGTAAGGGAGACCGAGAAACTGACATAACGCAAAGAATCGTAGTGTATGTCGGCAATCGAAAAATTATTAAAAAGTAAAATAATTAATAAACGCATGAAAATAAGAATATATCATACGATACCGGTGATGACGTATGGGGCAGAAACATTAACTATGACTAAAAAACAAGAGGATATGAAAATATAGGAAACAAAAATACTAAGAACGTTATTAGGGGCCAAAAAATAAGCGAGAAATATAGAAGAAGAACAAATAATGAACTGTATCAAGAGATAGAAGAAGACGTAGTAAGGAAAATTTACGAGAAAAAATTAAAATGGTTGGGACACATATGGAGAGGAGAGAATATACTCAATGGTGGAGTGGAAGCCCTGTAGTAGCAGAAAAAGGGAAGACTTGATTGCAAGAGGTACTAGGTGATCTCTAAACTATGATTAGACACTGGGAAGACAGAGGACTGGAAGCAATGACTACAAATAGTGGAAAAAATATGAAAAGAGAATGGGGACTGATCCACCACTATAAAAGGATTTAGAAAGCTGCTAAGAGCGCTGCTATTCCTTCGGGAGTGACTAAATGTATATTTTTAGACATTCTTGGGCTTTAGTCAACTGAAGCAGTATTAAAAAGGTTAGGAGGGCATTTTAGTTTAGGCTGATTAACATATGTGACGTTTCGGTTTAGACCTTTTTCAAACTAAAACAGTTAGACCGTGAAGCGTAAAAACAGTTGAAATTACAACAAACTCACCTAAAAGTGTAGTTTATCAATGCACATTTAAATTATACTTTACATGGCGATCCACAAAACAAACTTTCAAATCTTTTTGTTAGCTTTTTAGAACATTTCATTAAGGACCTACACAACTTTAAAAAATCCCAATAGCACAAGACCAAATGAACCGGCTTATTTCAAGTAACATTTTTGCATCAAAAACAAAAGTACAAATTTATTTTGGCAAATTTTTAATATTTCTTAAATACATGTTTTCATATACGTTTTATAAAAAAGTGTTAAGTACAAAAGTGGTAGAACGTGTTAAGGTCTATAAAAAATCTAAGTAACTTTTTGCGTCAGACCAAAAGCAAACGAAATACGATTTTTATTAAACTTTGACAGGCCGCCATTTTGTTTATTCTGGGCCGATTTGACACATTTACGACACATCTAAGATTTTGGCCCAACCAATTTTTGTAGCGATATAAATTGGAAAATAGTGTTTGGAACCCAACCCGATTGAGAAGAGCCCATATATAAAAATTTTATAATAAAATACATTCTATAATTTCATTACCAAAATAAACCATAACAATTGGAGCCCCACGTGGGGCTCTAAATAATTTTTTTAATTGATATTTCGAAAATAATTGTTTTTATAAATAAAATAATTCAAATAAATTACACATCTAATTTTAAATATAATAAACATGGAGAGGAGAATGACGTTGAGAAATGGTTAGGTTGGAGTTACTAGGTTCTCGTACAGAAGTTGAGAGTACTGTGGAAAGATGCAGATTAATGAGGAACATAGAATGGGGTCAGGGGATTTTAGAGTTGAGTACAGGGAACAAGGGATAAGAAGACAGGATGGAGGAATTATAATTAGTAACTATTTTTTTTTTGAGATTCGGATTGTACTGTGAGAAATTTGGGAGAGGAAGAACGTAGAAATAATGGAGAAGAAAACAATAGAACACCAATTGTGCTGCAGAATTATGGAGAAGAAGTATCTTTGTTAGATACATTGCGACAGATAAGGTTGATGAATGAAACAAATCTTGAGGAAATTAGGAATATTGTGAAAGAAAATATGCAGCGTATGGAACAAGGTATAAAAGAGGATATGAGAGAGAATGCATAGTATGGAAAATAAAATAGAGGAAAACGATGAAATTGGAGGGACGTATGAGAATGAGTGTCGAGAAAACAACAAAGAAAATGAAGCAACAGGATCATGATTTAAGATTGCAGATTCAAGAGACTGCAGTAAGGATTAGAACAGAAATTGAACATGAACTCAAAGAGACAGTATCAGAATTGGTTAAACAAATGAATGGAGATTGAAAGGGGCTAATACAGGACAACATACAAGGAGAAACAGATATCTCAAAACAGGAAATGGATTAGGTGAAGTTAACATGAGGAATTTTTTGATTCGTTTAAAGGTGAGGTGGAAAAGGAATTTGAGAATGTAGGCGTGATGATGAAAGTGCAGAAGATAGAGTGTGTTAAATAAATCGAAGAATTGAAAGAGGAAATAAATACAGAAGAAAATAATAGTCAGGAAGATTAGGAAGAGTAAAACAAAATGTAAATGAAAAGGAACAACGGATAACAAATTTGGAAAAAGTTTAGAAAATGAAGGATGAATATAAATTACAAATGGTTCACTTATCATAAAGGACGACATTATAGTATAATAACGGAATAAATTGTAAATTAAATTAAAATAAAATATTTGGGAGAAGTATTATTAAATATGATTTAAAATTAAAAAAAAAACAATTATGAGAGAAAATTCCATGGAAAATATGACTAAAAACAAGATAAATAAAGATGTGGTAGTGTATTAAAAATATAAGATGACAAGAGAATACCAAGAATAAAGATGAATATGAAAGGTAATGAGATTGTTAAAGAAGAAATTATGTCATATGATATAAAAAATATAGAGAATATATTGACTGATAAAGTATGAATTACATTTGAAATAAAATAACAAAAATTTTGCTAAGTTGACAGACTTATTAAAATTTTAATTTGGGAGATTTGAAATGATATGCCAAAAGTAGAAGAAATGATTATTAAAAAAATAAAGGGAATAAATGAGACTCTTAAAGAAAGTTATATAAATGAAATTATATGATATATAAATACTTTTTTTATTAGTTTTTTTTTATTTAATTGAATTAATTTGTAAATACGCTAATGAAGAAAATTATAAATATATAATAAAGATTTGGAAAATATAAGAATTTTATTTTGATTTTAAAATTAAAATAAAATTTTTACTCAATGACAAGGTTTGTTTGGAATAATATTTTAAGGGAAGAATTGAAACAGAAGGCTAAATATTGTAGTTTAGTTTTAATAAATAAATAAATTACTCTTTTAAATTGAATTAGTAAATAAATACGTCGAAAGGGAATATAGAGTTTTCAGATATTATGTCAAATATTTGATTGCCAAAACGATTGAAAAAAGAAAAGAAAATCTATTGATATCAGAGAAGAGAAAAATATCGTCAGTTTGGAAGTTTTGACATTTAAAAAGAGAACATTGAAGTCAAAGAATATGCAAAAATACTAGCACAAGACTCTAATTACCACAAATTAACAATAAAAGAAATGATGCATATAAAAAAAGAAAAAAATGTACTGAACGATAAGCAAGATACAGTCAGAAAAATGTTTTGACAAAACATTACAAGGTTCATGACGTATTTTTAAGTTATATTTCATAAATAACTGTTGAAGTTGTGACATTCCGTTTATGAAAAGAATAGAAATTAAACGTTGATTATTATTATTTTCATTTTTATTTTGTAAAAATTATTTACTCTGTCTCTGAAAATTTTATTAATTAGTTTTATGGGATATTCATTTAATTTTGATGCATTTTTTGCTTCGATAATGTTTGTTTTTAGGAATTATAAATCAGAGAGTTTGATAGCACGATTTGTAACGCCTATTACTACTGACTTTCTTGAGAAGGATGGTATGAATTAAAATTAATATACCTCGAAGACCATGTATCCTCAGTATACCATTCTGTTTTTATAGTGTAATTTATGTGATGTAGATAGTGTCCAAAAAATTATTTCATTATTTTCCTCAAGTTCTATTATAAATAGCAATTTTTTATGAAAACACTTAAATTGTTTCAAAATATTTTCATTTTTATGCCGAAACGTCACATCAGCTTTTAGTAAAATGTCTTCCTAACCATTTTAATACTGTTTCAATCAACTATAACCTAAGAAAGTCTTACATATCCAAGTTTGGATAAATAAAAATAGTAGTATTGAAAAAATTAAGTTACATCATTGACCTTATTTTTTGTTTGGCAAAACGAATTTAGCTAATTATAACATGATAATTAATTGTATCCGTTCGATTAAAATTTTAAGTAAATTATGCATTAAATGATGATATAAAAAGAAAAAGTTACCTAAACGTATTTCGAAATCCATGCAAAACACACCAAAACACTTTTATCGGAACGCGATGTTTAAATTAGCACTAAAAATTGTTGAATGAAGTTTAATCTAATATAGTATTTCTAGGATGGTTAGGATTGGTTGTTTCGACGCCTACTTGTTGCTTCTTTGAGTCTAATTCGTTGATAATGGGGGTGGCGTCCTGACGCTATTAAACTATCTGCGTGTGCTTGTGTTTTCAAGCGATTATCAACGGAATCCTGACATTGGCGTAGCGAGAACATCTTCAATACTTATATGTTTAATAATTTAAAAATCTACGTTAGAAAATTGGAGTCTCTAATTAATGTGTTGATTGTTCGGAAACACATTATTTAGGTATTGTCACACGTCATGCGCGTAGTGAGATCGATCTTCAAATGGCAGCAGCCAAATATTGTTGTTTAGTATATGATTGAAAGTTTCAATTAATGTTAGTTTTAAATTATTATAATAACAATATATAATATAATTTGTTCCTAATAAGTAAATAAAGAAATACAAGAAGTAGTATATATATACAATAGTACGTAAATTTAAAGATCATTTAAATATGAGGATGGCATATCTTAGGCGAGACTCAACTAGAGCGTAATATATTATTTTAAGACTAGTTATATCAATTATGTTTTGAAACTGTCTAAACGTACAAAGTAATGTTGTTAGTATTTTAGTAGTTTTTCCAATATGTATAATAAGTTTCACTTTAAATGGTATTGGCTCATCAACTGCAATAAATTAATCAATTTATCAAATTGTGTAGAAAATCATCAAGTAAAAGATGCAAATGTGCTACAGGATCGAACATAAGAAATTTGAATTATATTTTGCATAATATAGGAGATATACAAGTAATTCATTCAAATGATTCTATTCTATTCTATATTTAGTTGAGTGTTGCTATCGCTATCCTCATCTAAATTAATTATAATTGGCGCAATTGATTTTACAAAATGGTACGAGTTTTCAACATTTCTACCATAGTGCCACTTAAAGTCGGAGAAGTATTTTTTCCGCGCACGCTCGATTTAAGTTGTTGCTACATAAGCTCTATCCCACTAAACAAGAAACATAACAAGTCCTTTTTGTGATGTTCTTTTTAGAGACTTTTCGTGATGTTTATTTAAAACGTTAATAACATATCTCCGAGATGTCTTAATTTGATTACCAACTCTATTAACATCCATGTCATGTAAATAAAACATATTTTTGGATGTACACAATAATACTTGAATTCGCAGTTACATACACATCCTATGAACTTCTTTTCAGCAACTTTCTATAGGAAACATTCATACGATGTTAATTTGTATACTTCTCACTAATGTCACATACAGAACGTTACTGTAATATTACAAATTAATATGTTTCTAAGATGATCACATGTTGCAGTTACTTTTACATCTTTCGAAATAATTTTTAGTAACTTACTGGCGATTACGTCTGTACGATGTAAGTTCATAAAACTCTCAGTAACATCTCATATTAAACATCACAGTAACATAAAAAAAGAAGAAAATAGAAGAGGAACTGACGAGCGAAACATACAGTAGTTTCTGTGGAAACAAATGACAAGCATGAAATGGCGGATGGTTTTCAGTTTTGTGTTATATTTTATTTGCAAGAAGCACATTTTTTACAAGTACTTGAATAAAGTGGTCTTCGTTTTCGGTAGTTCCTACTTAGCTACAGTTTCTATACTACTTGTTATATTGGACGAACAACAGTCCTTATCGATAAGTACCTATTCCAAAATCATAATTATTAAAACTTAATACTCATTCTATACTTTAATCGGCTATTGTACATTGAAATTCCAGGTGGCGGAATTGTACACTAACATTATATAATAGAGTTTACACAATACGGGTTCTTTCAATTTTTAAAATATTTTAGTTACTAAACATATTTTACAAACGATTCACAATATTTCAAATCCTAGATATGCATTATACCCTACAAAAAACTTGATATTGCAATAGGGTAGATATTATTATTAATAATAAAACTTGCTCATATGTTGGCAGAGATTTGAATCTAGAAGAAAATATTTTCAATATTCAAGATGTTTCAGAAGCTACTTACATAAATAAAATAAAAAACAAATAGTTGGTAATTATATAAAGAAGTCTGATACAGACATTGTATTAAACAGTAGAAAAAATATTGAATCAAGAATCTCTAGTTCTAGTTTTTGTAGTAGTAGTCATAGCCATCAATATAGTTTTGTAGGTGTTAAGAGTTGGAAATATGAAAAGGGACTAATGGACTGTATTTCGAAGAGTTAATTAACAAAAAAATAGCACATCATCAACGCATAAATAAAAACAATATATATATAAGGCTCCTACCTGATGAAGCTGTCTTGCCGTCGTATCCAGGCGCCTGGGAGGGTTGACGATGTCGTTTTTGGTACACTTCTTTTGACCGAATCTCGTCCAAACAATTTACCGGTGGTTTTATAAAATCATGTATACCGTGCGAATGTCGACAAGGTACTCCTTTGGGCACGTCGACGGTTTATCAATCATGCGCCAATGATGCGTTTAGCGGCAAAATTGAAAATACAAGTGATTCCTTAACATTCACCCCACCAAAACGAATGTTTTTTAACCAAATGGAATATAAAGATAAAAAAAAAATATATATATATAAAGTGAGAGAAAAAAATAAATAGAATATTCCCGCGCTTAAATCAAAAAAAAAACGACTTAGTTAATTATAGTGAGAGTAAATTAATTAATCGGTAAGGGACAAATTTTTACCACAGGGCGTTGCATAACGCCGTGGTTGGTTTTCAATGTAACCACACGAACCACATTGTCCCGACCAGGGTGCACATCGATAACTCTGGCAAGTTCCCAATTCAGTGGAGGCGTTTGTTCGTCTTTAATTAAAACTAAACCACCTTTAACAATAGGATGTGAAGGTTGGGTCCATTTAAATCTCTCTTGGAGAGAATGAATATATTCTTGCGACCAACGCTTCCAAAAGTCACTCCGCATACGTTGCAGCAATTGCCATCGATTCAATCTGTTTAAAGATAAATGCGTTAGATCCACCTCGGGAATAGGACTAGTGAGGGGTTCAAGAATTAGAAAGTGCCCCGGCGTAAGAGGCTGTAAATCATTTGGATCGCTACTAATTTCACACAACGGGCGTGAATTCAAAAGTGCTTCGATCTGCGACAACAGGGTGTAGAATTCTTCAAAGGATAGTATCTGAGTACCTAAGACTCTATAAAAATGAGTTTTAAACGATTTTACTCCCGCCTCGGCGAGGCCATTAAAATGTGGACTACCGGGGGGGTTGAAATTCCAAGAAATGGCCAATTTCTGCGCGATAGTTTTAGCCATGTCAAGGAGTTCGTTATTAGCACCCTTAAAATTTGTGCCTTGGTCGCTGGTAATGGTGAGACATCTTCCACGCCGAGCGATAAAGCGTCTAAAGGCGGCTAAGAAAGTTTCAGAACTCAAATCTGAAGTAGCTTCTAAATGAATAGCCTTTGTGGATGTGCAAACAAAAACACAAACATAACCTTTGCAGGTTTTTGCACCTCTATGCTTACTCATCGAAAGTGAAAATGGACCAGCAAAATCAATACAAACTGATGAAAAAGCCTTGACTTGAGAAACTCTTATAGAGGGCAAATCAGCCATGTATGGGTTGTAAGATCTTGGTTTGCAACGAAAACAACGAATGCAACTTGAAAGACATTTATAAATTGCACTACGTGGAGATAAAATCCAAAATTGTTGTAATAATAAATAGTGTAATGTTTTTAAACCTGGATGAAAGTGTTCCTGATGAACTGCTTCGATTATCAAGTGGGTTAGTCGGTGTGATTTGGGTAGCAAAATAGGATGTTTAACATCAAACGAAAACTCCGAATTTCTGATTCGACCACCAACTCTAAGCAACCCAAAGGAGTCAATGAAAGGGGCGAGTTTTCTAAAAGGCTTAGGTAATAGTTGATTGTGTTTAATTTTGAGAAAAATGTCAGAAAATGTATGTCGCTGAACACATTTTATAATGATTTTGAAGGCATTATCTACATCCACGCTTATTTGAGACTGAGATTGTAACCTTAAGCTATTAATAAAAAAGAGAGAATACGCTACTATTCGCTTAATCTTGGATAAAGAGGAAAATTTATTTAAAAGGGTGAAGATGAAATTGTCAGAAGAAGTGCAGGCAGATAGTATAACCCTTTGTTCTTCCTGAGAGATTTCAAATAAATTTAATTTGTTATTAGTCTGCGTAGGCCATATATTACTAGACTGAGCTAAAAATTCAGGACCTGACCACCAAATAGGAGTTTCTAAGAGCTGTGCTGGGGTTTGACCTCGACTAGCACAGTCAGCTGGATTCTGGGAAGATGGAACATAATACCAAAGAGAGGGGGGAATGAGATCTTGAACATGACTGACTCTATTAGCTACAAATGTTTTCCATCTATGTGGAGATGAAGATAACCAAGCAAGAGCTACCATAGAATCTGTCCAAGCATAAATAGCATCAAAAACGACTAGGTCACTATAGCTTTCTTTAACAAAGTGCATTAGATCGGCCAATAAAACGGAACCCATAAGTTCAAGTCTTGCTATAGATTGTGTTTTTAATGGAGACACTCGACATTTCGCACAAATTAAGAACGTTCTCACAAGTCCAGAAGATTCGAGAATTCGGAAGTAGACAACACTAGCATAGCCAACTTGTGAGGCGTCACAAAACCCATGTAGCTCAATCCGGGAAATAGAACTGGAACCTACATGGCGCGGAATTTTAATATTAGCTAAATTCGGCATTTCTATCTTAAACCTTGACCAGACATCCAAGATATTCTTTGAAGGGGTATCATCCCAGGAAGTCTTGGATTCCCACAATTGTTGTAAAATACGTTTTGCAAGTAGAAGACATGGGGAAATAAATCCAAGGGGGTCAAAAACTCGACTTATTTCAGACAGGATGTTTCGTTTTGTACAAGGCCGTTCAAATGGAATATAAGTGTAAGAGAAACAATCTATATTAGGATCCCATTTGAGCCCTAACACTTTAATAAAGGATGGTTCATCTTTATCAAAGTTGCACGATTCTTGGCGATCGGAATGACTTACTTGAGCTAAAAGAGCAGGATGATTACTTGCCCATTTGCTCAATTGAAAACAACCTCGTTGCATGAGCTGAATTAATTCAGATTGAAGTGAAATGGCTGAACTTAGATCATTGCTTCCAAGCAAGCCATCATCTATGTAGAATTGATGATGAATCATTTTAGATGCTCGAGGAAAAGAAGATTGCTCTTGTGTGGCCAATTCTTTCAAAGTTCGTAGAGCTAAGAACGGAGAACTCGAAATTCCGTAGACTACGGTTCGCAAAAAAAATTCCTGAAGAGGCTCAGTGGGCTTGAAGCGCCAAATAATTCTTTGATAATTCCAGAATTGAGATTGTACGTTAATTTGTCTGTACATTTGCTTTATATCGCAGACAAAAACATGAGAGAAAAATCGAAATCTTGAAAGTATTGTAGAAATATCACGTTGAAGTTTTGGGCCAACTAAAAGAGTGTCATTAAGTGAGACACCCTGTACATCACGCAAACTCGCATCGAACACAACTCTAATTTTGGAAATTATTTGAGAACCTGAAAGTTGTTCTTTAAAGACGGCGTGATGGGGTATATAATAAGCAGATGAAGATTTATAATCGTCCAATGGGACCGGAATCATATGTCCACTGGTAAGATAATCTTGCATGAATTCACAGTATTTGATGTGTAATTCAGACGATTTTAAAAATCTATTTTCTAGCATTGAGAATCTCCGATGAGCTTGTGTATAAGTATCAATAAAATTGGGGAAAGATTGACGAAATGGCAGAGGTACCGAAAATCGTCCAGAAGGTTCTCGAAAAGTGGAAGTCTTATAAATTTCTTCGCATTTCTTATCTTCGGGGGATGCTGGGAAAATAGCTTTGACAACCTGTTCGACCTCCCAAAACCTTTGCAATTGGATATCAAGATTTACATCCAAAGATGCATGGCAACTTAAAGAATAATTGTTTGAGGCATAGGAGCAGTTTGTTCGTCCTTGAAGAATATAACCAAAGACAGTTTCTAAAGCGACAGGTTGATCCGGATTTCCAAATATACGACCTGATTTCAAAATTAAAGGTATTAATTCAGCTCCAAGAATCATATCCAAGGGTCCGGGAACATGAAATTTACTGTCCGCCAAGTTTAAATTTTGAATATATGTTAATTCTGCAGGATTAATAAAGACTTTCGGCTGATCAGAACAAACTTGAGGAATAATAATAGCTTCGAAGGAAAAAACAGGATTTTCTGCGCTACATGGTTCAATGATACAATGTGCTGTGCCTCGATTTGTAAAGGTAGTCATTCCATTGAGGCCTTCAATGGGAATAGAGCAGTGTTTGCGAGAAAGTCCAAGTTTTCTAATACATTTTTCGGATATAAAGTTAGCCATGGAGCCTGTGTCCAGTAAAACTCGGATTTTTTGAAAATTACCTCGAATGTCCTTAATATGCACTTCACAAGTAGATAATAAAACTGTAGATTGTGGTAACGTTAAAGTATTTGTAATACAATGGCCATTTGTAATTGAAGAGCTAGAATTGTCACTAGAAGTATTCGTGAGATTGTCAGAAGCGGAAATCGAGTTATTTATGTGATTAGAATTAGGAGAATTTTTTGGAAAATGTAACACAGTATGATGAGGAAATCGACAAATTTTAGACTTTTGTGTGGATGAACACATTTTCATAGAATGGGGAGATACTAAACAGTTAACACATAACTGGTGCTGCTTAGCAAAAGAAAATCTTTCTTGTGGCATCTTGGCCAAAAATGATTGACATTTATACAGTGGGTGAGAAGAGGAGCATAAGATACACTTCAAGTTACTACTGTTTTGTTGTGTATTTGCAACAAATGTAGATGTTGAAGGTTTATTACAATTTTTTGAGTTTGAAAACTTGTTTTTGGATTTATCTACATGGGTAGATGGGATAATAATAGAAAATTGAACCGATTCCAAAGCTATACAATTCCTTTCTAAGAATGTTATTAATTGTCTGTAAGTAGGCAATTCTGAATTTAAGCTATTTTCAAGTTCAAAATCAGTTCTAGTTTTAGTATCAAGTTTATTCATAAGCATATTGAACAACAAAAAATCCCACTGATCAACTGGAAATTTGAGAGCTCGAAAAGATGCTACATTTTCAGAAAAGGTATTTAGAAGTTTCCTTAGCTCCTTAGAAGTAGACATTTGAATTGAAGCTGCATTCGAAAGTTTATTATAGTAGTGAGTAGCCAGAATCCGTTTGTTTTGGTATCGTTTCTCCAGCATTTCATATGCTATAAGGTAATTTGCATCAGTAAGGGGAATACCCTTAATTGAAGATAAGGGTTCTTTGTCTAGTGACGAAAGCAAATATTGAAATTTTTCAGCGTCGGACAAATCAGTATTGTTGTGAATAAGCGAATTGAACAGATCATAAAAAGAAGACCAGTTTTTAAAATCTCCGTCGAATGTCGGTAAATTAATTTTTGGAAGCTTTGCTACAAATCGTTGATGTGAAGAAGTTCTATTTAAATTGGTCACCGAATTATTGACGGAATCCGAGATTAAAAAATCGTGCTTGATAGATTTAGCCCCATAAAATGCTTTATCTGCCGAACTACGCATTGTATCGTAAGTTACGAACTCATCATCACTAACTAGAGAAATGACAGTATTATGGGCTGTTTGGAAGTCATTATAAATAACATCAAGATCCTCTGCTCTAGCTAAGAAAATGGATTTCAAGGATTCATCGTTTAACGCATCAAGACCTGCTTGATGAGTCTCTTGTAATCTTCTGTGAGCAAGCGTGCGATTTAAATTCGCTTTTGTTAATTTATCTGATGGTGGAGCCATTACAAATATAAATAATTGTTTTGAAAATTATAAACAAACAAATATCGAAGCACCTGCTCAAGGTCAATGTGGTTCTTGTATGCCAAGAAAAAGTTAAATTGAAAAGGTAATTAAGAACTGGAAATAATATTTTAATAAATATTTTCGAACAAAGCAATAAAAATTCTCTAGCAAAGAAGAATGCAAAATTTACGTTTAAATTTGATTTTAACTGTTGATATTTGACGGTGAAATGATAATTATAATAACATCTAGTGGAATAAACCAAAACAGAGTTTATCTGCATAAAAAATGAATGAGAAACCGGTAAACGAATTTAAAATGTACCGAAAAAATGAACTTAACTTGAAAAAGTAAAAGGGTATAAATGAGGTATATTAATCCGCGTGAGAAGGACCAATGTTAAGGGTTGGAAATATGAAAAGGGACTAATGGACTGTATTTCGAAGAGTTAATTAACAAAAAAATAGCACATCATCAACGCATAAATAAAAACAATATATATATATATATAAGGCTCCTACCTGATGAAGCTGTCTTGCCGTCGTATCCAGGCGCCTGGGAGGGTTGACGATGTCGTTTTTGGTACACTTCTTTTGACCGAATCTCGTCCAAACAATTTACCGGTGGTTTTATAAAATCATGTATACCGTGCGAATGTCGACAAGGTACTCCTTTGGGCACGTCGACGGTTTATCAATCATGCGCCAATGATGCGTTTAGCGGCAAAATTGAAAATACAAGTGATTCCTTAACAGTAGGTTTAGAAAATTTTAACATTAATACTAACAATTCTTATGAATAATTACAGACTGTTGGAGACTTTAAAAATAGGAATTTCTGTTAAAAAGCTCATTCCCATTTATAAAATACACTGAATACAATAAATACGCTGTAGCTGACCCTTACAATGGTACCCATATTAATCTAGTTGAAGAATATGTAACTTATGACACTGAATTCTCCAGTTAACAAACATAATTCAATTATTTATTATTGTAGAAACACAGCTATTATAATACAATTAATTATAAACTCATTTAACTTGATAATGTGCTCATATCTCTTCCTCATAAGTAGTTTTTTTTGTATACAGTGTATTAATAATGCTTACTTTTTATTAAGTTACAATTCCACGATGTTAATAAACAATATGTTCCAGGATGAAAATAACAAGATGTGAATAGTATATTATTTTATACAGAAAAGAAGTATGAATTTTCATGGCACACCTGAATTTACCTGCCAAACGAAGTGAGGCTTGTTATAGAAGGTAAATCATGAAAAGTCACTTCTCGAAATAAAATATGTTATTATTTCTTTGAAGAACCCCGCATGTATCTTATGGAGAATGGGTCCTAGTCAATTGGCTGGAAATCAAGTTTGATGTAGTTTATGATGTTCGATCAAAGGTCTCCATGGGCACAATTTGATCTAAAGTAATGGTTTTATCAGCTGCTGTTCAGAACACCTTTGAATGTTTCACAGATAAGGATTTTGAAGTGTACGTTATGGAATGGTTGAGGCACTCGTAACAGCGACTCTTGCGTGAGAAAAAGTAACCGTAAGTAAACGATAGAATTTTTTTTAATCAGATTGGATTTCTGTTGATTTAACGTGATGTTTCATAAAGTCTTTATGGTGTAAAATTTTTATTAGTTTTATTATTATTAAAAAACTATTCTAATAAATTTTCTGTAAACTAGCTGTAATGTATGTGTATCCGTTAAACTTTATTAATTCTGTATCAAAGTATCTCACGTTATGGCAACTACAGATTAATATACCCTTTTTTATATCTTGCTTTAACTGAATACGTTCAATAATTTCCACTTTCCTCTCTTGTTATGTAATATGCTTACACAATTTTATTTTTTTAGGTTGTATTCCCGGACAAGATATTTTTTTTCTAATTTTGTACCTGTTTTTATCAAATTTACCGTACTGTTCATTACTAGTGAATGAACGTTTTAAATCCTTCATTGCTTTTTTGCTATTTTATTTTAAATGTACAGGGTGAACAACTAAGAACGACTGTAGGCCACATCTCAGAAAAGAATCATGGTACAACTTTTGCAGTCTCTAAAATATCCGCTAGCGGTGGAATGATCACTCGAAAACATAATACTCTGAAAAAACATACTAAAGGTGTCCTAAAAATACAATTTTTGAAATCTTGATGAGATTATGAAAAAATTTAATTCAGGAGATTTTTTGCCATTATTCTTCAAATAATGGGTGGGAAAGGTTCAAACTTATTAACAAATGTATAAGTTTTTCGTTTTTTAACCGATATTAATGATTTTAGCTGCATATAAAAGAGTTTCTCTAATAAGATTGATAACAAAATTAGATAATTTTGTATCCACTCGGAAATTTCAAATGTAAATTGAAGCATTTTTTTAATTTTTATATCTGATACCGTAAATCGTATATCTTGGAATATATTTGTATTTTTTCAACCCTTTCTCATAAGAATTTAAAAAATGCCTCATTAGATTTGAAATTTCCGAGAAAAATTGGAAAATTGTCGACTTTTTCACATAGCGTTGACTAAATTGTTTTGTTATTTTTGTTAAGCATATATTATTAAAGAGGAAAAACTCTTTTAAATGTTGCCAATAACAATGATATCGATTAAAAAACAAAAAAGTGTTACGACATTTGTTTTTTAGGTTGAACCTTCCCCCCCCTACTTGAAGAATAAGGACAAAAAGTCCCTAACTACATTTTTTCATAATCTCATCAATACATCAAAAATTGTATTTCTAGGATACCTAGAGTCTGTCTTTTGGGAGATAATCACAGTATTATGTTTTTAAGTGTTCATTCCACCCCATAGCAGATATTTTAGGAACTCAAAAATATTTTCCAGCGATTTTCAGGGTCATTTTCCTGAAGGTATTTTTTTAAAGTTGTACCATGACTATTTTTTTAAATATGGCAGACAACCGGCGTTCTTAGTTGTTCACCCTGTATTTGCTGATTAGGATGTCATCTAGAATGTTTGAGGTATATTATCTAGAGGATTAAGTAATGTCGATACAACATCTATTGTATTGTTTTCGAAATGTCGCATTTAGATTATTGATAAGATGTTATTTTTTAGATATTGCATTAACATTGACAAGAAGTTAAAGGGCATTTCAGAATGTAACAGAAAAGTTGTTTTTAGTTCGTTATAAAGACTTCCTTTTGAGGAAGTTCTAGTAACATCTCAGTAATGTAAAAAGGCAGCGCTTTAACATCGCTGAGAAGTTAAGTTGAAACATCACAAAAGTTAACAGCCACAAGCTGGGTATAAGCGGTTGTATAGATGTGCATGTGATGAAAACAAGATCAAAAAAGGAAGAACATTATCACAATGTGATGTTGAATTAACATAACTGTAATATTTATTTGCATAGTGGGATGGGATTCAACACGCAGTAGTAGGGAGGTAGTCGTAAAACTTTATGTCCCAATTCTTCTGCAATTGTATCACAAACATACGTTTTTTTTAGGGAAAATTACTCCAGCAATTGTAAAAGTTTTTTTTTGTATAATTTTTCTCAAAATATATGTCATTTGCAGCCATGAAGTTTTGAATCTCCAATTTCGTATTATTTGAGCCATGAATTTTTTGCAATTGTCACTATGATAGCTTGCGTTGTCCATTACTATAACGCTGTTGGATTTCCAACGATTCGTCTAACTGAAGATAGATGCACCTTCGCCAAATTACTGGTTACACTTTGTGTAGCACCCGCATTATTACTTGCTGTAGCACCCGCATTATTCCTTGCTGATGTGAGGAACTACATACATTATTTACAATGATTTTCGCGTCGCTTGATTTTTCTTTAACGAACCACTAGAAGAAGCACACATATTGCCTATTTCGTACGTTGGGGTATAAAGTATTTACTATAAATGTCTGTAATAATCTATAAATGTTTTAATATTATTGCACGCCGTAACACAAGTAAACACTTCCATTGAAATACAAAGACTAAAATAGCAAAGTGTAAGCCGTAATCCTCAATAACCCCAATAATCCCTTTAATATGATATCTAGAATTTATTTGTTGATTACTATTTATCTCTAGAGAATCAAAACCTGGAAGAGTAGAAACAGTGTTTGAAAACGGAACAAAGTAACGTTTTTAATAATTCACTGTTAGCAATTTAAGGCTGAACAAATCAAATATCATCCTTAGGTCTTCTTCTGCTTTTATTTTTAGGGTATTCCAGTTTTCATAAGAATAAAAAACAGCTGTGTCATCTGCGAAGCATACCATCTTTCCCTGGCAAGATTGAGACACTATACTATTTAAATATATAATAAAAAGAATAGGACGGACCTAACACGGTACCTTGGGGAACCCCAAAGTTGATTTCTCGTTCATGACTTAGCGTGTCATTGATTTTAACTTTTTGTATCCTCTTATTTAAATAGTTTGCAAAAGGTTTGCTTTCTTTTCCTCTACTTCGCCCAAGGCATCTAACAACCGAGAATGAGACACGGTGTCAAACGCCTTAGCCAGGTCCATGAATAAATAGGTTTACTATCCTCCAAAGAGCATCTGATATTATCAACAAGACTATCAATAGTATCTACTGTGGATTTTCCTTCTTGGAAACCTTAATGGATATTATTTTATTTGAGTCCAAAAACCTAATAATCCGTACGTTCGAAGCTTTTTCAAATATTTCAAACATTTTATTTATTAAGTGTGTTAAAAGTAACGCCATTTCATTTGCAATATTTTTTAGAATTTCAGCCTTAATATACTTATACCAGATGATTTATTTTGTTTTAGACTGTTTATATTGTATTGTATTGGTTACAGGAGACAAAAATAATGTATTGGGATTTATCTGTGGCCAGTGATTATGTGATGGAATATCAATATTGCTTGCATAATTTTATCAGACATTAATAAAAAAAATCGTTGAAACAATTTGCAGTTTCACCATTTTTGGTAAGTATTTTTTTTATTATGTTTTTTTATTTGTTTGATAGAGGTATATGCATTACTTTGAACGTTTTTTGTAATTTTCTACACATTTTTAGAACTGTTATCTGCTTCAATTAGTTTTTATAGTAGTAAAATTTAGTGTGTTTCATTAATTTTTCGAGTTTTCTCTTATAATTAAGATACTGTTACGAAACAGCACACTGGTGTAGTCCCTGAATCCGACTATGTCTAAGCCATGTATGAAAGTTAAAATTATGGCGAATGCGCAGGGATTTCTTAGAACTGTTTACTATTTTTTTTATGATCTTATCTAGACATTGTTTTTGTGACCAGTCTTATCTAGAAAATTCCAGAGAGTCGATTGTTTTTGTGTAAGCCGAAATCTAGAATTATCTAGTAAAAAAGGTACTAATATATAAAGGACTGACCAGCGGGAGAAGTCAGTTTATAAAGTGATCTCGTGATATATACAGCGAACAAGTAAATAGTCTAAGTAGTGAAGTGTTTATATAAATTAATGTAAGTGAATATACTGTATACATAATATAAATTAGTGAATAGTGTAGTGAATAAATAAATTAAGTTATTCGACATAACGTGTGTGTATTAATTCATCCCACCCGTAATAAAAACGTTTAAATGAATAAGAAAAACATTACATTGGTGTCAGAAGTGGGATAATATAAATAAATATCTACGTAAAAATGGCCAAGAGACTAAGTGATTTGAAAGTGGCTGAGTGAACAGCAGAATTGGACGATCGTGAGTTGGAAACGTCCGGTAAGAAAAATGAATTAGTAGAAAGACTTAAAAGTGGCACTGAAAAATGTCGGCTTTGATACAGAAACAGTTTTATTTAATGACGAGGCTTCCACCTTAATCTCGTCAATTTCTGTTAATATTTCTGCTAACATGGACGAGAAGATTTCTGCCATGGAAGAGAACATCGACGAGAAGATTTCTGCTATGAAGAACGATATATCTGCCGATATCCTATTAATGAAAAAGGACATTGCCGCTGACGTTGGAAATGGAATTTCGTCTCTAAAATCTGAAATGGAGAATGAAATATCAACGATAGATGAGAAAATCGAGAATAAGATTACAACGATGGACGAAGAGACTGAGAATAAGATGACAACGATAGACGAGAAAATCAAGGAGTTAGAAAAAAAGATGACGACAGATATAAGAACTCAAGACACGCCAGCGGAAGAAAAGAAGACCGAGCAAACGAAACCTTGCAAGACAGAAACACACCCTAAGTTAGAAGACATTGGCAGTTTTACCCGAGTCAAAGCCCCAACGCTCGATGGAAAATTGTCGTGGACCAATTATGTGGAACAGTTTGAAGCAGCCGCTAGAGTAAATAATTGGTACAATAAGGAGAAAGCAGTGAACCTGACTATAGCGCTTCGGGGAGATGCCTTAGATGTACTTCAGACGATACCGCTTGAAGAAACGGATGACTTCGAGCAGCCGAAGAAGAGGTTGGACATGCATATAGAATATGTGTACCAGTCCCAGCAGAAGAACCGAAGGCAGAAACGTGACGAATCCCTTCAAGAGTATGAAGTGGATATTGCTCAACTCGTTCGATTTGCTTATCCGTCAGCACCAGAGAACATGATGGAATGTCTGAAAATCCAGACCTTTATTGATGGCTCACGTGACCCAGATATGCAGAGGACGCTTCGTTTAGCCTATCCTAAAACATTAGTCGACGCATTGACAGCTGCTCTTGAATATGAAGCAGCAACGAAGGCTTCGGGTTATAACAAAATGAGGACCATCCAAGAAGAAGGTATAAAAGACAGATTTGACCAGTTCGTCAGTTTAATGAAAAGTATGATGGACAAGAAGCCGAGAAAATACAGATGCTGGAATTGTGGCGAGCTAGGGCATGTACGTAGTTCGTGTAAGCGCCCCACGACTCTTGCCAACCAATAACCACAGTAACAGAAAAACTAGAACGAGTCGGCTACGAGGGGGCAGCACCGACCCATGATCGTTCCAAATACCCACTCATAGTGATAGCTTCGCTCAGATGTCGCAACGTCAGTGTATATGTAGATGGCGAAGTGAATGGCAAGAGATATACTCTGTTACGGGCTGATCTTGCGACTCACCCCGCAACACTTCAATTATAGTTTTTGTTACTAAATTTTATAATGTTTCGAATTCATAGGTAACTTTTTGTTGACATTATCAATCACATCGGTCATGTACATTTGAGAAACCGAATGATTCCCTTTAAATTACATGTTCACTACCTACATTCTCCGCTGACAAGCTTTGAGAGTGCATTGATAGATCAATGTAGTTTGCTAAACATCAGTTTGACTTTTTGATATATTATCAAGGAGTCTGCTTGCTGTCAAGGCAGATTGTACGTAGGATTTTTCAAAATCGAATTTGAGTAGGATAAGAAGGAATTAATTAAATTTTGGCTAATTTTGTTGGGGAATCAGGTAAGTTGAAATAAACGATTCAAAGCTATGCCTCGAGGTTGGGTTTTTGTTATCTCAAGTGTGATATTCTCTATTAGGTGTAGAAGGAAAATTGTGGAAGGAGTAAAAGCGCATGTGGAAAAAAAAGGAATTTAAAGAGAATAGAGTAAGAACCCTCTAACGGAGGTAATGTAAACGTGATGGATGTGATTGGTAAGTCATTTTAATTATTTATACATTGTAGGGTCTCAGTCAGGGCACACCAAGAGAATAAGTATAGTCTCGCCACCTACGTTAGTGGCATTATTTTGAAACCATATTTTCGGAAACTTATATTAGAGGCGCACAGACCCCTTTGTAGTACCGTAGTAAAGTAGATAACAATAGGTTTAGGCATTATATTTTCTTTTGTAAGCGGCTCAGTGACGTCACAGTAGCGCATTTCAATTCTGAATATTTCCTTCCGTTTTGGTGAAGAAGTTGTTTGTATATAGTCACTTTTTTGTGTAAATAGTAATATAGAATTTTCATTACAAGGGTGTTTCTTGTTCTCCCCTCTTGTGATACCTAACATCTATTATATTGTCTGCGCCATCCTGACCATCGTGGCGGTCTACTAGTTAGGGCTGGCTCATTGAAATTTAACTGGTGGCGCCCATTTTTAACAACCAAATAACAAAAGGAATTTTCGCATACCCACCCCCGACCGAACTGAGCTTGGGCACGAGGCTGCGCTTCTGGAGCTAGCGAGTACACAATAATAAATAGAGCGCGTAAAAACTCTGCTGGTAGACACTGGAGCAACTAGAACCATTATACGACCAGAAATAATAAACTCCAAGAAGAAGCTTTTACCAACGAGACTGCGACTGCGGACCGCCACAGGTGAGAGTGCCAACGTTCACGGTGAGACGGTGAATGAACACGGTTGCCAATTAGACTTTAGAAGCAGAACCTTTAAAGTGGGTTCCGAGGAGGTATTCCTCCATCCATATGAAGGCAGCGCGGTGTTGGCAGCTGTACAGGAAGATACCGTTCTACCTGCACGTAGCGAAATCATGATAGTAGCACGGCTACAGGGAATAATGGAGGAAAGTACACCGGTTATGATGGAGCCAAGGAACCACGACGAAGAGGTTGGCAAAGGAGTACTAATTGAAAAAGGATTGGTTACGTCGGCGAAAGAGATCCCAGTACATGTGATAAACGTGAATGATTACCCAGTTACCATCAAGAAGGAAACCAGGATTGGATCCTGCGTACCAGTGACGTCTATAGTTCGTCAAACAACGACCACTGACAATACTAAAGCCAGATTCGAACAGATGTTATCAGTAGCTGGCCAATCCTTGAATCGAGCTGATAAAAAGAGAATGAGAGAATTTCTCTTGCAGTATTGTGACCTATTCGTACCAAAAGGAGGAAAGACTGGTAGGACATCAGCCGTCAAACACAAAATCGATACTGGTAATGCTAAGCCAATTAGGCAATCAGCTCGAAGACTTCCACGAGTGACGAAAGAGACATTGTTTTTGTGACCAGTAATATCTAGAAAATTCCAGATAGCCGATTGTTTTTGTGTAAGCCGCAATCTAGAATTATCTAGTAAAAAAGGCACTAATATATAAAGAACCGGCCAGCGAGAGAAGTCAGTTTATAAAGTGATCTCGTGATATAAACAGCGAACAAGTAAATAGTCTAAGTAGTGAAGTGTATGTGTAAGTGAATATATTGTGAACATGATATAAATTAGTCAATAGTGTAGTAGACATAACGTGTGTGTATAAATTTATCCCCCCTCCGTAATAAAAACGTTTAAATAAATAAGAGAAACATTACAAGGACCAGTGTCTATCGATGGTATGGTGAATTCAATCGTGGTCGTAGTTCACTCCAAGAAGAATTTCGTGAAGGTCGTCCAAAATTAGTTGTTGTTCCGAAAACCATTGATGCTGTGCGCGAACTGATATTGCAAGATCGTCATGTGACCTATCGTGAGATTAAGACAACCTTAGGCATTAGTGGGACCAGCATACATTCAATATTGCATAAACATTTGACTGTCAACAAAATTTGTTCGCGTTGGACCCCACACAATTTGTCAATCGCTCAATAAAAGGCTCGTGTCGATTGGTCGAAAGAAATGCTCAAAAAATACGATCGCGGTGCTTCGAAACACGTCTATGACATCGTGATAGGTGATGAATCGAGGATTTACGCGAGTTAAATTTATAACGTAAAAAATATACTTTTTAAAAAGATTTTATTAAACATAGTGATCAGTTACGTTTGAAGTTACAATTATGACTATTTTCTTTTTTAGTTTACAAAAATGAGGAAATGTAATATAATGCTGAATAGAAGAGAAAATATATGATAACAAAATTATAATAATTGTAAACAGGATGTCTCCACGTGTTTGCTGATTGAGATTAAAATTATAAATTCAATAACGTGGGAAACGTCCTGTCAGCAATTTAACAATAATATTAACAGGATGTCTCCATATGACTCCTCCTCTCTTTGTTAAAGGCACGACCTCGTGGCTTTGGCTTCAATAGGGATTGAGGTAGCTCCATTGGTTCACCCTGGGATTGTTCTGGATTTTTGATTTTTCTAAAATATTTTCTTTACAGATACAAAAATAGTAGAATTAATAAAATGAAAATTATTATTGTTGTTATTCGTAAATGGCTTTGATGAAGTTTTATAGGTAGCAAATTTGGTTCTTGAAACTGTGGTAGTAGCTTGGTTGGATCGTCCAGATGTAAATTGTTGATGCTGATTTTGTGATGAATTTCTGTGGGTTCTTTGAGGCTGGGCCATTCTTGAGTAAATGTTTTATTGGATCCCATCCAAGTATGTTTTTGAAAAGAATAAATACAATCATTGTTTCCTAGTACGATGTTACATTTTGATATTTTCAATGATTTAAAATTTTGTTTGCAGTCTTCATTGATGGTAGTTATCTTCTTTGAGCAAATTACTGTATTTCCATTAGTTAATTGTGTGAAAAGTCGTTTTTTACTTGAGTGTAGTTGCATAGTGAAAGGTCTTCCAAGTTACAAGGGTCTTCGTGTGGTTCCTTTTCGCAATACCAGAACGAAAAGGTCTTCTTGCATTTTTCGTTTGTCCATTTTGTTGATCCTTTGGAATTTAATGTGAAGGCGTATGGGGGTAGAAGGATATTATTTTCTTTACTGGGAATAGGGATAATTTTGGAAATATAAAGTAATTCATCGGCTAATATGGGTATTTTAAGAGTAATATATAAAGTTTTTTAAGTAAACATAAGATTGACTTTGATTATTTCTAATAAAGTAGGAATATCGGAAGCGATTTCATTGTGTGAATGAATAGTATGTAAATACTTAAGAATTTCTCCTAATTCCTTTTGTTTGATTAATTCTACATTTAAAATTTCCTGGTTACTAAATGATATTGTTCTTAGTAAAATTTGAATATAATTTCTTAGGTCTCTAATTTGTTCTAGTTGAATATGAATAATAATTTCGTTATTCAATCTATCACTTAAGGTATTTAATTCTCTTAGAACGTTTTCAGCATAATTTTGTATTTTACGTAGGTCTATTTGCCAGCGTTGAGTAATCTGTCCTGCAAATGAATGCAGCTTCGAAACTTCAGTCATTAGTTTCTTTTCATTTGAATTGATTATTTCAAATGTATTTTGAATTTCGATTAGGTCGTTTTGATCAAGATTTCCTGAAATATATTTTACTACTGTGCCTAGGCCGTTTATTAGACCTCTTTTAATTACTTTATTTGATCGAGCATACATTCTAAGTTTATTTATATCTTCTGAGAGTAAGTCGATCTCTCTGTTATAAATTTTTGCTAAAGTTATTGTTGAATCGTCAAGTCTACTAGCTAAATGAACTTGATTTAATACTAATTTACTATGTGAGTTTTCAATTTCTTCAATACTTATACTAAAATAAATCTTATGACAATTGGTCTTATATTTAGCTAATCCTAAACTATTTAATATGTAACCTCGGGGTTCAATTATTTTGACTTGTTTAGTATTTTTAATCATGTGTTTGCTAACCTTTTTAGATTTTTGAGAAACTAACTTATCATTGGATTGATTTGTGTCTACTAATATTTTCTTATATTTAGGTTTAATTTTATTTCGTGGTTCCATATCTAAATATACGACATCTGTTTTTGGGATATCGTCTGTTCGTTTACTATTAATTTTATCTAATTGTTCGGTTCTTTTTGTTAATTGTTTTTGATAAAGATCGTCGAAAAATGGCATAATTTCTGTTTTTCGATATTCGTTGTAATTTTGGAATACTTGTTTATGGGGATCTATTTCATGAAGATTTAGATTTTCATATGGTCCATAAAGAAGTGAAAATGGAGTAAAATTTGTTACTGAATGGATTGATTGATTATATATAAGAATAGCAGTTGTAACTAAGTCGGTAATATTAGTGTTTTTAAATGAAACTCAAGGTCTCTAGTTAGTTCCACAATATAATACAAGTTATTGAAAATTCTAAAAAATTGACAATTGTTTCGATAAATCAATATCATCGTCAGAATGACAGAAGTTACATTTCATTTTATGCCTACCTGATGTTTAGTAGTTAATTTTGGCTAGACCAAGAAGTAACCTAACTTGTGATTGGCTTAATATATGTTTATAGAAAAAAGAAGAAGATGTGATATTACAAATATTGAAGCTTAGATATTATTAGCCCTATGGTGATATCCTGGATATCATTTTTCCAATTAAGATCAGTATAACTGTGCAATGATATAGAAAACCAGGAAAACTATATCTGCTGATCTTTACAATTATCACTTAAGAAGACAGTTTATTAGAGGAGAATTCCCTAGATTTAACTGTTCATTGACAACTTCATATTGTGGGTTTCTTAAATGTCTTCTAATTTCCAGTTCTTCAAGGAAATCCAGTTCTTGTTTCTTTTCACAAATATGCAGTACTTCTAGTTCTGTGTTAGGTGTCAATGAATGATTGGTGTCAAGTAGATGTTTTGCGTAGTGGCATTTATCTGGTTGTTTTAATCTGTATGCTCGTAAGTGCTCACTGTATCTTACTTCAAAATTCCTAAGAGTCTGACCCAAATAGACAGCATTACATTCTGGACATTTGAGTTTATATATACCTGACTTCTTTAATAGTGGTATTTTTGTTTTTACATTTAACAATTTTGTACTAACGTTACTTTCTGTTTTAAAAGAAATTGTTGTATTCGTTGCTGAAGATATTATCTTTGAAATATTATTAGAAATATTTCCTGCATATGTGACGGTTTTATAAGTTTTAATTTCATCAGCTTGTTTAGGATATATTAGTTGTAATGCCACTGTTTTCTCTTTTTTACTAATTAGCCTATTTATCATATCTAATGGATAACCGTTAGATGTTGCTATTTGTCTAATTGTATTAATCTCTCTATCAAAATTACATTTGTTCATAGGAACTGAAAAAGCTCTATGTATCATTGAATTATATGCCGCTAGTCTGTGTGAGACAGGGTGATTAGAATTGAATGGAATTGTCACATCAGTCTGTGTTGGTTTTCGGTAAATTGAATAATCAAGTACATTATTAACTCTTTGAATTTTTAAATCAATAAAATTGATTGAGCTATTTTCTTCAATTTCTAATGTAAATTTAATTTTCGGGTGTAAATTATTGATGTGGTTGAAAAATACATCTAATTGTCGTTCACTACCCATAAAACAAGCTAATATGTCATCTACATATCTATACCAAAATAAAATATTTTTCGAAATATTACTTTCAAAGATCTTTCTTTCTAAATTGTCCATAAAAATGTTTGCTAAAATAGGTGATATAGGGCTTCCCATTGGTAAACCTTCATTTTGAATATATATCTTATTGTCAAAAGTGAAATAATTCTGATTAATGCATAAATCAAATAAATTAAGTATATCTGATATTATTTGATTTATGCATTAATCAGAATTATTTCACTTTTGACAATAAGATATATATTCAAAATGAAGGTTTACCAATGGGAAGCCCTATATCACCTATTTTAGCAAACATTTTTATGGACAATTTAGAAAGAAAGATCTTTGAAAGTAATATTTCGAAAAATATTTTATTTTGGTATAGATATGTAGATGACATATTAGCTTGTTTTATAGGTAGTGAACGACAATTAGATGTATTTTTCAACCACATCAATAATTTACACCCGAAAATTAAATTTACATTAGAAATTGAAGAAAATAGCTCAATCAATTTTATTGATTTAAAAATTCAAAGAGTTAATAATGTACTTGATTATTCAATTTACCGAAAACCAACACAGACAGATGTGACAATTCCATTCAATTCTAATCACCCTGTCTCACACAGACTAGCGGCATATAATTCAATGATACATAGAGCTTTTTCAGTTCCTATGAACAAATGTAATTTTGATAGAGAGATTAATACAATTAGACAAATAGCAACATCTAACGGTTATCCATTAGATATGATAAATAGGCTAATTAGTAAAAAAGAGAAAAAAGTGGCATTACAACTAATATATCCTAAACAAGCTGATGAAATTGAAACTTATAAAACCATCACATATGCAGGAAATATTTCTAATAATATTTCAAAGATAATATCTTCAGCAACGAATACAACAATTTCTTTTAAAACAGAAAGTAACGTTAGTACAAAATTGTTAAATGTAAAAACAAAAATACCACTATTAAAGAAGTCAGGTATATATAAACTCAAATGTCCAGAATGTAATGCTGTCTATTTGGGTCAGACTCTTAGAAATTTTGAAGTAAGATACAGTGAGCACTTACGAGCATACAGATTAAAACAACCAGATAAATCCCACTACGCAAAACATCTACTTGACACCAATCATTCATTGACACCTAACACAGAACTAGAAGTACTGCATATTTGTGAAAAGAAACAAGAACTGGATTTCCTTGAAGAACTGGAAATTAGAAGACATTTAAGAAACCCACAATATGAAGTTGTCAATGAACAGTTAAATCTAGGGAATTCTCCTCTAATAAACTGTCTTCTTAAGTGATAATTGTAAATATCAGCAGATATAGTTTTCCTGGTTTTCTATATCATTGCACAGTTATACTGATCTTAATTGAAAAATGATATCCAGGATATCACCATAGGGCTAATAATATCTAAGCTTCAATATTTGTAATATCACATCTTCTTCTTTTTTCTATAAACATATATTAAGCCAATCACAAGTTAGGTTATTTCTTGGTCTAGCCAAAATTAACTACTAAACATCAGGTAGGCATAAAATGAAATGTAACTTCTGTCATTCTGACGATGATATTGATTTATCGAAACAATTGTCAATTTTTTAGAATTTTCAATAACTTGTATTATATTGTGGAATTAACTAGAGACCTTGAGTTTCATTTAAAAACACTAATATGAGCATATTCCACGAAGTAAGGGTCGAGACAGTCAATTTCATTAAGTCGCTAATATTTTCTTTTGATTTTTGTCTTAGGATTCTTAATTTTTCGATTAAAGTTGAATGTGTTCTTTCTATCGGAGAATTGCCGGTATGAGATTGGGGTGTTGTATAATGAATTTTTATATGGAAGAGAGACATGAATTCTTTAAAGGTTTCGCTAGTGAATTCTCTGGCATTGTCGCAAGTTATTTGCGAAGGGTAGTTATGATGAGAGAAATAGTGATGGAGTTTACTAAGTATAGTGATAGAATTTGAGTCACTAATTTCGTAAGCTTGAAGGTACCTAGAGAATAAATCGAGTATTGTAAGAAATTGTTTATTTTCTATAGAGAATACGTCTATGTGAATATTTCCAAAAGGTCTTTTAGAAATGAGTGGGCCGGAAAATGGAATTTTTCGAGGGTTTCTATCATATTTTGAGGTGAGACATTATTCACAAGAATTAACTTGATTCGTTACTAATTCTTGTATTTTCGGAAAATAATACAGGGAGTTTATATGTTTCGTAGTTTCTGTGATACCGTTATAAGTTTCTGAATGATAGTCTGAAATTAATCGGACTTGTTCTTCCTTATTAATTATGTCTTTCAGAAAAGTATTTGTTTTAATGATTTTTACGTTTGGTTCCAAGATTTTTGAACATTCTGTAGAAGCAATATTAAGTAATGAATCATTGGGGCAGTATATATAGTATGTTTTTGTTGGATCAACTATTTCTAAAAACATATTACTTATAACATTATAGTCGGATCCTTTTCTAAAAGTAAGAATATAGCGATTTTTGCCAAATGACTTAGAATAATCTATGTCGTTTTTGTCTCCGTATTTTAGGATTATTTGAAAATGGGCGGAATTTAAGGTTTTTTCTGAAATTGGGAAACCAAAAATTGGATTTTCTTGTGCGGAGTGTCTAGTGTCGCCTGAAGCGGTACTTTTGTTATCGTCGGATATTTTACTTAAAATTTCGTTAGCATTACTTAATGTTAGATTTGGATCGGAATTTGCTCTTGCCATAGTTGAAATGACATCGATATCATCAGGGTTTTGTTAGAATTCTTTAGTATTTGTTTTTGAGTTTGGGGGAGTAATAACTATATCACTAATTATATTAATTTTTAGATCACGTTTAGGAAGTTTTTTATCGATTGCATTGAGTTCAATTCTCGATAATGCATCAGCGACGTAATTTTCTTTGCCTTTTTTATAATTAATTTCAAAATCGAATTCTTCCAACTTTAGTTTCCATCTTATTAGACGTTGATTGGGTTCTTTAAGAGAATGTAGCCAGACGAGTAGCTTTTGATCAATTTCAATAATAAATTTTTTGGAATATAAATATGGTCGGAAATGCTTACAGCTATCGATTATAGCTAAGAGTTCTTTTTCGATAGTGCCATAATTTCTTTCAGCTGAATTAAGTGTTCGAGAGTGAAAAGCTATTGGATGAGAATCTTGAGAAAGTACGCTTCCTATAGCGATATTTGAAGCGTCGGTCGTTAAAGTAAATGTTTTTGTGAAATCGGGGTATGCTAAAATAGGAGAATTACAGAGAAGTTGTTTGCATTTTTGGAAAGCATTCAGGTATTCTGGGTCGTTTAAATCTAATTTAGTTCCTTTTTAAGATATTTATTTATTGGGTAGGTTATTTTGGAGAAATTTTGAATAAATTTACGATAATAGGAGAGCATGCCGAGAAATGATTTTATTTGTTTTTCATTTTTGGGCAAAGGAAAGTTTTGGATGGAATTGATTTTATCTGGATTTGGTTTAATACCATCAGGGGTTACGACATGGCCTAAGAAGGCAACTTCTTTTCTGAGGAATTCTGATTTGTCTATTTGGACTTTCAAATAATATTTTTCTAATCCACTGAATATTTGTTTTCTATGAAGAATATGGTCTTGGACAGACTTTGAAAATATTACTATGTCATCCATGTATACGAAACATTGTTTATAGAGAAAAGGACGGAGAATTGTGTCCATGACACGTTGAAAAGTGGCAGGAGCATTTTTTAGGCCAAATGGCATACGAGTATATTCGTAGTGGCCATTATCTACGGTAAATGCAGTTTTTTCTGCCGAATCTGGGTGTATTTCAATTTGGTGAAAACCTTGTGCCAAATCTAAAGTGGAAAAGTAAGTACTTCGATCAAGATTGTCGAGAATTTCATCGATACGAGGAAGGGGATATTTATCTTCGATAGTTTTTTTCATTTTGTTTTCGGTAATCGATAACTAATCGGAATTTTTTCTTTCCACTGGCGTCCATTCGTTTGGGGACGAGAAAGGTGAGGAAACTGTACGGAGATATACTTGGTTTAATTATTTTATTGTCTAGGAGCTTTTGTATCTGATCTTGAATTTCTTGTTTTAAATGGTAAGGGTATCTATATGATTTTTGATAAATCGGTACATCGTCGACCGTTCTAATGTGATGTTTAACTACATGAGTAAAAATTAGGTCGGAGTTTTCGTTATAAAATATATTTTTAAATTTTTTACAAATAGAAATTATTGCATCTTTTTCTTCGGGATTCAGATGATCTGTTCGAAGAAGTTTGGTAATATCAATATTATTATTATAAGATGATAAAGGGATTGTTCCATCAAATTTCGATTAGGGTTGGACTGGAAGAGGTTCATGAAAATTTATAGAAATATTATTTAAATAGATTTCTTGATCTATAGGTATTTCACAGTTTCCGTCTTTTGCTAGAGCTATACATTCAGGTATTATTATGTCGTTTAATTTTAATTCTGGAAGTACTACCTGTCCATTATCAATATTCACAGGAATATTTAGAATTCTTTTATCTAATGATTCAGAATAAGGGGTAAATAAGTTGGGATTGACTTCCAAATAGAATGGTATTTTAATAGAATTAATTTGTAAGAAATGATTTTCGATTTTAATAAGTGCCTTCAATTTATCAAAGTCTTGACTACCTATTAATGCATCGAATCTATCGTGCCAAGGTACGATAAACATATGGAACATGTATTTAATGCCGAATTTTTTCAAAAGAGGGTATTTGCAGCGAAAATTGCCATTGTAAGTTGTTTTAATTGATTTAACGGAAAAAGTTGATTCATAAATAGAATCTGAAAATAATGTATAGGCTGGTTCTGGGTTTATAATGGAATTGCTTGCACCGGGGTCAATCAATATTTTTAAGTCTAGATTTGAGAGGTATAAAAATGAAAGTTTAGGGGCTGAATTTATATTATTTATATCAATTCCGAGGTCCGTAATTAAGTTTTGAGTTTCATCGTATTGTTCGTTTTGGGGGTAAGCATATGATGATTCATCAGAATTTTTGTCAGTGTCTTCAATATTGAACAATTCTTCGACAACTACGTTCGGAGGTGCTGTTTGTCTAAAACAATTTTGTTGTGGAGGTCTATAAGTATTTGCTGTAGATATACTTATTGGGGTTGGTTTGTAATTACTTGTGGAAGGTTGAGAGGGACGATTAAAATTTTGATTATTAGGAGATTGTGTTTGTCTATTATTTGATTGATTATTTGGTCTTTGATAGTTATTTTGGTAATGAAATCTTTGATTGTTATCATTATATCTATTAATAGGTCTATAATTAGGATTTTGAGGAACTTGTGGTCTTTGAGACGAATTATAATTATTAAATGAAGGTTGGTTTCTTGGTAATTGATTTTATGAAGTATTATGTTTTGGAGGTGTGCGATTTCTTTGACCTTTTTGAGATCTAAGAAAGTTAGCAAATTCAATTTGGGATCTTTCGTTGTCTAATCTTCTACATTCGTACAATGCTTGTTCTAGAGATGAAATTGATATATGAAGAAGTAAATGATCTCTGTAGAGATTTGAGAGACCTGCTTTAAATACCATAAGGGCTTGGTCAGTATACATAGTTTCCTTAGAAATTCTAACTTCTCTGTTATCAGAATTTATAGCTAGGTATTCTTCAAGGACTTTTGAGAAATTTCGTCATGAAATTCAGAGAATGATTGAGAATGAATTTGAATATAAGTATTTAAATCGTGTGCTAATATTTCTTCAGATCTAGGATCGCCAAAGCGAGTGATAAGAGCTATTTTTAAATCGGACCATTTATCAAAAGATCTATTCATGATTACGTCTCTAGCTGGACCTAATAATTTAGATTTGACTGGCTTTAACAGAAGATTGTTGAATAAAGCATTATTTTTGGTTTTTAAAAGAATTAAATATTTTTCAGATTGTCTTAAATAATATGCTAAATCTTTAGAACCACCTTTATATGTTGGGACAATATTGCTTGCTAAAGATAATTCGATTTGTGAAATTGCAGTAGACATCTCGGTATTAGTATTTAAGTTACGACTTGAAGGTAATGGAGATCTTTATCGACGTACAGATAATGGAGATCTGGATCGATCACGATTTTGTGACATTAAGAGATTGACTTTAATAGTATATTAATTTCATACAACTATGAAAATTGGAATGTTTAAATTGCAATTCAAATAACACTTATATTGTAGTAAAAAAATATTATAATATTCAAAACAATTATTAGCCGATAAATAATAAAATTAATTCTCTGAAGGAACTTGAGCCGTCTTCTTGAACAACCGTCTTCTTCACTGGAGGAATCGTCGGGTTGGGGTCAGTCTTTTCACACACCGTAACTTGTTTCACACAGTTTATTGGTTCGGATACTATCTTAATTTCTTGATAGAAAACGTAGACCTTTTACCACACAGAAAGGGTATTTTCTACTGACAGTATCCTGTTCGCAGCGCCAGTTAAATTTATTAAGTAAAAAATATACTTTTTAAAAACATGTTTATTAAACTTAGTGATCAGTTACGTTTGAAGTTACAATCATGACTATTTTCATTTTTAGTTTACAAAAATGAGAAAATGTAATATAATGCTGAATATAAGAAAAAATATATGATAACAAAATTATAATAATTGTAAACAGGATGTCTCCACGTGTTTGCTGATTAAGATTAAAATTATAAATTCAATAATGTGGGAAACGTCCTGTCAGCAATTTAACAATAATATTAATAGGATGTCTCCATATGACTCGCGTATGAGATCCAAAATAAACAGCAGTCGACTGTATGGGTGTTTCAAGATGAGCCAAATCCGACAAAAGTTGTTCCCGCACGAAGCACTTCCAAGCAAATGGTCGCCGGTTTTTTCGGAAAAACTGGACATGTCGCAACCGTACCACTAGAATAACGCAAAACAGTCAATTCGGAGTGGTACACAACTAGTCATTCGCTGCATAGTGCTGGCTTGGCACCAAATGACTTCTTTTTATTCCCGTACGTAAAAAACAAACTGAGAGGTCAACGTTTTTCAGCACCTGAAGAAGCGGTCGCTGCATTCAGAATGCATGTTTTGGAGATACCTCAATTAGAGTGGCAAAAGTGTTTCGACAATTGGTTCAAATGCATGCAAAAGTGTATAGATCTTCATGGGGAATATTTTGAAAAACAATAAAGTGATTTTCGATGATTATTATTTGTTTTTGTTCTCTATTCCCGAAATATAAAAGGCAACCCTCGTAGTCAAGCGTGACAGGTATTTTACTCTTCTTGTTTGTATTACATAAAATTACTTTTTTCTTGAGTATCCATGTACAAAAATTGCTGAATACAGAACTGAAAACGCGATATCACACGCTACCCCTTTTCATTTAAAATTTTTATATTCGTAATTATCATCCCTTGGGGGTTGAAGGGGCAGGTGAATAATTTTATTCAGAAAGCTAGTTTCATATGGAAGATTTTTCATTTGCATTCATAATTACGTAGCAAATGAATTTATCCTTTAGGACCTCACAGATAATTCTGCAAATTATTGATTGTATTAGTTCCATAATATGCAAAATTAATACATTAAATTGTATAAAAAATTATAAAATATATCTAGTAAACTCGTATTTACACATATATTTTATGTCATATATGTATGACATCTACGTAAATAAAAATAATATAATATGCAGAATTTATTTTAAATATTTTATTAATGTATCCAATATCAATTAGTTAAGAAACGTTTCCATTTTTTCTGAATGTTAATCACATATTTATATATATATCAAAGTAGTTAATATTCTGAACAGGTGTTCAATATGGATGCGTTAGTAATTTGACAAGCTTTTATAGACGGAGAATAAATTCAAAAAGAACGATTCCAGGAACTAGTTTTCTGATTATCAAAAACATACTTAACCTTGACCCGGAGATTGCTATTTATACGGGTCAATGAGTTATTGTGATTCACTTAAATCACCTCCATTTTTTATTGATAATGCATGCATGGCATTTATCGTGTATGCATAATTAAATTAATTATTTAAGAATACTATAAATTTTTCACAATATATATACATTGCTATTACAAACTTAATAATCATCCTAGTCAGTCAAAAACCGGAGAAATATTAACAGTCATTTTTTCTCTTATCATGACTCAAATCACCACTTCCTTGTACATGTTTTCAGTCAGTAGAGCAATAAGAGAATTCATGGCGAATAGTAAAGATGACATTTGAATAGTATATTCTGTATCAGGGGTGAAATAAGCAAATCTCTACATGAGTAGAAAGATTTGTTTCCCGAGCTGTATAGGGGAGGGAAATGGTTTGACCAGTGTAAAATTTCGAATTCCATCTGTGTTTTAGACTATACTTTTTCTACGACTACCACAAAGTACACTTATGCTGCACTTCTGGCTTAAAAAATCAATACTCAACGACCATATTAGTAATTTTACGTTCACTTTGTAGAATTTTCTATGCACTTTGGTATTTCTGCACCACTTCTACTGATGTAGAAAATGGAACACGCCTATTTTCTCTTTCTGTCAAATGAACCGTGATATTTACACCGGATTCATAGAACGTCGACTGCAGCGTGCAGCACATCCTCACCATAGTGCTGATTTTGAAACCACAAGGAAAATATTTTGCGGCGCGCTGCAGAGTCAAGGTTGGATAGATTCATAAAATACTTCAACCCTTGAATTGTAACTGGGATTGGAGAGAATGTTTTAAGTTACGATGCTGCCAAACTTCAGGAGCCGCTGGTCAAAATTTGATTTGTTTTGATTGGTCTTGTGGCCGTTGGCCATTTTCTTTTAATATATTTCGACCATTCTGATATTGTAATAGTATCATAAAGATAACGTTTCCATTTATTTTGTGATTATTGAAATCTTTGTGTTTTTCTTGATTTACTGAAAATCTTTTTGGTGTTAGTATTATTTACTTCTATAGATATAGTTATATAAAATGGAAGTGAAAATAAACAAACCATTTGAGAAACTCTGTTGTGTTCCGCTTTGCTCAGACAAAATGAATGCCCAACGTCGGTTGCCAAAACGTGAACCTGAAGTATTTCAATCCTGGCTGAGACATATTAATAAGTTACACGGCATGCCTTCAGGACAAATATACCAAAACTTCCGTGTTTGTGATAGACATTTTAGTGATGACTTTAAAGTACCAGGAAAAAGAGGTTTAAAAAGAAAAGCTGTTCCCACTTTATTCATTCGAGATAATTACGTACATTTAATATTACGTTTACGTCTATCTGAAGGTTAACTAATAATTAACAATCATGATTTTACTTGCAACACCCAATTGGGACTGTATAAATTTTGATAATTAAGCAATTGCATAGCTTCTATCGCGGGCCTTGAGCGTGGAGACCGAATCCAGAAATTCCGTAACGAAAATAATCACACCCACCACTCCGACCGGCACAGCTGTGATACTTTTTAGTTTTTCCATAGGTGTATAGGTATTTATCGTCTATGTACAACAGTGAATATCTGTACTCGTATAATTTGTGTACAAAGTGTTTTAAATATGAATAAACAAAGTGCATTTATCAATGAAGAAAGTCACGAAAAAATAGTGAACGAAAATGAGTGAGTACTATATATACATACATTTTATTATTATTATCACAAACGCAGTATTATTTTATTTTTTGTTTTGTTAATTTATATATAATACTGCTATAAAGATAACCAAAATTTTTGATATTAAAATGAGCGATATTAAAAGTAGCCCTTTTTATATACTCACACATTTTACACACCCTCACACTCACCCTTACACACACACACACACACACACACACACACACACACACAAAGAAGGTACTTTTCCACAAAAATGGAAGCAGCAGAGACTAGTACTCCTCCCAAAAGGGAAGAAGCCGCCGAACGAACCAGCATCATACCGCCCACTCTGCATGCTGGACACAAGATTCTGGAACGCATAATTAACAGGAGAATCGAAGCAGCAGTCGAACCGATACTTTCTGACAGCCAATATGGCTTCCGAAAAGGTTGCTCCACTCTCGATGCAATTGACATTGTCGTCAACTTAGCCAAAGACGCAATCACAGGCACCAGATGGTATAGAGGTACAAAGAAGTACTGCCTGGTAGCAACATTGGATATCCAGAACGCTTTCAATACTGCTAGTTGGGATTGTATCATGAAAGCTCTCATTGAAATGAACGTGCCACGATATTTACTAAGGATCGTAGAAAGTTATTTCACCAATAGAATACTAAAATACGATACGGAGAACGGCCCGAAGGAACACAGAGTCACTGGAGGTGTACCCCAAGGCTCGGTACTAGGCCCACTATTGTGGAACATTATGTACGACGGGCTATTGAAACTGGCACTGCCAAGAGAAGCTAAACTCGTGGCATACGCTGACGACGTTGCCATAGTGATAGTCGCGAAGCATCTGGAAGAGATAAATTTTGTCTTTGACACCACTTTCGAGAAAATCAGACAATGGATGGAGACAGTTGGCCTAAAGTTAGCAGAACACAAGACCGAGGCAGTGCTCATCACTAGTAGAAAACAGGTGGAAACTATCAGGCTGAGTATCGGAGAACACGATATTATATCACAACCGTTCATTCGGTATCTGGGGATAATGATCGATGCCAGGCTCAACTTTAAAAAGCAGGCAGAACACGTCGGTGCCAAAGCGTCAGTAGTCAGAGCGAGCCTGTCACGACTGATGCCCAACATAGGAGGACCAAAGCAGAAGAGGAGAGCATTACTGTCGTCAGTAGTTACATCTGTTCTCACATATGGATTACCTATCTGGGCGGGTACACATTGTATACAAGAATCCCGGAGGAAAATCGCGCCAGTCTACCGGCTGAGTTCCTTAAGAACAGTCAGCGCATTTCGCACAGTGTCTGAGGATGCAGTATACGTTATTGCTGGGATGCTGCCAATCGAAGTACTCGCAGAAGAAAGAAGTGCTCTTTACCGACAAAAAGGATTAACTACGCTGAGTGCTGATGTACAAAGAATAACAGAACGGCGGAATAGTATACGGCGATGGCAGATACTGTGGGACGCTTCAAAAAAAGTAAGGTGGACGTACCGCATTATACCACAATTGGATATTTGGTTAAACCGAGATCATGGCGAGGTCAATTACTACCTGACACAAATGATCTCGGGACATGGCTGCTTTAGAGCATACTTGCACCGGTTTAAACATGAGGACTCTCCAGAATGTCCGTCCTGTCCTGGAGTTAGGGAGGACGCGGAGCACGTGTTCTGTGTCTGTCCCCGTTTCAGCACAATACGCAGCGACTGGGAAGCTACCGTTCATTCGAAAACACGACCAGAGTCACTAGTGAAAGCTATGCTATCCTCAGAGAAGGCCTGGGAGGCAACAAGTCGATTTGCAACAGAGGTACTCCAAGAACTTCGTCGTTAAGAAAGAGAACGTGCAAAAAATCGAAACGCGTGAATAAAAAAAAAATTGATTTAGACAGACAACCTCGTAGAACGAAACCACCATGAGTTCGACTTATAGAAGGAAGGGCGATAGCTAGATCCTCCCTCTGCGAAGTAATGCCTAACGGTGGTACCGCGGGGGAAACAGAGGTTGGAGACAGAGGAGGTTTTTAGTCGGTATTGAAAAGGCTTCCGAGTCCGACATACCAGGCAGAACACCAAGTCCTGACGATACGTAAAAGTATTTTCCTACCTCTATAAAAAAAACACACACACACACACACTTTTTATGTATAGGTAATACACATTAATGCCGCGCAGAGAAAGTATATATGATATTATATCTTTATAAATGGACATCGCGCGAAATTCGATGATCAAACTCTTGATATCGTTATTTTTGTTCAAATTTTTTGAATGAATAATTGTTTTGGTGTGTAATTACACTATTAATACCTAATTATTTATACCTAGATATTTTCTTTTTATAGAGAAGAAAAGCATAAAGATCTAAAAAAAGAACTAAAAAAGAGCTAAAAAGAAAAAGAAATTGTGAACGTCAAAGTGTAAAACTCTATGCAATAGCTTTACCGCGGCAGTCTCCGAGTGCCACACGTCTTTTTTTTATTATAGTTTGAAATTAGTTAGTAGGTTAACTCATCCACAGACAAATATTAATTTACTAATATTAGTGTTCCTAAAGTAAGGTAATACCTAAATCGTATTTAGGAATTCTTAAATGCAATTTACGTTTCACCACACACCAAATAATACCTAAGAGTGATAATGTTAGTTATGTCCTTACTTTATTTAACTTTAGGAAATGGTTAGAGAAATGGGGTACTAATGTTGAATTTACAGACCTAAACAAAGCTTTTTCTTTTCTTTGTAGCCAATGACGAAATTTTGGAGTCAGTTGAAACTGATGAAATAATCCACACCGAAGCTGATCCAGCAATAGAAAATCGGAGAGAGTTCCGGTGGTTGCTGAAGATGTTAGCTATGAAGCAGTTCACGAAAGGAGATCTAAGAGACAAGTTATCAAATTGCCCAAAGTTAACTGAATTCAATTCTAAACTTTGACTAGTTTCTAGTAATTACATATTTGAGTGAAGTAAATTCCTCATTAAGATAAAAATATTGTAAACTTTAAACAAGTTGGGTTGCCATCAAATACCTATTCATTCAATAGTTCTTTTATAAATATTCGGTTAGCAAACTCCACATAAACATTGACTTGAGGCACATGTAAATTATATACTATTGTACATACCTGCAAATGTTAAATGTTAATGGGGTTGTGATTTTCAGCTTCCACTCCAACAAGTATCCTTAAGCAAATTAACTTTACAAGACAGGCACATTTAAGTCCGTTAAAAAAATCCTGTATCGTAGAGTAGTGCAGTCTGCAAATAAATTGGGCAGACTATCAGACGAATTCTTGATTGTAAGGAAAAATGTGCGATTGCCAACAAGTTCGCAGAGTAAAGAAGTTTTCAGGATTTAGCAAAACATCTAAACCCCTCAGCATATACATTTATTTTCTCCCAAATCCGAACGCAGCATTTCAAATCTGGAGGAGGAAGATTTTCATTAGATGAAAAAATTCTGTCTTTAACAATAATGAAAGCAAGTGGAAAATGATATCGATTACGAAGAAAAAATTTTGCACTACCTTCTAAAAGAACTCTAACTAACTTGTTAAATAAAATACCATTTTGAATTGGAATAAATAGAGGTTTATTTAACATTTTGTAGAAATTAGTGGAAATAATGAAAGGAAAAGATAACATGTACATTATTATCTTCGATAAAATGTATATTTCCAGCTATGTCCACTACAAATGCAAGACAAGACATTATTGAGGGCCTTGAAGATTTTGGTAGTGAACGGTCACCCCAACTAGCTGATCACGTAAATGTATTTATGTTGAAAGCAGTGTATATAAAGTGGAAGCAACCTCAGATTAACAATTAAAATAGATATGTTTGTTTTGATCTATCTTTTCTTGCCCCAATCATTGAGGCACATTCTAAGCTCACTTGCGGACACTTCCACTGCTTTGCCATATTTACAAAGTCTCTTTAGTTGCAGGAAAAATTGAATTAGAAGTTTAATTGAAAATGTGTTAAAAAGTTATGCAAATAAAAAAAAATCATACTAATTTATGCATTTGAGTCGCTATTTTTATAATTAATTAATAAAACTTGAATTTTATTTAATAAAGGCGTATTCTTATATAAATTTTAAACAAGTATTTGTTGTATCCTTACATACATTTATGGTTATAACTAACAGTGGCAACATTGCTCAAAATTTCAGTATCTGTTTAATGTGTCAATAGTAATCTATTTAGTAGTTTTATCCTTGTTAATTACCATATAAAGAGAGATGCAAATATCGTCAGACTGTGATCGACGATCATTTCGAATAGGTCGTAGTATTGTAGTTGATAATGTCAAACGTGGTTTGTTTATACGAGCGCCATTACGACTAGAGAGTAAACATTTAGTTCTTTCGTTTTGATGTGTTTTTCAAAACATTTAGTGACAAAATAAAGTTAATTAATTTAATGTTTTAGGATTATCATAGTTCGTCGGTGCCAAGTTTGTCAGAAAAACAGCCGAAATTACCAAGGCCATGTAGCTACAATACCATCCCCACTTTTTGTAATTCATTCATTATTTCACTACTGGCGTTTAGAATTGTTGGCCACAAAAATAAACGTGTTTATAAATGAATAGCCCTCTCTATGTTTATTATTACTTTAAGAAAGCAACCAATTTTACTTACATTCAGCAGTGGTCCTATCAAAGGTTTAAGATTAAAAAATCTTATAAAAGACGGCACATTGGAATGTCGAAAGATTGGTTTGGAGATTATAGCTACAGTGTGTGACCAAGGCACTTATAATTGTGCAGCAATAAATATATTACAAAAGGAAACAAAACAAGTATGTCTAAGAAATAGTACCGAAAAAAAGTTTGGATTCAGCATCAATGGACAAGAACATACCTCTATATGATGTTCCCCATTTATTCAAAGGCATAAGGAATAACCTTCTGAGCAATTCAACTGAGCTATCCACATTAACAATTCCAGCTTCAGTTGCTTTACATCGCAAGTGGGTAGAAATATTGTTACATACAGTGTGGAACAGCCAAATGTAATAAATTCGATAACGAATAAATGAGAGCGTGTTGGGAAAAACGCTTGGACACGTCGATTTGTATTTTTAGATGCGCATTTTTTTCAAGAAAAATAATTATATAGGGTGTGTCATGTGACAATGGCCGATACCAACTTTGTCATTTTAAATACAACCCCCTGTATATTATTAGTTTTTTGGATTCTTCAGAAAATTCTAGACATAATTCATGAAGAATGTCCCATACCTATCTTCAACTGTTTCGGAAATATTAGGTGTTTTCAGATGTACTCGTATTACAAAAATTAACATTAAAAAAAGAAAATTATTTTATTTCACAAATTCGCTACATTACACTCAATACTTATTTCCCATTTAGCTCTTAATATTGAGAAAATAAGCAAAAACCATTGATGCGTTCCTTTTTACTGATATGAAATAAAAAAAAATACAAAAACAGTTTTGTTTATTTTCGTATAAAACTCATAGCCTTAGCAACTTGTTGTCTGTCTGCCTGACAGTAGTAATCATGTTTATATACTGTACAGGAGTCATGAACAAGATACAGATTTCGTAGAAGCAAGTATGTACATTGTAAATTAACAAAACCTGGTACATTTTTTACCTTTTTAGTATCAAATTCTTTGTCTAGATTGTTCTATCTTATACCATGATTGTGTTACAAACAAAATCTATCAACATTTTTACAAAAAACGCTGTCAGATGATTCTCTATCAATTAAATTCGTAGTCAAATGCTGCCTCCACTTCTGATGAAAAAAAGTTAATACTATTTTACGAGGAAATGATATTAAATTTTTAAAATTAATGAATGCTAACAAGGATTCGACATTTGCTGATTCAATAATGAAAGCAGCTCATATCAAATTTTGTTCTCGAAAGGAACGCTTTGTAAAGAGAAAACACTAGAAATGAGTATATTTCATGCAGAACCCTCCTTTACCATATAATTTTTGCTAGGCAAACAAATTCTATGTTACAAGTTTTTTTTTTATAAATTAAATGACTGTTCACCAAGACAACGAAGATTGTAGCTGCTTATTAAAATATAAATTACAACTGATAGTGTCTCACCAAATTCTTTAAATTTGGAAACACGGAAAATATGTTTCAATGTTATACGCCCTAGTAGAGTATAGATGAAAAATATGGACACTTAATATTGAGACTTTCTCCTTATTTTTTAATTTTCAGTCCCATCGAGTTAATTTGGGCACAATTAAAACAGAGTATTCCGCGTAACAATTACATTTTCTAAATTTGATATGAAAGTCTTCGACCTGATTAAAAGATAAGTAACTAATATCACAAATGAAGACTGGCAGAAAAGGATTAAAAAAATAATCAAAATTGTAGAAGAGTATAAGACTATTGGGAAAGTCCATATTATTGGTGGAAATAAATTTATCATTGATTCACAAGACGATAGTGATAGTGAAGCAGATAATATGGGAGAAAGATTAATAGAATTTTTGGAAGAAGGAAATTAATTAAGTTTAATATATTTTTTCTACGACCACATAGGAAAGTAACACATATCGCACCCTCTACTCCCATGGAAAGTGATCTTTATTCTCACGCGTGCGGAAAGTACTTTCCGCACTAGTGGCTGCCACTTTAGAAAATGCGTTTTTCCGATCATTTTTTAAATCGGAAAGTGCATTTTTGCCGGACTAGATCGCAAAATTGACTGCTTGGCAAAGGACCTACTTTCCCGAGCTCTTATGTCAAAATGTTCAAGACAAAATACCAGATAGGGCATCGAGGATGAACTTTTGTGAAAAGTGGCTAGAACATCGAGGATGGACTTTTATGAAACTTGGCTAGGCATCGGGTAGGACATTTATGAAACTTGGATAGGAAATAAATATTCTGTTCCTATATTATTGTCAAATTATTGGTGGCTGCACAAAAAATATTGTACGCGCCACACTCGGAAAGTGTATCTACATGGCTCGCATACTCGCCCTGTAGAGTATATAATTCAATTTGTTCCCCAGTTGTATCTAATAAGTACTTACTTTTGTCATTTTTTCAAATAAACGTTATTTCTTTATTTCACTATGAAAGTAATTGTAAATAAATGTGCACTTTTTATAGAAACAATATTCAAACATATAATGTCACAAATAAAACGTAAGATTAGTCAGGTCATTCAATATACACGATCTGGTATTTACACATTTTTCCATAAAATGGGTGGCCGTAGGAAAAATATTGTACATTACTTGTGCGAAAGTGATTTTCAACTCTTGTGGGATTGTTGCACTCGGCGTACGCCTCGTGCTACGATATTTCTCACTCGTGTGAAAAGTGTCACTTTCCGCACTCGTAATGTAATATATTATTTCATGTTACTTATATAGTAGTGACAAACAGGATTTACACATAATATTTATTTTTAAATAATTGTTCTATTCAGCGTTACAAAATTTCTTTTTTTTGTTATTTTTTCATAGAATTTAGTTTTGTCGATAAGAAAATCGAATGGGATACAAAAAGGGCTCAATTCACGTCTGTTATCCCCTTTAAAGGTCGTATCTCACCTATCAACACAGCGTAGGAACAGCGACTGATCATCACAAACAAATTTTATTTCTTATGTATATTTAAATGTAAGCACACTCACCCAACAGCATCAGCACATCCCCTGCAAGGCACGTGAACGCCTCAACCACGAGACATTTCTCCGAGAGAATCTTTTGCGGACGCCGTGCTTGTTATGTGTCGATGCCGAGCCGATGTTGTACACTCACTTATCATATTTTTTTTTTTTTTTTTTTAAATGTTTAAAGTCGCATCCACCCAGAGGGTTATTAGCGACTGCTGTATTTATTTAACGATTCAATACATGTACATTACATATACAAATATATAGCTACATACACAATACAGTTATGTACAATTTACATTTCTAATTATTTCTTAAATTTTGTCAAGTAAGTTAATCGTTTTAAGGAATGCGCACAAGTTTTCAACATTACATTGTTCCCCTAACACCACCTTTAGGTTAGATTCTATTGACCACTGTGTTCTCGCGGGTTTGAGTGACGGACACTCCACAAGAAAATGTTTTACCGATAGGTTCTTTTGACACGATTCACATACAGGTTGGTTTGTTCTTGTGATGATGTGTGAATGAGTGGCGAATGTATGTCTAATTCTTAATCTGGTTAAGATCACTTGATGCCGTCGGCTCGCTGGGTTATTATTCCATTTTTTCACAGATGTTTTTACTTCAGAGAGTTTGGATGATGAGTTATTCCAGTATATTTGCCAGTCGGAGGTAATAATGTTTTTGTAAAATTGCTTGAGATCTGCAAGAGGTGTCTTATTCTCAATCTCGGCATTTTGGGAAGTAGCGCTTTTAGCTAGGTCATCTGCTTTTTCGTTTTGTGCGATGCCCATATGTGCTGGGATCCACATAAATTCAATTGTCCTTTTGGCGTTATTAGCCGTCAAAAGTTCATTTTTTATATACGAGACAATTGGATGTGAATGTTTGAAATTGAGTCTGCGACATACGAAAATATTTCTAAAATTTTTCCTCGTCACTTAACAGATGTGGATATAGAGTAAAATATTCCCCTTCCTGTTTTCGGAATTGTAAACTCGGGTGTATCCAGTATCTTTTTTTTGGCGTTTATCATTCTCCTCTTCATCTAATGCTACCGCAATCGAAGCTAATTCTAAATTTGAAAACCGGAACATTTCCTAAGTAATTTAAGAGCACATCAATCTTCTAGAAACAAAACAGAGCTACTAAAATACATATATGCAGATATACACATATAATGTGAAGTTTAGAGTCCGATGCCGCGGCGGTGCTGTTGTGATGTCCAGGCGTTATATGAACCTTCTCTTGATCGTCAAGTTGACCACTCGCCGGTGATGTGATGATGCTTGGCAGGTGCTGTTCTGATAGGTGAGATATGATCTTAAACCGAACGCCCTTTCAACAATTATGTAACATCAATAATATATTGTAAAACAAGTGTCATAATGATTCATTTTGTAGTACGAGTGCTACAAAATGTCATTGTGATCATATTTTTTATAATGAACGGGCAAACATGTTTTTCATGAAAATATAATTGCAATATTAGGGATGTTTGTTCTTCTTTATTTATGTTGGTCCCCTCACATATACAAGTGACAGTTGACAGAAGTTTTAAACTTTAAATTTGAATGTTCATTAAGTTACTAATATATAGTTAGGAATTTATGAATATGGAACTAAACAGCGAATTATCATGCACTCCACCAGAACTTCGCAATATTACTGATAATGCAGATAATGATTTACTACCAAAAAAATCTAAACAAAAATATGTCTATGGTATTTATGTTTTGATTTCTTTCCATTCACGTTCATAATTCTGTCATTTGTTCTGCACGTGACAAAATTTCAATGCTGAAAAATTAGAAATTTAAATACATACGATTGACATTACAAATAACGACTTACAAACTAAAATATTTTCAAGTTTTGTCCGAGACTATACCAACAATACGAAGTGCACGAATACAATTTAAAAATGAGATCTCTGCAGTTACTAGGTAGTGGTTTGTTTATACGGCGCATCAAAATCTCAGGGGTCTTTCTACGTTTGCCAAGCAATAGTTAAAGTTTACAGCCTCAGACAGATGATGCCAATTTGGTCATAACAAATAACATTGTTGTGAATCATCTAAATATAGGTGTATGTCCATAGTACGTATTACTTTTTATTACTTTTCCGCCCAATCTATCTAATATGCGGGAAAAGTATTGGTTTATCCACAAAAAAGTTGAAATTTTGGAAAAAACGTTTTTACGTTTTTCATCAAGAAGAAAAAATAGTGTTTAGAAAAAAATCCTTTGTAAATGTCGTCGTTGTCGTCGGCCACTTTTCGTTACATGTCTTGATAGCACGATACGGCCTCCGAAGTGCAACAAATCACCAATTTTATGATTGAATATTGTTCAGCACATCTCATAGATGAACTCTCTTTGCAGCTCACAAGAGCCAGTACAACGGATGCTATGGTACTTGAAGTACGACATTTTTGTAATTTTTTGAGAAATTTCAGTTTGTTAGCACGATACAGCCTTCGGAGTGCAAAAAGTCACCAATTTTATGATTGAATATTATTCAGAACATCTCACAGATGAACCCTATTGATTTTCAGCTCACGACAGCCAGTACAACAGGTGCTATAGTACTTTAAGCACGACATTTTTGTCATTTTTGGTGAACTTTCAGTTTGTTAGCACGATACAGCCTCCGGAGTATATACAAGTGACCAATTTTATGATGGGATATTATTCAGAGTGTCTCAAAGATGAACCATATTGATATTCAGCTCACTAAAGCCAGTACAACGAATGCTATAGTACTTGAAGTACCAAATTTTTGTCATTTTTGGAGGATTTTCAGTTTGTTAGCACGATACAGCCTCCAGAGTGTATATAAGTGATCAATTTTATGATTGAATATTGTCCAGGGCGTCTTATATATGAACCCGAATGATTTTCAGCTAACCAGAGCTATTTGTCAAGGTGTCTCATTCAAGGTGTCTCACAGATGTACCCTATTGATTTTCAGCTGAATATAGTGAGTACAGCGGGTCCTATAAATCCAGATATACTGCTTTTTTGGTTACTTTTGGAGAAATTTCGGTTTGTTAACATGATACTTCCCCCGAAGTGTATACAAGTGACAATTTTAGGATAAAATATTAATAAGGGCATCTCACAGATGGGGAAAAGTTAGTTTTATAATCTCTAAAACCGTTTATTACTCTTCCGCCCAACCTATCTATATGCGAGAAAAGTATTGGTTTACCCCAAAAAAAGTTGGAAGTTTGAAATATTTTTTGAGTTATTTTTACGTTTTCAACAACACGAAAAAATGGTTTATAGAAAAAAAAATACTGTGTATATGTCGTCGTCGTCGTCGTTGTCGTCGGCCACTTTTCCTTACATGTCTTGTTAGCACGATACAGCCTCCGGAGTGCAATAAGTAATGAATTTCATGATTGAATATTGTTGAGAACATGTCACAGATGAACTCTATCGATTTTCAGCTCACCAGAGCCAGTACAACGGGTGATATGTTACTTGAAGTACGACATTTTGTAATTTTTTGAGAAATTTCAGTTTGTTGGCACGATAAAGCCTCCGGAGTTCAACAAGTCACAAATTTCATGATAGAATACTATTCAGGACATCTCACTGATGAACTCTATTGATTTTCAGCTCACCAGAGCCAATACAACAGGTGCTACAGTGCTTTAAGTACGATATTTTTGTCATTTCTGGAGAGGTTTCAGTTTGTTAGCACGATACAGCCTCCGGAGTATATACAAGTGACCAATTTTTGTGATTGGATATTATTCAGAGCGTCTCAGAGATGAACCCCATTGATATTCAGCTCACTAAAGCCAGTACAACGGGTGCTATGGTACTTTAAGTACCAAATTTTTGGAGAATTTTCAGTTTGTTAGTACGATACAGCCTTCAGAGAGTAAACGATTGATCAATTTCATGATTGAATATTGTTCAAGGTGTCTCACAGATGTACCCTAATGATTTTCTGTTGTCTAGAGCGAGTACAGCGGGTCCTATAAATCCAGATATACTAAATTTTTGTTTATTTTTGGAGAAATTTCGGTTTGTTAGCACGATACATCCCCCGAAGTGTGTACAAGTAACAATTTTATGATGGAATATTGTTCAGGGCCACAGATGCGGAAAAGTTAGTTCTAATCCGTAAAACCGTTTATTTTTTGTATTATTTGGAGGTTATACAATATCAGAAAAAATATATATTATGTATAGACCGAAATCTGTGTAATAGTAACAAGGATTGTAGTTATGTTATAATACCACATAATCCTCCTGTTACCCCACTCGACACAAAAATACTGTGTAAAAACCGGCTGTGATCTGACTAATCAGGAATCTACAGAACTGCCAACTTAAATTCAAATTACTTCTAGCTTGAAAGCGGTATGACAGTGACTAGTGTCAATGAGTCATTATATATTTTTTCCAATACCGTATAAGGATTAAGAAAGAGCAGTATTGTGGAAAAGTAGCTGACGTATTATATCCAAAAACTATTATTGTTCCCATAATCCCCATAATCCTTATCAAATACCCGGCATATATTATGCTCTTTACGAGTTTTGGCTTTTCCTTTTCATTTTCCACTTCTTATTCTTATCATTATGCCTTGTCAGCCATCGGATTGAGTCTCCGTGCCCTCTTCGCTTTTCCAAATCTCAAATTACAACTTTCACTCGTAATTTTCAGTCGATATAAGACGTAAAAGGTCTCACATTCCTCCCACGTTTAAATTCCCTATATCAACAAAATTCATCCATTATAATTGATGGAGCATTGTACAAATCGTACAACTTCAAATAGGTACGTTGATTAAAAAAGGAAAATTGAAAAAACCGTTTAACCCTTGCCCACGATATTAAAGAAATTGTTTCAGGCGCCAGATTTTTCGCAACACTGTTTTACTTTACGTGCTTTATGTCGCGTAATTAAAAATATGAAATAACTAGACAAAACAAGTGAATATAAAACAGCAGTCATTAAATGAAACAGTAACACAACTCTAAATCGTTCACGCCACTGATCTTTTGAATTGTTTGTTTGTTTATATAAAACAAGTTCACATCATTTTCTCATAGTATTAATGAGAAATAAACATAAATAAAATTGTTTGTACCTAGGAAGCTTTACAGATCGATTTTGGTGATGAGATATGCAGAATTACGTCAATGAAAAGTTGTTTTTTTATTTTGTCTCCTTTAAGTGAATCAGAAAGTTCATCGAATAAATTGAAAAACAAACTAATTCACACATATTTCAATGTATATTATATTAAACACTCTTGCTTATATCAATGACATCAAATATTGACATGTACTACAATTGCATTATTTATATTGTTATTTCCCCTCAATACATTATTTTACCCAACATCTCAACTTTTGTATTTGGTGGAATGCCGTCAGAGCTAAAAATCGAGAAACCTCGGAACCCGGTTCCAATGAATGGATTCCCGTGAAATATTTTCGATTGCTTCTCTAATGCCCGGTTTTATAAAGTAGAGTTAAATATCTCGAGTTACTCCGAGGGTTAATTCTCGGGTTAAAATGCAAAGATCATATCAAATAGATATATTTCTCACCATCTGTCATCAAAACTTTCAAATATATTTCTCACTTCATCCATATCTAATTAGTTTTGGATAATATATGCTTTATTAATTTTTAAATTATCCAATAAACAGCGCGCGTGAGAAACCTGACAAAAGCGGTACTCAACACAAACCTTTTAAGTATAGAACTATTTTACTCCTATGTCTGTTTGGGAAAATTTTGAACACATTATTAGCGTTATACTGGCTAATGAAATAGAAAATAAAGAAATTTTATCGCAATTTCAGTATGGCTTTAGGAAGCACTGATCAACAGTCGATGCTGTTATGAAAGTCCAAAGAATTGTGGAGTGTAACAAAAGGAATGCACTCAATAACAGGGCATATTGTCTTCTAGTAACCCTAGATATGAGAAACGCATTTAATACGGTGTCATGGAAAGATATTATGAATATAATTGAGACACTGGATGTACCTGAATACCCCAAAAATTTTATTCACAATTATCGATCTAAGAGAACATTAATTGTGGAAGAAGCTGAACTAGAGCTTTCATATGGAGTACCTCAGGGGTCCGTGCTGGGCCCACTACCTAATATGTATCATTTTTTACGATTGCATTCTCAAAGTTGATGTACCTGAAGGTGATCGAATCTTAGGATAAGCCGACGATACGGCAGTTATCACTAAAGCATGATCAGTAAGTAAGCTTATTAATAATACAAACACAGCTTGGATGAGAGTCGTACATGCTATTAAAAGTCGGGGCTTAGCAATTGTACCTGAAAAAACGGAGGCAATCCGATGCTAATTCTCTAGCCACATAGTTTGAGTTTTGGATTGCCGTTGCGTGTTTATTATATTTTTGAAGTTTTCTATAAAGTGTTTTGTAAAAAATATGAATAGGGTGAGTGCCCATTGATATTCTTTCCATCCCTTCATCTCCATCAACGGGAACCATCCCGTACGAGATTCAGTATACCCGGAGACACAAAGCAAAAATTCACTCTCCTAATGTAATTAAGCCCGAGATCTTTACCAGTGAAAACCTAATAAATAACAAAAATGTGCGTGTCTGTAAATTCATTGTTTCGGTCAAAACATCCCCGAAACTATCGAGAACAAAATGTACGTCCAAATTATTAAAAAAAAATACCAGCAAACACCAAAAACTTTCCACTGCCAAAAAACCAATAATAGCTAATAAAAGTGACGCGAAAACCGACGAACAAGGGCCATCAGTCATTACTTTTTCAATATACAGTGACGAAATCACGCGAATAAAGAACAAAACGCAACGACTTAAAAATGAAAATAAAGATTATTTAAAACTAGTTTACATTGAGGATGAACAACTGAACAGGTTAGTGTAGACAATAATATATTACCCGATATAAAAGTGCAATAGACATGAACGTAATAAGAAAAGCATTAAATTCCTCAAATCAAATTAAAAAGTGTATAGAAAACTCAAAAAACTGTCTGGAAAAATCTAGCAACGATACGGTCATAACACAGGATAAAAAGGATCTAGAAATGTACTCAAACGAAAGGATTCTAGAAACAAAAAGTGAAAAATGTGTAGAGTGAACGGAAAAAAGTGTATAGGGAACGAAAAAAAGTGTATAGAAACTTTTGAAAACAGCAGAGAAAACGACAAATTATATAATACGGAGGCATCTGTTCCTGTCTGCCGTGGTAACGACTCGAACAATACATCCACACCAGTCCATTCCATCATTAACAAAGAAAATTAACGAGGTATGGAAGAAGATACTAAAGGGCCGAGATACAGTCCAAATACCTTGGACGAAGATGAAGTTGCCGGAAAATCATCAAAGAAAAACACTATAACGTCAACGGTAGAAGTAGTAGTCCACAAGCCAGCAAACCAGTCATGGGCACAAGAAGTCGAAGACGAGTAAATCACAGAAAAAGATAATTCAATTTCTCAATACCAAGCATTAAATAAAAATACCAAACAAATTAATGCAAGGCAAATATACCAGAAGGTAAAAACACCGTCGCAGGACTTAAATGCAATTACATCAGTACCCATGGATACAAATGAAGCAACCCTCCCTGGATATGAATTTCCCAAGAAAGCCGCTACATTTAAAAATATTTAGAGCCAAACGACGAAAAAACAAGCTTCCATATCAACAAGCAACAACTACCAATCCTTATTAGACATGTCGGACCATAACGCAGAAAAAACAAAAAAAACACAAAAAAAAGAAAAAAACTCGTTTTAGAAAATTCGGATGATGACCAAACGGCAACCTAGCAAGACACAAAAAGATCGAAAACAGTACCTACAGCCCCAAAAGTAACGTCATCTAACTGTCCCCCAATAGTCATAGATGGCAACGTTTCTCACCATCGAGAAATGGTGAACACAGTAAAAGACGAAATTAAAAAGTCGTTCGAGATCAAATACACAAACAGCTCGTCTATTGTATTCACAACAGCTGTAGGTGATTTCGAAAAACTAAAAAAAGTATTAAAATTCAATGCCATACATATGCCAGACGGGAGGATAAATCTCGCGCATTTGTACTTCGTGGATTGGCGGAGGGTCTACAGATTATTAATATAAAAGCAGAATTAGAGAAAATACACAAATTACAAATTCTAAACATTTTTAGGATGACGACGAAGGGTCGTCCACTTTACCTAATAGTCACAAACCCGAAAGTTACTCTCGACTATTTAGAAAAAATGTTCGAGTCATCGAGCACACGAGCGTGCCCTGGGAGTTTAGAAGATAAAATAAACCAGTGTCACATATGCCAGTTATGGGGACACGCAACATCGAATTGTGGCAGAACTCCCAGATGCCTTAAGTGTGCTGTATCCCACCTTACACCCAAATGCACGAAAGAGAGGACAACCCCAGTAAGATGTGCGAACTGCCAAGGAGACCACCCGGCCAAAAATCTGGTTAGATGAAAAAAATCCCTCAAGCAAAAAAACCAAACCCACCCCTCAAAAATTCATACTTACACCCCTTCCAAAAAACAACCCTTGGACTTGAACAAAAAAACACCGAATATCCCAGCTTTCCATCAAAATCTCACCCCCTAACAACCCCTCAAATTACCCACCCTCAACCCCAATCACGCAATTCATCCGCACAACCTAAAAACTTAAATACAAACTCTGACATAAATAAATTTGCAGAAATAAACAACATGTTGCTGTACCTTATACCTTTATTTAAAAATTCTAATATGAAATATCTTATTTTGGTATAGATATGTAGATGACATATTAGCTTGTTTCATAGGTAGTGAAGGATAATTAGATGTATTTTTCAACCATATTAATAAGTTAGACCCAAAAATTAAATTTACATTAGAAGTTGAAGAAAATAACTCAATCAATTTTCTTGATTTAAAAATTGAAAGAAATCATTCAATTTACAGAAAACCAACCCACACTGTTGTAACTATTCCACATAATTCCAATCATACAGTGTCACATAAATTAGCAGCATATAATTCAATGATACATAGAGCATTTGTAGTTCCTATGAACAAATGTAATTTTGATAAAGAAATTAATACAATTTAACAAATAGCAACATCCAACGGTTATCGACTACATATGATAAATAAATTACTTAATAAAAAAGAGGAGAAAGTGGCATTACAACTAATATTTCCTAAACAAATTATAAAATTACAAAAACATCACATACGCATAATATTTCTAAAAATATTTGATTGTAAAAATCAGCAGATATAGTTTTCCTGGATTTCTATATCATTGCACAGTTATACTCATCTTAAATGGGAAAAAGATATCCAGAATATCCCCATAGGGCTAATAATATACAAGCTTTAACATTTGTAATATCATATATTCTTCGTCTTTTTTATTAATAATAAGTCTATCACAAGGTAGGTCACTTGGTCTAGTCAAAAATAATAAACATTAGGTAGGCATCACATGAAATGTAACTTCTGTCATTCTGACGATGATAGCAATATCGAAACAATTGTAAATTTCTTAAAAATTTTAACATTTTTTCAATATATTGTGGAATTATCTAGAAACGGTTAGTTTCATTTAAAACGGTAACATGAAAAATAGCTAACAACTAGGAAGCTATATTTTTAAAGAATTGAGCATTTTTTAATTAGAATTTTTAGACAGAAAGAAGACTAATTAATTTGGAAATCAATCAATTTCTTCTTTCCCACTGCATTTTTTCAAAAATGTTACATTGAGAAAATAGTTGAGTCAACTATCTGTCTTTGTACTTTCATGTATGACATCTGTTAGTTAAATAAATACTCACAAAAATAATAAACATAAAAATATTTCACCAATCACCGATTTCAAATAATGTTTTAATTAGTCCACATTTAAGAAGCGATCTGATCGCGTCACAGTTAACGAGACATATAGATGAGACTGGACGAAACAACTATATATTTACATAATAACGTTTTCAAAAAATGTTTGTGAGTTACTAAATATTCAGCAATTTTTTCCAACGATTGGAAAACACGGAAATTCAAAACAAACCTATAAATATATCTTTGAAGTAACTATTTTACATCAAGATGTGTATATTGATCTTTTCGAAGATGTTCATACCCAGAACTAATGCATCAACAGAATATTTTCGATCATAATAGACTATGGTGTGTTTGTGAAATTGTGAAAGTCGTTAACGCAATTTATGTTTTAATGAATGAATTAAGTATACTTCAGATGCATACGCGTTATTTCAATCTATTTATTAATTTGTCGATGATTTTACATATTTCTTTTTGAATATTCAGAATTCGTAAGTATACCAGTAACCAAAAATAACTAGCAAACAAATGGTCTAAGCGAGGTGAAACTATTTAAGCGATAACCCCAGAGTAATATATAAGGTGTGGGGCGCGGCACCGAAAACGGAACATTTTGAATATTTCGAAAATATTTTTTTTAGAGACAATGCATGAACAGGTATCAACGCGGACATCTTTCGATCAAATTCTCGTGTCTCGTACATCCCTCTCCACCCCGCTGTCAATAAAATATAAATACGGAAATGACTAAGTGTGGTACAACATTGAGCAGATAATTTTATAAGGAATTCATTTGGAAACGAAATAATTTAATGCCTTTGGAATTACAGGCAACGGTAGTTGCCGAGTAACGCAAGTACACCTCCACAAAAATCACCACACCGAACAAGCCCAATAACAACTGTCTACGGCATGTGCATCAAACTATGAAAAGCCACCCTATATATACAGTGTGATATGTTTCGATGGCGCATTAGACGTTATAGGAAAACTAGCCACAATTAAAATTTGAAAATTTGTACTAAGGGGTTTTCGGAAATTTTCTATCGAATGAAAATATGCTCATCTTCCAGCGACTTCCGGTTATACCGGAAAAGGACTTCAGCTTTGTTATTTTGAATGGAGCACCCTAGATTTTTAAATCGAACGTAAAAAATAATGTCTGTTTCATAAGGGTTCCCTACACCTATCTTTTATGGTTTTCCGGATTTAGTTTTTTGCGAAATACAGTTTTTCACAAAAAATGGAATACCAAAAATACTTGAACCAAAAAAGTTTTCAAAAAGTGAATAAAAAGGCTTTAAGGCAACTTTTTGCAATATTGTCTATAACGATAAATTTTACAAGGTGCTCCAAAAACTGTGAAATATCTAAGACACCTTTCAACTCATATAACTTGCTCAACTTTAATGCCAGACGCTGTATTTTTTACTTTATTCGGTACAATAAATTATTTACTTTCAAACGATATATTGGTTCCTTATACCCATAATTAGTATTTTTTAAGTAATCATAAAAAACTGTTTTTAGACAGTTATCAAGCTTTTTTATTGTTTATAAAGAAGTAGTAGGCTGGATATTTTATAATCACTATTTGACATGTCAAATTTGCTTCGTTTAGTTTAAATTCATTAAACATGGCTAGATACGAATATACCATTGAAGATTATCTATATCTTTAATGTATTCATGGTGGATGTCGAGAAATTTCATCTAGAACAGTTCGAGAACGATATCAAAATGTATTTCCACCAACCCGTAAAGTTTGAAACACAGTATTAAAAAACTCATGGAACGTTTGTTTCTAAAACAACAAGTAATAAACCAATGACATATAATGAAATTCATGTATTAGGATATTTTTCTACCAATCCGAAGTTATCAATTAGAGATGCTGCAGCCCAATTAGGATTATCCTATTTAATATTCCAAAAATTTTTAGAAAAGCACAAATGGAAACCGTATTCTTATTCTCTTATTCACAATTTACAAATGACGGATCTTCCTAGAAGAGTTGAATTTTGCGAGTGGGTTTTAGTACAGAAAGAAGGGGATGAAAACTTTAAATCATATGATTTGGGTAGATAAAGCAAAATTTTGTAAAAATGGTATGTTCAACCGACACAACTATTGGTTTTACGAAACCACACATATTACTAGAAGACGAGGATTTCAGAATGAGTGGTCTTTTAACGTATTTTGTGCAGTTAAATGTAATTATCACCCGAACTGATATTTGATATTTGTGCTCACGTAGAAGTGTACCTAAATTCAAAATATTAATAGATTTGATAAATTTTTTTAGGTAATAGAATAGTTTGCCTGCATTTCTATGATGAAAATTTAAATGGAGCAAGGTATCTACAAATATTAAATACCGTAGTGCAAACAGCACTTAACAATATGACGCCTCAAGAAAGAAACCAAGCTTGGTAACAACAGTATGGAGCCCTTCTCATAGTGTTTATAGTGTATCCGATAGATTAGAAGAAACGTTTAATGAAAGATGGCTGGCAAATACAGGACCATATAGATGCCCACCTGGCTCTCCAGACTTGAACCTTCTGGATTTTTCAACAAGGGGCAAAAGTAAAAAATGTTGTTCACGACCCTCTTACGTCCAAAGCATTTGCATTGCATCTTTGACAGCCGAGAATCTTTTTCAAATAACCAATCGTGCTGTGGTTGAACGATGTTAAAAATGTTTGCAACAAAATGGTGACATTTTTGAACTGTTCCTATAATTGGAATAATAGGTAAAATATCCCAATACATAAATTTTGATATTCTCATTGATTTATTTCTTGTTGTTTTAGGAACAAACGTTCCATGTTCTTGTAAGGTTTTTTAATACTGTGTTTAATACTTTATGCGTGATTATATTACATTAATATTATTTGATTAATTATCGCCCTTTTTAAGCCTCACTTTGGGCACGCCAATTGTATGAATATAAATAATGTATATTTAATTTGTATTTTCAAATTCTAATTATATTATGAATAGTATTGTTTTATTTAATTATCTATTTAAAAAAAATTATCTCATTCTTTTATCTTTCCCTTTGTTAAATATTTTTTATCATAATCCTTTTTTTACCTTAGTCTTACCTTGCTATTTATTAACATGCTCTTCATTTAATTTTTCTTCGGCTGCTCTTGTCTGTTTTAGAGTATGATGACTCCTAATATCAGTAGGGATCATGTACAAATACTTTAAGACATCAACATTGCTATTATTATAATGAAATTTATTTTGTTAAAAACATGGATAACTTACGTTTAATTATTCATATACATTTTTAAGAATTGATTTGACGAAATAAAATATATCATAACTAATGTATGAGACGCCTATGGAAGCTAATTTACATAAAATATTTCAGCTTTTTACCTTGAAGATTTTACGACATCTGCGCAAAATAGACTTCCGTTATAATTTTTATACAGAAGACAATATTATATTTAAGAGAAAACTATTGAAAATGATACGTTTGTAATTTATATCAAGCAGTGATTTCTTTCAAATTTGCATGAACATTTTCTATAACAATGATAATAATCAAATGGATAAACTAAATGTGTGATAAAATGAAATTTGTGAGAGATGATAGTGTTAAATATTCCTACAAACTAGTCATTTTATGATTATAATACAGTTATGTCATATTCCATATGGTTATTTATATTTTATGTTACAAATAGGTATGGCTTTCTATTATATTTATTGTTTGTGAAAAAATGATCATTTTTAGTTATCTGTTTATTTATCTTTGGATCCAAAAGATTTTAAAAGAAATATCACTGACCTGTTTAATACTATACACTGGTGATGAACTTTTAACTTCAGGATATCTCGATAAAAACTTGTCTTGTTCAGAAAAAAAATGATTTACACTTATTGCTGGGACTACTGTTATTGAATTTACTATACTAAATAATTAATTATACTTAATTTATTCACTTTTATCAAAGTTTTGTAACACATATCCACATGGAGCTGTTCACTCAATCAACTTCAGTTTCCCTCTCCTGGTTTTCTTAGCGTCCCCAAGCTTTGTTGTTGATAAGCGGAAATTCGTAAACTTCCAGAATTTTATATATTTATAGCGTCTGACTGTCACTTTATTAATGTTCAAAATCACTATATTTATGACATAAACATACTGTATTTCGCTGTATTTTACACTTTGTATTGATAATTGTTAATAAATTGTCTATTATTATTATTACTTCTTGAATAATCAGGAATCGAATTTCATAGACAAATAAATAAGTACTGGTTTTGTCAGTAAATTTCATCTGACTATCTCCAAATTGGGCAAGTACTTTATCAATATTTCTATTCACTTACCAGCTTGTAAAAACTTCGGTTTCGCATTGACTCACTGTTTCAACTAATTGTAGTGGAAATTTCACTTATTTTCTTTATTCTTTTCAGACTGATCCCCAAAATTCTTGGAAAAATATTTGTCTTCCTTTTAACGGCCTCTTCATCAACAACCTCTCAACACCTTGGTTATCAATCTCAAATCATAATTGTCCAAATATCATTTATTAATTCTTTGTTTGATTGGATATGATGTTTTTACGAAAACTTTTACAATATCAAAATTTTTGTATACAGGTATTTACAAAATCTCATTTCCCAAGAACAAAGCATTAAATTTTAGTATCTTTTAAATTTATTAGTTTTTAAATAATTTTAGACAATACAGTCAATGGTTCTATTCTACGATTGGTCAATCCAAATCCATAAGTTTATTTTAACACAGATTTTGATTTTAAGTTTATTTTATAGGAAATTGTCATTGTTCCAAATATTTTAATTATTGATATAATTTTTAAGATATAATTAATTACGTGAGATATGCTGCTAACAATTATACATGCTTTTATTTTCGAATAAATCTTTTTATTAAGAATCATATCAATATATTATTATTTTAGTTTTCTGTGACACTTCATGTTATAAGTGCTCTTATGCTTCCAAACTCTTGTGTTCCTTTGGCTATTCTGACTTTCAGTTCCAATTCTCCTACCCTATTTTCTTTTATTACAACTTACTTATCTATTCTGTTTTATTATTTTCGTTAGTACTTTCTAACAGGTATCTAATAGTGCAATTCCCCTGTAATATTCGCAGAGTAATTTGTCACATTTTTTAGGATCCGTCATATTTCAGCTTTCCGCCTCTCTTGGGGTATATCTTCTTTCTCCCATATTATTCGAGTTAGTTCATTTATGTTTTCCTGTAACCGTCCTCGTCCGCATTTTATTATTTTTGCCGTAATTTCGCTTTCCCCTGGCTTCTTGTTATTCTTTTGGTTTTTACTTTTTATCCATTTGGGGCTCCAATTTTTATTATTGTTACGAAACAGCACACTAAATTCGACTCTGTCCAAGCCAGGTATGAAAGTTAAAATTATGGCGAACGCGCAGGGATTGTTGACGATTGTGACTATCTTATCTAAACATTGTTTTTGTGACCAGTCTTATCTAGAAAATGCCAGAGAGCCAATTATTTTTGAGTAAGCTGCAATCTAGAATTATCTAGTGAAAAAGGCATTAATATATAAGGGACCGACCAGGAAGAGTTAGTTTAGTTGATAATTTGACATCGTGAGATAAACAGTAAATAAGTGAATATAAATTAGCTTAAGTGAATATACTGTGTATATAATTAGTTAATAGTGTAGTGTTTAAATGAATTAAGTAAGTGAATCCACCGAGTGTTTGAAGTTTATCACACCCGTTCACTGTTTAAATAAATAAGAAAAACATTACATGGGTGTCAGGTGTGGGGTAATATAAATAAATTGCTACGTAAAAATGGCCAACAGACTATGTGACCTCAAAGTGGCGGAACTAAGAGCAGAATTGGAAGACCGTGAGTTGGAAACGTCTGGTAAGGAAAGTGAATTAGTAGAAAGACTTAAAGTGGCACTGGAAAATGACGGCATTGATCCAGAAACAGTTTTATTAAATGACGAGGCTCCACCTTAATCTCGTCAATTTCTGCTATCATGGACGAGAAGATTTCTGCCATGGCAGAGCACATGGACGAGAAGATTTCTACTATGAAGAACGACATTTCTGCTAATATTTCTGCTAACATGGACGAGAAGATTTCTGCTATGAAGAACGACATTTCTGCTAATATTGACGATAAGATTTTTGCTTTGAAGAACGATATACCTGCCGATATATTATTAATGAAAAACGATATTGCCGCTGACGTTGAAAATTAAATTTCATCTCTAAAATTTGAAATCGAGAATAAGATGTCAACGATGGACGAGAGAATCAAGGAGTTAGAAAAAAAGATGACAGATATAAGAGCTCAAGACACGCCAGCGGAAGAAAAGAAGACGGAGCAAACGAAACCTTGCAAGACAGAAACACACCCTAAGTTAGAAGAAATTGGCAGTTTCACCCGAGTCAAGGCCCCAACATTCGATAAAAAAATGTCGTGGACGAATTATGTGAAACAGTTTGAAGCAGCCGCTAGAGTGAATAATTGGTCCGATAAGGAGAAGGCGGTGAACTAAACCATCGCGGTTCGCGGAGATGCCTTAGATGTACTTCAGACAATACCTCTTGAAGAAGCGGATGACTTTGAGCAGCTAAAACAGAAACTGGACATGCGATACGGTAACGAACATTTGGAACATTTGTAGAGATTCCAGCTGAAGAACCGAAGGCGGAAACGTGACGAAACCCTTCAAGAGTATGAAATGGATATTGCCCGACTAGTTCGATTTGCTTATCCGTCAGCACCAGAGAACATGATCGAATGTTTAGGCATCCAGGCCTTTATTGACGGCTTATGTGACCACGATATGGAGAAGACGCTTCGATTTGCCCATCCCAAAACATTAGTTGACGCATTGACAGCTGCTCTTGAATATGAAGCAGTAACGAAGGCTTCGGGTTACAACAAAGGTAGGACCATGCAGGAGAAAGGTGACGATGACAGACTTGACCAGATCGTCAACCTGTTGTAAGGTATGGTAGACGTGAAGCCGAAGAAGATCAGGTGCTGTAATTGTGGCGAGCTAGAGCATGCACGCAGTTCGTGTAAGCGTCCTACAACTCTTGCAAACCAAGAACCTCTTAAATGCAAAGCAGCCACGAAGGGCTCGCGGTACAACAGAGGTAGGACCATGCAGGAGGAAGATGACGATGACAAACTTGACCAGATCGTCAACTTGTTGGAAGATATGGCAGACAAGAAGCCGAAGAAGATCAAATGCCGGAAGTGTGGCAAGCTACAGCACGTACGCAGTCCGTCTAAGCGCCCCAAGACGCCTGTAACCCAAGAACTCCAGTCACAGGGGAAATCAGACAGGGGTGAACATCCAGCTGATGTGAATCACTCTTTGTCTAGACGGTCATGCCCTGTAGACTAATCACAATGCAACAAGTCGAAATCTAAGGAAGTTGCAGTTCCAAGAATTACAGTAGTCAACGAGGAATGGTCACCTACCAGGATCAGAGAAGATCAGGAGAATGATCCTCACGTGAAGATGATCCGGCAATGGAAGGAAGAAAATCGGCGACTTACCTGGCAAGAAGTGTCCAGATTGTCACCGAAACTCAAGGCGTATTGGGCTCAGTGGGACTCCCTTGTCCTGGAAGAAGGGCTGAGTCCTTGAAAACGATGATGGTTCTGAGATAAGGAGACATCTAGTTATCCCGAGAACAAGAGTAGCTGAAGTACTAAAGAAGTTACACGACAGTCCATCGGGAGGTCATCTGGGAGCGAATAAAACCCTCCAGCGAATCCGTGAGAGGTTTTATTGGATAAACAGCTCCGATGATATGAAGGACTGGTGTAAGAAATGTACGACTTGTGCTACGAGTAATGGACCACATCGCAATAGAAAGGCATCTATGAAACAGTATAATGTTGGAAGCCCTTTCGAAAGGATTGCTTTAGATATCGCTGTACCATTTCCGACGACAGAAAATGGTAGCAAATCCATACTGGTTGTAATGGATTATTTCACAAAGTGGGTGGAAATTTACGCTATCCCGAACCAAGAGGCCACAACTGTCGCGGATGTATTGGTGAAGGAATGTATCAGCCGATATGGAGTGCCCCTGGAAGTCCACAGTGAACAGTGAACAGAACTATTGGAAAATACCTGTCCAAAGTGGGTTCCAGCCATCAGAGAGATTGGGACCAGTATCTTTCCCTATTCGCATTGGCTTATTGATCTGCCATCAATGAGTCCACGGGTGAAACACCTGCAAAAATCCTGTTTGGACGTGAAATTAGGCTTCCTTGTGACCTGGAATTTGGCTGTCGGCCTGGAAAAGATCTAGCAGGCGAAGACTACGTGATCCAATTGAGAAGAAGGCTGGACGATATTCATGAATTAGTTCGAACAAATCTTCAAGTTGCCAGCGACAGAATGAAAAGTCGGTACGACACGCAGGCCACAGAAGGCGGTTTTCAAGAAGGGGACAAAGTATGGTTACACAACCCGACGATGAGAAAAGGATTTTCTCGAAAATTACGAAAATCCTGGGAAGGTCCATACTTAATCTAGAAAAGGATCAATGATGATATACATCGCATAAGCAAGATCCCCAACGGAAAACCAAAAGTAGTTCACCAAAACCGACTAGCGCCATTCGAAGGAGACCATGACCTAGAGGAAGGAGTAAACCTTATTCGAGATGTGTCTGACCCTACCTTCGATGAACTTATGGGCGCGTATGGAGGTACCGGGAAAGCTAGATATGGAGTCACTTCTGAACAACAACAAGATTTGTTGACTCTCCCGGAAGATTATTCACTGGCATACAACATCCCCGCCCGTTTCAAGAACGCACGAGGGTTGGCAACCGTCCATCGAAAGAAGTTCGGGCAATTAGAAAAACTTGAAGACCAGGTTCCAGCCCCTGGCAAGACACTGAAACTGAAACATAATTCGCGGTACGTCTTCTACGTGGTAACTAAAAATGAATTTCAAGATCGATCTATCTACCGCGATGTGTGGGAAGCACTTCGAAACCTACGAGACCATGTGTTGGAATCCAGCGTGAAGAAACTGGCTATGCCTAAGATAGCGAGTAACCAGTTGGATTGGCGAATCATCAGAAACATGGTAGAGATTATCTCTCAAGAAACCGGTGTCCAGATATTAATTTGCAGCTACAACCCCCGTTATCAGTATCCGATAAAAACGGTGCCCTGCTATTTCCATAAGATCGGAAAGTGTAGAAATGCGGCCAGTTGCCGATTCAAACATCCAGTCTCGACTACGCAAAAGTGCCAGGAGGAACTTCCATTTAAGAAGGGGGTAATGTTACGCAACAGCACACTGGTATAGTCCCTAAATCCGACTCTGTCTAAGCTAGGTATGAAAGTTAAAATTATGGCGGACGCAAAGGGATTGTTTACGATTGTGACTATCTTATCTAAACATTGTTTTCGTGACCAGTCTTATGTAGAAAATGCCAGAAAGCCAATTGTTTTTGAGTGAGCCGCAATCTAGAATTATCTAGTGAAAAAGGTAATAATATATAAGGGACCAACCAGGAAGAGTTAGTTTAGTTGATAATTTGACATCGTGAGATAAACAGTAAATAAGTGAATATAAATTAGTGAACTGTGTTCGGAACACGTCCGAAATATTATTTTATTTAAATAAGATAGGCCGGGCCTGTCCGTCAAAAAGAGAAATGTCAGTGTAGTGTCATTTAATTATTCCACATACGCAGAGCGTAGATTTCCTTCCTTAATAAAAAGTTTGTTAATTATAAGTGTTTTGAAGCGATAAAACCAATTGTAAGTAGTCATTTATATTATATTTGTATTTTGGAGCTGATCTACCTAAATTTTCTGAATCAAAACATAGTAATTTGTAAGATAATTATAATATTTTACCAATCCTTTGAATAAATAAATTAAACAACATTGTCAGAGATTAGTCTTATACTAACTGGCGTTTATTTGGAGATTTCGGTCCGCTATAAAAAGTACTATCGAAGAGAGAATTTGAGAAGTTGCAAAAAGTGTCAAAGTCAGACCCAACAAAAGGCCGGCTTTATCAAACTGTTTATATAAATTAGTTCAAGTGAATATACTGTGTGTATAATTAGTGAATAGTGTAGTGTTTAAATAAATATAGTAAGTGAATCCACCCAGTGTTTGAAGTTTATCCCACCCGTTTACTGTTTAAATAAATAAGAAAAACATTACATTCTATTGTCCATTAACAATCATTGGCCGCCAAGACAACGATCTAATAAATGTCATCATATTATCAAAAATAGGATTCATCACAACAGTGTCATTTCAAAATCTATTTATTGAAAATTCATCATTTTCAGAACCGTTGAATTCTCAGGATTATTATTAATAAAATAAAAAATAAATTTCAAACATAGGATAGCTCATCAACTTGATTGTATTAATACTTATTTTTAGTTTATCCGATTTAAAATTAGACTTTGCCAGTTATTTTAATACATGATTTATTATTATTTAAAAAGTATAAACAAATTATACATATTTGAACTCCATTTTCACATACCATCTGAATACGTAAGCAATATAACGCTTTCGGAAATTTTGATGTAACTTTGGTGAACGCCTCAAACGATAACAGCGTCTAATTGATATAATAATATCTGAACATTAAAGAATGTTGAATTAGAATATGAAAAATTCCATTTTGTTCGGTTTAATTATATCGAGCTGTCTGAATTTTACCTGCTTTAATAAAATAAATAAACTATGAAGTTGGATTTTTACAACGTAAATATCTACTTTTAACATGTTTTCAGGTATGACTTCATTTTAGAAAAATTCTAATTTTTCAGTATTCTATCATATGGTATAAAGAATGTGCAAATTGTAGAACATATTTTTAGATACAAAAAATTTCCTGTTTACCTTTCTTTTCAGTTTTTAAGTTATTTTGGTAAAGTATTTATGTAATATTTACTATTTATAGCCTTTATGGCATACATTATGGGCAAATTTTTCCTATTTAGTTTTGTTTGATAGCTCAGTAAAATATTAAAAAGGGTGGACTGTAACATGTAATTAGAAATAAACATTGATTGGTTTAAAAATGAACTTACCAATAAAATGCACCTTTATGATTCCATTTCTTGCGCATTAGGAAAAGCGAATAGAGAGGAAAATAGAGCACTTTAAGTTATTCGTCACACGGTGAGAAAACGTAAAAGATATCGGTTGATGGATTTTGTGTCACAACTAAGATCAAAATCGCCCCGCTGGCCGCTAAAATATAAAGGAATTGTTACGTTCGTACCTCGATTGTACTACTTATTACTAACATTCTATTTAACAATATTCGGGCAGAAAACGATGAAGCGCTATTGCTAAGTTAAAATAAAACCTTTCAGGAAAACTAAATAGGTGTAACATACCCCCGTTTCTGAAATATCGTTATTTCAGCCACCAAAAAAACCTTTTAAATTCATATATTCAATCTTTAACCTATAAATAAAATATAAATATAAATAAATGTAACATAATTCAATTTAAGTTACTCTTGGAAAAAGCAACAACTGAACTAGTTCGATTGAACTATAACCGCCAGACACCGAATTACTATTAGAATACAATAATTCTTATTTAGTTTTTCGATTTTTCTAGTTCAGTCTCTCTAACCGTTCCATTACAAAAAAATCCCAATGGCACAGGACCAATTGGACAGGCTTATTTCAGTAACATTTTTGCATAAAACCCAAAATAAAAAATTAGATACAAAAGTAATAGAATGTTTTGAGATGTACAAAAAACCAAAGTAACATTTTGGCATCAAATCAAAAACAAAAAAAAAGAAAATTTGGTAAATTTGTGAATTTTCTTAAATAAATGTTTTAATGTACGATTTAGAGAAAAATGTTAAATATAAAAGTTGTAGAACGTATTAAGGTATTACCTTTTTTGCGTCAAATGAAAAACAAAGGAAATACGATTTTTTTCAATTTTGACAGGCCGCCATTTTGTTTTTACTGAGCCGATTTGGATCATTAACGAACTCGTCCAAGATTTTAGTTTATCCGATTTTTGTAGCGAGTTTGGTTTCGATCCGTCAAAAAATACGCCCTCTATCGTGCTTACAAATTCCGTTATAACATATACATATATATATATATATATACATATATATATATGTCACCTACGCCATTGCCCTTAGGTGGACAGTATATTGTGCTGATTAAGTATTTATATTATTGTAGAATTGCTTAGTTTGTGTTTGTTACGAGGTTATTTAAATTCATGTTTATAATAAAAATATCAGTCTTGTATTTGAAATTATTGTATTAGTTTGTCTTAGAAATAAAGTTAGTTTTTAAAAACACGTTTTCAGTAAATCAAAAGATAAGTGGCGCAGTCAGTAGGATAGTCAATCGAAAGTTAAAGAATATAACATTCGGTTCGTTTCTACGATTTATTGACTATTCGAACAAGTGAATTTTAACTATTGGAACTCTTAGTTGGGCGAACTGAGTAACTCAACTAGAAGATCTGTGTTGTGCGAGAAACCGGAAGAATCAAGAGGAGATTGGTTGTTCCTGTGCAGTTCGAGCCAATGGAAAGGATCTTCGTTCTATTGCTGTAAGTGTTTTTATGTCATATAGAGGGAATATTGATTATTTTTCTGACACATCTGACGATTCTGACTCAAATTCTGATTCAAATAATTCAAATTCAGGCTCAAATTCTTTTAACACTAAAATAAAATTAACTTTAGCATCACCAAAACTTTTTCACATAAATAATTTTAATAAAATGGCTACTCCACAATTACCAATTTTAAAAAAAGAATATCTGGATATGATACCAGAATTTGATGGCAACAATGCATTACTTCCTAGATTTATTGAAATTTCAGAGAAATTAGTTAGTAAGTTTTATAATACTGCAGATGTAGGGGATTTTCAAAATGAATATTTGATGTCCAGCATCTTAGCAAAAATAAAAGGTGAAGCAGCTATAAACATTTCTTCTTGTACGATAAGAACTTGGGAAAATCTAAAAGATGCACTTCTTAATACTTATGCTGATAAAAGAGATATTTACACACTAAATATAGAACTTTCGGAAATGAAACAAGGCAATGAAACGCCTTTCGAATTTTATAATAGAATTCAACATTTATTAAATCTTCAAATTTCTTATCTCATCACACATTCCAATGTGAATGAACATTTAATTTTAGGAAATTATTTTAAAAATTTGGCACTCAGAGTATTGCTACGCGGTTTAAAAGAACCTTTAGGTACATTAATGCGTACGAAAAATCCAGAAAATTTAAATATTGCTTTAAATGTTCTTACTAATGATTTTCAAGTTTATATGACCCAGAATAATCATCCAAAAAATATTTTTTCAAATTTAAATACGCAAAATTATTCTCATAAAAATAAAACCAATTTCCAAAATAACGTGGCACATAGGCAGCCACCTCCTAAGCCAAATTCTATGCAGAATTATCAACACACTAATCGAAATCCCGCATCAAACCCACAAAATCGTCCATCAACTTCTTATAATCCTTCTAATAGGAATAATACAAACCTTTCTAATAATGGTCATAACGTTTTTAAACCTAATCCAAATCAAAGATTTTCAAATCCGACTCCAATGAGTATGTCTACCAGAAACACACCTAGACCCCAACCCCAAAATTATCAAAATCGGTTCCAACACAATCCTAATCAACCTAGAAATTTTATCTCGGAAGAACTCCATAATATAGACGATTCCGATTGTATTAATGATGAATCCGATAATTTTTTAGAGACACCAGCCTCGGAACCAAATCAAACATTATCGAATTATTAAACTTAAATAATTCAGAAAGTGTGTTACCCTATATAATTTTCCCAGAACAAAATCTAAAAGTTTTAATTGATACTGGTAGCACAAGATCCTTTGTGACACCAGCTGTAGCTGAAAAATATTTCAAAAAATCGTATGTCAAAAAACCATTCCATGTAAAATCTGCCTTTGGTAGCAGTCAACAAAATTTCTGCACTTTTATTCCAGTCCCAAAAATGTTTAATTATAGGAAACCGCTTAATTTAGAATATTGCGTTTTCAAATTTCACGATCATTTTGATTGTTTGCTAGGATTAGATAATTTAAAAATACTTAATGCAATTATTGACTTAAATAATAATTTGCTTATGACTCCTTATAGTCAAATTAAAATGAATTACTTTGACATTAAAACCGGATCCACGAATTGTATAGTAGTGCATCCACGTTGTGAACAAGTAATTAAATTAAATATTGAAAATGTAAAAAATGGTAATGTAATTATACCATATACACGAATTGGGAAATTAGAAATCCCGGAATGTTTAACAAAAGTTGAAAATAATATAGCTTTATGTACAATTTTAAATCCTTCAGAATCCAACTTTCGAGTAGACTTAAGCCCTTCTATTAGTGTTGAGACATTCGATGAATACGAACAAACCCTCAACCCAAATTTTAATAATATTTATTCTGAAAATGTTAAATTTGATATATCGAAAGTTAGAACTGAACATATGAATTCCGAAGAGAAACAATCTGTATTAAAATTAGTTCAAGAGTATAGTGATATTTTTCATGTTGAAGGAAATCAGCTTACTTTCACAAGTAAAATAAAACATCATATTAAAACTTCTAATGATATACCTATTTATTCAAAATCATACAGATATCCTGAGATTCACCGAACGGAAATTCAAAAACAAATTCAAAAAATGTTAAATGATAATATTATTAGGCCGTCCAGCTCTCCGTGGTCGAGCAATATCTGGATAGTTCCAAAGAAGCTAGATGCTTCTCAAAAGCCAAAGTATCGACTCGTTGTTGATTATCGAAAACTGAATGAGATCACAATTGGAGATCGATATCCATTACCAGATATTACAACGTTACTAGATAAGCTTGGACGTTGTCAATATTTTACAACATTAGATCTCGCTTCTGGTTTCCATCAGATCGAGATGGCTGAGGAGGATATTCCGAAAACAGCCTTTAATATTGAAAATGGGCACTATGAATATGTGCGCATGCCCATGGGTCTGAAAGGGGCTCCTGCAACCTTTCAAAGGGTCATGGACAATATCCTAAGAGGTATACAGAACGAGAAATGTTTGGTGTACCTTGATGATATAATTGTGTTCAGTACCAGCTTACAAGAACACATCACAAATTTAAAAGAAGTATTCAATAGATTAAGAGATTCTAATTTTAAATTACAAATTGATAAATGCGAATTCTTGCGAAAAGAAGTAGCATATCTAGGACATATTGTCACGCCAGAAGGTGTAAAACCGAACCCAGATAAAATTTTAGCAATTCAAAAATTTCCGATACCAAAAAATTCAAAACAATTAAAAGGATTCCTAGGACTCCTAGGGTATTATCGAAAATTTATAAAAGATTTTTCAAAATTAACTAAACCATTAACTATCAGATTGAAAAAAGATGCAATTATCAATGTAAATGATTCAGATTATGTCGAATGTTTTGAAATGTGTAAAAATCTGTTGATAAATGAACCAATACTTCAATATCCAGATTTTACAAAACCCTTTAACCTTACCACAGACGCCAGCAATTATGCTTTAGGTGCTGTTTTAAGCCAAGGCAAAATAGGCTCTGATTTACCTGTGGCTTACGCCAGCAGAACCTTAAATGATTCAGAATGCAACTATTCTGTAATCGAGAAAGAACTTCTTGCCATAGTTTGGGCAGCGAAATACTTCCGCCCGTATCTTTTTGGCAGAAAATTTACAATAGTTACCGACCATAAACCACTTCAATGGTTATTCTCACTTAAAGATCCAAGTTCAAAGCTTGTCAGATGGCGCTTGAAACTTGAAGAATATGATTATGATATCGTATACAAAAAAGGTGCTTTAAATACCAATAGCGATTGTTTGTCCCGAATTCAAATAAATATTAATGAAACTGAATTACAAGAACCCCAATGTTCTAAAAATTTATTAGTTTATATGGACAAATTTAATAAAAAACTTTCATCATCTCCCGATGATAATAGATCTCTAATAGTGGAAACGGATAATGAAAGTAACAATAATGATGATGATGACGAAGACATCACAGTTCATACAAATGAAGAGAATCCTGTAATCGGTATACCAATTTCAGATTCAGCGATAAATATTGGCAAAAATCAATTAATATTTTCAGAAGTAAATTTCGAACCAGCCATACCCACTATTATAAAACTGTATGAAAATAAACAAAGAATCATTGTACAATTATCTAAAAATAATTTTGAGCAAGATGTGATTAATTTCGTGAAAGAATACATAGTACCTAAAACTAAATATTTTATCTATTTCGAAGACCCAATTTATGAAAAATTCAGTGTCATTCTACAAAATCACTTTCAAGATTCTCAAATCGACTTTGTTAAATGTAATAAAAAATTAATAGATGTTCCTTTGAATGAAGTTAAAGAAGTTATTCAAAATTACCACGAGGGTAAGACTAATCATAGAGGTCTAGATGAAACTGAAAATCAATTAAAAGCTTTGTATTATTGGCCTAATCAAAGAGCATCTATACAAACTTATATAAACGAATGCGAAGTTTGCCAGTTGAGCAAATATGATAGAAAACCAATAAAACCATTATTAAATGTTACTCCTACAGCGACTAAACCTTTCCAAATTTTGCATTTAGACACGATAACCTTAGAAAATAGTAAATTTCTTACGATAATAGATTCATTTTCTAAATATGGTCAAATGTATGAATTAAAATCTAGACAAGGAATAGAAGTAGCTCATAGTCTAATTAAATATTTTACACACCATTGTATACCAGAACAAATAATTTCGGATAATGGAACTGAGTTGAAAAATTCTGTTGTAAGGGAATTATTAGAAACGCATAAAATAAAAATTCATTTTATAAGTTCTCAACATCCAGAATCGAATGGAATTGCCGAAAGATTCCACTCTACAATTATTGAACACATCAGACTTTTGAATAATCAAAAAGATTTTAAAAATGAGACTATTGAAAATAAAATACTTTATGCATTATTAGCCTATAATAATAGTGTTCATTCTGCAACAAAATTGAAACCTAACGAAATAATTACCGGACACATAGATAGTAATACACCTTTCGATATAGAATTAGATCGACAAGTAGTTAATAATTATATACAAAATCATAAAGATAAAATGAAAATTTTGTACTCGAATTTAAATCAAAAATTACAGGAAAATAAATCAAAAGTAATATCTAAAGCCAATAAAAGCCGTGAAGAATTACCAGATACAATACCCACTAAAGTGTATGTACGTAATAAACAGGCACAAGGTAAAACCAAAAATAAATATAAAAGTGAAGAAATTAAAAGTAAAAATATCCGACTAAAAACAGCAAAAATCACTGCTAGACACAAAAATACTTCAGAAAATATTCATCTTTCAAACATAAAACGTCCAAAAAAGACTCCATATAAATTCATTTCAGGTTCGTCACCGTCGGAGACGCAACAATCAAAATAAAAGATGTTACCCATAACTTGGGAATACTTCCCATAAATCTTGGATATGCCAAACTGCAGAAATCCAGCCATACTTTTGTTCATTTTTATAATTTAAGTCCACTACTAGTAGAATATAATAAGTTAAGTATACAATACAATCACGTTAAATATAATATGTCTAATAATACATTTTTTCTAACTGAAACAGAAAATATTGTAAATATAATAGAGTACACTAAGAATAGTATAGATGATAAATTTAATAACATTAATATTCATTCAACCTTAGATAGACCAAAGAGAGGGTTAATTAACGGTCTTGGATCAATAGTAAAAACAATTACGGGAAATTTGGACTCTGAAGATGGAGAAAGAATTAATATAATCATGGAACATTTAAAACAAAATCAAGAAAACTTGCAAACTCAAATTAAAATGCAATATTCTGTTAGTCACCAAATAATTGATAATTTTAATAAGACAATTCAGGACATCCAGTATAATGAAAAAATATTAAAAACGAAAATATTTGAGATAAGAGATATTTTAGATTTTCAAGCAAATGCAGAAAATATTATTTATTTAAAACAGCTATTCAACGAACTTCTTATCACATTCAATGTAATTTTAGACGTTTTAGAAACGGTAGAAAATTCATTAACCTTCTGTAAACTTAAAACATTACATCCAAGTATTATAAAATCTGACGACTTATTTGCAGAGTTGCAAAAAGTGCATTATTACTATCAAACGGAATTACCTTTCGAATTAAAACATAAAAACATTTTAGAATTTGAAGCCGTCATAGACGTAGTTTGTAAAGTAGAAAATAATCAAATACAATATTTTTTATCGATACCTATTAATTATGATATTTTATTTAATCTTTTTTATATGTTACCTATACCTACAGAAATTGAATCAGAATACGTAACATTAATACCTAATTCAAAATTTTTACTAAAATCAAATAATGTCATTAAACCTCTAAATGACATTTGCACTCGCGGCAATATTTTTCAATGTCCTAACCATTTGCAAGACAATAATAATTATGGGTGCGAAGAAAACATATTGCTAGCAGGAAATTCTACATTTTGTCAATATACAAAAATTGAAATAATTAAGAATCACATTGAAATTATTCCGGAGATAAATCAATTTTTGGCAATATTTCCAGTAGAAGAAAAATTAATCATAAAATGTAAGCAAGAAACTGAAGTGAAAACTCTTAAAGGCATTTATTTAATTGAAAATTCAGCATGTAAAATTATATTTAGAAATCAAGAGTTAATATTTCAACAAAAAACTTTTGGACAACCTTTTGTAATAAATGAATTAAATTTGAAATTAAATCAATTACACGTTTCTCCGATGAAGATTGATTTAAAAAGTCTAAAAATAAAGGATATTCCAAATCAACTGGTAACGCCAATATTCACAGAAAACCATAACTTTCACATTCCCAGTATTTGGACTATTCTTCTTTATACAGCATTGATAGTGGCCTTCCTGTGGATCATGTACAAGAGGAAACATTCAGGAAGGACGAGTAAGAGTCAGCAGGAGTCAACGGAAGATGGGATCCAGCTTCCAGGAGAAGCTTCCTTCTAAAGGGGGAGGTGTCACCTACGCCATTGCCCTTAGGTGGACAGTATATTGTGCTGATTAAGTATTTATATTATTGTAGAATTGCTTAGTTTGTGTTTGTTACGAGGTTATTTAAATTCATGTTTATAATAAAAATATCAGTCTTGTATTTGAAATTATTGTATTAGTTTGTCTTAGAAATAAAGTTAGTTTTTAAAAACACGTTTTCAGTAAATCAAAAGATAAGTTATATATATATATATATATATATATATATATATATATATATATATATATATATATATATATGTATATATATATATATATATATATATATATATATATATATATATTGTTTTATTTAATTTAAGGAAAAGTTGAACAGATGTTTATTGGACTAGAAGTAATTGAAAATTCAATTGATTACTCCTCATGTGAGAGTCAATTAATAATACTATGAAAAGTCAAAAAATAAATTTAATTAAAAAAATGCATATTTATCTTATTTCCACCATGCATTGCCTATTAAGTTTCTTTAGACGGGGTACGGTGTACGGTACGGTGCGACGACGTTGGCAACACCACTGAAACCGCTGAACTCGCCAAACCGATCTATGTATGAAGAAAACGAAAGATGCTCTGTCATAGATTCTTGTTCATTAAAAAAAATAGCTAATATTTCGTGAAATATAGCAAACGGGTGGTCTAATTCTAGAAGAAATAATCCAAGAAAGGAATAAGTTTTGAAACATTTACTATATCTAATAATGGACAACACAAGTCGATTTGTCGTAACAAAGAACCGAATTTCCCATCATTTCAGTATTTTTTTAAAGGAAAAATATTTTCCGACAAAATCGATGGGTGACTTTGTTAATGCCCTAGCTCTATTAATTTTTGAGTAACTATGGACTTTGATTTGACCCCTCTTTATTCGATACTCATCACTGTAGTGCACTCCTGATTTTTTCCATCTTAGATTGGATCTTTGGAAGTACTTTCCTAAAAAATTGAATGAATATTTCCATTATTTTGGCCTGTGCGATTATATTTTTTTCGTTTACGTAGATGCAATAGGTGCTGAGATACGGGTATTTAAATACAACTTCTTCTCCGCTGGTAGTTAAATATAACACTTTTAATATAAAATAACAAAAATTTTCACGTTGTGGAGAAAAGATATTATTCGAGCTTGATTTTATATCGTTAGCGCTAAAATTAACAGTAATGATAAGAATAAAATTGCTTAGGCGTTTATAGAAAAGAACAGTATAAAAGTTTATGTATATACCACCATATTTGAAATTATAGCTAGGCTATCAAGTTCGTCCAATCACCATTTTATGTAGATTTGCAAGGGCTACGATCCCTGCCACTTTAACTATTTTTTATGGGGTATTTTTTTAGATTTTTTTGTGATTTTATGTTAAACGCGTTATATTTAACTACCGGCGGAGAAGAAGTTGTCTTTAAGTACCCGTATCTCAGCACCTATTGCACCTACGTAAACGAACAAAATCTCAAATTATTTGTTTATTAACAAGCTTCAATTTTTTTATGAAATTGTTTTGGCATACGGCGTTTAGTTTTTGAGATATTTGAAACTGTTTGAAAACGTGATTTTTGAGAAAATATTAGCACTTTTAATAGCGAATAACTCGGAAGGTATTGATTTTCAGAGAAACGGTTATGAACATTTTTTGCTTAGAATTCATCCCTCTATCGATTTCTGCGATTACCCCTAGAAGAGGTGGTTTTCACCCCTTAGGCGGAAGCAACTTTCAGCACCATATTATTTCTGTTTCTTAACATTTCTTCTACTTCCAGTTCAATTTTCACGATAATCGGTTTTTATAAACGGATTTCGGAGCCAAAATACCCCAGTAACTGCACTAATATGGAATTAGTTTATTATGAGATGTTTAATCCAAAAAAGCACTAAAAATAGAATATTTTAGTCTCAAATGAGTACCGCCTATAACCTAGTTTTCAAATCTAGCTGATTTAGAACAGTCTACAGTTTTGCTTCCGTCATACTGACGTATAACAACAAAGTGGTAACTCGTAAGTCAGTATATTTATGAACTACAAAGTAATATTTTTATAGAGATCGGCATCTTTGTGGATGTGTTTATAAATAATTTTTATTTTTATTTCTTGCCGCCCCTCTATGAAATGCCGACCTGGTGCCATGCACTCCTTGTATCCCCGACACGGACCGACCCTGGCAATAGTTACTGTTACATGATTGGCAGCTCTAGTCAGAAAAAATTGGTTGTTGATATCCTTCACTTCTTATTCTCCAATCAGTGCTTTTGATTTATGATGTTTATGGTTGGTGTTGGAGGTCAATAATTCATGTGATTGTTGTCTTCAGGTATTGTGCTTTTAACTTGGAATTTGTCCTCCTTAAGCACGTCTATCTACTCTCAAATATGTTGTTGATGTGTTATATAACTTTTTTCGCACTTTCAGTTATAATATTATCAATAATAATTATAAGAAAAGTAATTCTAGATTATCAGTATCTGCATATTAGTTGAATTTCGTGATTTAGAAATAACGGTTGAACAGGCCTGGTTCTCATTTAAGATATCGTCTTGAGAACAGACATGCAATTACATCAGAAATAACAAAAGTCATCGACAACAAATGGCAGTCGTAACAAGCTATTTACAAGTTATTTATTACCAAGTCAACATAATTCAAACATCAATATTAAAGAAAGAAATATAAATAAAAATGTTGTTACTTCATTAATCATTGAGGATCACCTCGGGCACGAGTTACGATTTGTTAACAGGCGATTGTTGCTTTGTTTCAATTTGTTATTATTGCTACTTATTGTCTTCATTGGTATTTATTATCCATTCTTTAATGATTGGAGACTTTAGTGGAGTGATAAATGTCGAAATTATTCGAACAATAAAAACTACAGCTGGTCCCATGGTGACATTGACATCGTTACATTATAACCAAGTAATTACAGTAATGTAAATACCTATATTGAATGTTTTTTTCAGCCATATGTCTGTTAGACTTACTTTTTTAAATGAAACTAACTGTTTCTAAATAATTCCAAAATATAAATTGGTCAGAATTCTAAAAAAATTGACAATTGTTTGAATATTACTATCACCGTCAGAATGACAGAGGTTACTACATTTCATATACAAACTGCCACTACACATAAAAAGGTAAATATAAGACCACAAAATATGCTCCTTGGTTTACGAATGCCCTTCTGAAATAAATAAATATTAAGAATATTTTGTTTCGAGATGCTATAAAATAATGCCAAACTAAAAAGTAAATAACCCCGATACAAAAATAAATTAAGTAGTCTATTGCAATAAAAAACAAAATATGACTATTATAGAACACGAATAGATGAATACTCTGGAAATGCAAAAAAGCGCTGGAATACCATAGGAGACTTGTCTGGTAGATGATGATTAGCGAAACTGGTGAAGTGATTACAAATAATAACAACATCTGCGAGGAATTTAATAAGCATTTTTTAAATGTAGGTACAGATTTGAGTCAACAAGTACCTCTATATGGAAAGGCACTATCTCGTAAAAATAATCAAAATATCTTTGCCCTATTTCTTACTACAGAACAGGAAGTTATTATTACAATACGAAGCCTAAAAACCATAAAGCAGTAGGGGTGGACAATATTCCTGCAAAAGTATTGAAAGCAATATCTACATCAATAATTGCACCCATCACATCCATTATTAATCTATCCCAGCAAACAGTGATGTGCCGGCCAAAGGGCGGCCTTAAGTCTGTACTGACGGGAAAACGTCTGTGACTGTAAACAAATGTTGGCTCATTGCAAGATTTTGGTCAATGTTTGTAATATCTGTTTACAGTTGATGGCCTTTGGCCAAAAGTATGATTATGGCCCACCCATTGATGTTCTGTTGATCAAAAACCAATGTATTGAATGTCAATGCTTGAACCACATCGCCATTTACATTCGTCAGTCGCATTTTGTCTCGGACAACATTGCTAGGTAATCTCATCTCCGATGGTGGGGTTCGCAGACAAAAGCATGACCAAATAGTGAATACAACATATGAGTTTATACTCATTGGCAATTGATAATTTTTCAAATTTCTGAAAATTATTTTTGCCTTAACTATTCAACAAGATTTCGGCTAGAGAATAATTTTTATATAGTTATTAGAAATTACTCGTTCAATTTATCTGCATATATGTTATATTCACGGCCCACGGACTCGCAGGTTTGGCGCGTGGTGCGTTTGCTCTTGAGATTTGAGGTTATATTGCATCGATTGCATCTATAATAACATTGGATATATAGTAGTGTGTAGTGTCCAGAGATAAAAATATAAATATATGTGAATATGGTCAGTGCAATTGGAAATAAGTAAGTACAATTTTTCAAATTGATTTCAGACAAAATACCTAAAGTTTGTTTTTGTGTTCTTGACGGTAAGACGGTAATTAAAATATTTGAAAGCCCCTGTAAACATTAATAGTTTTACAAATAAGCAGGATTCACACTAAAATGTCGCAGAAGCGATCTAGCAATATTTTTATCTATCGCAATATTAAACGAGATATAAATCGATGTACATTTTTAATTGATTTAGATACTCGAGCAAAATTTAATTGTTCTATTTTATATAACGGTCAAAGTCTGAAATCTGATTTACATGTACAAACAGAAATAGACATTTGTAGTGATATTGAAGCTGGAAATGCCTCAACTGTATGTAATGAACGTACTATGTCTAATAATATGCATATCAATTCTATGAACACTGACCAACCGATTACTAGTGCACCAGCAGACAGTACAGCATAATGTATTTGATTTAGTTTACCGACTAGGACACAATCAGAAACAGATAGTTCACAATCGAGTCCTGATGTTCATGAGGCATCAGGTTCAAGTTCTAATAATTCGATTGTATCACCAGATGACATTAATAAATCTGCACAAACATTTTTATCTAGTTGGGCTTTAAAAAACAATGTGTCCCATTATGCAGTAAATGAGTTACTGGTATGGTTTTCTACATGTCCAGACATTACAAACTTGCTATTGTGTGCTCGAACATTACTAAGAATTCCAATAAATGTTGAAATTGATAAAATTGGGAATGGTGATTTTTACTATTTCGGAATAAAAAAGTATCTTGAATATGTTGCCTTGAAATTTCCATTAATTGATACAATCTCTTTAAGTTTTAATATAGATGGATTACCCATACACAAAAGTACGTCATTGTCTTTCTGGCCGATTTTACTTCAATGTATTAATATTCCACAACATCCTGTTTTTACCGTTGCCATTTACTGTGGCAAGGAAAAGCCCCCATTAAATATGTATTTTGAAAAATCCACATATGAAATGACTATATTACAGTCTAATGGAGTTGTAGTAAATGGAAACAAAATAAAAATTGTTTTGCATTCTTTCTGCTGTGACACACCAGCAAAAAGTTTCATTAAACAAGTCAAAGGTCATAGTGGTTATGAAGGCTGTGACAAATGCATTGATGTAGATACAAGTTTAAATAAAAGAATGGAGTTTTCCAATTTGTCAGCTAATAAAAGAGCAGATAGAAGCTTTCGTTTAAGGTTAAACCCTAATCACCATAAGGAGACTAGCCCATTAGAATCAATAAATATAGATATGGTTATATCATTTCCTATAGGTTACATGCATTCTTAAGTGTAATGAGGAAATTGTTATTTTTGTGGAGAGATGGAAGTAGACTATTTCGCTTTACTGGAAATGCTATACTAGACTTAGAAAGTAATATAGTCTCCTTACAGAAAAATTGGCCTGTAGAATTTAACAGAAAGCCTAGATTCCTTGTTGATCTTGAGAGGTGGAAAGCAACGGAGTTTCGACAATTTTTGTTATATGTTGGACCAGTTTTATTGCAAAAGGCATTTCCACACAATGTATATTCAAATTTTATGATATTTAAATTCACTATTACAATACTGCTTTCAGAATCATTGTACTCCGAATATAATGAATGGGCTGAAAAATTATTAGAAATTTTCATTAAACATGCTCAACAAATTTATGGAAAAGAATTTTGTATATACAATGTTCATACATTGATTCACTTAGCTGATGAAGCCAAACATTTCAAAAGTTTAAATCTAATTAGTTGTTTTCTCTTTGAAAATCATCTTTGTACATTAAAGTATATGTTAAGGAAGTCCAATTTACCACTGCAATAAACTGTACATAGAATATATGAACGAGAAAGTAGTAATAATGAAGATGTAACCTATTAAAATAGAGATCATTTTTGTTTGACTGGAAAGTTTTATATTGCTCGAAATTATCATTCTTTAGGTTATTTCGAGGTGGGCAGTATACTGCTGCTACTGTTAATTCATATGTCCTCGTGTATACCTACTTTTATTACTGTAGCTTGCATATTATTCTGTGCATAGTTTGGTAGTTCAATATGTTTTATTGAACTTTTTATTATAATAGCCGCTCCAGCGTGGCAGTGTTGTCTGGATGGTTTGTTTAGTAAGTTGTATAACTAGGTATTTTGAAGTAAGACCAATCTGTGAAATGAGTTTCACTTATTAATAAGATGTCTATTTCATTGGGTTGCAGGAATAGTTCAACTTCTCTTTTATGTTGTATAAGCCCGTTTGCATTCCATTCTGCGATTTTGACAAAACTATTGAATTTTGCTTATTTGAGTGGTTAGCATATTTAAAATCATGGTGCTCTGTTGTATTAACTGTTGGAACATATTTTTAAATTCTTCTATGAACTTATTCATTGTTTCAATGATATCGGTTTGTTGTGGATCACTTCCATTTCTTACCATATTAGCGTAACTGTTGTGTTTTTGTTGTGCTTGTTGGGTATGAGACACCGCTGTACTGGGGTATGTTTAATTGGACTGTTCATTATGTTGCTTGTATTTTGCTGGATATTCAATCGGTTGTTTGAATTGTTTGGCCTTAGTAGATTATGATAAAATGAGCATCCCATGTAGTTAGCTGGATGAGCTCCGTTACATAGGGCGCATCTAGCAGGAGTATCTCTGGCTTTATTGCGAGTTGGTGTGTTATTATATCCTCCTCCGCATTTGACACATACATATGGTCTAATACAGTATGATTTAGAATGTCCGTATTATTGACACCTCATACATTGTGTGATTCCTTTTGTTTTCTTTGGCGATTCTCCTTGTAGTGCTCTATTTTGAAGATTTGTTAATTTTTATAATTGTTTATTGTTCTCGGCCGGTTCTAGATCGACCCAAAAAATATTTAGTGGTTCTTTGGTTATTCTACTTTTGCAGTTCAATACGTTTCTAACCTTCTGTCCGTTTATGGCTAGCTCAGATTAGATTTCATTTGTGTCTGTTATGTGGTTCCAATGTTTAATCACAATTATGAACGCGCGTCCTTCTTTAGGTTGGTATGTATGATGTATCACATTATTATCCCTCATGAGTTTTATTAACTCCCTGTAGGTGTCAGATGTAGGGGAAAAGGGGGAATGGCGGCCGCCTAAGCATTTTTTTTGTTTCTGCCGTTATACCTGCTCAGATTTCGAAAATATTACAGTAAATAAAACTTCAAACCTCACTACTTCAAAGTGTATTTACTGAAAATAATCAAACAAAATATTTAAAAAATACGAACGAATTTTCAGAATGCTGCGGGTGGTTATAATTACCCACGGTTAAGAGGTGTGGCCAATACCAGTATTACCCCCATTTTACTGACAAAAATCGCAGATATATATTTTTCCTACAAAACTGGTACAGTCTTTATGTGCCCAAACACATACTACAGTTGATCCACAGTTCTTTATTCTTACCGAATTCGCCACAAATTGCACAAATATCCTCGTTAACGTCGATGTCGCCATCATCTTCTTCTTCAGATGAAGTATTTTCTGTGATCATCTGGGTTTTTAAGCATTTTCTTTTGGGTATTATTCGAGGAGTAGGACTGGGTTTTAAAGGCGTTGATTTTTCGACACCTATTTTTCGTTTTGTTCCTTTATCTACTTTAAGTCTAATTTGTTCCTCCTTTTTCCGCTGCTTTTATTCTAAGATTGACTTCATTGGAGTTGACGTCATTATTTCTGAATGTTGCTTCCTACTGCTATTATGGTTGGATCTTTTATTTCCAACTGAGTTGTCCTTCGAGCATCCTGGTATTGGAATTATGTCAACAATCGATAAGTCATGCTTTTTATCAGGTGTCGTATTTTCTGGATTCTCCGTAACTTCCTTATTATTCTTTTCCTCATCTAGTTCGATTACCTCCTTCTCTTGATTTTGTTTTATTCCATACAGTTCTTGTATAAATAATTCACCTGGAGCAAAGTCTTTATCGGTAAAATTTTCTGGTTTGCATGGAAATATTCCTGTATTGTCAAATCCTTTAATGGCTTTAATTGGTGTGGCTACGCGACCATATGCATTTTGAAATATTTCAGCTATTTCGGACGTTGTGATACGTTCATGAGGATGGCTTCTTAGATAATTTGCACATTCAATGTTATATGCTGATTTCAAGGATGAGTAAAAAGCCCTATCCAGCGGTAGGAGTCGATGTGACGTGTGCGGTGGTATTGTTAACACTACAATTCCTCTTTCTTTACAGAAATTGTACCCCTCCAATGTACAGTGGCGACTGTGGTTGTCGACAATTAGCAAAACTGGATCTTCCTTTGATGGTTTTACTACATCGTAAAAATGGTGGAGCCATTCTAGAAATATGATTTCATTTATCCAACCATTGTCAGAGCAGCAGTAAATTGCACTTGGTGGCCCATTTTTCTTTAATTCAGATTTCATCCGTTTGCGCGCAAAAATAAATAAGGGTGGAATATATGTTCCTGAAGCATATATGCAGCACATAATTGTCGTTGTTTGGCCTTTTTCAGCAAGTATTCTTCCAGGGTTTTGGACAGTTGTAATGCCCGTCTCGTTTGCATTATATATTTTGGATGCTGAAAATTTATACTTATCCAGAAGAGACTTTAAATGAGAGAAAAATAAGTCCACTTCAGTTTTGTTAAACGCAGATATGCGGTTAATGCTTGTCGCTTCCGGTTTTCTTAATCGAATAGTTGGATTCCTTTTTAAAAAGCCGGTCAGCCAATCTCTTCCTGCAGTTTCTTTTTCTTTAAAAAATGGATGAGGTAATTGTTTTTCTTCGGCGTATTTATAGGCACATTTTTTAATCTCTGTGGGAGTTATCCCATAAAAATGTTTTGCGAAATTTATTACTTGCTCTGCTAAAACTTTTTCTTCTTGTTTTGAAAATACCGAACTTCGACCTAAAGAAGCCTCTGATGTGTCATTTTGCTTTATTCGTATTTGAAGTGTAGATCTAGGAATAGCAAAACTTCTAGCGACTTCATGGACGCTTCTGCCATTATTTATTGCTGCAGTAAGTTGTTGAGCAGTCCATCCTGCTTTGTCGCTTTTTCTCTTGTAAACTCGAGGCATCTGAAATATAAGAACTTATGAAGAAACTCCCTGTATAGTTTATAAAAAAAATGGGGTAATAGTGGCCGGCCAACATTACCCCTACACACGAGGCCATTATAACCCCAAAATACATATTTATGTTCATAAACTGACAGTAATTAATCTCTTAAATCAAAACAAAAATTTGTTATGCGAGCTTAAACTACATTAAAATTGCAACATTTCGGTACCAATTATGTAGTTAAATGAGTTGAATTGAGTGCTTTTACATACCTTTAAAAATCGGATAATGAAGCATGAATATCAACTAAAACTGACATAGCCAAAAATTTCAGCTTTACCAGCTGAACTTCTTGGCTGATAAAGTACAGTTTGAATGACAAAGGTATTAAAAGTGAAATAATAATTGGCCAGTTACTATTATATTTGATGGCTATTATTACCCCACTGGCCACCATTCCCATCCTTTCCCCTATCGCTAATTATTTTTACTGTATTGTCTGCTAATTATTTTATAATGTACTGTTTGCTTTCCACTACTGTATCAAGTTTTTATATCATTTCCTTCTAATTGATTACTCCGTAGACAAAGATTAGGAGAGGTCTTTGTGTTTTAATCTCTTCGGTGTTGACGCCGTCTTGACTGCCTCGTGCATTGTTGTTCTCTTGGCTGGTTTCTTCATTATGTACACTAGTTACAGCACTGAACTTGTTATTTGTAATTGTTTCAGGCAATTTTTTGGCTGCGCTGATTTTTCTCTTCTTTGCGTTCTCTTTATTTCCTGCCAGGGATTTACTTTGTGGCTATTATTCTGTTCACTCTCATCGAAACCAAGGAATTCTTCGTCGCTAGTTGATGACATTCTTTGCAGACATTGGATATTGTTTGTTGTGTATATATATATATATATATATATATATATATATATATAGGCCGGTTTAGAACGTCTTTCGACGTTGTCCGACGCCTTGCCTCCATCTTTTCCTGTCGTCCCAGTCCACTTCTTGCAGGTTTCTAGCACTCATGGCTTTAACCACGCCCTGTTTCCAAGTGGTTTTCGGTCTTCCTCTTTTCCGACGTTCTATCGGTTGCCAGTTCATTACTTGTTTAGGAAGTCTTGTTTCTGACATACGTTGTATGTGCCCATACCATGTAAGTTGTTTTTTCTCTATGTCGTCTATAATGGTACCTTCAATCTCCATTATTTCTTCAATGTTGTCATTCCGGATTCTATATCTTCTTGAAATCCTGAGTGATCTTCTCATCGTATCCATTTCAACAGCTTCTAATCTTCTTTTTATATTTCTCTGTTAGTCTCCAGTTTTCAGATCCATACAATAGGCTGCTTTTCACTAAAGTTTCATATATGTTGAATTTTCTGTTCTTTGTAATATTTTTATTCCACAGAATGCCATTGAGACAAGATATCGCTTTTTTCGCTGTTGTTATTCTACTTTCTATTTCTTTGTTATTTGTCCCAGTTGAGTCAAATGTCACTCCCAGATAGTTATAGGCCTGACAGTGTGTTATTGTTCGATCATTATTTAATGTTAGATCACTAGGTTCTCCACCGATACAAAGATATTTGGTCTTTTGAATGTTGACCCTAAGAACCCAGATTTCATACTCTTCAATCAACTTGCGCATCATGTACTCCATATCTTCCTTATCATTTGATATAATTGCTTGATCATCGGCAAACTGCAAAGTATAAAGTGTTGTGTTATCGAGTTCTATTCCCATTCCATGAATTTTCCTTTTCCATTGTTTTAAAGCTGCTACCACATAGATTTTGAACAATGTTGGCGATATACAACATCCCTGTCTCAAACCTTTATTCACTGTAAATTCATCAGTGATATATTTTCCTATTTTTACTCTTGAGTTTGCTCCATTATAAAGATTTTGTAGAGCTGTAATAAGAGTGTGATTGATGTTGGTGTCTTTTAGAACTTCCCAGAGTTTCACCGTTGTCCGATATATGGTTGGTTTTTGGAGTACTGTGTATATGATGCATTCATGCTATTGTTTTGTAGAGCTGGTTGGCTGAAAGTTTGCATTTGTTGATGTCGTGGTATTTGTGTGTTAAAATATGGCACACTCTGTATAACACTGTGATTTTAAAACTCTGGTTGGCTGTTATTTATACCTGGTCCGTTGAAAGCAGTTGTTCATTTTTATATGTAATTAAAAAGTAGCTTGGTTTTTGTCAATAATGATAATTTTCTTTTAATGACTCACTGTTTTTGATTGTTTTTATTGTAGCGCAATTGATAGCGACTATACAAGAAAAGATGGTATTTCTTAAATAAATTCGCAGGTAGCTTCTGCCGTTTCTTCCATGTCGGCCCATGCGTTTTCTTCTTCCTGACCCGTTACTTGTGACCTCACTGTATATTTTGTGACGATTGTGGTAGTTAAATTCAGAAATCACCAAGGCAGTTACATTTATTGTGAAATTTAACAGGACATAAACTTATTGAAGTTCAATAAAATGCAAGATTTACAACCGAACAACAACATAATCAATTGTGTAAGAAATAGGTGGTAGCCAGGAATAGATATTTATCTTAAAGGTGGCTAAAGTTATAAGAATTTTTTAAAAAATTTCCGAACACAGCTGTTCAATATGTTCCCTGTTTCTGAGGGAAACATCACGTACTTAGACTATTGACCTGTGGGGCATACACATTAGAAATATGAGACTGTGATATTAATTCTTGTTTCAATTGATTTGTCGATAACTTGTGAAAGCTAATCCCCGTAAGAATTAAAATTCACAAGCTTATTATTGCAGAAACAAATTTCACTTTTTCATTTTTGTAGGTATTAAATAATTTTTTGGCTGTACCATTTTATTTTTATATTCCAAGATATAAGAACTTTATTGATACCAGGTAAAACGGAAGAATTCGAGAGAAAGATGAAGAGATATAACATAAATATCTTAGCACTGCAAGAAATTAGATGGCAGGGAGATGGAATACTTACGGAAAAAAATTACACATCACTCAGGAGAAAGCGAACAAGGAAGAAATGTTACAGTATTCTGTGTTTTTAGGGGGTAATACCATAAGAGGTTGTGTTTATCCAGATACATTTTCATTTTGAACGAAAGCTTTGTTGCTTGGTAATTGACGAGAGCAAATAACGTGGTAAAATCACGACACTGACGTTATTGTTATTATATTACCTATAAGCAACAAAGCTCGAGTTTAGTCAAAATGAAAGTTTGTTCTGGAAATAAACACAAGCTCGAATGGTATTTGGTAAGACAATTTAATGTATCACTTAATTGAAATTGAAGACAACTATATTTTTACTTAAACCACGCCAAAACGCAACATTCCTTTGCCTTCCAAATTATACTTTCTCTTGGACCAAAATTGCAAGAATTGATTCCATATTGAGGCTTTCATTTTTATTGTATTTCAAGCTACAGTATTCGATACTGCTGCATCTATATTTTCTTTAGTAGCATTGCCAAAGCGATTTATCGTTGAAGAGAAGAATATAAAAGGTAACAAAAACCAATATTTGATAATAATAGCTATTTGTGTACCTAGGCGTGAAAGTGCTAGTTTTCCGGGCCGACAGAAGATATGGCAAGGCCACTTCTGGAGGCCTGGAAAACCACTTTCGCAACATAATTTTTATCCTACACATAAAATGATTAGATTCTAAAATGACAAAAAGAAAGATAGCAAATAGTTTGACTGTACCGTTTATTGTTTTGAGTTGAACGAGTCATAAAAAATGGCAAATGATTTGTTGAAAATAATATTTTCGCTGTACCTTGCAACGCAATAAACACCAATCCATAAAATGTTTATATTTTTGGTTATATTTTTCTTTTCACTTTTCAAATAGCAAATTTAGTGCAGCGTATATTCCTTTTTGCATATCTCTTCCGGTGTAGAATAACTGCCGTCGGATTCGTCTATATTATGTAACAAACTATTTTCAATATTAGTTTTAATGTCAACAAAATCCTAAAGGTACGGTCACAATGAACAAATTAACAATTAGAGCATATTCCACGAAGTAAGGGTCGAGACAGTCAATTTCATTAAATTATTATTAATTAGTGATAACAATTAGTCGTAGAACCTTGTAAGCTGTCATTGCAGTTCAGCGAGCATATTAGTGATTATACACTTATAGTGTATTCACACAACAATAAAGCACCTCTAATCCTTCTAACAGTTTACTAATTATACTTTCTTAGACAGTATGGATTACATATATAAATTAGACAGTTTTTTGTGTGGCGTTCCTTGTTAGACGCCATGACAGGACTACATAGATGAAAGCGCACATTCCTCAATAATAGAAATTGCCGGTACCCCCCTAGGGACTAATTATGTCGGCTGTCAAAATCCCATTAAGGTGCGTTTACACTGTCGCGTATATTACAATACCATAGATAAATACTTTTAATACGGGGAAGAATGGAATCTCCTGTACTAAGTCCGAAGCCACAAAGTTTTGTCGAGTTCTGCACCATCTATTGTGGTGGAAGAATACTATTCACCAACAGGGAAAAATAGGAAGAGACCTGCATGATTAGTCACAGTTTACTAGCTACTACTAGATGGCAAGCCAAGCAAATACTGAAGGTTTTTTAAATTATGCCTATATTGTTTTTTCTTAAATAAACAAATAAAAACAGTCACACAAAGTTTAAATACTTTTTGAAACAACCTGTTATTTTATTTTGGCTTAAAAGTAGGATAGGTTGTTTCAAAAAGTTGTTTAAAGCTTTTATCCGTTTTTATTAACCAGAATAGTTTATTAAAAGACGAATGTCGACAAATAGTTCCAAAAATTTAATATAAAATTTTGTTTATAAAATAGTACAGGTGATTTTCTTTATTTTCTTCTCAAACTTAAGATAAGAATAATTTATTGATAATAGCATGTGCTAACAAATATTACACATATGATACAATATAATGGATTCCAATGTTTTCAAACACTAATTTTTTTCCGATATACATTGTGTATTTTGTAGTGTATTTATCATCCAAGGGGCGATCTTCGTGTTTCTCCTTTTACATTTTTTTGTATATGTACAGTCGTCTATATATTTTTGAAGTGTTTCAATGAAAGTATTTGTTGCATTTGCATTTGGTCTTTCCCAGTACTATCTGTAGTATTGTTGAGAAATGATCTGTAATGTCGGTTTGCAATACTAGTGACAGTATTTGATCGAGTACGTTGAATTTGGATTTTAAAAATATGTCGAATTACTGGAATTTTTTCATATAACGTTTTCTTTGTGTTTTCTAGAGAGTGCCAAGTCAAATTTAATATGCAAACTTTAGGTTATTATAAATTATGATTTAACTTAAGAAACAAATTACCTCTAGGAACAGCAAATCTCGCCATATCATTTGATTCTTCAGACCTAATAGTTTCGGCAATAGATTCCACTTGAATCTCTGGAGAAGTACTACCCGATTTATAATTCCCCGACTTTTTATACAATACTGAAAATATATTATTTGCACAAAACATTCTTATTAATTTCTTTAAATACTTACAATTTGTTTGTGGTGTAGGTTTAAAAACAGGATAAATATTACGATTTAATGAGGGACTCTCGTCTGAATCAGAACTAGAGTGATGGGACATATACCCTGTATTTTTTTCCGTATCCTTGATCCCCGTCCTTTGTAAATATCGAAACTAGACGAAAGGTCTGTTGTAATTAAAGCCTTTTTGGCTTTTCTTTGTGCTACAGTAAAGTCATCTACAAGTTAAAAAATTATTTCTCTTTAAAAAATGACAAATACAATAAAACTCTGTCAAGTGTCTAATATACTGATCCATTTGTTGTTTTACTCCTGACATTTTGATGTCGTTAGTAACCTTCCAAACGAATAGATGGCGTTAAAAATGCAGTTTAGCAGTGGCTATAAAAGATCGCAGGGCATGTGCAATACTAAAAGTTATCTCATTTTGTGAGGTTAGAAGTCATATTTATTATTAATTTTCTCCACCAATTTGTCTGATTTGATAGCTTTGATACTTCTACATTGACAAATTATTGTCATACGTCAACACTGACAATTATTGTTCTAGCCCATAATACAAAGAGGACGCAACCAAAAATCAGCTAATTATTAATGAAATTAACTGTCTCGACCCTTACTTCGTGGAATCTGCTCATATTAGTGTTTTAAATGAAACTCAACGTTTCTAGCTAATTCCACAATATAATGAAAGATATTGAAAATTCTAAAAAATTGACAATTGTTTCGATAACTAAATATCATCGTTAATTTTCTCTTTGTAAATGCAAGATTTCAATGATGATTCGAATTGTGAGTTAAATTTTTGAAGAACTCATTGCCATTGCATTGTAAATGACGTTTTAAGTCACAATTTGAAATTCAAAAGTGACAGCCGTGTCGTCATTTATAATAGGGTGCCATCTAGTGTTATTCTTGTGAACTTGTTTTCCCTGCCTAGGCCATATTTGCCATTTTCCCCATATTTCCCATCCCGAAAGAGACACGAAAATTTAGTTTTCGAGTAGTGTAGGATGAAAAAACTTTTGCCGGACGTTTATTTGAGCGTTACTGTAAGAATTGACCTCTCCTTACCATGGAGCGACAACATTCAGTTTATCCACTAGCAAACTACCTACAAGCAGTTTATCCGATGTCAAACAGACATAACGTGTATTAAAATGCGTTGTTTTTGACAGATTAATTAAACTTTCACTATAATTTGACCCCCCCCCCGAATGAAAAATATTCGTTCGTGGAATTTAAATTCGGAAAATTTGTTCGAATCAGTGTGTTGGGAACTCTGTAGATTTTTTGTGCGAATCAGATATTGTATAGTCTGTATCTTATTGACTGACAGCACACGAAAAGGTCACAGATGCTAGTCAGATAGTAAAGCATAAGCGTCACAGTTCATCTAAGGAATTTATTTACTATTTAATTTTATACCCGATCTGATATATAAAGGTAATATAAATGTAAATTCGGTTAGTTAAAATAACTAACTGACCTTCATACATTTGTAGAGTACATACAGTTAAAACAATAAATTATTTCTCAAATAATCTTGTAACGCAACTATTCTGACTGAATATTTCATTAATTATCTTGAGAATTTGGAGCAGGTCAATTCTTGGGAGACATATTAACAAACCATTTATCAATTCATTCTCCAGATAATTACTTTCTGATTTTCGAAATGTTGATAATAACATTTCCAAGAAACATTACAAAAGGGTCCTACTAGGGATTGTCCCAATGACTACTGAGAAATTTTGCAGTTATATACGGTGAAACTTGGTCTCGCCCAAATTTGTATAATTTGTTTTGCTTAGAGTCGCTTATGTTCCATAAGTGTTAACTGTGTTCTGAAAAATGTCTTCAGGTTTTACCCCAGTAAAGTGTAAGAGCGTGATTAGCTTACAAACGAAGACTGTAGTGTTAAATATGCATGATGCTGTTGTACATCAAATGCCGGTTGCTACTGTTAGAAATATAGTTTCGACATGTTCCAATATGACAGGAGTTAGTGAATCTACAATTTACAGGCTTCTAAGAGAGAGGAAAAATTGAAATATATCTCCAACTAAAAAGTCAACTGGAAGAAAACCATTTGACCTTGATGAACATATGCAAAATACAATAAGACGAAAAGTACATGAATTATATTTAAAAAAAGAGATCCCAACCCTTGACATAATTCTAAGAATTGTGAAGGAGGACGAGAATTTGCCTGACATAGGGCGAAAAACTTTGTGGAAAATATTACACAAATTAAATTTTACTTGGGAGAAGCAAGGTTGCAAATCAGTGCTAATCGACAACGAAGAAATAATATGTTGGAGACGCCAGTATTTACGAGATATCCGAAAATACAGACAGAAGGGAAGACAAATCTATTATCTAGATGAGACGTGGCCCAATGAAGGACATTTAGTGAAAAAAATATGTCAGGACAAAAGTATTCAAACCAGTCGTCAAGCTTTCATAGAAGGTTTATCTACTGGACTGAAAACTCCTATCGGTGAAGGTCGCCGACTAATAATAACGCGTATTGGATGCAATCAAGGGTTCGTTGAAGGTGGTTTACTGGAGTTTCAGTCAACATCAACCAAAGACTATCACACAAATGGTCGAATTAATTCCAAATAATGCTGTAATCGTTATGGACAATGCCACTTATCATTCGCGATTAACAGAAAATCTTCCATCTACCTCTTGGAGAAAGGCTGATATTAGAAACTGGTTAATCGTAAAAGATATACCATTTGAAGATGATATGTTGAAAAAGAAGGTTCCTTCAGATCACAAGCTACAATTTAAAAAGTTTGTTATTGATGAAATAGCCATGAATCGTGGCATAACAGTGCTTCGTTTGCCGCCATACCATTACGAATTAAATGCGATAGAGTTAATATGGGCTCAACTGAAAGGTTATGTAGCTAGACATAATAAAACATTTAAAATGAAAGATGTTCGTGAACTCATGAAGTACTCATCGACAACAATAACTGAAGAGAACTGGAAAGATGCTGTGAATCATGTTATCAAAGAGGAAGAGAAAATGGGGGTTTTAGATAACCTCATAGAACAAACTATAGAACCGATAGTGATCTCTCTCGACGAGTCTTCGGATGATTCTTGTATGGCCAGCGAAGAGGATGATACTATAGATTGAATTTCATATTTCCTATAAAAGGTATGTTTACTTCACTTAATATACATCAATTAATTGTCAATAAATTTGAATCATGAGAATTGAACTATACTTTCTTTAAATTATTTAATTTATTAAAAATGTAACTTGTTAATAGGCCTAAACGAATGAATTTTATTTCAAATGTAATGTTGACCGAATCTAATTAAATAAGCAAAATGAACTAATATCGTAATCTCCGCCACTGCCGCACTGTTTATCCTTTTGCCGGCATTGTTCAGTTTTATTACCATATTGTATTTTGAGCTGAAACAGGGATGTACAGATAACCAATATACACACCTACTTGTTTTGCATTAGAATTTTAGTATTTACTTGTAAAGTTTTTAGGATCACTCTGTAAGAGATAATTTTCTATTTGAATATTTAATGAGGCTACTGTGCTGTCAGATATAAAGAAATAGACTACAGCTTCTCATTTTTTTGAATTTAATACTTTTCTGATATAACACCTGGTCCTCCACATTTTTTTACAGTATCCACCTTATCAACATTTGTTCTTCAAGTTATTAAAAACCTCACTAACTACAAACCAGCGAAAAAAACCGCAAGACGGCAAGAGTCTTGCATGCTCGGTCTTGGTCTACTGTAAGTCTTGCAAAACTAGGTCTTGGTCTGGATAAAACGACATATGCACTAAGACCTAGTTTATTATATGCATCTGGTAACAGTGCAGCAATGAACCATACAATATTACTTAAGCGCAGATTACCCACCCAAAGATTATACCCCCAACGAATCGGTTTACATCTTACCTGAAGGATAAAAAATAATACCATCAGGAGGCGTTGGTATATCATAGGTTTCAAGTTCCTCTAGTATTTCGTGCAATTTCAACGGTTTTCTAAAAAGGTAAACATGTACTAGTACTTCATACTACCGTACTGTTAAAAGTACATTACAGAAACTGTTGGAAAAACATAAGTAAACAAAAAATACCAACATTTTCAACTGAAATTACAATTAAATAGTATCAGATCACAATAAATATCATTTTACAAGTTGCGTATGAATCCGAAACAAAAACTTACTTCCATTTGGCAATTTCCAACTTAAATAATAATTAACATAAAAACAATCTTCACTGAAATGTAAACAATTGTGTGTCATGAAGAACTGCTTAGATTTATCACAAAAATGCTAAAGTTAGTAAAATGTAGGAACTATTGTGATGCCTTTTAAAATGAAAGTAGATGATGTGGGTTAAAATAATATTTTGAACAACTTTTTATAATAATGTTTTTTTCGATATCTCTAACGTGAAGCAAAATATCGAGAATTACTTCATTTCTCAACTCATAGTATGCCATGTATGAATTTTAAATTTCAGTTAATTAATTAAAAAATGATTGTGTGAAATTTCAAATCTGAATTGCTTCAAATATCGAAAATATAGAAGGTGTTTTCATCTTAAATGCGACACACTATATATTCCTAGAAAAATATTTGGTTTCTAATTCATGTTTTCTTAATTTTCAGCGTTATGGTGGAATTTGTCGTAGCAAACTGAATAGGTCTTTTAAAATAATAACTTGCCTGTCATCCTCTCAAATTTTACTATGAAAAGAATCAATATTTACTCTTTCGTAGAGATGTGTGTAATCTTACAGCTACTTGTTTACAAAACCTCTTCTTGTTTTGAAAGTATTGTAGAATTAGTTATTAGGTATTTTTTTCGCTAGGGATTTGTTTTTTATTTGCTTTTGACATTCCGTAGATGCTTTAATTATGAGACTTTGGTAAATGTAGTGTCCACCAGCAATTGTGGTATATACTCAAATAAACATGACAATAATATTTTCTTTATTAGCTATCATCTGACCGGTGGTCTTTGTACCAAGGCAAATATTTTTTTAATAATAAAAAACCACTTGTTTAAATTAGCACATGGGTTTTTAATGAAAGCTACAAACATGACAAGCTTTATTCGTGTCATTATTTGTTGTTAAACGAAAATTAAATGTAATTAATTACCAACTATACTGTTCCGCACACACGGTGTTTCGGGAGTTTAGCCCGGTTTCTCAAGTACAATTATGAAATTTACAGACATTTGTCACAGCGAAAGCTTATGTACACTTAATTTTTTTCCGTATTTACCAACACACGTTCCTCGAAGCGAATCAACTAGAAACAATGAAATGAGTTATCAGCTGCGCACCAAAATGAACGCATAATAATTTCAAAATTATAATTTCAGTTTCAGCCCTACCTTTTTTGTTTGCTTCTTGTTTTAGAATATATCAAATAAGGAATGTTGTTGCAATAACACTGACATTATAAAATAATGATAAAATGGAAAAATTTTGAAGTTCAAAAAAATTAACGTTTATTACTGTTTGGAATGATCTCTCATACAAAGAATTACCGTTCTTATTTTATCTTGATCAACTTGATCCCAAATTTCGACCAATCGCATACGTGTTTGGTGGGTTAGGTAGTTGTAGTCAGGCTAGGGACACTGCAGACCGTGCCATCTATAGAGCCCGTCGAGTAACTAAAATCGGTAGATTTCAAAAAGTTCCAAAACATTAATGGAAACTGTAACGTCGTTAGTAATGAAATTTTATTGATTTTTATAACTGCGTATGCGCGATCTCATATTGCTCGTCACAGAAAACTGACTCGTATTTTCTGTCGCTTGTACGGTCATTTTCGTTTATCCTGTTTGAGATATTGTGCTTGTGATCGCTTCGGGTGTTTCTTAGTTCAACTGTTGACTCTTGAGCTATCTTGAGCTTATTATTTGGTTTCAGTATTTTGGTGTGTTTTTAATTACTTTTATTTGTTGTTTCTCTGTTTTATTATTAGTTTATTGTTATTAATTGAAAAGACAATGTCAAAGTGTATTGTGAAGGAGGGTAATAAGTGGTGCACTCGGTAAGTTTTATAAGAAAAATGTAAGATTTTTCTCTTACTAAATTAACAACCATTTTCTTTATTGTTATAAAATACAGAATTAGTGTTGCAAATGAAACTTACTGTTCATAGTTAACTCCACGATATACTGACAAAATGTTAAAATTCTAAAAAATTGACAATTGTTTTAATATTACCTAAATATCATCATCAGAATGACAGAAGTTACATTTCATTTGATGCCCACCTGATGTTTAATTTTTTTTGGCTAGTCCAAGAAGTGATTGACTTAATATATGTTAATAGAAAAAAGAATATATGATATTACAAATATTAACGCTTAGATATTATTAGCCCTATGGGGATATCCTGGATATCATTTTTCCCAATTAAGATCAGTATAACTGTGCATTGATATAGAAAACCAGGAAAACTATATCTGCTGATCTTTTCAATTATCACTTAAGAAGACAGTTGAAAAGTGGAGAACTCCCTATATTTATCTATCCATTGACGACTTCATATTGTGTGTTTCTTAAGTGTCTTCAAATTTCCAATTCTTCAAGAAAATCCAGTTGATGTTTCTTATCACGAATATGTAGTACTTCTAGTTCTGTGTTAGAGTCAATGACTGATTGGTGTCAAGTAGATGTCTGGCGTAGTGGGATTTATCTGGTTAGGAACATACAGATTAAAACAACCAAATAAATCTCACTACGCCATACATCTACTTGATACCAATCATTCATTGACACCTAACATAGAAATAGAGATACTATATATTTGTGATAAGAAACAAGAACTGGATTTCCTTGAATAGTTGTAAATTAGAAGACACTTAAGAAACCCACAATATGAAGTCGTCAATGAACAGATAAATCTAGGGAGTTCACCACTTTTCAACTGTCTTCTTAAGTGATAATTGTAAAAATCAGCAGATATAGTTTTCCTGGTTTTCTATATCATTGCACAGTTATACTGATCTTAATTGGAAAAATGATATCCAGGATATCCCCATAGGGCTAATGATATTTAAACGTTAATATTTGTAATATCATATATTCTTTTTTCCATTAACATATATTAAGTCTTCTTGGACTAGCCAAAATTAATTAAACATCAGGTAGGCATCAAATGGAATGTAAGTTCTGTCATTCTGAGGATGATATTTATGTAATATCGAAACAATTGTCAATTTTTTAGAATTTTAACATTCTTTTAATATATTGTGGAGTTAACTAGAAACGGTAAGTTTAATTTACAACACTAATATGAGTAGATTCCACAAAGTAAGGGTCGAGACAGTTAATTTAGTTAAATACAGAATTTTTACTCATTTAATCAACAACTTTAGAGATCATGGTTGTTTTACATTAGCTAAACTAAAAATTGTGTTACTAAGGTTACTATTTCTTTATACAGATTTCTTCTTCCATCCCAGGAAGATATAAAGTTAATATGGCTGGAACGTAGTGGGAATAAATCATCTAATTTGACGACGAAGAAACAATGGAGGATAGGTCCCCTTCATTTTCAAAAACAGTGTTTCTCAAAATTTGAAAAAGACGAAGGCATGTTATTAAGAAAGTTTGCTTTGCCGTCCTTGTTTTTGCCTGGTGAGTAATTTTTTAATACAAATTTATTAAATGTTATTAAATATGTGTATATTTTAGATTATTCAATGAAGGGGGATATAACAGATAATTTTTTGTTTCCCGTCAAAGTAGAAGAGCCTATACAGGAGACGATCCCTAAAATATTTGAAGGTATTTATTATCTGCAATTGAAAAAAAAAGAGTTTAATAGCATACATTTTTTCTAGATATGCCTTCCAGCCATATATATTATTCTCCAGTTGGAAAAATTGAAATGCCCACTAGAAAATATGAAAGGAAATTAACAGAAATTGAAGGTAAGTTTTATTGTATTCAATATAGCAGTTTTAAATGAAACTTATTGTTTCTAGATAATTCCACAATATATTGAAAAACTGTTAAAAATTCTAAGATATTGACAATTATTTCAATATTGAATATTATCGTCAGAATGACAGAAGGTACATTTCATTTGATGCCTACCTGATGTTTAATAATTATTTTTGGCTAGACCAAGAAGTGACCTACCTTGTGATTGACTTAATAGATGTTAATATAATGTCATGCTTTTTCTTTTTTCTATTAACATATATAAAGTCAATCACAAGGTAGCCAAAAATAGTTATTAAACATCAGGTAGGCATCAAATGAAATGTAAATTCTGTCATTCTGACGATAATATTTAATATCGAAATAATTGTCAAAATCTTAGAAGTTTTAACATTTTTTCAATATATTGTGGAATTATCTAGAAACAGTAAGTGTCATTTAAAACAGTAATATGAGTAGATTCCACGAAGTTAGGATCGATGCAACTAATTTCATTTAATATAGCATGCAATAATTTTGGACATTTTAAAATGTACGCATTGAAAAATTAATAATCTGGGTTTCATTTTATGTTATAGCTATTCCCTCCACCAGTAAAGATGTTGTGCCATTTCCACCTTCACCACACGTGGAAGCTATTCCCTCTACCAGCTATGGGATGGAAGGTATAGAGTCCTTACCACCTTCACTACATGGTGTTGCGAAGCAAAAAAACTGTTAATCGGCATGAAATCCTTTCATTTTTCAAACTTAAGTAGAAATAAATTAATAAATATGTAAATGTTCATAATCGTATATATGTAAAATTGACAATCTTGTTTATTATATTTTTCTCATTTATTTTAATTGATCAGTAAGTAGTACAAATGGATAATTTTATTTAATACCAAAGTTTATTACAATACATTTAATTAAAGATATTTACAAAGTAAAAATGAATGCTTTACAATTAGCAAGAGCACTATTTTTTCCACTAAGTACTTATATTTTGAGTTTACTTCTTAAGAAACGATTTTCATAAATAACCCATGGTATGGCAATTTATGGGAAAGTCAGTATTAACTTTTGTTGACCATTACGCCTAAGTATTTGTTCTAGCGGTAACAAAAAATCCAAAATATCCAGAAATAAAAAAATCATTAATTAAAAAAAATGAAAAACTCCAAAATTTAAACATTCCAACGTTTTTTGATTATTATTTCAATGGTAAGCACAATTTGTTTTCTTTTGTAGATATACATTTTCAAGCATATTTGTGTGTTTACTTATTTACTGTTGTTATTTTGTGCGTTTACTTATATAATTGTTGTTAATTGTAGAAGCTCCTCCACAAACGAGAAAGGATTTCCACAAGACGGTGGGGTTTTTCAGAGCCATGAAGAAACGTGATGCCGACAATCTCGATGTCCAGGATCTTGTTGGATTGGTAACGGAGAGAGAGGAGTTAGTGAACACCTTGGGAAAGTATTCAGAGGTATGCCTTAATATGTTTGCATGTAATTTGCGGAATTAACATGTGAAGCGCCAGGGGCGTAGGTTCAGTCAGGAGGACAAAATGTTTGTCCTCTCATTGTACAAACAAGGTGCACGGGCATATCGCTTCCTGTCCAAGTTCTTCAGCTTACCGAGCCGGAAATCTCTGGATAGGCTTTTAAATGCTGTTCCATTTTTACCTGGTGTTAATAAACATCTAATGAAGCATTTAAAAGCCCAGGTCGATAAGTTGGCGAAGGAGGACAGGTATTGCGTTTTAATGTTTGATGAAATGTCTCTCCCACCTCATTTAAAATATAACCAAAAAACACATTGTGTTGATGGGTTTGTGGATTTAGGTGATGAAAAACGACGGTTGCAATTTGCTGACAATGCCCTAGTATTCATGGCAAAAGGTATTCGAAAACCTTGGAAGCAGCCTGTCTTTTTCGGATTTTGGGAGGGCACTACTCCGACAGTCGACCTGGTGCATTGCATCCAAACTATTATAGGGGAATTGCAGGCGATTGGTCTCATTGAGATCGCCACTGTATCTGATCAAGGTGCCACTAATCAAGCTGCTGTGAATCAATTAGTTGGTCCCAATCGTATTGGTCCTCTAATATACAGGATCGGTGATCAAGAGATTGTTCACCTTTATGATGCACCTCACTTAGTGAAGGGGTTGAGGAACGGTCTCTTGCTCAAAGACCTCTTGTATTGGATGAACGGCAGCAAGAAAGTGGCACGTTGGTCACATATATTGCGTTTTTATGAGATTGATCAAATGCAAGGTCCCTATAAGCAATGCACGAAGTTGTCTGATGAACATGTGTTGTCTAATAAAATCCGAAAAATGAAAGTTAAGCTTGCTTCACAGGTTTTCAGCAACACCGTTGCCTCAGCCATGAATACTAGGGTGAGGAACGTAATTGATTATGATGTACAACTGTCGTCCTCCAATTACATAAGTCCACAAGCTCAGGATACCGTCGATCTGCTCTTGTTTTTTGACAAACTGTTTGATAGTGTCAATGGCCAAATACGATATCCTCCTCCTAGTAAGCCCTTGTTAGGTGCGGTAACGAGAGATTCTGAACATGAATCCTTTTGGCTTTCCGCAATATCTACCTTAAACTCCATGTCCTTTATCTCTGTGCGTCCTGTCCGAGCCCATTACCCATCTATAAAGAACTGGATTTCCACATTGCATGGCTTTTGTTATTTGAGAGAAAAACTACTTCCAATAATGGAATACTTTTTTCCAAGGCAGTTCAATCCGGACCCTTGGAAAATTGGTTCTCTCAAATAAGGAGTCATGCAGCTGGGAATTCCAGTTGCTCGTCCTTTATCAGCTCTTTTAAATCCCTCTTGCTCAGTAGTTTCTCGTTATCGCACAGCGCTGGAGTGAACTGCAAGGAGGACGTATCCACGGGGACATTGGATTGCTTAACAATGTTTGTCAAAGAACCAGACCAGTTCCAGTATTCAGAGGTTGAGGGAGAAATTTCAGTAAGCAGTGTCCCGGCGGCGCTTTGCTTGGACTTTGCGACGGACTACGTTGCTGGAGCTGTCATAAAGCAGTTTATCCGCAGGTTCCCGTGCAATTATTGTGAGGAATTATTACGTTCCTCAGAAGAATTGCCTGAACCTCTACACGCCAGGCAATATGAGGGACACCACTTAGTAAACCCCGAAGAGGTTTTCATTTTTATTTATAATTAATTTACTTGTATTATACTGGAAATATTTCCCAGTATAATACATGCACAAATATTAAATAAAAGAAATTTTACTGAACGAAGTAAAATTGAAAAATTATACTTTCCTTTTGTGTGATGAACACAAAGAGGATAGGCAGGATCATTTGCTTAATATAATTATAAACATTGTGTTTTTTAATTATATTAAGGAAGTGGCATGAGACTGATTAACAGAGGAAGTTTATTTCAAATGGCTCATAATAAATACCTTAAACGCCGTAAGAGACCGGAAAGAGGATTATTATGAGTTATTTTGAAATATATTCTGTTAATCAGTCTTGTATTAGCACCATTCATAACACCTTCCAGTATAGATGCACTGTTTTACTGTTATTTGATTTACATCAAATGTGTGTTATTTCCTGATACTATTTTAACTTTTATTCGCCGATGAACTATAAGATGTTGAAAAACATTTTAACAAGCATAGACTGCCAGGAATTGCAGAGGAACTTAAATTGCCTTATGCGATTGGTTTCTTAAGAACCGAATGCATTTAAATGTAGAAATATGCAATATGCTATGTTTAAGTTTGTGATATAGATCCATCTCTCTCTCTCTCTCCCTCTCTATTTAATACTTCTAGTAAAGAAATAAAGATGCGTTTTAAGTGCAAATTAAATGTTAGATGTACTATTTTACATTTTGTACAATCATAAGTGCTGTTTAGCACTCTTATATGTTATTACTTGGTACCTTGTGTTTACAGAGCTGGGCAGTAGTTAACTACGTTTCCTTTAAAAATATTTTAATTACTTTTGTTCTAACAGTCACAGTAATTATACTCAAGTCTTTTCTTTCACGAGAAAGTTGCAAAAAATACTAGTTAACTACGCATTGCCAACACAATTTTTTATTAAGTAGTTAGCAGGTATACTCCAGTAGTTTGTCCAGCTCTGTGTGTTTATAGGAGTATAATAATAAATATATTGTGAACTTATCATTAATAATTTTCTATGTTTATCTTGATATACCATTTAAAAATGTAATGATACACTACAATCTAGAATGTATGTTATTAAAATTATTTTTTAATTATTGCATTATTTTTACATTATATATTCTAGTGTTTTTAAATGAAACTCAAGGTCTCTAGTTAATTCCACAATATAATACAAGTTATTGAAAATTCTAAAAAATTGACAATTGTTTCGATAAATCAATATCATCGTCAGAATGACAGAAGTTACATTTCATTTTATGCCTACCTGATGTTTAGTAGTTATATTTTTGGCTAGACCAAGAAGTAACCTAACTTGTGATTGGCTTAATATATGTTTATAGAAAAAGAAGAAGATGTGATATTACAAATATTGAAGCTTAGATATTATTAACCCTATGGTGATATCCTGGATATCATTTTTCCAATTAAGATCAGTATAACTGTGCAATGATATAGAAAACCAGGAAAACTATATCTGCTGATCTTTACAATTATCACTTAAGAAGACAGTTTATTAGTGGAGAATTCCCTAGATTTAACTGTTCATTGACAACTTCATATTGTGGGTTTCTTAAATGTCTTCTAATTTCCAGTTCTTCAAGGAAATCCAGTTCTTGTTTCTTTTCACAAATATGCAGCACTTCTAGTTCTGTGTTAGGTGTCAATGAATGATTGGTGTCAAGTAGATGTTTTGCGTAGTGGGATTTATCTGGTTGTTTTAATCTGTAAGCTCGTTAGTGCTCACTGTATCGTATTTCAAAATTCCTAAGGGTCTGACCCAAATAGACAGCATTACATTCTGGACATTTGAGTTTATATATACCTGACTTCTTTAATAGTGGTATTTTTGTTTTTACATTTAACAATTTTGTACTAACGTTACTTTCTGTTTTAAAAGAAATTGTTGCATTCGTTGCTGAAGATATTATCTTTGAAATATTATTAGAAATATTTCCTGCATATGTGATGCTTTTATAAGTTTTAATTTCATCAGCTTGTTTAGGATATATTAGTTGTAATGCCACTTTTTTCTCTTTTTTACTAATTAGTTTATTTATCATATCTAATGGATAACCGTTAGATGTTGCTATTTGTCTAATTGTATTAATCTCCCTATCAAAATTACATTTGTTCATAGGAACTGAAAAAGCTCTATGTATCATTGAATTATATGCTGCTAGTCTGTGTGAGACAGGGTGGTTAGAATTGAATGGAATTGTCACATCAGTCTGTGTTGGTTTTCGGTAAATTGAATAATCAAGTACATCATTAACTCTTTGAATTTTTAAATAAAGAAAATTGATTGAGCTATTTTCTTCAATTTCTAATGTAAATTTAATTTTCGGGTGTAAATTATTGATGTGGTTGAAAAACACATCTAATTGTCGCTCACTACCCATAAAACAAGCTAATATGTCATCCACATATCTATACCAAAATAAAATATTTTTCGAAATATTACTTTCAAAGATCTTTCTTTCTAAATTGTCCATAAAAATGTTTGCTAAAGTAGGTGATATAGGGCTTCCCATTGGTAAACTTTCATTTTGAATATATATCTTATTGTCAAAAGTGAAATAATTCTGATTAATGCATACATCAAATAAATTAAGTATATCTGATATTATTCCTGGATTAATATTTTTATCTTCTAGTAATTTTCTTACAAGCATTAGACATTCTTTAGGAGGAATTTTAGTAAACATATTAGTTACATCGAACGATAGCTTGTTTTATGGGTAGTGAGCGACAATTAGATGTGTTTTTCAACCACATCAATAATTTACACCCGAAAATTAAATTTACATTAGAAATTGAAGAAAATAGCTCAATCAATTTTCTTGATTTAAAAATTCAAATAGTTAATGATGTACTTGATTATTCAATTTACCGAAAACCAACACAGACTGATGTGACAATTCCATTCAATTCTAACCACCCTGTCTCACACAGACTAGCAGCATATAATTCAATGATACATAGAGCTTTTTCAGTTCCTATGAACAAATGTAATTTTGATAGTGAGATTAATACAATTAGACAAATAGCAACATCTAACGGTTATCCATTAGATATGATAAATAAACTAATTAGTAAAAAAGAGAAAAAAGTGGCATTACAACTAATATATCCTAAACAAGCTGATGAAATTAAAACTTATAAAAGCATCACATATGCAGGAAATATTTCTAATAATATTTCAAAGATAATATCTTCAGCAACGAATGCAACAATTTCTTTTAAAACAGAAAGTAACGTTAGTACAAAATTGTTAAATGTAAAAACAAAAATACCACTATTAAAGAAGTCAGGTATATATAAACTCAAATGTCCAGAATGTAATGCTGTCTATTTGGGTCAGACCCTTAGGAATTTTGAAATACGATACAGTGAGCACTAACGAGCTTACAGATTAAAACAACCAGATAAATCCCACTACGCAAAACATCTACTTGACACCAATCATTCATTGACACCTAACACAGAACTAGAAGTGCTGCATATTTGTGAAAAGAAACAAGAACTGGATTTCCTTGAAGAACTGGAAATTAGAAGACATTTAAGAAACCCACAATATGAAGTTGTCAATGAACAGTTAAATCTAGGGAATTCTCCACTAATAAACTGTCTTCTTAAGTGATAATTGTAAAGATCAGCAGATATAGTTTTCCTGGTTTTCTATATCATTGCACAGTTATACTGATCTTAATTGGAAAAATGATATCCAGGATATCACCATAGGGTTAATAATATCTAAGCTTCAATATTTGTAATATCACATCTTCTTCTTTTTCTATAAACATATATTAAGCCAATCACAAGTTAGGTTACTTCTTGGTCTAGCCAAAAATATAACTACTAAACATCAGGTAGGCATAAAATGAAATGTAACTTCTGTCATTCTGACGATGATATTGATTTATCGAAACAATTGTCAATTTTTTAGAATTTTCAATAACTTGTATTATATTGTGGAATTAACTAGAGACCTTGAGTTTCATTTAAAAACACTAATATGAGCATATTCCACGAAGTAAGGGTCGAGACAGTCAATTTCATTATATATTCTGTTTGTTAAGAAAAGTACTGTGAAAGGAATTATTTGTTGAGTATTTTTATACCAAAATAAATAAACTGTTTATATGATTATTGTTTCATTAATAAAAATTTAATGATACTCCAATCTAGAATGTATGTTACTTAAATTATTTTTTAATTTTTGCATTGTTTTTACACTATAATTTATTTGTTGTCAATATGTTTGTTAAGAAAAGTACTTTGTGAAAGAAAGTATTTGCTGTGTATTTTTATACCAAAATAAATAAATTGTTTATATGATTATTGTTTTATTTTTTCCAATTTAATTAACCATTTATGGTCCATCATTTGATATTACATTTAATTTAACTCAACATCTAATCATTATTTAGTTAATGGAGTTAAATTGAATGAAATGTCAAATGATGGACTATGAATGGCTATTTTGAAATAAAATAATTAAAATACAGTATATTTGAATATACCGCCAATCCGCCAAAACCTGAAATTACAGAAATCTTTCCAACATCACTCAGTTGTTTACTCGACGGGCTCTTTAGATGGCGCCACAATCAGTGTCTCATCTATCTGTGGGTTATCTGTGATTGTAGTCGCCTCCCTCCCAGACAGCACACACATGGTCTATGAACATTTATAGAAGCTTTCACCGAATGTTCATATATCCTATGGAACTGTTCATAAGAGACATGTCGTATAAGAACATTCCAAGAACTATGAGACGAGAGAGGAACTCTGATTCTATAAAGGAGCTATGAACGTCCTTCAGAATATTCTTAAACCTTCTTAGAATATCCTTCAGTATTATTTCAGGAACATTCTCAAAATATCTCCTACAAATATTCTATGGAGATTTTCCTCTAGTTCTAGAAATGTTTTCAGAATATTCATTACACATTCATCCTGTCATCATCAGGCAGGATTTATGCAGCACAAATTTACACCAATCTAAACTCCAACTCTAAGGAATTGAGGAAGCTGAATGGTGTTCATCTTCAAACTTATTAATGGTATGGATTTCCTAGTTGGAGTTTAGTTTTATGTAAATTTATGCTCCATAAATCTCGCCTAACATGATTTGTCAGACATGGCACCTATATTAAACTGGGATACAATTTTTGATGTTTCGCCTTCTATACAAATTTAACAACTGTTGGTCTAAGATTTTGAATAAAAAACAAAATGTTAGTTATGAGCTCATTAATAGTTAATGAAAAGAAATGAGTAATTTTTATTATTGAAGGCAAATATCAGAAACTAATCGACATTTCATATTAATAAAATGCATCAGTAATAGTAACGATTTATTTCCAGAAAGACTCAGATGAGTCATTAATAAAATGATAAACCTTTCAAACATAATAAAATTAAAAATACATCCAGATATTTTTCAAATAAAAAGAAATATTCACAAAAAATAATTTCCGAGTCTTTTCCTCTCTTTCTTTAGCCTTCACTAACCAGCCCTTTATGGCAGATTCCACGTTAGACTCTGTGATGGTCTTTCTGTGTATTTTCATCACTGATTCTGGAAGACGAGAGAAAATTCAAATAAGTTATCTAGAAAACTGAATAATTTTCAGTATAAGAAGCTCTCAAATATAATTAAAATTAATTACCAGGCAATATACTATAGTTAGTTAAACCACAATATATTCAATATTCTCACCTTTCACTACATTGGTTATATTTAGGGCAGAAAAATTCTCTTTTTTTTTAATCCAAGCCAACTGTACTTCATTGCTAGTACATTTGCAATTAACTTCTCCAGCAATCGTTTTTTGTCATGAGTTTGTGGTTTGACCCCCCAATTTTCGATAACTCGTACATCTAAAACATCTCAAGCATAATATAAATAATACATAATATATCAACAACATATGTTATTCAAATAGTTGTCTACATAAAATAAAACAGTTGATCTCATCACTTTTGTTTTATTATCAGCTATTTCCAAGTATGTATCCAAATCTTTCAATTCACCAATAGTTTTAAGCGGAAAATTCAACTTATCAAAAATCGATTCTTCAATTTGCCGAGTTTCATCACCATTGATATTATTTCTGAACAATTTTGCAAAATCTTCTGTGAGTTGGTTTAGTTTAAAATGTATTATAGACATTTGTCTAAGTATTTGTCTTTTGAAGTTCTCATCTGAAAAATGGTTAGGTGGTAGTTGATTTGGTAAAGGGAATATAGTGCAAAAATATATACCAGAAAATACTTTATAGGTATATCTTTCATTGGTAACAGATTCAGCTGAAAATTAACACTCAACACAATAACGCTGCAAAACTACATATTAAATAAAATTAAAATATTAAACTAATAAACTGCGCCAAAGCTGGGCTAACAAATATCAAACGTCATTCATTAATGGAGGTTGATGTCAAATGTGAAATATACAATAATGATCCACAGAATATTCTGACAAACGTTCGAATCAAATTCTAGTCTCAAACTCAAGAATATACTATTAGATACTGAATAAACTAGTGCTATGGATATTTTCTAAGAATATTCTAAAGATATTCGCACCAATAATATTATAAGAATCTAACTTTTGCAATATGATGAGAACATTAACAGAAAGACATTCTGTGAATATTCTATATGTTCTACGACGATTCGTGGAATATTCTGTTTGAATATTCCGAAGTATGAACGTTCAGAAGGTAGTTAACATATTCAAAGAACGTTATGTGCTGTCTGGGCTACGATGTACACAAACGTGACGTTATGCAAGAAATTTCTGTGTTTTTTTCTTTGAATTTATTTGTTACTGTTGGTAGGATTGATCTGATTGTTTTTATTCTATAGTTACATGTTAAAAAAGAAATTCATTAATAATTGACGTTTTGTTCGACATTTGTACATTTAATTAAAATTTTTTGTAATCTGATGAAATATATAAATACACCGTTTATTCTAAAATAAACACGTTTGAAAAAATCTGTATTTCATACTTTGATGGTCGTTCCAAAAATAAAATGTAGTATATTTGATAAGCTGGTTATTTACAGTTTAGCGTTTTTAACTGTTCTTGTGAAGACATATTTAGTTTTAATATTTGTCGCGAATGTTTCTTTACTTGACCTAATAATTTTCTACGTTGTCATTAATTATCTTGAATTATGTCGAATAAAGTTCGTGTATTGGGAGTTTAATTATTTTTGTTCAGATCAGTTTATTCGACATAACTTTTAACTATGGATAGATTTCTTCGACCAGAGAAATTAGAAGTAGATCCTTCGTCCCCAACTGCTGCCAAGGAATGGATTTATTGGCTGAGAACGTTTGAAAACTGTATTGGAACGGTAAATGAGATCACTCCAGAGATAAAATTGAATTTACTTATTAACCATGTTTCATCCTCAGTATACTCCTACATAAGCGAATCTACAGATTATGACACAGCAATCAGTACTCTTAAAGCTATATTTGTCAAGAAGGTGAGCGAAATTTATTCCAGGTACAAACTTGCAACGCGTTCTCAAATACCAAATGAATCAGTTGATCAATATCCGTGTGCATTAAACTCATTGGCCAAAGAATGCGACTTTAAAGATGTAACTGCATCCGAGAATAGGGATGCGTATATACGATACTCTTTTATAAGAGGGCTAAGCGAACCGAAAATTCGACAAAGGCTTTTGGAGAATACAACTCTTACTCTTGATCAAGCTTATTCTCAGGCAAGAGCGTTAGAAATAGCAGTTCTTCAGTCGAATTCATTCAGTCCTGGCACGTCACCTATAAACTTGAATGTAATATCCGAAAATGGTCTTCCTGAAAACGCTATCGAACCTCAACCTCAAGTTAATTCGGTGGCTTCAACTAGTAAGTGTTATTTTTGCGAAAGGTCTCAACATCCTCGTAATATTTGTCCCGCACGTGAAGCACTCGTTGAAGAAGAAACATTGACAAATACTTGGAAGAATTATTACTTAGCCGCTACAGTGCCTACTTGCTTAGATAAGACTTTAATTGATGTAACTATCAATTCTCAACCTGCAACAGCCTGGCTCTTTTCTGATTTTTTTAAATGAATCGTTTGCCAAAGCTTTGAAAATAGATTTAATCCCTGAATATGCAAACATTTTGATGGCATCTAGTTCTTTGACATACCAAATACGCAATAGTTGTGAACTTGACCTAAAGATGTTAGGGAATATCTACAGGAATATTAAAATGTCAATATTACTAAAAGCGTGTGCCGACGTCATCATTGGACATGATATTTTGAAGCAACATGAAGCTCTATATGTGAATTTTGGAGGATCAAGACCGACTCTTACTATTTGTAACCTAGCAGCTGCTGAAGTACCCGTTTCATCACTGTTTAGGCACTTATCGCCTGATATTAAACCTATAGCGATAAAATCCCGTAGGTTTTTAAATCAAGATCGTGACTTTATCGAAAATGAAATCCAACGAATGATGTATGAAGGTATTATAGAGCGGAGCGGAGAGAATGTGCATTGACTATTCACGAACAATAAATAAATTCACTTTATTAGATGTATATCCTCAACCAAGGATCGAGGATTTAGTGAATAAAGTAGCTCAATATACGGTGTTTAGTACTATCGACTAACAATCAGCCTACCATCAAATTCCCATACAGAACCGTGACAAAATATATACTACGTTTGAAGCGAATGGCAAACTTTATCAATCCCGGCGGATCCCATTTGGTGTTACGGATGGCGTTTCTTAATTTCAAAGAGCTATCTACAGGATAATCGGAACTGAAAAGTTACATGGCACTTATTCCTATCTTGATGACGTAACCATTTGTGGAATCGATCAAGCAGATCACTATCGAAATTTAGAACATTTTCTTCGGGATGCAAAGCAATATAAACTAACCTTAAATACCAAAAAAAGCAAATTCTCAATAACGCGCATCAAACTACTGGGATATGTTATTGAAAATAGCACTATTCGACCTGATCCGTCTCGACGAGAAGCTCTTCTGCATTATCCTCTACCTACTAATAATGCCATGAAACGAGTATTTGGGATGATTGCGCATTATTCGAAATGGGTGCCCCGATTTTCAGAACGGATTGCACCGTTAGCTCACTGCAGGACGTTTCCATTAAACGACAAAGCTGAAGAGGCATTTGAAGATCTTAAAAAATCGGTTGCAGATGCATCGACGTATCGTTAGAATTTGTAGTAGAAACTGATGCATCTGAAAACGCAATAGCTGCGACTCTTTCACAACAACGACGCCCATTGGCATTTTTCTCCCGAACTTTGTCTCCATCGGAAAGAAATCATTCTGTCATCGAGAAGGAAGCTTACGCAATAATTGAATCACTAAAGAAATGGCGACATTTCTTACTGAATAGATAATTTAAGTTGATTACTGATCAACAATCAGTTTCGTTTATGTTCAATTCAAAACAATTTAGCAAAATCAAAAACAAGAAAATTCCGCGATAGAGATTAGAATTATCCAAATATAAGTATGATATAATATATAGACCTGCCAAATTTAATTCTGTGGCAGTCGCATTCACTAGAATTCACTGTAATGTAGCAACCTAACGGACAAACATTGGAACAATTACACACTACTCTCTGTCATCCTGGAGTTACTCGTTTATATCATTATGTTCGAAGTTCAAATTTGGCATTTTCAATAGATGAAATAAGAAGAATAACAAATATATGTCCGATATGCTGCGAATTGAAACCACGATTCGTCAAGTTATCAGGAAAATTGATAAAAGCGACAGCACCGTTTTGGAATAGTTGTAAATTTTTATAATTAATTCTTTTAAACATAAATCAGTGAAAAACTCAAAAAACAATATGACAATAAACAAAATATTTGATCTTGAACTACTAAAATTTTTATTTTTTTATCATAAAATTAAAGATTGTTATGAATCTTCTGTTCTTTTTTCATAATCTAAAAGATATGCATAGATAACACTAAGGTTATTTAAATCTGTTTTTTTATTTATTACATAATTTTGTTCTGCAATATATGTTGTTTCCAAAAAAAGGCGTTTTCTATAATTACTTTCTATTGCTAAGACTTTGGCAGATTGATAATCCATAGAATGGCCTTCATAAAACACGTGTTCCGCTAAAGCACATCTATCAGGATATAATCTACTGTCACTTTTATTTTGAGTTTTTCATTGATTTATGTTTAAAAGAATTTATTATAAAAATTTACAACTATTCCAAAATTCGCTATAGATTTTATGTAAGTATTCATTATTTCATTTAATTATTAATAATGATAATATTGACCAATTATTTATAGCCCTTGATAATGAATGAAAATCATTCGAAAGCTCGGGAATAAATATCTGAAAGAATTTACTCTGAAGTCTTATTGCCACATCCCCACAAAAATATCCATTACAAATAAGTTGGTAAATATCTTTCTTCTAATTATATATATATATATATATATATATATATATATATATATATATACAGGGTGTCCCGGGACTAATGGGAAAAAAGTCAGGAGCGTATAATCTGAGCCAAAATAATGTTATTACTTCATATAAACTTTTTCTATGCAGGCCCTCGTTTTCGAGTTATAGGCCCCCAAAGTTTTAATTTTGAATTGGGTTTTAATGTTTATTTTTTGTACTAGTGATTTGATCTTTATAAAATTTACGGCAAAGCTATAATGTACGTGTACGTTTATTTTGGAAAGGTAAACAGATTTACAGTTGTGTCTTGAAACCAGGGACGGACTACCCGCAATGGCTAGTGATCCAAAACTTTTGCAGGGATGGCACATCCTGTATGTATATATCGAAATTGACTTCCTCACACATTACGCTAACGAAAAGGTACTCTTGTTGTAATTCGATAAAATAAGCCGTTTGGCTAATATTTACAGTTTTATTAATGCACTAACTACCAATTTACCTAACTAACTTATTAATACGATGTCCAAGATTTGCCTACAGTACTACAAAAAAATAATTTGATGATAGCATATGATAGAAACATTAAGAACTCATTTAATGGGAATTAAATAGGAACGGAAACAACGTAATTAGTTGCGTTTAATCAAAATTACGAACACAACATTATTAAGCCATTAAGAAAACCTCTAAAAAGACAAGTTCAAAAACATTTGACAAAAACTAAGTCCTAAACAACAACAAAAACTAACGTTATTGTAATAAGTGTTCAATATCAGCTCCTTCCACTTCCACGCACATTCTAAGTCTACGAAGGTTGTTTCTATGCACTTGAAAGAGCAATCCCATATTATTTCTAATAACATTGCAGTGTAACATAATTCTGTCTATTAAATCTTGCCTTGTTTGCACAGGTGTTGCGTATACCTTACTTTTGAGATAACCCCAGAGAAAGAAATGTATAGGATTAACGTCTCCTGATCGCGGTGGCCATTGATGAAAAGGGCCTCCACGACCAATCCATCTATTAGGAAACCTTGTGTGTAAATGCTGGCGTACATCTAAACTGAAATGAGGACTGGCCCCATCATGCATGAACCATAAATTCCTACGAGTTTGTAGAGGCACATCATCAAACAGGTTCCATAACTCATTTTGCAAAAACTCCAAATATCTCTGACCGGTCAAAGTACCGTCAATAAAGTACGGTCCTATCAAATGATTTCCCAAACATTAACCATTAATCTATGCTGGTTCCTAGTTTGTATAATGCCATGTGGATTCACATCATCCCATAAATGCATATTGTGAGAATTAATGAATCCATCTCTGGTGATACCAGATTCGTCCGAAAAAAGAACGTTACTAATAAATGTATTGTCTGCTTGTTGTTGTCGCAAAAACCACTGGCTATACTCAAGTCGTGCAGGATAATCAGCCACTGTCATACTGTGTACCTTTTTCATGTGAAAAACTGTTCCTTTAGGACGCGATGAACAACTGATTTCGAGACGTTATGTTCTCTTGATAATTTTCGTAAACTCGTTGATGGTTCATTATCAACTGCATTTAACAAGTCTTGTTCAACTGCCACAGTATGTACGCTTCATACTGGACCTTCTCCACTTTTTTTTGGCAAAAAACTTCCTTAAATATAAAATTTTGTTTTGTATACATGGAAAGTTACATTTACTTATTCATACCTGTTTCTCGTAAGCTGAGATCAATACGCTCAAACATTCGTCTGTCTGGCAATGCTCTGTTTGCAAAATGCTCTGCATAAAGCCTTCTGGCCTCTAAACAGTTTCGAGAAGCCAGTCCATACATTAAATGCATATCTGCGCACTGAATAAAAGTGAATTCTGCCATAGTAATTGTTAAATTAAGGACTTATGAATTATTGACTACGAACTATTCTACACAACGTTTGACAAATAATCCTATGGTTACTTCATAAACGGTTAAAACACTTTTAAAAAGTTTCTACAAACTTTCGAATTAATGAGTCGTTAATGTTTTTTATCTTCTGCTATCGTTAAATTATTTTGTTGTAGTACTGTAGGTGTAAATCTTGGACATCGTATTAATAAGTTAGTTAGGTAAATTGGTACGTGGTGCATTAATAAAACTGTAAATATTAGCCAAACGGCTTATTTTATCGAGTTCCAACAAGAGTACCTTTTCGTTATCTTAATGTGTGGGGAAGTCAATTTCGATAATTTAATACAGGGTGTGCCATCCCTACAAATTTTTTGGATCACTTACCATTGCGGGTAGTCCGTCCCTGGCTTCAAGGCACAACTGTAAATCTGTTTACCTTTCCAAAATAAGCATACACGTACATTATAGCTTGGCCGTAAATTTTATGAAGATCAAACAACTAGTACAAATAATAAAAATTAAAACCAAATTCAAAATTCAAACTTTGGAGGCCTATAACTCGAAAACGAGGGCCTGCATAGAAAAAGTTTATATGAAATACTAACATTATTTTGGCTCATATTATACGCTCCTGACTTTTTTCCCATTAGTCCCGGGACACCCTGTATATATATATATATATGACTTAGGTTATTGATGTCACTTCTAAAAGTAATTGCGTTTTTATTTTGCTTTATAGTGATCATTTCCAAATATGTACGTTTTTTTGTGTTTACTTCTTTATCTAAGATTTTTATATCATCGTAATTAAATTTATGATTTAGTTCTTGTTGGTGCTTTGTCAACGCGGTAACATCAGTTTCTGAGGTACGATGGGCTTGCATTCTTTTATGTAAATATTGTTTGGTTTGCCCAATATATACACCATTACAATCATCACATCCTATTTCATATACAGTATGTGTTTGTTTATTTTTTGGGAATTTTGAGTTTTAATTTACTGAAGAGGCTATTTGTATTTTCTAATTTATGAGCAGCTACTATGTTGTGTTTTTTAAGGTATTATTAATTATTTCCGATAGTGAATGTGTGTATGGTAAAGGTATGTATTTGAATATGGTATCAAAATTAATATTTTTATTATTAGTATTATAAATTGTGTGAATTCTCTTCTTTATTAACTTCTCATAAAATGATTGTGGATAGTTATTTTCTTCTAAAATTTCTCTTACTTTTCTCAAGTTATCTTTTCGATATTTAGGATGTGCTAATTTTATCTGTTAACATTCTGACAGCATTTGCTTTGTGTTGTATTGGTGCATTTGAAAGAAAGTTTGTGTATCTATACCAGTTGGTGAAAATTTTACCTGTTGTATCGTAATTAATGGTTGAATCCAGAAAATTCAAGCTTTTATTATTTTACATTTCTATAGTAAATTTTGAGCGAGGATGAAATGCGTTGAATTTATCCAATATTTCATTCACTTTATCCTAGGGAACACATGTTATACAGTGATCTACATATCTTTTGAAAAATATTGGTTTAAAACTTAGTGATTGAATTACGTTCTCCTCGACATATTCCATAACAAGATTTGCTATAGTTGCAGCAATTGGAGATCCCATGGCAACTCCATATATTTGTGAATAATATTCATCATCAAATGTAAAATATGTCGAGGAAAGACATGTATCTATTGCTTTTTTAAATTCCTCTGAATTAAGAGAAGTGTGGTCTTTAATCATATCCCATTTTTTATTTATTATGTCTATAGCTAAATTGACGTCTATATTGGTGTAAAGTGATATTATATCAAGTGAAATTATTACGTGGTTCCTAGGAATTGTTACACCCCTAATAAAGTTTACAAATTGCCAAGAGTCTTTTATGTGATATTCACTTTGTCCGATTAAATTTTGAAGTATTTGTGAAACAAATTTTGAAAGATTGTATATTACAGATTGAATGTTATTAACTATTGGCCTTAAAGGTATATTTGGTTTATGCAATTTGGGTAAGCCATAAATAGCAGGTGGGTGTCCATTATGTATGCCATTATGATTTCGAAAAACGAAGCAAAACCCATTCATACTTGTATCTAGTGGAAATTCCAAAGAAAACGCATAAGATAAGACTCAGAACAACGTGGAAAATAATGAAGAAGATAAAGTTGCTAAACAAAATGATGATTATAAAATTAATGATATATTAGTATTTGAAGGAAATTGTAAAAATGGTGATACAAAAAAATAAAATAAGTGAAAACAACAATGAGAGTGTTATACTGAAAGCAGAAAATGATCAAATAATTAACGACCCACTAGAATATGCAAAAATACAAGGAAATAAAATGAGAAAAAAAATGAAAAAGTTAACGTAAATAAAAATAATATGATTCATGGAAGCGATAAAACTAATAATGAGGCATCTTTTCAAGTTTATGAAAATAACAAAGGAAATATGAAAATTTTACGAACCATTTGTCTGCCGAGAAATTACGTTTTGGCTAAAAACGGCTAATGTGGATTTTAGCATAGAGTATATCTCTACCACAGGAGCAAACTAGGTTAGAGGAACAGGGACCCCTCGTACACAGGACACTTTCGTACACACTTCATATTTTCAAATAAACCGTCATTCTGTTGAGCGCACCCGCTCACAGTGGACCCGCAGGGTTGCTTCCAGTCAACAGTGAAATTGGAGATCACTATCGTGAAAGCAGCCGACGCGGTTAGATCAGTTGTGTTTATAGGTCCGTTAAGTAAATTTCTCGACGAATTTCAATTTTAGTTGGCTTTACATTGTCGGATATCTGGCATGTGCAATAAGTCTTGAATCTCTACATTACAGTTTAACCAAATTCTTCAATAATCTAAGCACGTACTTTCTAAAAATAAATAAGTAATTTGTGTTTTAGGGCAGATTCGTACAGTGTACGAATGTACCCCCCTCACTGTAGAATTTAGTTTGAATACAAAATTGATTATTTTCATCTTAATATGGTAAGGACATATAAAAAGCGTGAGAGTCGATCTGGAGCTATAGAAGAAGAAGCAATGAAAGCATCTGTATAAGAAAGATTATTGCTCCAAAAGGTAGTGATGTAGCTCACTCGTTTCATTCTAAGTCTACTTCTTGACAAGAATTTTCGGTTGAGGAAGAGGCTTCTTTAAATGAGTACCGGGTGGCCAACTAAGAACGGTCGTCAGCCATATCTCAGGAGTGGATTATAGCACAGGTTCGGGAAAAAATTTTATAACAAAAGTGGCCTCGAGAAACGCCTGGAAATTATTTTCAGAATTGTAGCTCCACCGCTAGAGGGCGCATTTGACAGTTAAAATTTTAAAATACAAATTTTTTCAAAATTTTCTCAATTAAGGAGCATATTAAATATTATAATCAGATTCCTCAACAAATTCTGCATATTTTTAATATGACAAGTTTAAGTTTATCTCTTCAAATAAGGGGCGGGGGAGAGTGGGAACCTTGTTACGAAAAACGCCTGTAATTCCGGTTCTGCATGACCGATTTTAATAAACTTGATGTTGTTTGAAAGAGCTTTTGTTGAACAATCGAAAACTTGTAAATATGATCTGATTAATAACATAAATGCTAAAGGGCGCTGTTATATATTTTTTTAAATATTGTGTTTTCTCGTAACAATTTTAAATGGAAGCATACAAATTGAAGTAGGTCTTTAAAAAGTAGATTAAATTAGTAATAAAACAGTGCAAACCGCAAGGCGATATCTCTTTTCTCTCCTGAGATATCGTAAGAAACAGGTAAATGGCGGGAATTGTTCTTCCAGCGCCTAGAAGGCTGGTGAAGTAAGTTGTGCTAGATTTTTTCAATTATATAAGAATGTTATATTGGTTGTCAAGCGATGTATTAGTAAATCAAAAGCATAAAATATCAATAAAAACAGATATTTGCCCAGCAACAACAAATACTGTTTAAAATATGAATTACGATTTAGGTCGCGTTGTATCAAACACCTAAACTCGGTTTAATGATAACTAATGTTCAGACGCATTTGATTAATTGATAACAAATACATCAATCTGTCACAGTCTAAACATGAGTTATTATTAAACCGAATTTAGGTGTTTGATACAACGCGCCATTACTGATGACAACAAAATTTGTAAAGATGGCCATGTAAGATACAAAATTGATTCTCATTTGAAAATGAGCAAGTTATGATTTTGAAGCATATGTCAAAAATTATTAATCGTGTTGCAGTCAGGGTCGGATTAAAGTGCAATGCCGCTGTGGGCCCCAAATTTTTGCCGCCCCTATCCCATGTCATTGCACTACAATGTTACACTACACACATGTTATAAATAAATTCATGGTGCTAAAAAGCAGAAAAACATTGAGGGCCTTTTAGGGCAACGTAGTTTTAATATTAAGTAAGGCTTAACAACTGTTAAGCCTTACTTAATATTTCTTGCAATTGCAACAAAAGAATTAAGCTTTACCGAAACTCGAAATTGTGTTAAAAGTATAAATGAATAGAACTAGATGGATCTTATTTTTGCAATACATACTGGTAATAGGGCAATTTGTACAGGAACAAAAACAACTAAATGAAATACATCTATTAATAAACAATCTTAGATAAAGATTTATAGAAACAATAATTAGGTAAGTGACCACATTATTTTTCTTTAATTAAAAAGTTTTTTGCGAGCTTTGGCGGAAGCAAAATCAGAAACTATGTCGTTGAAATCTATAGTATTCACTAGGTGTGCTTCAATGTGTAGAATTGCTAAATGATACAGTTTTTCATTTGACATTGTTGACCTCAGAAAACTTTTAATTCGTTTCATCACCAAAAAAGACCTTTTGGCCGAACAATTCGTCACAAACAAACAGAGGTACATCCTAAACGCAATGTCCAAATTGGGGAACCTATTCTGCAGATTCTTTGTCCTTATTGAATTTGACATTTGTATAATAATACCATCTTTACTGTGAACAATGTTTGTTGTATTCTTCTGTTCATATAAACACCAAAATTGGCTTCTACCACTTTTATTTTTTAAAGTGAATGAATGTAATTTTTCTTGTATATATCGATTAAAATGCATACACTCAGAAATAAATGAGTCTTCTAAATCTTCGGGATAAGAAGTTATAAGGTTTTTCGCATACTTATCAAATTCTATTTGAGATATATTTTTTTGATAAAGGCACTCTAATATTTTAAATCTTTCAAATGTTTCCTTATATCCTGTGCATCTCTTTGTGAATTCAACGTCAATCTTATCAAGAATCGTTAAATATGTTTCTAATCGAAACTTATCCCTTCCTTGCAACAAAACTTCCCCTTCTCTAGTTTCGTCAGGCTGTAATTTTCTAAAACGTTTTCGTTTAGAGCTTGTGTCATATTCTATGTCGGATGTCAATGATATTTTGGCGGCTTCACTCTCGTAATAATCAAACATATCTCTTAATGAGGATACAAATTTAGAAAGCGAGTCATTGAGATCGATAATTTCATTTAAACAGATATCTGTAGACTGCAGTCTGATCTGCACTGCATAAAATCTTTCCATCAATGTTGCCCACATAGTTGTCAAAAACGCGGTTTCAAATCGGTCTAGATGACGAATAATACCTTCAGCCTCAGTACGAGTGACAGGTTTTTCAGAAATGTCATCAGCGATGGTGGTTGAGACTTCATAAATATTTTTATAATTTTTCTGCAAACTACGACATGCATCAGCTCTAGCAGCCCATCTTGTGACAGAAAGACTTTTTACAACAGAATTACCTTTCGACTTTTCAAGCAAAACAGCCCATCTATGTGTAGATACAGAGAAAAAATTGTAAACTTTTTCGACGATGTCAAAAAATTGACGCGCTTCAGAACAACATTCTGCAGCATGCACTCCAATTAAGTTGAGCGAATGTGCAGAACATGGTACGTATAATACTAAATTATTCAACTGTTTCACACGCGCTTGCAACCCACTGTATGGGCCAGACATATTACTAGCATTATCAAAACTCTGTCCTCTGCAGTCTTTTATATCATTATCCCAAGTCTTCAAATTCTCCATTAGAGCTTCAATTAATTGCTGGGCCTTATGTCCAACGTTGTGTTTAAAACCAAGAAAATGTTCAACCGGTTTGGCATCATTGTTGACACTCCGAATAATGAAGGATAATTGATCAACAGGAGAAACGTCGGGGGACGAATCTACACTGATTCAGTAATACTTATTTCTTTTTATTTCTGATACAATGATGTTTAACACTTTTTTCGCAATTATTTGAATAAATTCATCACATGTTGTAGACGACAAATAAGAAACATGCCCTCGTCCTGGATTACCATACTCTGCAATATGGTTAGCTAAGAATGGATCGAATTCGGCAATCAATTCCAAAGACATCATAAAGTTGCCATTTGATAATGATCCAAACTTCTCTTCATTCCCTCGAAAAGGCAAACCTCGACTGGACAACTTCTTGATGACAGCAACAACTCTATGAAGAACACCTTTGCAGTATTTTGCTTGTGCTTCTAAATGTATTTTTAAAGATTTGTCGATTCCTACTGATTCTCCACGTTTCAACATCAAAATTTCACACTGTTTATGAATTTGTGAATTTTCATGTACTTGAATTCTTTGCTCAGCATGTTTCCAGTCCGAAAAACCTTTAGAAAATTGATTATTTTCTTTGCTGAAGAGACAACAGGGAGCACAGTACACATTTCCAGTTCGAGGAGAATATATCAAATATAAACGATTTCTTTTCTCTCCATTCGCCATAGTTCTTACGAACAGGGATTTTGAAAGAAAACGTGACTTATCAGTATAAACACGTTTTGAGTTACAAAAGTCCGAATCCAGATTTTGGTTTATTGGGTTTTTTAATAACATGTCTATAGTGAAGTCATTAATGACCCATTCAGAAGGGTCACAGCTAATCACGCAATTGGTACTGGAACTAATATCCTTGCTGGTTGAGGTTTCACATTCACTATTATTGAATTCATTAAAGTCACAACGGTCAACATTGTCATTTACAGAACATTTATTAGAAACTTTGTTTTCATGACAAGTGGCGTTAATAATGTCATTGTCACTCTCACTCGGAGCCTGGTTAGAAGTAGGAACAAAAAAACTGTCTATTTTTATAGTTTTGTTTCGCATCACTCTGTTCCTTTACTTTTTTCGCCCTTAGTTTTGCATATTGATGTCCACTGAGTCTTTTTCTTCCATCCATAATTGTCGACACTCGATTTTACTGAAAATTTAGACACTGTATACACAATAGAGAGTTTTAGCAAGACGTTTAATATATTACGATAACGTTATTTCCTAAAATAAGTATTAGAAGTACAGTCGTGCAATAACGTTACGACAAACTAAACGTACGTCTTGCTAAAACTCCCTAATAAATGCAGATTCAAAACCTAGTTCAAAACTATTTGGTTTTCGTTACGTGTGTCCGTGCGAGGCAAAATGTTAAAAACACAGTGCTTTCCGTTCCGACACACTTGTGGACTTGTGCACTCGTAGGCGGTAGCATTCCTAGCGAGCATGCGTTGTATGACAGCCTTATCTGAGTTAGCGCCATCTACGTAATTCACCAAGTTTAGATCACTTGTTGACGCGGGAAATGTAAACAGTCTGACAGTAAATTCTATTAGGAAATAATTACAAAACTGTTTTTATGTTTTTTATAATAACTTTAATTTTTTTACCGAGAAGCATTTGTCGCCCCTCAAATTTTGCCGCTGTGGGCCCGGGCCCCACGGGCCCCTTATGATGATTCAGGACTGGTTCCAGTTGAGAGACTTTCTTTATCTCTTCGCAATAAAATGATTCTTACAAATGAAGAAGCATTTGATATGTTGGCAGTTTATTTTGAATGTATGAGAAATGCAACCGTTGCTGCTCGAGTGTATTAACTGCAGTACCCAAACAGACGGCAGAAGAGTTTTTCTCCGACTTGCACACCGTGTGCGTACTACTGGAAATGTGAATCTTCCCATGTACCGAAGACAACGCAGAAGTAGAACAAAAGAAAATGTTATTGATGTTTTAGCTTATGTCAATGTTTACCCTCATTCAAGCACCAGAACTATAGCTAGATACCTAGGTATATGTCGAACCACCGTTCAAAATATTTTAGGAGAACACAGGTGACTACTTATTTATTAATGCATGTGTTATTTGGTGTTAGAATGATAAAAATGTTTTAATATTTTTCGTTTGTTCAGTATGTAACTACTTATATGTTTCTCATTCTTATCATATCGAAAATATCATTAAATCAAAATTAACTTGTGAAAACCTGACTAATGTATTTGCCGCCATTTTATATCCAGTTTCAATAAAACATCAAATTATTTAATGAAATTATCTTATGCTGTGTGAATATATTTTTAACTAACAACATGATAATTAAGTGAGGCAAACTAAAGTAAAAATGTACCAATAATAAAAATAATGAGAGGCCTGGCGAAAAAAATTCGTAATAATATTAGGAGAGTTAATGCATTTAAAGTCATTTTTCTACTTCCGCTACTAAAACCGTACTTTGAACACGGGTTTGACATGCACAATACGACTCTTTAAACACTAGTGTTTAAAATGCGAAAAGTCACATCTCGTTTATCTTTTGTTTTTTAAACGTCAAATCAAGTGTATCTTTTGTATGTTAAATTTCATGCTCCTTGATAATTTTGTTATTCTGCGTCATTTGATTTATCAGTCAGCTGTCAGTCATCGTCCGTCATGTAATGAATATAATTCAAATATAATATAATGTTTTCCTCCCGCGGGCGACGAAAAAGTATAGTAAGCACCTCGTGTTAAAACCGTCTTTAGTCACTCGTTTCACAAGGAACTCGTTCCGCTTCGCTTCACTCGTGCCTAGTAAAACTCGTGACTAAAGTAACCGTTTTGACACTTGGTACTTAATATACTATTTTCGTTTACTAACAACGAAGGCCTTCAATGTGTCTTATTGATATGATTATACTATTTTAGATTGCACCTATATCACATGGTCCTACACCAAAGTTTGAATGCTCATGATCTCGATACCACGTTGGATTTTTGCAACTGGCTCGGCTCTCACATATGATACACGACGATCCTGAACTACTTTCACGAATTATGTGGACAGATGAGGCTACGTTTCATAATGATGGTAGTGTAAATCGACACTACTGATCTGGCACGAATCCCCACTGGATGCAGGAGGTCTAACATCACGGTCGTTGGTCTGTAAATGTGTGGTGCGGGATTCTAGGTGGAGAAATAATTGGGCCTTTTTTTAATGAGACTGTTAATGGAGAACGATATTTAGATTTTTTAAGCAACGAATTGCCACATCTTTTAGAAGTCATACCTTTGGCCATTCGTCGTGACATGATCTTGTAACATGATGGGTGCCCGACACATTATTCTAGAGATGTTTGGAATTTCTTAGATCAATCATACCCTGGAGGGTGGATACGACGTGGAAGTTCATTTATTTGGCCACCAAGGTCTCCAGACCTAACTTGTTCAGATTTTTATTTGTGGGGGCGAGTGAAAGATCTCGTTTATGCCGATAAACCCGCAACCAGAGCTGACATGGTTGAAATGATACGACAGACAATACGAAGTTTTTCAAGGGTAGAAATTGAAGCTGTTATTTTCTCTACTCGTCAGCGATTGATTTCATGCATTGAAAATGATGGACGACATTTCAAGCATTTCAATTGTTCGATTTATCACATTATTTTACAATTCGTTCTCATTGTTAGTAGCGACAGCATTACATTTAGGTAATCTAGTGGTAACCATAACATTAGTATGATAACAGTTTAAATTACAGCAGACCAATGTAAGATCTTTTCATTAAGGCTAAATTTAATAAGTTCTGTTAACGCGAACCAGCCTTCTAGACGTTAGAAGAACAATTCCCGCCATTTACCTGTTTCTTACGATGTCTCAGGATAGAAAAGAGATATCGCCTTGCGGTTTGCACTGTTTTATTACTAACTTAGTCGTCTTTTTAAAGACCTACTTCAATTTGTATGCTTCAATTTAAAATTTTTACGAGAAAACACAATATTTAAAAAAAATAAAACAGCGCCCTCTAGCAATTATGTTATTAATCAGATTGCTTCGTATTTATAACTTTTCGATTTTTCAACAAAAGCTCTTTCAAACAACATCAATTTTATTAAAATCGGTCAAGCAGAACCGGAATTACAGGCGTTTTTTCGTTACAAGGTTCCCACTCTCCCCAACCCCTTATTTTAAGAGATAGACTTAAACTTGTCATATTAAAAAGATGCAGAATTTGTCGAGGAATCTGTTTATGATATTTAATATGCTCCTTAATTGAGTAAATTTTGAAAAAAATTGCATTTTAAAATTTTAACTGTCAAATGCGCCCTCTAGCGGGGAACTTACAATTCTGAAAATAATTTCCAGGCGTTTCTCGAGGCCACTTTTGTTATAAATTTTTTTTTCCCGAACCGTTGCTATTATCCACTCCTGAGATATGGCTAACGGCCGTTCTTAGTTGGCCACCCGGTACATCTCAACTTGCAGTAAAATGCATTATCGCTTAACTCTTTTACAAGTCCCCCAGTTTGCGTCTGAATACGCAAAAAGTAACAACTTTAACTATCCAAAGCAATGGGAGCAGAATCAGATGACCGGGATTGGCTGGTTAAAGGGATTTCGCGAACGAAATAGTAATCTATGTCAGAGAAAGCCTGAAATAGTAGTGAAGCAAGATCTTTCGGTTTTAATGAGACAGTTGTACATGACTTTTGTGAGAATTTAGAAGATGTGTATATTCCACCTTTATTTGTATTTACTCGAGCCCATATCAAAGAACATTTCATGAACGGTGCTTCACCGGGAAGTATTGAAAGGGCCAACAGAAGTGGATGGATAAACTCTGAGATATTCCTTGACGCTCTCAAACATATCCAAACACACACGCTGTGGACCAAAGAAAATTCAGTTTTTTTTACTGTGTGACAACCATGAGAGTCACGTAACAATTGAAGCAGTTAACTATGCTCGGAATAATGGCATTGTTTATTTATTGTTTCCTCCCCATACTTCCTTCCCACCGTCTACAACCATTTAATTTGGGAGTATTTGGACTCAAAGGCAAATTGAAAATCGCAGGTAAAACTATTAATATTTATGAGATTCCTATAAGTTCGTAAGACTCATTTACTGCTAAAAATATTATTAGCGGATTTACAAATCCTGAGATATGGCCACTAAATGAATTATTGGAGATGAAGTCTTTGCTTTCAGCCAAGTGTACGCAGCTAGTGAAGTTAACGATCCTGATATCGAACAGCTTGCTACAAATAATGAAGCATACAAAACACCTCCACGTAGTGAAATACCGCTAATTAATCAACTGTCATAACCAAACAAATCAAAGTCTGTGGTAACGGCAGAAATGATACGTCCATCTCCGACAGCTGTTAAAAAAAAAAAATGAAAAAAGGCAAACCAGTAGGAAAATCCAGAATTTATACTGACACGTCCGAAAAGGCTAGAAAAATTTCAAGCGACCAAAGAAAAAAAGAAAAAGGAACAAGAGGCCAAAGCAAAATAAGTATGACATGCTCTGACGATCTTATCAGAAATATATCCACAATCTCTAATTAAAAAACAAAAAATGAGACAAGAAACATCTTCGGAAAGTAGCGATTCGGATAACAGTGTGAGGCTAGACGAAAGTTCAGATTCAAGCTTTAAAATTGAGGGAGACCGTTCCTACCCAGAATTAGAACTGGAGGTAGTTCGTCCTGAAAGTATTAAAAACATGGATTTTATTTTAGTTCAATTTGAAAAGAAAAAGTCCACTGTCTATTATGTAGGCAAGCCATCAATATTGCATTAATTAAAATTATTTACTGTTATAATCGATTATTACTTTAAGATAAAAATTAATGAAAAGTTTATGTCTGGACATGAAATAAATAAATGAAGTTACCAAAATCTAGTACGTGAAATTTAAATAAACCAATGTTCTGTCAGGTAAGGTAATTAGCGTTTATTAATAATATTCATACAGAAAAATAAATAAACATTGCTCGAATGTTTGTACTGTATTTAGGTGAAGTGCGTTTATCATACTTGTGTATGTGAGGAAAATTTATCACTAATTAATGGTTTATTGGAATGACGACTGACTGAAATATTGCGACTGATATAAACGGAAATTATAAAGAAACTAACCTGCATTGACGGGTCCAGCTGATGTAACTCATGGAAGAAAAAATCGCAATACCATTGACAGTTGTCGTTATACAAAAAATTGCCGAAAATTGTCATCCTAGATATTTCGAAAGTCCGTTCTGAAGGCAAATGTCCTTTTCAATTATCGAAATCTGAAACAAAATTTATTTGTAATTTCCAAATTTAGAAAACGGAAATAAATCATACAATACAAGTTTGAATAAACAGTGGATTTCGAAACTCAAAATGTCGTGATGTTATAGTATAATAATCTTTATTCATTTGTTTATTGCAAGCAATGATTTTTACATACAAACTTGTTTTTTCAATATAATTATGTGTCTCTCAATCCGCTGAGAGGATATTATTCTCTAAGTTGAGAAATAACTATTTAAATAAGAATTTTTGTAAATTGTAAATATTAATTCAATGTACAAAGCGCTTTCCATATAGCTGGTATCTTCCTATTTTAGTTTATGACACAAAGTCTACAAAAATGTGAAATGTTCTGTTTATTATCCATAATTTATATACGCAGCATTAAACTATTTGAAAAATTGGCAATGCAATTTTTTATTGAGGTATGTGTATACAAATAAATTTTTGTATTTTATATGCTACTTAACAGTTATAATAAACATACACAATCATAAGCGTAGACGATAAAAAATATAAAAATGCAGTTGGAATTATTGACTCGAAATTAATATTATAAAAATAAGCAGTTTTGAGTTGCATTCTGTTTCGTTGCAATTCATGGTTCAAATTGCTCAAAATGCCAAATTTTTCTAGAAAATATTAAAACGTAGATAGAAAAATGCAGTTTGAAAAAATTGACTCATGATGAATTATAAAAAAAAGCAGTTTTGAGTTCCATTCTCTGCTTTGTTGCAGTTGTTGGCTCAAATTGCATAAAAGGTATATAGTCGAGGCGATGAAGCATTATGTTAGGAAATCTTTTAGTACAGCACGGATCGGAATGCAGTTTTTTGCATTCGCTTTCAAAAATTATTTATACCATTCCTACCTACTTTCTACCTATTACAAACCGGAAGTTGCATTGCTGCAGCCAAAAATGCATTCAAAACATGTATTTTTTGAGAGGCCCTTTGGAAAATTTCATAACTTTGTAAATAAGAGTCAGAATTGGCCCAAGTTGGGTACCCAGGGGTTTTTGAGGTCGCTGATCACGATTATGATGTTCAAATTGATCCCCAGAACACCTGGAGCTCGGGAACGCCGATGAACATCATCTCCGCCGGACTATCCCGAACTTCAAGCGAGGAAGGAGAGAAACTCGGCTCCCGGGTTTTTTTTGGGTCGCTGAATTCAAATATGCCATCGGCGAACACCCCACAGGCACCTGGTGCGCCCTAACCTGGACGCGGACGCCATCTTCGAGAATTTTCCTGGAAATATCGATAAAAACGAAGCGAAAATCGTTATGGGGCCGTTTTGTGTGCGCTGAATCTTAATTTCATGTGAAAAACGACCCACATAACAATTTCTGATTCGTTTTTGTTGTTATTTCCAAGAAAATTGTCGAAGATGACGTCCGCGTCCAGGTTAGAGCGCACCAGGTGTCCGTGGTGTGTTCGCCGGTGCCATATTTGAATTCAGCGACCCAAAAAACCCCCGTAGCGGTTTTCGGTTCGTCTTCTTCAATTGTGTCTGGAAAACCCTCGGGGATGCCGTTCAGGGCCAGGTTTAGGCGCACCAGGTGTTCGGAGGGTCGTTTTCCACATGAAATCCAGATTCAGCGCACACAAAACGGCCCCATGACGATTTTCGCTTCGTTTTTGTCGATATTTCCAGGAAAATTGTCGAAGATGGCGTCCGCGTCCAGGTTAGGGCGCACCAGGTGTCCGTGGGGTATTCGCCGATGGCATATTTGAATTCAGCGACCCAAAAAAACCCCTGGTGCCGAGTTTCCCTCCTTCCTCGCATGAAGTTCGGGAATGTCCGACGGAGATGACGTTCGTAGGTAGGAATGATATAAATCATTTTTGAAAGAGAATGCAAAAAACCGCATTCCGATCCGAGCTGTACTGTCTTTGGCCTTTTTAGTGCTTCATCGCCTCGTCGAATAACATTATGCGAAATCATTCTAGATGAGAAAAAATTGAGTATTACTGCTTTGGATTTAACACCAGAAGCGTCATATACCTAGTAGAGCCATCATTTACCTAGTAGAGCCATCATACACCTAGTATACTCGTCAGCATAGCTATTCTTGAATTTGTGGGAATAGAAATTCCGAGGGAAAATGTTCAAAAGTGGGCGTGGTTCCCTTAAATTTTAAAATGCCGTATTTTTCAAAAATTTCTATCGACTAATGAGGGAAATTATTACTCCCTGGGGGAATTTTATTCGATTGGTCACGACTGAGAAAAATCCACAATAATGTAAAAATATTTAACCTCAAAATTTATCGTTTGCTTGTTTTTTGTCAACGATAAGGATATTTTATTCTTGGTTTTTGTGGATTTGTCTAAATGTTTTTCGATTTTAATACGTTTAATAGTAAGTTTAGTATTCTGCATTTTTTGTAGACTTTTCAGTGTTTTTCGGTTTAACCATTGATTAAGTAATCAATGGTTTAACCTAATAAGAAATAAACAAATTAGTGCAATATGTGCCACCTACACCAATCTTTGACTGCCCCTTTGGGAACCTAATTAAAAGTTAATTTCTTCCCATAACTCTTGCACTTTGTTGAAAAGTTGGAGAAAAATTAAAACAGGAGAGTGTCAAAATGACCCGTTTGGCTCTTCTGGTGTTTCAACAGTTAAATAAAAATTGACTTGTATATATAAAAAAAATTCAAAGAATTTATTCGTACCAAAATACTTATTGTTACTAATGGGTCAAAATATGTACTTTTGTATTATACTTCATTTAAATAACTCCTTTCTCCCCGGAATTTGCTTTTTGGTTTCCTAATAATAATAAACTGCATTTCAACACATGTAATATCTCGCCACTAGGTGCGTTCAGAAATGCGGAGTAGAGTGAGAGTAGCACTGGAGTGGAGTAGATGTAAAATCTTACAGTACACCTGACTACGGCTTAATTTTTCTACTGTGGGCAATAACGAACGGATGGAGTGACATCAGAGTAAAGTGATTCTTGTTTGAAAACCTAACCTAAAAAGAATTTTGTATTTAATCTTTGTATGCAATCTAAAATATGAAGGTTGCAAGTTGTAATCAAGAGAATACTTAGTGATAGAATAATGGATGTTAATGTAAGAAGAATTCGTTTGTTGGCTTTGGCTTTTGTATTGAGAATAACTTTTATATGGTTTTTTGATGATGATGATAGAGAAGTCCCCCAGATTGATCTCCATTATCTAGTAATGCGTGTACACACAATGCCTTCACAACAGTTTAAACAAAATTTTCGGATGGATCCAAATACATTTGAACATTTATTGATACAATTACATCAAGTTAATTTACAAAATAGAGGCCATCCTGAAATATCTTTAGAAAAATCAACTTTAATTACTATTCGGTATATAGGCAATATGAAAGTTTTAGGTGAGTGTGGTATAAAATAAACAAACTAGAAAACTACTATCAACCTAATGTTGCAGAGGCGTAGCTGCCCGATTTAGTGTCAGTAAATCTATAGCCTGGCAAGCTCTTTACCGAATATGTAAGTTATTGTTAGAAATTAATAGGAGACATGGATTTCTGAAATGGCCGACTATAGCAAAATCTGCTGAAATATCAAACTACTTTAGAATAAAGTATCATATTCCAGGTAATTGGGTTGACGAAAGCCATATTGATGACAAAAAACGAGCTTGATTGTAATAAATTTCAGTTGTCATTGATGGAAGTCATATTAGGATTGTTGCACCAAAAGAGTATCCCGTTTCATACATAAATCGCAATGGATATCACTCTATTCTATTGCAAGGAGTTTGTGATCATAATAAACTTTTTACAGATGTTTATGCAGGTGAAGTGGGATCGATCTATGACTATACAATGTTTATGAGATCAGAAGTGTCGAATAAAGGAGCTGAGAGCTTTCCAGATGTTAGTTATCTTATAGGTGATTTAGCATACAAGCTGACTGAAAAAACGTTGGTTAGTTTCAAAAATAATGGCCGCTTGACTCCCAGAGGAAAAAAATTCTATTATGTAATATCAAAAGTCAGGGTGAAGATAGAAAACACTTTCGCAACCTTAAAAGGTAGATTCCGTCGCCTTAAATACATGGACACGGTGAGGCCTGAATTAACCTGCCTTTTGGTAGTAGCAGCGTGCTTATTGCATACTTTATGTATACTAGGTGGAGATCTTCCTGATAATATAGCAGATATAAACTAAGAAGCTGAAAGGCAAAATGAAGTGCAGAACAATCCTAATAACCGTTTAGATATCATGGTACCAGTGGGTGAAAATGTCATAGCACAAGTGAAAAGACGTGATATAACGAACACTTAGCATTTGAATCCTAGATTTAGGAATAATAATTAATAAACAGTATTCTTTCAATATAAATATATTTATAACAAAAATTATTGTATGTAGGAACAATCCTTGAACAACATAATAATCTAATTTGTATTTAAATGCTAGATTTAGAAATAAAACACTATTCTTTCTAAATAAATAAAGATTTCTATAACGAAAACCATTGTTTTGGAAAAAATAACAAACTTATAATTTAAAATATGAACACTAGGTTTCAATTTCCAATTTATATTTTGTCAATTAATTGGTCGAAACTGTCAAGGAATCGATCCATCCTTGACAGTTTCTCCTTATGTTTATCATTGGCAGTAGGAGCATGTCTTCTTTTAAACGTCGGCTGTTGGTTGTCTCCTAGAGGGTCTGATCCAGAAGTAGAAGGTGTGGGTTCTTTGATCTGTACATCTGCTTTTGTTAATGCTGTAGATGTACACACCACAGGTGGCACAATTTCAGGCCTCTGGTGGAATAATTCGTCCACTAATTTAAAATATTCCCATTTATTGGTAGCATTTCCACTTTTGCTGTTCTTCAGTTTTATGCTTTTATATGTACATTTCATTGTCTTCCATTTTGATTCTACATTTTTGACATTAAACTGAAGTTCATTAAAATATTTGTTTAATTTTTTGGCTATTCTATCCCAAACAATTTTCTTCATGCCTCTATCGAAATCTTTTTCATTATCTTTGTAATGATACAATGAAGACAAAATTTTCTCATTGGTCCATAATTTATTAGTAGTAATCTTTTCATTTTCTGAATCTGAGTCTAATAAAAAAGAAAACAACAATAAATATTAATTAGTAGTAGAATAGGTAACATACAACATTTGAACAAAATACACACCTTCAGAGTGTTGTGCTGTATTTTGAACTAGCTGAGGAGGTCCCTGTTTACAGTAATTTATTGATCTTATGTTTATACTTTCGATGTCTTCAGGACAACACACATTTTTTATTTTCCCGGATGTGATTTTTGAACATACAAAATCCCACAAGATTTGCTAATCTGCAGCGTGTAAATATGTTTACTTATATTGATAATTATTTTTACAAATTGCACTTACCTGAGAGAAGTTGATGTTCTGGATCTCCTATTTGAAAATTATACTCTACATTCTTTACCAACAAATTTTTTTTTGTACTGGCATCTAGTCCTGTTACTCTAATTATTCTAATCTATGTGTTGTGCTCTAAACTGTAAGTTAAATCACCTAACGAATTCTACTTTTCCCTTAACAAACATCAAAAATATGACATTGATGATGGCCTCCTCCTCACGATGTGGAGTAAAAAGAGCAAACTCTTTTCACTCCATCCAGCAATTCTGAGCAGTCGATTTTGTGATCCTTTTTTACGCCACCATCACTCTCACATCATTATAAAACGGACGGTGTTGAGTAGGAGTGAAAAGAGCAACTCTTTTTGTATTTCCGAACGCACCTACTGATGCCCACGTACGACCTGTTGAAGCAGTTGGAAAATATTTTGGCTGAATCTACTTGAACAGATTCTAGGATCAAGTGATCAAGCAACAAAAAAATAACGGGGAAACAGCCCTAAAAAAATTACTTCCTTGACAGATCTTGCTACCGTATCTACAAAAAAACAAACGTGGAAATGCCTCAGCCTCAACACTGAATTTTAAGTTTGAGCAAGACAAATGTATTCATGAAAAAATAATAATGCTATTCTAATGTTATTACTCCTAATAATATATTAGCAATACAACTTAACAATATGCTTAATAATTACGGATATATAAATACTCAATTAAAAATTCAAAAGAACTAATCAGAGAATTAAAAACATTCAACTTACAAGATAACTCTAAACTCATTTTATTTACTAATATGTTCACTTAAATTCCTCCTAAAGAATGTCTAACATTTATAAGAAAATTACTAGAAGATAAAAATATTAATCCAGGAATAATATCGGATATACTTAATTTATTTGATTTGAATTATTTCCCTTTTCACAATAAGATTTATATTGAAAATGAAGGTTTACCAATGGAAAAGCCTTATATCACCAATATTGGCAAACATTTTTATGGGCACTTTAGAAAGAAAAAACTTTGAAAGTAATATTTCAAAAAAGGTTTTATTCTGGTATAGATATGTAGATGACATATTAGCTTGTTTTATAGGCAAAGAACGACAATTAGATGTATTTTTCAACCATATTATTTATTTACACCCAAAAACTAAATTTACATGTACTTGATTATTCCATTTACAGAAAACCAACATACACTGATGTCAATATTCATAATATAACATAAATTAGCAGCATATAATTCAATGATACATAGAGCTTTCCTAGAGTTCCTATGAACAAATGTGTTTTTAATAGAGAAATTAATACGATTGAACAAATAGCAACATTCAACGGTTATCCATTACATATGATAAATAAATTAAATAATAAAAAAGCGGAAAAAGTGGCCTTATAACTAATATTTCCTGAGCAAACTAACAAAATAAAAAATTATAAAACCATCACATATGCACGTAATATTTCTAATAATAGATAATACCTTTAGCTACAAATACACAATTTCCTTTAAAGCAGAAAGAAATTGTTAAATGTAAAAACAAAAGTAAACCCATTAAAGAAGTTTGGTATATATAAACTTAAATGACCAGAAAGTAATGCTGTCTATTTGACTTGACACCAAACATTAATTGACACCATACATTAATTGACACTAAACATTAATTGACACCTGACATAAAACTAGAAGTACTGCATGTTTGTGACAAGAAACAAGAACTGGAATTCCTTGAAGAATTAGAAATTAGAAGACACTTAAAAAACCCGTAATATCAAGTTGTCAATGAATAGATAAATCTAGGGAGTTTCCGCTTTTAAGTTGTTTTCTTAAGTGATAATTGTAAAGATCAGCAGATATAGATTTACTGGTTTTCTATATCATTGTACAGTTATACTGATCTGAAATGGAAAAAAGATATCCAGGATACCCCCATGGGGCTAATAATATCTAAGCTTTAATATTTGTAATATTATACTTCTTCTTTTTTCTATTAACATATATTAAGTCAATCAAGGATTGAACGTACATGGTGAACGCTTACACAATCTGAGATTTGCTGACGATGTTGTACTGTTTGCAAAAGATAAACAGGAATTGATAGACATGTTGGAAGAACTACAAAATGAGGCTGCAAAAGTAGGATTACACATGAACAACACAAAGACCCAGTTTATGACAAATATACCAGATGCAGACGATACAATACCGATTCATAACAGCACAATAAAAAAGACGGAAACATACATATACCTGGGCCAAGCTATAACACCAGGCAAACAAAATCAAGACATGGAGATTGATAGAAGAATTAGACTGGGATGGGCAGCCTACGGCAAATTAAAGTACATCTTCAGCATGAATGTTCCAATGAATTTGAAAACAAAAGTCTATAACGAGTGTATACTGCCTGTTGTCACGTATGGTTGTGAGACCTGGGTAATAACCAAGAAAATAAAACATAAATTGGAAGTACATCAGAGAGCCATAGAAAGACGTATTTTGGGAATTTCCCTGAGAGACAATAAAACAAATACTTGGATACGATAAAAAACCAAAGTCTTCGATATAATAAAAAGAATTGGTTCCCTAAAATGGCAATGGGCAGGGCACGTGGCCAGGCATACTGAAAACTGGAGCGGGTATGTCACCAGATGGAGACCTTGGGCAGAGAGGAGGAGTGTTGGAAGACCCCAGCAAAGATGGTACGACGAGATAAAGAAGGTCGCTGGCCTGAACTGGTATCGAGTTGCGCAAGATCGAAGCCGATGGACGAATTTGAAAGAGGCCTATATCCTTAGGATAGAAAACGGCTAAAAATAGAAAAAAAAGTCAATCTCAAGGTAGGTAACTTCTTGGTCTAGCCAAAAATAATGATGAAACATCAGGTAGGCATCAAATTAAATGTAGGGTGAGGTAGGGTATATAGTTGTAATTCGTATAACCGTTTTGAGTATTATTTTATTAAATTTGTTTTGTTAATATAATTCTCGAATAGACAGTTACTTCCAGTGACCTAAATCGAAGAGGAAAATAATAAAAATTAACCCGTTTCTATCTAACCTGCAATTATTAATATCTAATTTTAAATCATTCAATGTTTTTATTATAGCCTCTTCCATGTCGGAAGCTTTTTGTCCAACTTAACTCATGAATTTAAAAAAGCGTTCAACAATACTAGGGTAAAGTAGGATATATCGTACCGACGGCTAAATCGTACCACTGCGATATTTATAAACTGGCGAAAAATATTTGCCTTTTGAAGTATAGAGGGCGTTCCGGCAACGTTAAAACAACTCCATTCCATTTCTCGGCAGCTCATTAGTATCGCAGACGTTGTAATAGTATATTAAGTACTAAGAACGGTAAGGGTTGTTTACCGGTCGACAGCAATGTTTGGAGGCTGAGTGTATCGAAAAGACACTGAAGACTTTGAGAAGTTGAAACAAACTTTACGAACTGAGAAAGTACAATTCCATTCATATACAAAACGAGAAGATAAATCCCACGCCTTTGTTTTACGTGGCCTCGCAGAGGGTTTACAAATTAGTGACATTAGAGAAGAACTGGGGAAGATATACAAAATCACAATTAAAGACACCTATATAATGAGTACCGAAGGGCGGCCCCTGTACCTCGTCATAACTGATTCCAAAATTACTTTGGATTATCTTAACAAAAATGTAAGAATAATAGAACATACGAGAGTACAGTGGGAACACAGACGTCAAGGGAAACCAATTATACAATGTCACATCGGCCAGCTGTGGGGCCACGCCACATCCAATTGCGGCAGAACACCGAGATGCCTGAAGTGCGCCGGCAACCACTTGACACCAGAATGCCCCAAACAGAGGTCCACCCCAGCCCGATGCGCTAATTGCGGCGGAGACCACCCGGCCAGGGCTGAGGTATGCTCCGAGTATGTTAAAAGACGTACATGGCTAGAAGAAAAATGAGCAATTAATCACAAACCAAAGCCAAATGCAAATAAGTTCATCCCAGCCCCCATCCCCACTACAAATCCATGGACTCGTCCCAACAACAATCTTACCGAATTTCCCAGCCTTCCCTCCAAAACTCTCCCTAACAATACCCCACAAATCGCTCCTAGCAATGGCACAAACAAAAATACTTTGGCAAACAACGCAATAAATTTGAACAACTTAACGGAATTAAACAATAAATTTCAAGAATTGCAACAGCTGATCAATCTAGATGAACTTATGAGAGCAGTCTCGGACCTAACCGAACAGATGAGAGCGGCGAAGACAAAACATGAAAAATTCAACATCTACAATAACTTTGTTGCCGGTATAGACAGCTATGACTTCTAGGCAGGTAGGTGGTAAAACAGGCTCTCAAAAACGATGAAATTTCAAAATCATATTCTGTAATATACAAGGAGTTCTTTCGAAACTCCACTTAATCAGACATTTTTTCGATATTCACAAACCTGACATTCTCATTCTAACCGAGACGTTCCTAAAACCAAATAAATTTTTCAATCTAAAAATCCCAGATAATCGTCTACTTAGACAAGACCACAAAACCAAATAAATTTTTCAATCTAAAAATCCCAGATTATCGTCTACTTAGACAAGACCGCACCACTGATGCCAGAGGGGGCGGTATCATTCTTTTAATCAAAAAGGGCATCAATTTCAAAACCCTTCAATACAATAATTCATCCATTGAGCATATCTCGATTCTCCTTGAAAACAAAATCAAAATAGTCGGAGCTTACAATACGCCTTTTAACAATTTAAAAGAATCTGACTTTTTTAATATTATGAAAACTCACAATAAGGTTTTGTTAATGGGCGATTTAAACTGTAAACATCCCTTATGGGACAATTACGCGTCGCATCCAAATAAAAACGGAAGTTCTCTCCAAAGATTCTGTGATAATTCAGATTGCAATATCTTTGCACCCGAAGACCCAACCCATTTTCCTTTTTCAAACTACGCTCCCAGTACAATCGACTTAGCAATTGGCAGAAATATCAATAATATTTCAAACATTAAAACTCTCACAGACTTCAACTCTGATCATGATACCGTCCAAGTTATCCTCAAACTACCCCATCAAATAATCAACCCTCCCAATAAGTCCTTCGATTATAATTCCACCATCTGGTCTAGCTTTAGAAACTACATTAATAAAAACACAATTTTAACAAATAACATTGAAAACACAGACCAATTAATTCATACAATAAAAACATTTCAAGAATATCTGCTAGGAATATTTCCACCTCCGTAAAACCAAATTTATCCACCCCCATCACATTACCGGATTATATCGTTAAAATCATAAATAACAAGAATAAAATTAGAAAAAGGTGGCAACAGACCAGATCAGAAGAGGACAGAAACATTCTTAAACAATACCAAAACTTAATTAACTCGCTAATAAAAGAGTACAAGAACTTTAAATAGGAATCCTTTCTTAAAACGTTGAAACCGGAAGACAATTCCTTATGGAGAATCTCTTAATACTTCAGAAGGAAGCGGAAGGAGATTAACAAAATTGAACACAATGGACACACTTACACCGACATGAACAATATCGCAGAATTATTTGGAGAGTACTTTCAAAATAATTTTATTAATAATTGTCAAAATTCAGTTCAACATAAGACTATCGAAAAGGTAGTCATTCAATATTTTCAAAAAATAAACTCATATAATCTTGTTTCGTATACCGAATTACAATCAATAATTTGTCAATTGCAAAATAAAACGGCGCCAAGACACGACGGCATTCCCAACATTCTAATCAAAAACCATCCTAGAAAAGCAATACTCCAACTATTATATATTGCAAATTTTACCATTAAATCCGGCCACTACCCAGATATGTTCAAAATAGCCAACATTATTCCAATACCAAAAGCTAACAAACAACCTTGTTAATTTGATAGCTACAGACCCATATCCTTATTAAACAATATCGCAAAGGTGATAGATAAAATTATTTTAAAACGATTGCAAGCTTTTGTTAATAATAACAACATTATCCCTTCAGAGCAGTACGGTTTTAGAAGCGGACATAGCACCATAGCACAAACAATTCGCGTACTCAATTACATCAGAGAAGGCTTTACAGATCAGAACAAAGCCGTTATGGTAGCTATGGATATCCAAAAAGCTTTCGATACCGTATGGCAAGAAGGCTTAATGTACAAACTTATTAAAACAAAAACCCCCGATTAGTTAATCAAGATATTAAATTCATACCTTTCAAATAGAAAATTTTATTCAAAAATAGAAGGAAACCTGGCAGGGCCCTACCGTATACAGGCAGGAGTCCCGCAGGGATCAGTACTATCACCTTTGCTTTATTCAATATTCATCCACGACATCCCAACCACCCCTAATATTTTAACAGCAATGTATGCCGATGACATTTGTTTTGTAGCATCGACAAAGAATCTAGATCAAGCACTTAACACACTACAAACACACTTAAACACTAAAATATTACCATATTTTAACGATCAGAAACTCATAATAAATGCCTCAAAAACAGAGTATTTATTACTCAGGAGGATAACAACCAAAAATAGTCGACTGCAATCTCAGCTTTGTATAAACGGACATAATATTACCCATAGCTCAACATTAAAATATTTAGGTTATACAATTCAAAGGAACACCAATGCAAATGCGCATATTAGCACACAAGTCCGAAAAGCTAAGATTGCAATGGGTCAGATATATCCACTCATATGCAAACAAAGCAAACTCTGAACAAAAAACAAAATAACCATCTACAAACAAATAATACGCCCCATACTCACTTATTCAGCACAAGTTTACTTCACAGGAACAAAACACAATTTTCACTCCCTGCAGGTGGTACAAAACAAGTGTCTGAGAATGGCTATTAAACACCAAGTACCTTATCCACATCTACCAAAAACCTCTTGGTTACATAATAAAGCTGAACTACCAACTATGAAAGACTTGGTAACTACAGTTTCTACAAACTTTTACGAAAAATGTCTGCCAGAAAATCTTCGATTAGCACTCAAAGCCGTAAATCGCGCAGAAGCAACTCATGATAGTGGGTGTAGGCTTCTGGTAAGCTAACAATATAACTTGATTGGTATTTCACAAACCCATCAATAAAAAGCGGGGAATTATTTCAGCCCGGCCCTTTACACTGGACTGAATGATCCCCCGGCTGCCAATACTTCAAATAAACCATAAATAACATCTGCCATGTTGCTTTCCTGAAAATATAAGAACCCGATCAATTGTTGAGACCCTGTTTTTCAGCTGCTTTCCAGGGAAAACCAATCCGAAATACCGTAGGAGCGAGAAATATATACCGGGGACAAAGTTATTCGAAAATCACAACTTATGGATAATGCGGTGAACGCAAGGAGCCACATATACTCTCATGGACGAAGCAGTCATCCAATTCAAGAATCACCAGACCACCGGCATTTTCCTTTTATTCTTGAATCTTGTTGTAAAATGGGCTTGATAAACTATTGTAAATAAAGAGATTTTAAAATGAAATGAAACGTCGGTAAGTGAGTTACTTACCGACGTCTGAACGGTACGTAGATCTCTTACGGACGTGTTGGACTTAGGAACCAGTAAACACAACCTACCGTCCTGACAACCGATGCTGTGAATAAACAAAAAAGATCGATCGCACAAAAAAGTGATTTATTAGTTTGGACCCAACGAACTGTAGTTTTCAGACCCATTTTTTAACGAATTTGTGCCATCTGGGATAAGTTATGAATTATTTATGTCTAACTATCAGGAAATATTGTTCATTAGGATTTTTTTATGTGTTTGCAATTGGTATACACTTCAGTTATGAACAAATAGGGTTATGAAAAACACAAATGTACATGTCGGGTATATCGTACCATCTGCTTGTCTGGTAAATCGTACTGATACGATTTACCCTAAATCGTACTGTACGATTTACCCTACTACAATGTGAGATCAAAATCAAACAATTCGATTAATATAGATATTCTTTACAGGATGAGTGTCAAGGGACGGATTATGGACATCTCAAGATATGGAAAATGCCATCACAGCTTATAGGAGCGGACAATATGGATTTAACGAAGCTTTTCGGGACTTCAATATTTCAAAACCAACACTAAAAAGGCACTTAGACTCTAAGAATGTTAGAGCAAATGAATCCATAAAATCAGTTGGCCTCCTTACCATTCTACCAAAGCATTTAGAAGATTAGTTGGTTACCCACATATTGAAATTAGAAGAGTGTCTTTTTGGAATAAATATAACAGATGTTCCAAAGTTGGCTTTTCAAGTAGCTGATAAAAATGGTATTATTCATAACTTCAACCTGCAGAAGAGGATTGGTACTATCCCTTTTTAAAGCGACACCCTAACATCAGTTTACGCCAGCCTGAATCTACATCCATCGCCAGAGCTAAAGGTTTTTATAAACAACGTGTTTATGCGTTTTTTGATATGCTGGAAAAAATATGCGATGAGCACAAATTAAACGCTACACAAATTTACAATGTGGATGACTCTGGCTATTCCACCGTCCAAAAGAATAATAGAAAGATATTGGCTCAAAAGGGAAGAAATCAGATAGGTATTCTAGTTAGCCGAGAGCGAGGAACCAATACAACGGTGGTATGCTGTGGTAGCGCCGCAGGAGTTTTCGTTCCTCCAATGATAATCTTTAAAAGAAAAAGGCACTCCCGTAATTAGAAGAATCGGCTACGAATAATTTAAATACCACTGCAGAAAGCGAAATAGAATTGTCTATTGAAGATATTCATCTAATACCCAAAATGACGCCTCACATCACCAATCGAAAAAAGAAAGGTTCTCAGCCTGCTGTAATATTAACAGGTACTCCTCATAAAGAATTTTCAGAACAACTAAAAGAAAAGCATATGCCAAAGCCTCAAACAATAAAAACGGTTAAGCGACAACTAGTGTCGGAAACAAAATCCATTAAAAAAATAAAGAAATGTCCTGATCCAATCCCAGGTACGTCTGCAACAGCTATACCAACCCTGCCTATACAAATAGAAATCAACGAACAAGAGTGATATTGTGAAATTTGCGAGGAGGTTGCCTTGGATGACATGATCCAGTGTTCGAATAAAAATTGCAAAAAGTGGTTTCACGAAAAATGTGTAACTTTGACATCAAAACTTACATTTTACTGCGTTTTTTGTTCTAGTGCCTAGATATTTCGTAATATATACCGTTCTTTGAATGATTAGTTGTATTTTTCTTGTGTTATTTTTCAGGTATTGAGTGGTCCGAATTAATCGACATTCACTTTTATGGTTGGTACGATTTATCCACCCAGCGGTACGATTTTCACGACCGGTTGGATAAATCGTACCTTTTGTAAACATTTTTGTTTCTCAATTAGTTGACGAATTCACTGTCCCTATAATTCGTAATGTATTGTAATGTTTTACTTATATATTTAAACGTTTTAAGCTATTGCATTAGCTTCTATCGCGGGCCTTGAGCGTGGAGACCGAATCCAGAAATTCCGTAATGAAAATAACCTGACACGATACGAGGACTGTCCAGTAAATTTTAATAAATACCCATATGCTTATACGAGGTCTGTCCAATAAATTTTGATTTTTTTATGATGATACGGGGACTGTCCAATAAATTTTAATTTTTTTATACTTATACGAGGACTGCCCAATAAATGTTGATACTTTTATGACTATACAAGGACTGCCCAATAAATTTTGATTATTTTATGATGATACGAGGACTGTCCAATACATTTTGATTGTTTTATACTTATACGAGGACTGTCCATTAAATTTTAATTCTTTTATACTTATACGAGGACTGCCCAATAAATGTTGATACTTTTATGACTATACAAGTACTGTCCAATAGATTTTGATTATTTTATGATGATACGAGGACTGTCCAATACATTTTGATTGTTTTATACTTATACGAGGACTGTCCAACAAATTTTAATTCTTTTATACTTATACGAGGACTGCCCAATAAATGTTGATACTTTTATGACTATACAAGGACTGTCCAATAAGTCTTGATTATTTTATGATGATACGAGGACTCAATAAACTTTGATTTTTTATACTTATACAAGGACTGCCCAATAAGTTTTGATTATTTTATGCTGATACCAGGACTGTCCAATAAATTTTAATTCTTTTATATTTATACGAGGACTCCCCAATAAATGTTGATACTTTTATGACCATACGAGGACTATCCAATAAGTTTTGATTATTTTATACTTTTACGAGGTCTGCCCAATAAATGTTGATACTTTTATGACTATACGAGGACTGTCCAATAAGTTTTGATTATTTTATGCTTATACCAGGATTGTCGAATATGTTTTGGTTGTTTTATACTTATGCGAGGACTGCACAATAAATGTTGATACTCTTATGATTATACGAGTGCTGTCCAATAAGTTTTGATTATTTTATGCTGCTACGAGGACTGCTGAATACATTTTAATACTGATATTATTGAACGAGGACTGTCCAATACATTTTGATTCTTTTATACTTATACGAGGACTGTCCAATTAATTTCGATTATTTCATACTTATACGAGGACTGTCCAATAAGTTTTGATTATTTTATGCTGATACGAGGACTGTCCAATAAATTTTGATTTTTTATACTTATACAAGGACTGCCCAATGAGTTTTGATTATTTTATGCTGATACCAGGACTGTCCAATAAATTTGGATACTTGTATGATTATACGAGGACTGTCCAATAAGTTTTGATTGTATTATGCTGACACGAGGACTGTGAAAGTGAAACTTCTAAAGCTAAAAAAAGAGCTAAATAGAAAAAGAAATGGTGAACCTCAAAGTGTAAAACTCTATGCAATAGCTTTACCGCGGCAGTCTCCGAGTGCCACACGTCTTTTTTTATTACGGAAGGGATAAATTTTAAATACACGGTATTACTACTTACAAATTTATTTAAACACTAAACTACTCACTAACACTAATTTATATCAACACTTTACTGTTCGCTATTTCGGTGTATTCTTGTTTATTTGTCGAGATCACTTTTTAAACTAAACTAACTCTTCCTGGTCGGTCCCTTATATATGAGTGCCTTTTTCACTAGATAATTCTAGATTGCGGCTTACACAAAAACAATTGGCTTTTTGGCATTTTCTAGATAAGACTGGTCACAAAAACAATGTCTAGATAAGATAGTCACAATCGTAAACAATTCTAAGAAATCCCTGCGCATCCGCCATAATTTTAACTTTCATACATGGCTTAGACAGAGTCGGATTTAGGGACTATACCAGTGTGCTGTTTCGTAACAGTATATATATATATATATATATATATATATATATATATATATATATATATATATTATAATATATCGTATATTTATATTGTTTTATTTATAATCAATGAAGGTTGTTCGGCTAGCTTAAATTAATTGTTGCGGCGATAATTTATAATTATTATTGTTTATTTATAGCTCAGGGTAATTATATCAAGTAGAGCATGAGTACTCCTTAATCTCTTGAGTTCAGGTCTAAAGATTTTTATGTAATTTATTATTTTGTTTTATATATTTTCATGAAGAATTATTTGTTTCGGTCTTTTATTTAAAATAAAAAATTATACCTTGTCTAAATTTATGTTGAGACGCCTATGGTATCAAACCTATTCCTTTCTTTAGTATTGACACGTGAAATGATCTGAATTTATCTATATAATTGTTTGTCACTATTATTAACTATTTTCTGATATTGTAATGAAACAACAATGACATACACTCTAATTATATAATCAAAAATATGGAATGAAAATGAGAAAAGAAGTACATATATCAACACAAACAAAATCTAGATCTAGTATGTTGAACAAATAACTATAACCTAATAAAATTTTAAATCAGTGAACTATTAAAATGAATTTGAATGTCCAAATCAGATTTTTTTTAATTATTCAATTGGTTAACCAATAAAATTGCGCAACACTACCTTACTACTGATGGCTTCTTCTGGCACTGACAATTAACAGTCTCCAACAACACAACTCTTCTATTAATGTGTCTACTGCATCTATTCCCTCTGGATACTTGACACAACTCCCCCAGTAAGTTTTGAAATTATATTTCTTGTTATCTTTTAAAATAACTTATTTTTCCTTTTTAATTCATATTCAAGTTTTATTAGTTTATACATATTTTTCAATGATATTTTCAGTTTATTTATTATTCTAATGTCTTTGATTTCTATCTATTTTAATCATTTATCTTTTGTACCTTCAATTAGCTTCTAAATCTTCTCAACTTAACTCTTCAACTTTATCTAACTTTTTTCTGTTACTTTTCTTGAGTTATACGAGGACTTCTCTAACATTTTATTATAATTTGAAAATTTCATTTATCTACGTCCTCTCTTCAAAGTATCACACCACATACTCCATTTTTCCAAATCAACAACCATCCTTTTTCCTGTCCGTTGCTATGGATAAAACTCATCATCTCACTAGATTTTTCTTAACAATATTTTACAAATCAGAGGTTTTCATTTAATTTCATATTTTTCTTAACTATTTGATGATATTTAATGCTTCGTTTATTTCCAAAATAATTTAATTTATATATTTAAAACTCTACTGCTCCAAAAATATCCCTATTTATATAAAAAAACCCTCTCATTGTGTAATACGTTTCCATTCTAAATTAGACAAATCTACAAACGGATACTTTTCAAAATATATATAATTCTTTTCAATTTCTATTAAAATTTGGTCACGATTATGATTTCTCATAAACTTGGCCTAAAATTATATATACAAAAATTCTTCATGTGTTATATTTCATTGTCCCTTCAGATATCAATCAGAATTACATAGTTCTATGACAACGAATTCCTGTCGCGCACATCGAACTCTGTCGCTGATGTTTCATGCTTTGAAAGTATTTTGACATTCCAATCTTGTTGACAGTTCTCTGTGTCATTGAAATAATAAACATCAAAATAATAATTTTGTTACTAATTCTTATTATACATAATAAATTATAATAATCTAAATACAATTATTCATTCCTTCAGGGTTTTAGATACTTCTTATGACGTATATGCCAAATTTACAAATTATTATATTGTTTAAAGATGATTTTTATGGTCTGATATACAAGTTATGAGTGAATTATTTTAGGAAGCACTGACAATGGTAAATGTTTTGAATATTATTTAGCATCTCAATATTTACATTAAACAAACGATATAATAGGTACAAATTAAATATATAACTCATTTTAATTTCATTTATATCATGAAAAACAAACAACTTCCGACGTTTCGGTGATTTTCAACCAAATTCACGCTTGAAAACCTCACACACCAAACCTTCAAACCCTTATAGATGTTGTGATGAGTTCAATATATATATATATATATATATATATATATATTATAGTATATCTCGACTATGTTTTTAATTATAATATATTATATTCTATATTGTTTTATCGTTGAATTTATTTGTAGCTGTAACTACACTAATATGAAAACAAATTTAGCTAAATATAACCTATAAAATTTTTAATGACAGCAGTTGTCAAATTAATATGCCCGGCTAAATAAATATTAAATTTTATATCCTGAAAGATAAATTAATACACAATATCAATCAACTCACTCTTTTCTCAGGGAGGGATCAAAGATTTCAAAGAATAATTCAAAATTTATAAATTTCCAAATAATTTTCCAAATCACGTATTATACTATTCAAATCGAAAGTAACTGTTTGTCCAATACACTATAAGACAATTAAATTATCTTATGACACATATGAAATTACTGTCAGAAATTAAACCAAATGTCACTTCTTGTACTAAATTTTCTATAGGATGAAATTATCAAATGTAATGAGAATGATTATGAAAAGAGGGCCAAAAGGTGATTAGAATTCAAATGTATATATTATATTATCAAATAAACACTTACAAAAATTAAAACTTTTCAGAAAATATCACAAACGAATACGCAAAACTAGAATTTTCTATCAAAACCTTAATATTATAAACAATCTAAAATTAGAAATTCTTATCTAAATACTTTAACTTAAAGTCCAAAATGACTTATATGTCAATGTAACATTCCCCAATTTCCTTGTAAATTGTCTTTTTCAAAATTTGTCTTGAGTTTACGTATAATGATATATCAATAATGTTACTATAATTTGATCAAATATTTAATTCATCAGATGCATCTACTTTCGAAATATTTTTTACTAAAGGCCTATTAATTCTCGAGAAATAATATATAATATGGACTGGACTCACCAAACTGGATACAGATAGACTTGTTTGTATTCTAAAAACGTTTTAGAATATCTGGAACAATTTTCTAAATGACTTATTTAGAAACTGGAACAACACTCGCACTTTACCGCTGTAATTCTCTGCGAATAATACACGCACTGGCTTTCAAAGGCAAATTGTGTTAATTTGATAATAATGCTACAAATTATTCTGATATTCTCAAATAAGTTTGAGACAACTCTTATTCCGATGTTGTCTCTCGAGATATTAAAATTCTACTCTATTTAAAAAATTCTGAGACAACTCTTATTTCGATGTTGTCTCTCGCGATGTTATGAATCAACTAACTAAACTGTTTCCATAAATAACTCTCTTCTCCTTTGGTTACCAAGAATTCTTTTTTTTTTTTAAATACATATTTACGTTTTTATATACCAAGAGAGATTTCCATTATTTTTTATAAGTGCCATTTTGCTAATAGAGACATCTGTATTCTGGTTTTTCAAATCGTTTTAAAATCTATATGTCATTAAGTCTATTCTGCAGTAATGTCATATGAAATTGAAATGTCAAATTTTATTGGTATATTGAACCTTTCAAATTATTGATAATACAGTGTGTATCACTAGTATTACATCTAAATATGCATATTTTCTTTATTTCAATGTTTTCTTTGGAATTTAGATAGAGGATATGTATTAATATATATATATATATATATATATATATATATATATATATATATATATATATATATATATATATTGAACTAGTCCTCTAGTTGTGTAAATATAATGAAAGAAATAAACATAATAAAAAGGTCTTATTGTCACGGAAGGAGTGTCAGTAGACACAACCATTAGAATAAATTCAATAACAAGTCAAATATTAAAATATAAAAAGATTGGAATATGAATAAATCGGGTGAAATATTGATGTGAATGTTTTAAAAAGGGATGAAGAATAAAAATTCCAACACTATATTAGTTAAATAGATAGTAAATATTACCTGTACCAGTAATTCTGATTGGTTGTCAAAGTCACGGAATTACGTATTACACTGAACACAGCCATAGCAATTTCTGCAGGATGAAACGTCATATAATAGCTTGAAACCTAAATTAAGAGAAAAGAATAATTAGTTTAACTATAACTTAACATTGTTTAAATAATTTTTTTTTGTAGTAGCAAAGGTTTAGAATACCATATTTCATTCATTCATTTCAAAGGGTTGAAACTAGATGAAAAAGATAGTTGGAACACAGCCCAAACGTATAAAAAGGAAATGAATATTTACAAGAAGTAATGCCTGCTAGGGAATTTTCATTACCAACTTAAAATTATTGCTTATTGATTATATATGAAATTTAATTACAAAAACAAAAATAATCAGGAGTTTATGTATAATAAATGATAGAACAGGATTCAAACTAAATTAGAATCAATTACATATAGGTTAATTAATAATATAGGTTGTAATATTTGTAAAAATAAACATTTCTCATATTAGCTAAATAACATGAATATAAGAAAATTGACTATTGTACGAGGAAAAGAGGACTTAATTAAAATTCCTTAATACAATAGAACTCTAAGTGTATCAGTGTTATTACCCTCCAGGACAATAAATTTATGTTCTTTAAAAATAGTAACTAAAAGACTGGAGAATAACAATTTTAGTGATAAAAAAACAAATAAGTGAGCTATGGACTAGGGAAGCCAAGAGACTTGTTGATTTTGAAAACAAAAGAAGGTGGATTAATGGTGGTGATAGAGGATGCGTCGTTAAAAGATTGCTCTCTGTATAACATTGTTTAAAGGTGTTTAAAAGTTAAAATTATAAAAATAAGTTAAATAAAACTAATCATAGGAGTATCCTATAAAGTGTAAGGAGTGAATAGTGTAGTAGGAGCGTGTCTCTTATGAGATATCTTCAAAATTTGAAGATGCGAGTGCAGCCAGCAGTGATAGCAGAAATAAGGTCTGTGTGATTTGCTTAAACTTATTTGGAATTCCAATTAACATTTTAAAGTGTACACTCAAATTTTTAGTTGAACAATTGAATCACATAACACATAAAAAGGCCAAAAACATTAAAATATGATGCATCATAAATTTATATATATATATATATATATATAGAGAATTAGATCTTTAATATCTATAAAATTAATGTACTCACCTTGTGTAAATTTATCCACTTGAAATATCACGTGTATCATGTATGTTACATTAAATCTTATAACTTCCTTCCAGCTATTGCATGTATAACTTTAAACTATCTCTTTCTTGACCTTTAAACACACACATATATAGTTTAGAAATTATCACTTATATGTAATTGATTGTAGAAACTTGAAATTTTAACAAAATCTTTTATCACAAGCACGCTAGCGTCGTGTTGACTGTGAAACGTTGTTTATGGAAGGGAAACCTCCTTCTTTCATGTATATTGTAGTAGCGCATGCGTTTGGAGATTTAGCGCCGACGCAGTAGTGGGAACATTTTGTTATAGAGAATACATGTATGATATAGGGTGGCACAATTTCATAAAAATAAATGTATAAACCAAATTAATAGTTTCAAAAATATTTTATTATGTTCCAATCAAGTTAAAAATTTTCAAATTATTTTATTAAATAGCTTTACATATATGTGTTGGTTTTTCTTTATTCTCACATCCATGATTAAATTCTCAATATCTTTGTTGTCGTATTTCAATCATTTTATTTAACAGATATTGTTTCTTTCAGAGGTTGTATGTAAAGGTAAGATTAAGAATATATTTCCTCAATCTTTGATTATTATCTCCAGAACTCAAAGGGAGGATTCTCATGCTTCCGACTAATTAAATAAACATGTTAAATAAATAATTAATTAAAAAAAATCTGAGCTAGTCAATTCAAGGAAATAATTATTAAATAGCGCCTATAAATAAATAAATAAACTTAAATGAAATTATAAAAAAATATATAAAAATAATAATAATATATATATATATATATATATATATATATATTTATATATATATATCGATGCACCTCTATCAGAAGAACTGAAAACCGTAGATTTCCTTCAAAATGTTTTATTCGTTAATATTTTATTCAGTGTTTTCTAAACTGGGTACGATTTACCCGACTTTACCGTAACTTCTGTCGTTCTGACGATGATATTTAATATCGAAACAATTGTCAAATTTCTTAGAATCCTTAATATTTTTCCAATATTTTGTGGAATTATCTAGAAACAGTAAGTTTCAATTAAAACAGTAATATGAGTAGATTCCACGAAGTAAGGGTCGATACAGTTAATTTCATTAAACTGTAGCTGTCTAAATCCATTGAACGATCCATTATCAGTCTCCATTATCAGTCTCCATCATTGTACTGTTCGTTAATTTGCTGCCATTTCTACCGACCTCTTATTTTCTCCTTCCAACTTGTAACTCCTGGCCTGTGTCCTCTAGTACGTCTGCCAGCCATTATGATCTGGGTCTTCCACTCTTTTTTTCTTCTCCCCGGTTGTCATTGGAACATACCATTTATTACTACTTCTCTTCCTTGCCTCCAAACATGCCCCAATCACTTGATTATTTGAGATTAAATGTTCTTCACTATGTCTTCCCCATTCAGTTCTTCGAATATTTCTTGATTCGTTCTGCCTCTGTATTCGTGCTCTCCGATCTTCACTGGTCCTAGTAATGTTTTAAGTATCTTTATTTTTGTTTATCCTTAACTTGTCTTCTTCTATTTCTGTCATAGTAATCGTTTCGGCTGCATTCATTGTTATGGGTCATATTATTGTTTTTATTTGGTTGGTAAACTCGGATAGTTACTATTATTTTTCTTCGATCTCCGTTTTTCTATCCCTTTATTGTTTATCATTACGCCCAGGTATTTAAATGTATGTACTACGTTTATTTCCTATTCTTATTTCTCCATTTCATCCTGTTTTCCAAATCTCAATATTTTAGATTCCTTCATATTTTTATTTCCAATTTGATCCCCACCTTTAACATTTTTTCCATAATTTTCCTTTTTTTCTGTCACTAATACTATGTTATCTGCATACGCGATTATTAAACTTCCTACCTTTCTCAGATTCTCCTTTTGCATTTTGCTTAAAACGAAATCTAGGGCCAGATTGAACAAGGTAGCTAACAGTGAGTTTACTTGTCTCACGCCTTTGTTTATTTCGAATGTGTATTTTACAAAATCAAAAAATGTGAAACGTCCTGTTGTTAACCTGGTTTGACCTTTCAGTTCTAGTTTATTTCTTGATATGTTTTCCAATATACTAATTTTTATGTTTTTTTTTTTATAATAAACCATAGTTTTATCGGTTTTCTCTACTTCTGTTGCTGTTCCATTAAACAAGCGAGCGATTTCATTATAAGGTACCGCTATAATGGATGACAATTTGTTTGTCGTACAAATCTCGAATCGTTTATTAATACTGATCGATCCGAGTAAGTGTAGTGGGCACTTATATTCACGTATGCACCTTGCCCGTGTTATGTGCAATTACCTACATCATTTCTTGTGTTATGTATCGCTGGGTTTATACCAGACATGGACAGAGTAAAATTATTTTTGTGTAAAAGTTGATATAAAAATTGATTTATACAATAAAAAAATAAACGATTTTAAAGATTAAAACCACCTTTTCCATATCTGTGGCCCTGAACAATATTCTATCACAAAATTGTTACTTCTTACACTTCGGGGGATGTATCGTGAAATTTTTCCAAAAATAACCAAAAATTTAGTATATCTGGATTTATAGGATCCGCTTTACTCGCTCTAGTCAACTGAAAATCAATAGGCTGCATCTGTGAGACACCTTGAACAATATTCAATCATAAAATTGATCAATCGTATACTCTCTGGAGGCTGTATCGTGCTAACAAACTGAAAATTCTCCAAAAATGACAAAAATTTGGTACTTCAAGTACCATTGCACCCGTTTTACTGGCTTTAGTGAGCTCAATATCAATAGGGTTCATCTTTGAGACGCTCTTAATAATATCCAGTCATAAAATTGGTCACTTGTATATACTCCGGAGGCTGTATCATGCTAACACACTGAAACTTCTCCAAAAATGACAAAAATATCGTACTTAAAGTACTGTAGCACTTGTTGTATTGGCTCTGGTGAGCTGAAAATCAATTGGTTACATCAGTGAGATGCCCTGAATAATATTCAATCATAAAATTAGTGAATTGTTGAACTCTGGAGGCTGTATCGTGCTAACAAACTGAAATTTCTCAAAACATGACAAAATGTCGTACTTCAAGTACCATAGCACCCGTTGTACTGGCTCTGAAGAACTGAATATCAATAGAGATCATCTGTGACATGTCCTTAACAATATTCAATCATAAAATTGTGGACCTATTGCACTCCGGAAGCTGTATCGTGCTAACAAGACATGTAAGGAAAAGTGGCCGCCGACAACGACGACGACGACGACATACACACAAGATTTTTTTCTAAAAACAGTTTTTTCGTGTTGTTGATGGAAAACCTAAAAATAACTAAAAAAAAATTTCAAAATTCCATTTTTTTTGGGGTAAACCAATACTTTTCTCGCATATAGAAAGGTTGGCGGAAAAGTAATAAATGGTTTTAAAGATTGAAACTAACTTTTTCTACGACTATTGTAGAATTTCTATATTCCGACGTAGTTTTTGATTATGGAATAACTTCATTCTAACTCTAGGGCAAGAATATTCATTCTCTCTGTTGTATGGAATGAATACTTGTGGCGCCCATTAAATATCCCGGTTCATTTGACAGAAAGAGAAAATAGGCGTGTTCCGTTCTGTACACCTGCTGCACTGCGCAGAGTAGAAGTAGTTCAGAAATACCAAAATGCATAAAAAACCTCTAAATTCAACGTAAAATGACTAATATCGTCGTTGAATATTAATTGTTAGAGCCAGAAATGCAGAATAAGTGTACTTTATGATTTATAAAAAAAGAAGAAAATATACTTACTATCTATTAGCAACAATTGTCAACTGTCAAAATTGTCTAATTTTTTAAATTTTAAATTCAAATTCATATTACTTCATAAAAAGTAAGTAAATTTATATAATTCTATTTATAATAGCTATTACATGGCTTCATTCCTTTTTAGTGTCTGATAATGACAGCAGTGGTAGTTCTGCCCCAACTCCTCCGAAAATTAGGGAGTTAGCAGAAGTGACAACAGGCAACCTGTTGCCTGAAAAATCTAAACATATTTATCTTCAACAATATGACCTGTTTATCCAATGGCGTAGATTAAAAAAAGCCCAATTATTTTCAGAGAATGTATTTCTTGAATACTTTGCAGAATTAGCAAAGTCAAATAAACCATCTACTCTCTGGAAAATATACGAAAATATACTCAATGCTAAGAACCACTATGAACATAAAACATAAAGAGGATTTGTCAAAATATGCCAGGCTACATTTTTAAAAAGACCGTCTGAGGGATATCGAGCGAAGAAAGCAAAAACTTTAACTGGCGAAGAAGTTAATTGTTTTATAAACAATGCGCCTGATGATAAATACCTCGCTACAAAGGTAAATACATTATTAGCTTAAGTTTAAATGAAGTTATAAATAATACATATTCATGAAATAAGCCCTAGATTCGTGTTTCCAATATTGGATAATTTATATTCGCAGAATATCTAGCATTATTCTAGGAGCTATAAGAGATAAACTTGTTCGGATTGTGAATAACAACCGACTGAAGCCGAGTAACTACGAATTGATTTTTTTCTCTTTTTAATTAATTGTTTCTAGTATTGTCGATTCTAGCCTAATTTAAATTAAAACTGTTAATTTAAAATGGCCATTTTCAATGATTTCGAGGAACTCGAAGACCAAGAGATATAATAACAGTAGATTTTGTAAACCCAGAACGTGACGCATATAAAGTGACAGGACGTATTGACCATGTTTCAAAATGGGATAAGGGAGAGAATCCTTACACCATTTTCGAGACAATTACAGAAATTATTTAAAAATATTTATATAATTATTTCAATGGACTGATTATATATTTTAAGTATGTTTTATAAGTTTTATGTTTTTATATAAGTCAGAGTCAGAAACATGTATTGGGCTGCTCTAAAATATTATATGTTCTTATGTTTTATTTTAATTGAAAGTCGGAGGCATGTAGACCTTCTCTCTTTGGGTTCCGGATGCACGTATATAATTGATTATAACCTTTATTAGTTGATTATTATTTCTAGTGCTGGATATTTCTAAGCAAATTAAATATTTCATAAATTTAAATCTATTCATTTGATTTTATTATTCTAATGAATGGATGAAATGAGCAATTCTTGCTAAATTTATTATGGATAATGAATAAAAAATGCAAAACACTGTTTAGAAATTTGTTTAATAAAATTATTTGAAATTAAAATTTAAATTATTTATGATACAAAAATATTCCTTATACCGCCGCTGTTCGATGTTCAGTCATGCGCTCTGAACTTGTATTAAGCGGAAACACTACCGCGTCGGCGCATAGGACAGTCGTACGCTTTCGTATGGTCCAACGCTAATATAACTGTAGCATTCACAGTCAATAACACATGCACGATACATTTACAAGATTTTAAACACATATAACATAAAAATTATCGACTTACTACTCCAGAAAAACAATACAATTGCATATACAAGTGAAAAAGAATGAAATGGAAATAAAATAGTAATTGTAATTATGTGATTATACATGCATTATGAAGAAGAAATGGAGGATGAATGATACATATACATAATGTGAACAATAACGAGATAAGTTTATTATTCTAGGTGATTAAAATTTCAATTTGTTTTTTAATTATAGATATTGGTTATAGTTCCTGGATATCCATTAATGATATTTTATATACTGCATCTTGAAATGCCTTTTTTGTAAAAATTCAGTTATATATTAAAAATTTATTTATTGCTCACTAATTATGTCTTTGAATCCAAAATTAGTATTCAAATCACACAGACCTTGATTCTTTGCTTCTGTATAGCTATACAATTCGGCTCTTGGCGTCTCCCCAATTCTTGAAGATTTCTTTTAATAAAGAAATGCGCCTTCTGGTCGTTCTCACTCTATTTTAAACACTTATATTTTCATTATTTAACAACTTGTTATATTCTATATTTAATTTTATTCAAAATTTTTGTCGAGGACTTGCTATATGCTCTTGTCTCTTCAACCACCTAATATTACATATAAACTATAACTTTAACACATATATATATATATATATATATATATATATGAAATACTGATTTCTGTGTTGTCGAGCAAGTGACAGTTGAGCTAAAATCTACTTTTCTACCTACAAGGCGACAGCGAAACATAATAATTGTTTATCCTTTTCTATCATATCCACATTGTGCATCAAACAATCTTTCCTCACACATATTATGAAATTGTATTCACGGAAACCTAACCTGGATCAAGTACTGGGTTCTTAAATTAACGTGACGAGTTGTTACTCGGTTCTGGAGGTATCCGAAAGTATTTTATTACTCGTTCGTCTAACCATTTCTGAGCTGTCGCTATATAGTGAAGTGCAACAAATTTTCGACTTATTCTATTTTTTTTATGTAAGGGGTTATGTATATAACCAATTCGAATTTTTGTTTATAGTAATCTCATAATAACCCTGGTTACCCTATCACTCTAGTAGGGTTAAATGGAATTAACTCGTTCCATAACCTATTCAACTTTTCGAAAGAGGTTAGTTCCATCGGATCAAGTAAACGAACGCAAAAAGATAAAAGTCGGTTGTAGATCACTCACCGGATCAAGTTTCCGTAAATACATGTAGTCAGTTATTGTAATTTCATTGCAGCCAACGTTAAAATAGTTATTTTTGTTGTGTTAATTCAACGAATAATAAATCAATGGTTAAAGTCAGTTTGAAAGACATTTACACTTCATTTGTTGAATAAGACCTCCTAATAAATTTATTTTCCTGTCATTTTATTCGCACCTGAAAAGACCGTGCCTAACATTTACAATCTAGTATAATATTAATTTTTTGAGGTCGCTATGATTATTGGAATCATGGGAGCCTGTAGAAAAAATGAACTCTACTCAATGAACATACAGGATATTGAAGATTTGGGTTCTGCAGTAGTTATTAATATTCCGGATTCAAAAAACAAAATCCCCAGAAAATTCACGATTACCGAACAATTTTGTCACTTATTCAAAAAATATGTTTCTCTAAGACCTCCAGATATTGTGACAAACAATTTTTTCATTAATTTTCAAAAACGACGCTACACAAAACAAGTTATAGGCATAAATAAACTTGGGAATATGCCTAGACAAATGGAACAATTTTTAAATTTATCTGACTCAAAATTATACATAGGATATTGTTTCCGCAGGACCTCAGCAACAATGCTTGTGGATTCTGGGGCAAACATAGAAACCTAAAAACGGCACGGGGGCTGGAAATCCACAGAAGTTGCAGAAGGATATATAGATAACTCCTGATAAAACCGCCTAAATGTATCGACAAGCATAATGTCGCAAATTGATAAAAACCAAGAGCTATCAGTCAGCGAAACTAAATTTCAAGGACAAAATTTGCCTAATTCACATATGGGGCCTTCTTGTTCCAACCAGCAGCAGCAACATATATATCCCTCATTGCGCATCAAAAGTATAAGTGATTCACCTAAACAAGTCACATTTAAAAATTGTACAGTTACTGGCGTAACTATAAATAATTATATATACGAGCATATATTGATATCTAGCTAGCCTAGACCAGTTCCATGCATAAAAAAATATTGCGTTACCATAGCAACGAACAATAACTTATCAGAAGTGTCAGTGTAGAGTTTGACGTCAAAAAAGTGAACCAAAGTTACGCAATAAATTAAAAGAAAAAAGATGTCCACCGAAATTGTGAAAATCGAAAAATTGGGGTATCGAGCCATCAACAAGTAGCTGTATTTAAAAGGGTTAAGAGGTAAGCAGCTTTACAAAGATATGCTTAATACCCTTGGTGATCCATGTCCTTCGTATGCGACCGTGAAAAATAGGACTGCAAGCTTCAAGAGAGGTAAATTTTCCGATGAAGACGATGACCGATCGCGAAGGCCAGTTTCTGTGTCAGTCTCCGAAAATATCTATGCAATTCATGACATAATTTTATCAGACCGTCGAATTGGGCTAAAACGGATATCTGAAGCACTGAATATTTCATACGAACGCGTTCATCATATAGTTCAGGTCAATTTGGACATGAGACAAATTGTTGCAAAATGGATCCCCAAATGTTTGCATGTTGACCAAAAGCGTGCAAGGGTAGAAGCATCGCGTTCGATCTGTGCTCGATTTGAAAACGATGTAGACTTCTTAAACCGAATTGTTACTATGGATTAGACTTGGGTACATTTCTACGATCCAGAAACAAAGCAACAACCGATGCAATGGCGACACTCTGGTTCTCCAAAAGCTAAAAAGTTTCGTGTCCAAAAATCTGCTGGAAACGTTCTTGCTTCAGTTTTTTGGGATTGCCATGGAGTAATCATGATTAATTGATGGATAAGGGTAGAACAATAACTGGAGATTACTATTCGACATTACTGACCAGTCTACGGGAAAACATTATAGAGAAAAGACGCGGAAAGCTATTCAAAGGTGTTTTGTTTTTGCAGGACAACGCCCCTGCACACAAATCTCATGTTGCCATGGAAAAAATTCGTGATTTAGGGTTTGAGTTACTGGAACACCCTCCTTATTCACCAGATTTGGCTCCATCCGACTATCATCTCTTTTCTCAACTGAAGAAAAGTTTAAAAGGTCGTAAATTTTCTTCCAATGAGGAGGTAATAAAAGCTGTGGAGGTCTGGTTTGCAGAGCAAGAAGAAACATTTTTTTTGAAAGGTCTAGAGGGGTTGCAGGTTCGCTATAATAAATGTATCCAATTAAGAGGAGAATATGTTGAGTCATAAAATATTATGAATGAAGGACATCAAATGATGCTGGTGGCTGTGTACATGTATAGGGTAACGAAGAAAAATATATTTGTATCACGTGTAAAATTTAATTTATTTTTGCATAGCGCGCTTTCAGCTCTATAGACATAGAGCCATCATCAGTGCTTAATCTAAAAATACATATTCAAATCACAACCAATAGTGTTAAATTACTAAATAAAATTTAAGTTGAGAAAGTTAACAATAGTAATATATGAATTTAACTTAACTTTCTGAACTTGAATTTTATTTAGTAATTTAACACTATTGGTTGTGATTTGAATATGTATTTTTAGATTAAGCACTGATGATGGCTCTATGTCTAGAGAGCTGAAAGCGCGCTATGCAAAAATAAATTAAATTTTACACGTGAAAAATATATTTTTCTTCGTTATAAAATATTATGACATTGAAATTTTGTTTGGTTCTATAGTCGGCTAGGAATTTTTCAATATATCCTCGTATAACACTAATCCAGACAAGGAAAATTGAAAAACTAATATAAGCAGATATTATGAATTTTTTATTATTAATAAAGTTATATTTGTTCGTTTGTTGTTTGTTTTTTTATTTGATAGTCGTAGAAAAAGTATAGTCTAAAACACGGGTGGAATTCAAAATTCTACACTCGTAGAACCGTTTCTCCCGCCTACGGCTCGGGAAACAAATCTTTCTACTCGTGCAGAATTTTGCTTATTCCTCCCTTGTTATAGAATATAATATTTACGCACTCCGGAGGCTGTATCATGCTAACAAACCGACATTTCTCCAACTGGCACTGGAGAGCTGAAAATCAATAGAGTTCATCTGTGAGACACCCTGAGCAATATCATAAAATTGGTCACTTGTATACAATAATCCAAAGGCTGTATCGTGCTAACAAACCGAAGTTTCTAAAAAAATAACAAAAATGTGTTACTTTAAGTACCATATGACCAGTTGTACTGGCTCTGGTGAGCTGAAAATCAATATGGTTCATGGGAGAGACGTCCTAAATAATAAACAATCATAAAATTGTTGTCTTGTATACACTTCATAGGAGGTATCGCGCTAACAAACCGAAATTTCTCCAAAAAAGGCCAAAATGTGATACTTCAGGTACCATAGCACCTGTTGTACTGGTTCTGGTGAGAAATACGCAGATACTTGATTTACTGTAGTTAATGGATAGATTGTATTTGTTAATTCCCCTTTTGTGTCGCTAGCAGATAAACATTCTTGGAACCCATACTGACTTTTTGAAATATACTTAGTTATTCAAAAAATATATAACGAATCTTTCTTTACAGTTTTTGGGAAAATTTGTATGTAGTTTGACATATTGCTTTTATAGTATTTTTTATGTAATGGCAAGATAATGGTATTTTTGAACTGATTGAGACATTTGCCCCCATGAAATTTATGCCATCTGCGACAGGTGCTTTATTATTTTTAAGTGAATCTATTATGCTTCCGATTTCGGTTTCAGTGTTGTCAGATAAGATTGTCGAATTTACATGACTTTTAATTTTTGGGGGTGTTGTTTGTGGTTTCAAGATTTTAACAGTAGCATTTTTACCAATACTACTAAAGTGTTCAATAAGAAAGTCGGCTATGTTATAGTTGTCTACTGAGCGGCATCATATACCGATTTTTATTTAATGTAGATGTATTGACAAAATGGCTAACTATACTTTGAAAAGCAGTGTTCCAAAAGAATTATTGATTTAAGAAATTTTTATCCCAATATATAAGAGAAAGTAACCCCAAAACGGCCTATGAACGGTTGTGTCTTCTTGTTTAGTACCACCCTTCTACTTGAATTTCAACTCAAATTATGTCAATTACTACTTTTTCTATTTCTTTGATAAATGTCACTATTTATATTGGTTATGCATTAACCAATATTAATAAATCATGGTGTTCGCTTCAAGCTTTTAAAAATCATAATAAATCCTTGATTTAATTTGCGGTATTGTGACAAAGTTACAGTCACCTACATTGCGGTATACAAAGCATATCGACATGCGGTTTGAGTTACTTTCTTCAAACTTCAGGCTATTTTCTTCTTAAATTGAAATAATGGAACGTTTCCATTCATTACAGAAACAACTATAAATGTACACTGCATGTAAATTAATAAGACTTTTATATTTCAATCTTTGAAAAAATTAAGCAAAACTCCAAATTATTATTTATTTTTAAATGAATAACAATTCAATACTTTTAAAATAATGATAGAATTTTACAATAACTTTAGTTATTATTTACAATATTAACATTATTCGTACAACCAGTACACGAACCAATATTTATTCCTAAACCAGATAATTCAGAATATGTGTAGGTAAAAGTATTAAAATCCTTAAATTCGTACAAAGTTTTATTACCACATGCCGACTAGTTTCAACTTAACAAAGTCATCTTCGGGGTGGGTAAGCTACAATTATGATGGTAAATTTAATATAGCAATTCGGATTCTATTCAAATAACTGTAACTTACCAGTCAATTAAAAAACTTCACACAGGACTGATAACAGCATGAATTTAAAATAAACAGCAAAAACAAGACAAGACAACAGAACTAGACGAACTAACGTTATAAATAATTTGATCGTTAACACACTCAAGTGAAGATAATTTTTTTTATATTCCCAAATCCTAAACAGAGGTGGAACTTCAATAATTGATTTTAGATTTAATGATGTAGTATTTTCATTATTAATTGATTTAAAAATTTCTAAGTTCTCCAAAGCGTTCAGTCTAGTTCCATGTTCACAAACATGTAAAATTTTAAAATTGTCATCCACCACAAACGAATGGTTATTAAATTGCAAATGTCTGTAGAAAACGGAACTATTCCTTGTCAAATGTTCCTGGATTCTCAACTTAAGTCTCCTACTACACTGCCCTTCAGCGGTGCAATTGTTGCAAGTCAATTTATAAACCCCACTTCTATCAAATTGTGAAATTGGGTCTTTGGTTCGAGAAAAGATAGTTTTTATGTTTAGTGGAGTTTTAAAGGCTATTTTATATTCTGTTCTATTCTGAATAATGTTGGCCAATTGATAAGAAAGTGGATCGTAGTAAGAAATTTTTGTTGTTCCCTTTTGTTTAACCCATAGACAAATAATATAAGAGTCGGTTTGATGCATAGGCGGCAAGTGACACAACGTTTCTGCGCCGCCACCCGCGCATGGAGTCTCTACAGTCTCGAGAACTACAAGACTGTTTTACATAAACAAAATAGAATGAAACAATTCAAAATATTATAAACTTTTAAGTCATTGAAAATGAAAATATACAAAATCAATCTTACATTGGTTTGTGTGAATACGACTTGTGTTTGTCAAGGTAAAGTGTCAAAACTAAAAATATGGTTATATTGGTTATAGGGACCGAGAAAGTTGACGTTTATGCCATCTGCCGTGAAAAAACACAAACAATGTGATGTAAACACTATTAGCAGTATTAGTAGTTTTGTATAAGCAGCGTTTTTGAATGTTCATTTTTTAAAACTGATATTAAATGTTTGTGATGTTGTCATCAAAAGTATCTTTCTGTATTCATAGCTGTTCAAAGATGCTGTATAAAAATACTACGCAGTTGCAATTTTATAGTTTCCCCGAAAGTACATTGAACACTGCGTGGATAACCCTAAAACGACAAAAATGGATGAATGCAGTAAAAACCCATATGTAATTAAAATGTTCTGATTAAAACATTTTATTAACTAATATTTTGTGTATAATCAGTATGATACTACAATTGGCAGCTATTAGAAAAGTTCTAAATTTTCTTATGCATAAATAAAAGATTATTATCGAGAGAATAAAATGTTGTTTTCTGAACGATTTCATTGATTATATGAAATAAAAAACTAGTTATGTGCTTGCTGACTTCAATATTATATAATAAGTTCAAATAATTAAATACTATTAAAGGGAAGAAAGTAAACATTTGTACAAAACGAATCACTTCAAGTTTTTTAATTACATTTCAGAAAACATCGGAAGGATTGGGAACCAAATAAAAATTCTAGAACGATGAAATAAAACAATATATTTTGTTTAAATCTTCATATATTTGAACTAATGTTCAATTTAAACTTGTTGACGCGTTTCACTAACACAGTAGCTTTGTCAAAACGTTTTGACAAAGCTACTGTGTTAGTGAAACGCGTCAACAAGTTTAAATTGAACATTAGTTCAAATATATGAAGATTTAAACAAAATATATTGTTTTATTTCATCGTTCAGTATGGATCTTCATCAAGTAAAAGCCTCATCTATTCAAAAATACTAGAATTTGCAGTGCTCATTTTGTCAATAATCAAAAATCAGATAATCCCCTACACCCATCTTACATACCAAAAATTTTTCCTGGCAAAGAAAATAAAAAGATCTATTCATTTCTTTTGTATTTTTTAGGTTGTTTATTATACTGTTTACATCACAATGTGTTTCTTTCTTAACACCAGGGCGCTCTACTTTCGACAGAAGTGCTGCATCTATAGTTCGGTCTCGATCCCTATGGCGTGTATATAATATTCTCTTATCTATGGGTTATGGTTACAAGTTCTAAGGATGAGTAAAATTAGTATATTTTTGTTCAATTTATTTGGGTTTCCTGTTCTAATAAAGTAAATAAAAGTAAGTGAACCTTTAAAATGTCATTACCAGGTATAATTCGCCATAGTAGTATTGTAAAAAATTATTAATAGTAAATATTTTTGGCCACTTCGCAATTTGGGTTTAAGAACAAAACATTTTTCAAATTTTCATCATAAGCTATGTTTCTAGTTTCGTACAACTTTTAATGAGAATGTAAGGCTAATTTGCAGAGAGATATTTTAGTTGTTCACGACCGTGGTTTCACTTCCTTCAAAGAAAATGATGATAAAATACGTCTGTTTTGTGTACAGAGAAGTTGTTAAATTTCTTTCAATACTGCATGATTTTGTTATCATATTTCACCACTTTTCGTTCATGTAGAAAATATTACTGAAAAAAATAACACTTTGCAAAAGGTCATATAAATTTTGATTTATTCATCTGTCTAGAACATAAATCATACGTATTTTCTCAACTCATAAAAGTTTGTGTTCCCTTATTAATTGAAAAATATAATAATGGTAAGAGGACTAACAAACAAAAATATCTTTTTGTAACTTAAAACGTACTACTTTTAATTTACTTTTTGTTTCAGACCTGTTCCTGTCTTCATGGATATAGAGAATATAGTTTTTAACTTCCTTTTATTAAAATGTTTGTTGGTTTTGTTATCAATAATTTTAAAATAACAATGTGCAATTTGATGTGATATTGGATTAATTTTCTTAAATATAATGTAATTTTAGTAGAAACATGTAATTGTGATTATTAATTTTTCTTATATTATGTGCAGGTTAATAAAAAAAATGAAATGTTTGTTGTTTTATTATTTATCTAAATTATTTGTCTCAAACTTATTTATTATAATTATTTGATTACAAAAAATGAATTATAATTTTTTGAAATGAAATAATCATAAAATAACAATTTTAAGACAAACTATAAAATTTACCTACCAATAATCCAAACTACCAAATTTAAGTATCCCGCCTGTAAGAATTAGTTCTGCCCCCCGCAAGGGGTGCGCTCAGATCGACGCGATGCCAGCTGTTTGTACGGGAACGAACACTCTCTTATTACTTTCTCTATGGTTTAACCCTTCAGTACGCGCAGCCGGTCTAGGACACCGAGCGGAGTTAAGAAACGACGTATCTCCATATCCATATCTGCCAAGAGAGGAGCTAGTGGATTTCCCATACCAAGACCATTCTTCTGTTCATAAATTTTATTATTAAACATGAAGAAGTTTTGTTGTAATACTAATGACAATAAACTGAAAACATTCTCCACCACATAGTCGTCCAACGATTAATCAATCAATAAATCCCTAATGAGACCCAAAGTTAGTTCCACGAGAACATTGGTGTATAAGTTGCTTACATCAACCGAAGCTAGAATGGCGTTCGAGAGAAGTTCAATGTTGGTCAATTGGTCAATTAGCCAACATTATTCAGAATAGAACAGAATATAAAGTAGCCTTTAAAACTCCACTAAACATAAAAACTATCTTTTCTCGAACCAAAGACCCAATTTCACAATTTGATAGAAGTGGGGTTTATGCATTGACTTGCAACAATTGCACCGCTGAATGCATAGGGCAGTGTGGTAGGAGGTTTAAATTGAGAATCCAGGAACATTTGGCAAGGAATAGTTCCGTTTTCTACAGACATTTGCAATTTAATAACCATTCTTTAGTGGTGGATGACAATTTTAAAATTTTACAAGTTTGTGAACATGGAACTAGACTGAACGCTTTGGAGAACTTAAATTTTTTTAAATCAGTTAATAATAAAAATACCATATCATTAAATTTAAAATCAACTATTGAAGTTCCAACTCTGTTTAGAATTTTGGATTATAAAAAAAATTATCTTCACTTGAGTGTGTTAACGATCAAATTATTTAAAACGTTAGTTCGTCTAGTTCTGTTGTCTTGTATTGTTTTTGCTGTTCATTTTAAATTCATGCTGTTATCAGTCCTGTGTGAAGTTTTTTAATTGACTGGTAAGTTACAGTTATTTGAATAGAATCCGAATTGCTATATTAAATTTACCATCATAATTGTAGCTTACCCGCCCCGAAGATGACCTTGTTAAGTCGAAACTAGTCGGCATGTGGTAATAAAACTTTGTACGAACTTAAGGATTTTAATACACGCGCTTCTTCAGGCCTCAAAGAAGAAGTGGTTAATATCTTTTTTTGGCCTGAAAAATGCCACTTTACCACTTTACACTGGGTTGATAGATTGTTACTCAAGAAGAAAATTGTATCTTTTTTGAAATAATATTGTGAAATGTACGCCGCTGATGAATATAAAGAAATAAAATATAACAAGGAACCTTATCTGTATAACACCGCAAGCTGGCAATTACAAAACTGATACCTATCTTCAACAACCATTATTAACAGAATTGATTCTTCTCAGTCAAAATATGTATGGGAGAAACACTGCATATTGTTATTTATATACAGTGTGGAAGAATTGAATTGAATAAATTGAATACGTTAAGAGAGTAAGGTTTACGTTATGCTCAAGTAATAAATGAGATCGGATATTTGCAATAACCTGATGGTTTTCAATCTTCTTTTCGCGCGTAAGTTCGTCCAATTGTTTTTGGTATACACAGTGAGGTCAATACAGCACTTTTTAATTAATTTTATTTCATACAAATAAGTAGCCGGACATAGGGTAAAGACGTTTAAGAGTATGCACGATCTAAGAGTACGCAGGTAGTTTTAATAGTGGAATCGATAAAAATGTTGCTATGATTTTTTTGTACACTGTGTTAAATAGCTAGCAAGTCATATCTAAAATTTCTTTGGTTATATCTATAAACAAAGATCATAGAGACAATTCAAAAATTCAGCATATCTGACTATAATTTTAAGAGATTTTATTTCTCATGTAGCCTGCAATTTAGATGTTATGTGAAGGCAGTGCCGTAGCTTGGCGCTAGACTTATTTATGTAGTAACATGTTTTATGTGAATATAATCCTCAAGGCCATACATTTAAGTAATACTCCGTTTATATTGCACTCTTAGATTCCATTAGAAGGATATAAATAAGTCATAAAACTCGACAAAATATAAAATTTATTATGTTCGACCGATTTCGCAAAGGTTATTTATTTATATTAACAATTAATTAGATTATGACAAAAAGAAGCTTTTTATTTTGGTAGTACAGTCAGGTGATTTTATATGACAATAATTTTTTTAGAAGAAATGGCTATTTATCAAAGGAAAACTGATCGCAAGTTGCGGTTTCATAAATTTATGTTTTATGATATAAAGAAAAACGAAAATGGCCAGTCAAAAAGGTCAACAGCTAACAAATATGGAATTAATGAATCTACGTTAAGAAAGTGCCTAAAAATTGGTACAATGCCAACGTCATTAGGTCGTTTTAAATCCATGCTTACCCCGAAGTTGGAGAAAATTTCAGCGGAAAGAATTACATTTACTTTTTTATGGGTTAACTACGAAAAATGCACAAGACGTAACATATAAATATGCTGAGGCATGCAAGTTTCAACAACCTTTTAGTAAAAGTAAACAATTAGTTGGAAAAAAATGGATTTCCCAGTTTTGCAAGACATATTTTTTCAGTAAGGTAACTAGAAGAAATACGTCTCGCAAGAGTAATTGGCTTCAATACGGTTTATTGAAAACTTGAAAATGTGTATAGAAAAGTATGGATTTTCAGCAAAATCATGTATAATATGGATGAAACAAAAATATTGACCGTTCCAAATAAAAATAAACGGTTTTACAGACTAAAACTAACTTTTCCGCATCTGTAAGATGCTCTGAATAATATTCTATCATGAAATTATCACTTGTACACTTCGGGGAACGTATCGTGCTAACAAACCGAAATTTCTCCAAAAGTAACCAAACATGCAGTATATCTGGATTTATAGGACCCGCTGTACTCGCTATAGTCAGCTGAAAATCAATAAGGTACATCTGTGAGACACCTTGAATGAGAGACCTTGAGAAATATTCAATTATAAAATTGGCCACTTGTATACACTCCGGAGACTGTATCGTACTAACAACCCGAAATTTCTCCAAAAAGAGTAAAAAATGTGGCACTTCAGGTACCATAGCACCCGTTGTACTAGCTCCGGTGAGCTAAAAATCAATGAGGTCTATCTATAAGACGCCCTGAACAATATGCAATCATAAAATGAGTCACTTGTATACACGTTGGAGGCTGTATCGTGCCAACACACTAAAAATTCCAAAAATGACAAAAATTTGGTACCTCAAGTACCATAGCACTCGTTGTACAAACTTTAATTAACTGAATTCCAATACGGTTCATCTTTGAGACGCCCTGTATAATATCCAATCATAAAATTGGTCACTTGTATATACTCCAGAGGCTGTATCGTGCTAACAAACTGAAATTTCTCCAAAAATAACAAAAACGTCGTAGTTCAAGTACCATAGCACCCGTTGTACTGGCTGTGGTGAGCTGAAAATCAATAGTGTTCATCTGTGACATGTTCTGAATAATATTCAATCTTAAAATTGGGGACTTGTTGCACTCCGGAGGCTGTATCGTGCTAACAAGACATATAACGAAAAGTGGCCGACGACAACGACGACGACAACGACGACGACGACATACACGCAGGATTTTTTTTTCTAAAAACCGTTTTTTCGTGTTGTTCTTGAAAAACGTAAAATAACTCAAAAAATGTTTTCAAAATTCCAACTTTTTTGTGGGTAAACCAATACTTTTCTTGCATATTAGATAGGTTGGGCGGAAAAGTAAAAATGTATTTCAATAAAAATAAACGGTTGTGAAGATTATAACTAATTTCTCCGCATCTGTGGCCCTGAACAATATTCTATCATAAAATTGTTACTTGTCTACACTTAGGGGGATGTATCGTGCTAACAAACCGAATTTTCTGCAAAAATAAACAAAAATTTAGTATATCTGGATTTATAGGACCCGCTGTACTCACTCTAGTGAACTGAAAATCAATAGGGTACATCTGTAAGACACCTTGAACAATATTCAATCATAAAATTGATCAATCGTATACTCGCTGGAGGCTGTATCGTGCTAACAAACTGAAAATTCTCCAAAAATGACAAAAATTTGGAAGTTCCAAGTATCATAGCACTCGTTATACTGGCTTCAGTGAGCTGAATATCAATAGGGTTTATCTTTGAGATGCTCTGAATAATATCCAATCATAAAATTGGTCACTTGTATATACTCCGGAGGCTGTATCGTGCTAACAAACTGAAAATTCTCCAAAAATGTCAAAAATATCGTACTTAAAGTACTGTAGCACCTGTTGAATTGGCTCTGGTGAGCTGAAAATCAATAGGGTTCATCAGTGTGATGTCCTGAATAATATTCAATCATAAAATTGGTGACTTATTGAGCTCCGGAGGCTATATCGTGCCAACAAACTGGAATTTCTCAAATAATGACAAAATGTTGTACTTCAAGTACCATAGCACCCGTTGTACTGGCTCTGGTGAATTGAAAATCAATAGGGTACATGTGTGATATGTCCTTAACAACATTCAATCATAAAATTGCTGAATTATTGCTCTCCGGAGGCTGTATCGTGCTAAAAAGGCATGTAAGCAAAAGTGGCCGACGACAACGACGACGACGACGACGACATACACACAGAATTTTTTTTCTAAAAACCATTTTTTCGTGTTGTTGTTGATGGAAAACGTAAAAATAACTTAAAAATTTCTTTCAAAATTCCAACTTTTTTTGGGGTAAACCAATACTTTTCTCGCATATAGAAAGGTTGGGCGGAAAAGTAATAAACGGTTTTAAAGATTAAAACTAACTTTTCCGCATCTGTGGCCATGAATAATATTCTATCATAAAATTGTCACTTGTATACACTTCGGGGGATGTATCGTGCTAACAAACCGAAATTTTTCCAAAAATAACCAAAAATGTAATATGCCTGGATTTATAGGATCCGCTGTACTCGCTCTAGTCAGCTGAAAATCAATAGGGTACATATGTGAGACACCTTGAACAATATTCAATCATAAAATTGGTCACTTGTATACACTCTGGAGGCTGTATCTTGCTAACAAACAGAAAATTCTCTAAAAATGACAAAAATTTGGTACTTTAAGTACCATAGAACCCGGTGTACTGGCTTTAGTGAACTGAATATCAGTAGGATTCATCTTAGAGACGCTCTGAATAATATCCAATCATAAAATTGGTCACTTGTATATACTCCAGAGGCTGTATCGTGCTAACAAACTTAAATTTCTCCAAAAATGACAAAAATATCGTACTTAAAGTATTATAGCACCTGTTTTACTGGCTCTGGTGAGCTGAAAATCAATAGGGTTCATCTGTGAAGTGTCCTGAATAATATTCAAACATAAAATTGGTGACTTGATGAACTCCGGAGTCTGTATCGTACTAACAAACCGAAACTCAAAAAATGACTAAAATGTCGTACTTCTAGTCCATAGCACCCGTTGTTGTGGCTCTGGTGAGCTGAAAATCAATAGGGTTCATCTGCGAGATGTTCTGAATAATATTCAATCGTAAAATTGGAGACTTCTTGCACTCCGGAGGCTGTATCGTGTTAAGGTCTCCAAAAATGACAAAAATATCGTACTTAAAGTACTATAGCACCCGTGGTACGGAATCTGGTAAGCTGAAAATCAATAGGGTTCATCTGCGAGATGTTCTGAATAATATTCAATCGTAAAATTGGAAACTTCTTGCACTCCGGAGGCTGTATCGTGCTAACAAGACATGTAACGAAAAGTGGCCAACGACAACGACGACGACATACACACAGGATTTTTTTTCTAAAAACCGTTTTTTTGGGTTGTTTATGGAAAACGTAAAAATAAATCGAAAATTTTTTTCAAATTTACAACTATTTTTGGCGTAAACCAATACTTTTCTCGCATATTAGATAGGTTGGGCGGAAAAGTAAAAGCTGTAGGAAAAGATGTATCAGCGCAAAGATGAAAACTGAAAACAGCTGTTTGCTCGGTTAGTACTTCTGGGCATTATATACCACCGGCACTACTTTATCCCAGAAAAAGAGAAAAGAAGGAATTGCTTCATGGAGTCGCAGCTTACACTATCATGCTCCTTTCAAATAGTGGCTATATAAATACATAATTATTTATGAAGTGGTGGAAACATTTTAAAACACATTCAAAACCAAATAAACAAGAACCTATACTCCTCTTTTTGGACAATCGTGCCTCCCATATAAGCATTGAATCAGTAGAATTTTTCCATTAAAACGGAATTAATGTTTTAAGTTTGCCACCTCACACCAGCCATAAGCTGCAACCCTTGGATGTTGCATTCTTTGGGCCTCGAAAATAGCTTACTCTCAAGAAGCTGACAGATGGATGGTAACAAATCCAGAAATAAACGGTTTTAATGACTAAAACTAACTTTTCCGCATCTGTGAGATGCCCTGAGTAATATTCTATTATAAAATTGTCACTTGTATACACTTCGGGGAATGTATCGTGCCAAAAAACCGAAATTTCTCCAAAAGTAACCAAAAATGCAGTATACCTGGATTTATAGGAGCCGCTGTACTCGCTATAGTGAGCTGAAAATCAATAGGGTACTTCTGTGAGACACCTTACGTCTCTCTCTCTCTCTCTCCCTCTCTCTCTCTCTCTCTGAGACACCCTGAAAAATATCCAATTATAAAATTGGCCACTTATATACACTCCGGAGGCGGTATCATACTAACAAAACGAAATTTCTCCAAAAAAGACAAAAAATGTGACACTTCAGGTACCACACTGGAGGCTGTATCGTGCTAACAAACTGAAAATTCTTCAAAAATGACAAAAATTTGGTACCTCAAGTACCATAGCTCTCGTTGTACTGGCTTTAATGAGCGGAATATCAATAGGGTTCATTTTTGAGATGCCCTGAATAATATCCAATCATAAAATTGGTCACTTGTATATAATCCGGAGGCTGTATCGTGCTAACAAACTGAAATGACAAAAATGTCGTACGTAAAGTACTATAGCACCTGTTGTACTGGCTCTGGTGAGCTGAAAGTCAATAGGATTCATCTGTGAGATGTTCTGAATAATATTCAATTATAAAATTGGTGACTTTTTGCACTCTGGAGGCTGTATCTTGCTAACAAACTGAAATTTCTCAAAACATGACAAAAATGTCGTACTTCAAGTACCATAGCATCCGTTGTACTGGCTTTTGTGAGCTCAAAATCAATAGGGTTCATCTGTGAGATGTCCTGAACAATATTCAATCATAAAATTGGTGACTTGTTGCACTCCGGAGGCTGTATCGTGCTAACAAGACATGTAACGACGACGACGACATACACACAGGATTTTTTTTCTAAAAACAATTTTTTGAAGTCGAAGAAAAGTCAACATCCCTTTCGTCCATACCTGGATGTTCCTCTATTTCATATTAAATTATACATCCCTCTTCGCCTAAACCTAGATGTTCCTTTAATCAAGACAAAATCGCAGACCTTTTGCCGTAACCGGGATGCTCCTATAATATGTATGAAATTGCACATATTTCTTCAATAGAGACTTCTACAAATTCCAGTAAAATCTGAGATGAGGATTTTAGAGCATTTTCATCTTTCGACTTTTACAGGTAATAATGCAAGTCAGATATCCAATAAAATGGGATAATCCAAAATTTCAATTAAGCCAATGAAAGGCCCAGATAAGAAACAAAATTAGTGATAAGTTAAGTTGTACGGTGATGAAGCAAACATTTTTATGTCAGAAGAAAGAAAATCAGTAACAAAGAAACTCTTGAAAATATTTATCCTATTCCAAAAAAAGTTGTCAAAGAGAATGAAACTAAGCCAAAGAGAGTGTGCAAGGAATCGGAAGTTTTAACCACCCAACTAACAATTTGCTATTTTGTAATAGTCGTAGAAATATTTTGGCGACAAATTTTATAAAACAATGTTAGTCTCAGAAACGTTTTCAAAATGTTTATAAAATATCTATAAACACAAAATGGGCACTATTTATAAAACATTTTGTTGATATAATATATTTTATAAGTGCTATAGCAGCTACTATAAAACATATATACAATAAGATTGTTTCATAAAAGATTTATAAGTGTTTAATAAATATGCGAGAAAATATCTTAAATTTTATTATGCGATACTTATATAATAGTTAAAATATTATTGAATAAAGATTGTATATATATTTTATAATTGAATTACATTCCACATTATTGCTATCGTAGCCGTATTAATAAATTAATGTTTTATTAATATGTTTGTGAAAAGGTAAATTGTTTTCAAATAATTATATAGCAGAGTTGCTGGTGATAATAAATAAATGCATACATGAACAGCACCAACTTTAGAAAGAATATAAAAATGTCCGATTGTTGTAACTTAAATTTGATTTTTGTGCAAGTATTCGTTTAAGACAGAGAGAAAATTTTGATGCGAAACAAATTTTACTGTGATTTATATGTAATAAAGGCAGTGAATTTTTCATGCGCTCCAATTTTATCAAATTTTCCTAATAATTTTAGAAATTGAAAAATATAAGTTTTAGTAATAATATTTGAAATTACTAGTTATTTTCTTCTAAATTTGTTTATACTCAATGTTATTTTCACATAGAACTTTTTGAAATAGTGAAATATATTTTAATCTTTAGAGATATCATTAAAATTTTATCTATATCTGATTATTAACATGGCTGCCAATAATATAACAGTTTAGTGGACAAAGTCGGTCATATAAAATAATTTTCCAACGTTTGTGATAATTTTAAAGTTCTTATGAAATATACTTCATTTCAAAATGAGCCCTACAAAACAGGACCGTATTTTAAAAATATAATGAATAAAGGAATTGATAATCAAGTTTAACAGGATTATATATTTATGTAACATTTTAAAGTGTAAATACGACTAAACGAATGGATGCAAGCCACTGAAAACAGCATCTGGCCTCAAATATTCACCTCCAAAATGTATTCATACATATGTACGCTTATATCATCTGAAAAGTTACATTTAACAGGATGAAGGAGACAACTTGGTGATCTGTCAAAGCCATGTACATACTTAGTCTCATCAAGGTTTACGTTATTAGTATTTGTAGATGAGATAGAAAAGGATGATAGCTTGAAGAAAGTCATGTTGGGCTTGAATAAAGCTAATATTGGAATATGGTGAATAACATCCCAGACGTATGTCTGTTCTTAGCCCTAATCGCATTATCACATTCTCAAGAAGCTGATGAAGATAACAAGTAATAAATCCTTCTTGATGCAATAATGCTATAGTTTTAAATATCATTGGTGAAAACTGCATCCAAATCAGTGAATGGGACCGTGTTTTGGCCAAAAATGACAGCACTCCGGGACCTCCTTAACTCAATGCCAATGCTCCTAATAATATATTGGCAAAGAAGCTCAACAATATACTCAATACTTACGGATATGAATCTCAGTACTCAATTAGAAATTCAATAGAACTAATCAAAAAGTTGAAAGCAATCCACTTACAAGATAACTATAAACTCATATCGTTCGATGTAACTAACATTTTTACTAAAATTCCTCCTATACTTGTAAGAAAATTACTAGAAGATAAAAATATTAATCCAGGAATAATATCAGATATACTTAATTTATTTGATGTATGCATTAATCAGAATTATTTCACTTTTGACAATAAGATATATATTCAAAATGAAGGTTTACCAATGGGAAGCCCTATATCACCTATTTTAGCAAACATTTTTATGGACAATTTAGAAAGAAAGATCTTTGAAAGTAATATTTCGAAAAATATTTTATTTTGGTATAGATATGTAGATGACATATTAGCTTGTTTTATGGGTAGTGAACGACAATTAGATGTATTTTTCAACCACATCAATAATTTACACCCGAAAATTAAATTTACATTAGCAATTGAAGAAAATAGCTCAATCAATTTTCTTGATTTAAAAATTCAAAGAGTTAATAATGTACTTGATTATTCAATTTACCGAAAACCAACACAAACTGATGTAAAAATTCCATTCAATTCTAACCACCCTGTGTCACACAGACTAGCAGCATATATGATACATAGAGCTTTTTCAGTTCCTATGAACAAATGTAATTTTGATAGAGAGATTAATACAATTAGACAAATATCAACATCTAACGGTTATCCATTAGATATGATAAATAAGCTAATTAGTAAAAAAGAGGAAAAAGTGGCATTACAACTAATATATCCTAAACAAGCTGATGAAATTAAAACTTATAAAATCATCAAATATGCAGGAAATATTTCTAATAATATTTCAAAGATAATATCTTCAGCAACGAATACAACAATTTCTTTTAAAACAGAAAGTAACGTTAGTACAAAATTGTTAAATGTAAAAACAAAAATACCACTATTAAAGAAGTCAGGAATATATAAACTCAAATGTCCAGAATGTAATGCTGTCTATTGGGGTCAGACCCTTAGGAATTTTGAAATACGATACAGTGAGCACTTACGAGCATACAGATTAAAACAACCAGATAAATCCCACTACGCAAAACATCTACTTGATACCAATCATTCATTGACACTTAACACAGAACTAGAAGTACTGCATATGTGTGAAAAGAAACAAGAACTGGATTTCCTTGAAGAACTGGAAATTAGAAGACATTTAAGAAACCCACAATATGAAGTTGTCAATGAACAGTTAAATCTAGGGAATTCACCACTAATAAACTGTCTTCTTAAGTGATAATTGTAAAGATCAGCAGATATAGCTTTCCTGGTTTTCCATATCATTGCACAGTTATACTGATCTTAATTGGAAAAATGATATCCAGGATATCACCATAGGGCTAATAATATCTAAGCTTCAATATTTGTAATATCACATCTTCTTCTTTTTTCTATAAACATATATTAAGCCAATCACAAGTTAGGTTACTTCTTGGTCTAGCCAAAAATAACTACTAAACATCAGGTAGGCATAAAATGAAATGTAACTTCTGTCATTCTGACGATGATATTGATTTATCGAAACAATTGTCAATTTTTTAGAATTTTCAATAACTTGTATTATATTGTGGAATTAACTAGAGACCTTGAGTTTCATTTAAAAACACTAATATGAGCATATTCCACGAAGTAAGGGTCGAGACAGTCAATTTTTTACTCTTTATAATTCTTGTTCTCTTTGTTTTTGACTATTTAAAATCGTTCAAACTACAGAAAAAATTAGATATTTTAAGTATTGTTCCTGCCGCATGAGAACAAAAAGTATAATTGGTATGACCAAAAAGTGTTGCTGATAAATTGGTTTTAAACGCCAAATCTTCTCTTGGAGTTTTATGGTTAACAATGTAAAGTAAATTGCAACGAAATTACCTAATTAATGACGAGGTGGTCGAAGAAGGACTATCAAGAATGGTGGAAGAAGCGGACACAGATCTGGCCGAAACAGAAGTAGAGTCAAATCAAGGCGACGAAAAAAAGACCTAGAACAGTTTTGTGACAAATGGACTCTCAAGTTGATAATTTTATCAATACGGCAGCTGTCTGTTTGGTAATAATTTTTTGTTGTAGAATATTTAGGTATTATATTACAATATGGAAAGTGAAACTAGAGTGTATGAGTCACTTTCATATGACTGATATATACCTACATTTATTTTATTTCTTTCTTCCAATTTACTTTTTGAATTAACTTTTTAAGTCTTTAAGGTGAAGTAAAATATATTATTATATGGTGCTCTAAAAGAAATATATAATATTTTCAAAGTTTTTCTTTATTTTTCTCCGAAACTCTGCACTCCCTTAATCCCGACATTTTCATAGAGTTTCTACGCGGTTTGTTTTCCTAAAACTGCCAAGCCAAATCTAATATATTTAATGGTTATTTCATAAAAGCTATATAACAGCTTCCATTCTAATAACTATATAATTATTTTATAGCCGTTTCTGTGAATACAATTTTCAATGGGAATAAAAGTGCGGCATCCGCCGCTTTAATAAAATAATTTTAAAAGTTACTAATACTAATAGTTTTATAATGTATTTATACCTGATTTATAAATGCTACCAAACTCTCTTAAAATGTAGTTGTCTTATAAACAATAAATATTTTATGAATCCCTTACATAACGCATATAAAATTGCTTTATAAATATTATATAATTTTGTTGCCAAAATGTTTTTGTGATAAATTTATAAAACGATTTTGTTACAAAAACCTAAACTTGGTCTTATGGAACCTTTATAAAATAATTTGCATTCTTGAAACCAACATTAAATCAATATTAAAATAAAATTGTTATATAAGCCAAAAATTATAAAACAACTTTGCTAGTTGGGCAGCACCCCTTTCAAGAAGGAATTGGCTGGTAAACATTTAGAAGGAGAGGCAAAAGAGAATAAAGCAAAAAATAAAGTTTAAAAGCAAATAGGTAAACGATCTCAAACATAAGGTGGAAGTTATGTAGAAGTGTCTAAGAAAAAGTGCTAGAAAAAAAGGTACACGGACCCTCCAGAAATCGACTCAAACTGCTTGAGGTGGTTCCATGAAATATGCAAATCCTACGAAGGGCGGGGGCCGTTTTCACCTCCATATGTGATGGTTTTGTAATTTTTTATTTCTTTAGTGTGTCTAGAAAATATCAGTTGTAATGCCACTTTTTCCTCTTTTTTATTAAGTAATTTATTCATCATATGTAATGGATAACCGTTGGATGTTGCTATCTGTTTAATTGAATTAATTTCTCTATTAAAATTACATTTGTTCATAGGAACTGAAAATGTTGTATGTATCATTGAATTATATGCTGCTAATTGATATGACATTGGATGATTGGAATTATATGGAAAAGTTACATCAGTGTGTGTTGATTTTCTGTAAATTGAATAATCAAGTACATTATTAACTCTTTGATTTTTCACATCAAGAAAATTGATTGGGTTAAATTCTTCAACTTCTAATTTAAATTTAATTTTTGGGTGTAAATTATTAATATGGTTGAAAAATACATCTAATTGTCATTCACTACCTATAAAATACGGTAATATAGTATCTACATATCTATACCAAAATTAGATATTTTTTGAAATATTACATTCAAAGATTTTTGTTTCTAAACTGTCCATAAAAATGTTTGCCAAAATTGGTGATATATGGCTTCCCATTGGTAAACTTTCATTTTGAATATCTATCTTATTGTCAGAAGTGGAATAATTCTGATTAATACATACATCAAATGAATTAAGTATATCTGATATTATTCCTGGATTAATATTTCTATCTTCTAGTAATTTTAATACAAGTGTTAGACATTCTTTAGGAGGAATTTTAGTGAACATATTGATAACATCAAATAAAATGAGTTTAGAGTTACCTTGTAAGTTGAATGTTTTTAATTTGAATTTTTAATTGAGTATTTAGATATATCCGTAATTATTAAGTTTTTTGCAAATATATTATTAGGAGTATTAACATAAGAAACTACAGGTCTAATTGGTTTCGATATTTTATGTTATTTATCGGTTCCATGTAATTGTAGAGACTGAGGATTTTTATTTACGATGTCTTTCTTTTCATAATCACGTAAAAGATAATTTGGATTCAATATCCCTTACATTATTAGAAAACTTTTTTGTTGGGTGTGCTCTAAGAATTTGTACATCCCTAGATTCTATAAAGTTATATATTTTCGTATTATAATCTTCATTTTTTAATTCAACAGTGGCGTTTCCCTTGTCAGTTTTTGTAATTGTTAGGTTACTATTTTCTACTTTCTTCTTGAATTTAAAACTGTAATGTCATTTTTGGTTTGACGTTTAACCTTTGACGGTTCAATATATATGATTAAATTAGCAATTTTTAATTTCTCATAAAGAAAATTACTTGAATTAGATTTTAAAGCTATTTTTGATCCTGTAGCTAATATTTGTTTGATATTATTCGTAAATTTTGGTGGTATGCTGTACTTTAAACCTTTATCTAGAAATTCTATTTCACTATTTGTAAAATTAGTGTGTGAAAGGTTTTCAAATCGTGGTGCAAAGTGTGTTGGTATGTAAGTACTTACAGTTTCATGATGTTTAGAGTACTGAATTTTATGTTGTGTGTGTTCAAGTTTTTTAGTTTTTGTTCTTGTTTCTTAAATTTCCTGTGCTTCATCGTACTGCCTGCTACTTTCTCTGATTTTGTCATCTAAACAGTGAAATTCTACTACATGTAGTTGGAACGTCAGTTCAGAATGTACAACTTTTATGCAGTTGTCTAAGGAGTCTCTTAGATTACTCCATTTTATACATTCTTCTTTAAGCCATACTCGGTGAGCACATTTTGTAGCTTTTTGGGCTTGAGGTGTTTTAGTATGGCATTTATTATTTACATAATTTGGTATTTCTTCTTTTCTAAGGCATTCTTGGTTAAACCAAATGTTTTATGATGCTTTGCACCGTTTTTGTAGTAACGTCTATGTCGAGACAGTAAATTTCAGTAGATGGTTTTATAAGAATAAAAGCAAAAATATTGAATATAGAGGAATACGTAGATGTTTTCATAATCAGTAATGAATATTTTGAAAATGACTTTCTAATAGGATTGAATTGCATACAAAAATTTAAATTGATACAAAATGAAAAATTAGAGATATAATATAAAAGTTTTAATTTTACTGAGAAACCAGAGGAGTAAACTTCAATGAACATGTTGACGTAGACATTTTTGAAGTCTAAACAAATAACTTAAATGATCATAAAGAAACTTTTGTGAAGAATCTTGTAGATAAATATAAAAATATATTTGCTAAATGTAAATATAATATTGGAACTGTAAAACCTTGCGAAGCCAGAATATATAGACTTCAGGGAATTGAATAAAATAATAGTTCCGCAATCACAACCGTTTCCATTAATTGAAGATTTAGTTATGAAAATAAGAAATTGCAAATATCTTTCAAAACTCAACGTAAATTCAGCATTTTGGTCAATTCCATTACGAATCGAAGATTGAAGAAGAGGGTTATTTTCAATGGACTTGTCTGCCATTTGGCTATCTTTGAAAGAGTCTTGAGTAATATAATTAAAAAACACAAAATATCAGATTTCACAGTGAACTGTGTAGACGATATATTGATTTTTTCTAAACCTTCTGAAAAGAATATTAATCACATATCTCAATTGCTAGATGCAGTACTGGAAGAAGGTTTCAGATTGAAGCTCTCTATATGCATATTTGCACTGGATTCTGTGCAATATTTGGGCCACATTATGAGCAAAATCTCAGTTGCTTCAATAAAAGATATAGTATATTACATTACGAGTGCGGAAAGTGACACTTTTCACAGGAGTGGGTAGCACGAGGCGTAAGCCGAGTGCGACAATCCCACGATTGTGAAAAGTCACTTTCGCACAAGTAGTGTACACTACTTTTCCTACGACCACCTATTTTATTGAAGAATTTGTAAATATCAGATCGTGTATATTGAGTGACCTGTCTAATCTTACGTTTTATTTGTGACAGTATATGATTGAATATTGTTTCTATAAAAAGTGCACATGTATTTACTATTACTTTCATAGTGAAATAAAGAAATACCGATAATCAATGTTTATTTGAAAAAATGACAAAAGTAAGTACTTATTAGATACAACTGGGGAACAAATTGAATTATATACTTTACAGGGCGAGCATGCAAGTTTCAGGGCGACGCTGAAGGCGAATCCCTGAAAGCATGCGAGTCCTGTAAATATCCTTTCCGAGTGTGGCGCGTACAATATTTTTTGTGCAGCCACCAATAATTTGACAATAATATAGGAACAGAATATTTATTGCCTTGCCAAGTTCCATCAACGTCCGTCCTCGATGCCTAAGCAAGATTCATAAAAGTCCATCCTCGATGCCCAGCCACTTTTAACAGAAGTTCATCCTCGATGCACAGCCACTTTTAACAAAAGTTCATTCTCGATGTCCTATCTGGTATTTTGTTTTTAATCAACATTTTGTTATAAGAGCTCGGGAAAGTAGGTACTTTGCCGAGCAGTTAAGTCAATTTTGCGATCTAGACCGGCAACGACGCACTTTCCGAGTTAATAAGTGATCGGAAAAACACATTATATGGACAAATCAACTTAGGAAATACGCATTTGACATATACATGAATTTGCGGGGTAAATAGACTAGCATTTCAACATTCAATTTGACAGCCGTACGCGTATGAATAAAGGCCACTTTCCATAAAACTAGACAGTGCGATATATGTCGCTTTCCTATGTGGTCGTAGGAAAACTTTATTTCAATACGAAATTTTCTGATGCCAAAAAATCAGAAGAACATTAGACAATTCTTATGAAAATTTTTTATCATGAATACGTTACAAAATTTCATTGATACTAGAGCCACTACATAATTTGTTAAGAAAAAGGCAGACATTTATTTGGCCTGAACAATGTAAAATAGCCTTTGAATATACTTTGATTTTTTTGTGCTCAACCAGTTTTAGCTATTTTCGATCCGGATCTACTACGAATACATATATATATATATATATATATATATATATATATATATATATATATATATATATATATATATATACAAAGGATATTTTTGTGGGGATGTGGCAATAGTACTCCAGAGTAAATTCTCTCAGATATTTATTCCCGAGCTTTCGAATAATTTTTATTCATTATCAAGGGCTACAAATAATTGGTCAATGTTATCATTATTAATAATTAAATGAAATAATAAATACTTACATAAAATCTATAGCGAATTTTGGAAAAGTTGTAAATTTTTATAATAAATTCTTTTAAACATAAATCAATTAAAAACTCAAAAAACAATATGACAATAAACAAAATATTCGTATTTTGTCAACAGTAATGTCATTTCTATTGTCAAAAGTATTATATAAAACATGTTTCAAAAGATAAGAAGGATATGAATTATTATACAAAAGTTTGTAGAGTATTTTTAGATTTTTATTGTGAAATATTTTTAGGACTCTGGTTTTCATCTGTTTAATCAAGTTAATTTTTGTACTACGTCGATGATATGAATGGTAATTTATATATCTCCCGGAATTGATAGGTTTCCTATACCAGTCAATTAAGATTCTATTATCATTATTTCTAATAAATTTGGTATCAAGAAAAGGTAAAGATTGTTCTGTATTTTCCCTTTCCATTGTAAATTGTATATGCGGATCGAAGCTGACATAATACGAAACGAAGAAAATAGTGACATTTTAACTACTAATATTACATCTCCAACTTATATTTCTTTTCCATATATAAAATCTATCACACCTAAAATTTCTGGAGTATTTAAACCACATAATATAAAAATTGCTAATAAAATCAATTTTCAGTAAGATCAAAGAAAAGACTCCTACTAAAAAATTAACTAATATAGTTTATGAGATTCCTTGCAATATCTGTAATAAGAAATACATTGCTCACAGTAAAAGATCGCTATTCAATCGAATCGCCTATCATAAAAGTAGATTATATTGTGATAGATGTGCTTTAGCGGAACACGTGTTTTATGGATTATCAATCTGCCAAAGTTTTAGCAATAGAAAGTAATTATAGAAAACGCTTTTTTTTGGAAAAAACATATATTGCAGAACAAAATTATGTAATAAATAAAAAAACAGATTTAAATAACCTTAGTGTTATCTATATGCATATCTTTTAGATTATGAAAAAAGAACAAAAGATTCATAACAATCTTTAATTTTATGATAAAAAAATAAAAATTGTAGTAGTTCAAGATCAAATATTTTGTTTATTGTCATATTGTTTTTTGAGTTTTTCATTGGTTTATGTTTAAGAGAATTTATTATAAAAATTTACAAGTTTTCCAAAATTCGCTGTAGATTTCATGTAAGTATTTATTATTTCATTTAATTATTAATAATGATTACATTGACCAATTATTTATAGCCCTTAATAATGAATAAAAATTATTCGAAAGCTCGGGAATAAATATTTGAGAGAATTTACTCTGGAGTATTATTGCCACATCCCCACAAAAATATCCATTACAAATAAGTTGGTAAATATCTTTCTTCAAATTATATATATATATATATATATATATATATATATATATATATATACAGATGCCAGCTTACAAGGGGTAGGAGCTGTTTTGAATCAAACACAACTGAACGAGAAAAGAAAGAAGGCTATCTATTTAGAATGCTTAGCTATAAAAGAATCAGTTAAGTATTGGCAACATTGGCTCATATGTAGACCATTCAAAGTTATTTCCGATCATAAACCTCTAGAAAGAATAAATGGGTGCGATCATCCGAGACACCGATCCCTGAGCGCTCAGGTAGTGATCTTTCCCTACTTTGCTACTTGAGCGCTCAAGGAGCGGTTGCCATTTTCTAGATCATATTCATTTTTGCTCAGTCGATCAAGTATCGGTTATCATAAGACAAGTAGTGTGAATTTTGAATTTAAATTGCGAGCGAGTTGTTGATGCAGGAGAGTTTTTTAGAATGGAAAGTGTGGGTTTAGATAAAATGTTCATGGACTATTAAAAAATGATGCCGGCGTGGTAGAGCAAGACGAGGAAGGCGGTATAGCCAGTTTGGGAATTAAAACTCACAAATTATTGCATTTTACTTTTCCGCCCAACCTATCTAATATGCGAGAAAAGTATTGGTTTATCCCAAAAAAGTTGGAAATTTGAAATTTTTTTTGTGTTATTTTTAGGTTTTCCGTCAACAACAACCCAAAAAAACGGTTTTTAGAAAAAAAATCCTGTGTGTATGTCGTCGTCGTTGTCGTCGGCCACTTTTCGTTACATGTCTTGTTAGCACGATACAGCCTCCGGAGTGCAACAAGTCACCAATTTTATGATTGGATATTATTAAGGACCTGTCACAGATGAACTCTATTGATTTTCAGCACACCAGAGCCAGCACAATGAGTGCTATGGTACTAAAAGTACGCATTTTAGTCATTTTTTGAGAAATTTCATTTTGTTAGCACGATACAGCCTCCGGAGTTTATCAAGTCACCAATTTAATAATTGAATATTATTCAGGACACTTCGCAGATAAACCCTATTGATTTTCCGCTCACCAGAGCCAGTACAACAGGTGCTATAGTACTTTAAGTACTTTATTTTTGTCATTTTTGGAGAAATTTTAGTTTGTTAGCACAATACAGCCTCCGGAATAAATACAAGTTACCAATTTTATGATTGGATATTATTCAGAGCGTATCAAAGATGAACTCTAGTGATATTCAGCTCACTAAAGCCAGTACACCGGGTTCTATGGTAGTTGAAGTACCAACTTTTTGTCATTTTTAGAGAATTTTCAGATTGTTAGAAGACACTTAAGAAACCCACAATATGAAGTCGACAATGAACAGATAATTCTAGGCAGTTCTCCACTTTCAAACTGTCTTCTCAAGTGATAATTGTAAAGATAAGCAGATATAGTTTTCCTGGTTTTCTATATCATTGCACAGTTATACTGATCTTAATTGGGAAAAATGATATCCAGGATACCCCCATAGGGCGAATAATATCTAAGCTCTAATATTTGTAATATCATATCTTCTTTTTTCTATTAACATATATTAAGTCAATCACTTCTTGGACTAGCCAAAAATAATTAAACATCAGGTAGGCATCAAATGAAATGTAACTTCTGTCATTCTGACGATGATATTTAGGTAATATCGAAACAATTGTCAATTTTTTAGAATTTTGAACATTTTTCACTGTGGAGTTAACTAGAAACAGTGAGTTTCATTTATAACACTGATATGAGTAGATTCCACATTCAAAATATAATAGCCTCAGAATAATTTTGTAAGAAAAACGTAGAGGACATTTGAAGAAATAGCGAAGTTTGCAACAAAAATCTGTTTCTCTATTGTCACATCTTGGTCCTGCAAGAAAACCGTTTGAAGTAGTTTCCATAGATACAATCGGGGGATACGTTGACATACGATCTACAAGAAATATTTACATCTTCTAGTAGATCACTTCACAAAATTTGCTTACATATTAACATGAAAGACACAAAACTCAAAGGATTTCATCAAGCTGATAGAATAGTTATTTGTAAAACTAGTGTCGTTTTGTAGTACGAGTGAAAGCGGTGAGTTGCGCAAATCACGAGTACTGCAGAAAGTCATTGTGACACAAGTTTTATACAATATTTTTTATAATTCGCATTTATTTAATTTTTTAAATGAAATCGAATTACATATAATCCTTGTTTTTGAACTAGTAGGAGTAGTTTGTGTTTAAGTTGGCAATTCTGTAGATTCCTGATTGGTCAGATCACTGAGGCTTTTATTCAGCAGATTTGACATATTATGACCGAATAATTATGTAGATTGTGAACAAACTTTCATTCAAGCAAACAGAGAATGATTATTTGTTTAAATAAGAGCTTCTTCGTATATGCTTGCGCTATTTATATGGTATCATAAACAGAATTATTTCTATAATACATCTTCACATAGATATCTGGTAATTTATCCCAAAAATCGAATGTTATGTATACCTATATATTGATCCTATACAATATAAAAATAAAACATTGTCAAATCATTGAGCGTACTTTATTTATTATTATTTTTATAATATAATTTATTCAAATTTACCTTTAAGATCATTTAATATAATAATTTTCTAGCTAGAACAACGCTAGACCATTTTATTTATAATTTGTTTCAAGGTTAAAGTCAAATGTCAAACAAAAATATATACTACATACAATAACCAACTGTATAACACTAAAAATTACTAAAAAAGTGTTCAAAGAGACTTCATTGTGACACTATAAACAATGTTATAATGAAGTCTCTTTTATACAAGAATTATAAAAAATATAGTGAAAGATCATAATATTGGAACACTTCTAACAGACCAGTATCCAGGCATGAATTCTTAAAAATTCAAAAATTGCTCCATTCTCTAATGGTTTGAATGAGAGACTTAATCAAACTTTAATAAATAAAATAATATGTGCAATGAATGAGTAGATAACAGATACGCATGGACAAGGATAGCTCATGATTCTGTAAAAAATACAATGAGTCTGAACACAAAGTAACTGGATTCAGTTCTAAATCAAGAGTGACCATTCGTCACTCGCGCCATGTCACGTCCCGACTCCGCTCTCTTTTAAATATTTTTGGGCTAGACGACGGACACTGTTATACCGAAAATATCGTCTTTTTCCTCTCCCCGCAATTCTATATTTTTTAATTAATTCAAAAGTAGATTATTTACGAGCAAAGTATGCATACATCTGCCATATAATTCATATATGATCTTCCATTTGTAGCAGCAATGATAATTTTTCATGTATTTATTAGAAATTATATTCAGTTCTAGAAAATAAAAGTTGTAACTTTTGTAAAAATATTTCTGACCTTGAACGTTGGTCATGTGTGGTTTCGACATTTCGTTGAGAAAATCACTGTCGCGACCGATGATTCATTTCTTGCAGTTGTGGTGGTGGTGGTCGATGATTAAGTTTCATCCGCCCTGATTCTCGAACCGGGCGCTATCCTTGACATCGTTCACAACGTGATGTATACGCAAGCCTGTGAATACTCTATTTGCGAATAGTTTCTAAACATGATATTCTCGAGCACTGTTACTGAAATCATCGAATTGAATCGTCCTCACAACAGCCTCAGTTGACGTTACAATACAAATGTCATTTGCCATTTTGTCATATCAAATATAAATATAAACAAGCTTATCAAATATAATTATCAATTTCTTCTATAAAAATGAATTCTACAAACCCAAATTGAAGAGGCACACAAATAATAATAATTTACTCATTTGGAACATTTTCATGAAGGGTGTATTTAGTCCAACAGCAAAAGAAGTCTGTTCTGTAACTTTTCGTTACGGTAACGATTATTATGTTAAGGATAATTTTTCAGAGTAGATTCTGTAATAATATCGTTGCGTTAAAATCTAAAGACAAAACATAACGATAATATTTTTACAATTTTATGAAGGTTGGTATATTTTTTGACATATTGTGCTGTTGTGTTAGGTTAGGAAAATAGTACCTATTTATTTGTTTATAGAGGTTTTGCTAAATAAGATTTTCATTCACTTACTCACTTAACTTTTATTAGGGATAAAGTCAAAGTTAAAACATCAAGACAATATAGGCACAATGTATAATGTCTTTGGATGAATTGAATACAAAAATGAACCGTTTAGGAATAACAAATTTGATGCTATAAGCCCTGGTATTATTAAAAATATAGGGAAACAGTTTTCAGACAAATTAAATAGTTTAGGTGGTCCTACTAAGCATTCAGCAGAATGGAAAAGGGTACGTATTATATTTGATTTTCTTTGTTTATTAGTATTATCCATAAAAGCAGTAATTACATATATTTTTTGTTATAATTTTTGCCAATTTCAGACGTTCGCCGACTGGAAGTGTCAAGTTAAAGCAAAGGCAAGAAAGAATAGAATTATCACAAAAGAAACAGGAAACATAGGGTATCCTATTAAACCTTTATCAGATACTGAAGAACAATTACTAAATGTTACAGGTTGGGTGGTAGTCAACGGCATATCCCATGTCCATGAAATAGGAATAGTTATGAATTACGTGGTTCTTTAAATTTGGTTATATCCACTTAAATTTTAAAATTGCAGACATACCAAATGATGAAGAAATTAGAGAAGAGTCAGAGAAAGAGTCCCCAAATCAAAATATGATTCCTATGAATCAACCAGTTGAACACTCGGTTGAAGAGTCATTTAAGAGACCATCAAAGAAAGAAAAACTTCAAGTACTGGGGTGCAGGACTTTAAAACAAAGTAATTGTGATGATGAAAGTGAAAAAAAATAATCCTGAAAGAAATTGCAAAAAATGTCAAAGAAATGAGGGTAATAGAGGAAAAAATTCTAAACCTGCGTTAATTCAATCTTAAAGTCAAGTATCCTGATTATGATTTTGTGTTGGACTTGGATTCATATTCCTAAATTGCTCACAGTGTCCACAAGTTGGAGTCAATTTTTTTGTTATTGATTTTAGTTATTAAGTTATTCCTCATTTCTACATGTTCTAAATCCTAAAACGCAATAACCTAATATCAAGATTGATTAGTAGTAAATAAGATTTGTCAAAAAATATCAATATAGCTCAAGAGAGAGTACTTTTATTTTTGAAAATATCATAAAACTGCACTTTAAAAAGTTGTTTGCAATTGAATTTAATACTCACTTGCAGAGTTACAGCCACCTGAGTCTAGTATTATTTTACTTTCTGTTTCAAATGTTCTTTTAAACTGTTTTATTAATAATTTTACGAAAAAAGTTACTAGTTATAAAATTTTATGTTAGGTAATTGCATTTTATGTTTTAGACCATGCAGAGTTTTTACAAAGAATAATTTTTTTTCTAAAATCAATAGTTTTTTATTTGGTGCTAATTTAACGGGATACACTGAATAATCAGTTTATTAAAAAGAAATATATATTTTTAGATATACGAGTATGTTGGATTGTTATGTTATGTTTAGTACCATACTTTAGGTAGAAATTTTGCTTGGACCAGGTTCCTGAGTTACCTATACTTTAATCAGTGTTATTGGAAAAAATCGTATAAAGTGCAAGTTCTTTAAAACCCGACAGACCAATTTTTTTATTCGAAGTGATAGTGTAGTACTTCCTAAGTAGTTAAATTATTTTCCACTACTTTGCCTTGGAGAGTACTACTCTATCACTTCGAATAAAAAGTTGTCCTATGTAAGGTTTTAAAAAACTTTCATTATCGTTATGTTTAGTAAAATAACATGAAAAAAATAATTCACTGAAACAATTTAAATTTTCTTCCTATAAAAGAGTTAATTTGAATTTATAGTACATTATCGTATTAAAATGAAAATTGTAAATTTTCTGGAATTGTTATTTTAATAATTGATTTTTTTATTTTGATTCTTATAAATGGTACCATGTAAGAGCCATAACACAAGAAACTTAAGAAAATTGTTCTTCAATTATTGTATTAAAATATACAATAAGTCTTGCTCAATTAAAGAGATTATTTATAATTTGATTCCAAACTATATTATTAACCCTATTTAATAAATGAGCTTGATCAACAAGTGATTAAGTCTGTCGAAAGCTTAGGAAAAATCAGTATATATGGCATCAACCTGATCCCCTCTCTCTAAGACAGCAGACAGCTTTGGTATAAGGCTGCAAAAATTGGGCCAAGTCTTATAATTTTTTTTCTTGCCAAATTATTTTTTAGATCAGCTTAAAATTAGTTGGAAAATAACTATGTATATATAAAAATGTTCTGAATAAATTTCAGTCAATAAATTGAGAATTATTTGGAAGAATGTTTCTTTGTAAGTATCAATTGAAAATAGAAAAAGGTGGATAAATTTAATATACGACATGGTATTTTACGTGATTTCAAAAATGTTTGTAATTTAAACTTGATTAGGTACTTTAATTGTTAATTAATTGGAAATTTTATTCTTTCTAATCTTGAGACGTGTACATGGCGCAAAGTTTTACTGACATCCATAGATGGCAGTTTTGGTAGTATATTTATTACAAGGAGAATATACCTCAATTTTACCAAATTAATTAAGAAAAATGATAGACACGTATAATTTAGAGAACGATAGGAAAGTGGCCTTCGAGTACTTAATACGACGAATATAATAAGAAATTATATGACAAGAACAGAAAAGATTATGACTTCAACATAGGGGATTTGGTATATGTTGAAAATTGAATCGAAAAAAATTAGACGAATTGAGACTTGAACCCCACAGAATTTCAAGGAAAATATCAAAGTCAATATTTGAAGTTGATACAGGACACAAAAAACCAGAATCAAATTGGTTTCATATCTCCAAACTCATTCTAACTCCTAGTACCTCAGATGAAGAAGATACCGAGTTCAGTAATTAGTTGTGTGTTATTTTGTACCAAAATTTTCATTGTAGGGGGGAGATGTAAGGATCTATGTTTGTGACTATTGTGCATAAGAAATAAAATAATCGAATCACCTGAGTGTCAAAGTGACAATATCTATCAAATCAAATTTTGTAAAAGTCGTACAGATTAGAAGAAACTAATAATTAAAGTTGAATGTTGTTTTTTTGATTTTCAGAGAAACAATGCCGTTTTTTTATTCTCTTGTGAAGATTACTATTATATATATAGTAAATTTTTCATTCTACGTGTTCGAAATCATGGTTTTTGCGTCTGTTTTGTGAAATAATAATTATATAGATTACTCAATCGTGATTACAAAAATAATGCAAATATAATTTACAAATGTGATAAATACAAAATAACTATAAGCTTGTTTAATAAACAAATATTGATATAAGATAAATTTTGTTCAGAGAATTCAAGTAGTCTGTATTTTATGTATATAGACATTTTAACAGCACGTTCATTTACATTAAATCGTTTCTAGCATCGAGAACGTGAACAATTCATTCACTGCTGGTATATTGGATATTAAAGACAGTACTGTGATAAAACCAGTTTGTAATTAAAAGCTGCTGGGTGTAAAATGACAAAATTAGCGTCATGATTGCCCACAACGTTGTAAATTATTTTTGCGTTTTATAATAAGGGATACGCTAAAGTAATTACCATAAATTTATTATATCTTCCTTCTTCACATTTGTTTTAATAAATACCTTGTGTTCCATGATATTTTATAGCCTGTTATTCAGGAAGTTGGATGTTACAGAGCTGCTTACATAAGTTATAACTGATTCCATTGTCATTAGTTGAAATATCAATGTTACTTTGCTGATTAAATCGGATTGAAAATGGTTTTAACGATGGCAGGAACAGATTTCTTTGTTGAAGATAATTTGCGCTCGAATAAACATGATCGCAATAATGTTAGTGTTACAGTATATACCTATTGTCCCATATGTGGTGTATTATGTAAGTGTGAAGGTTCTTCGAGTTGTATAAAAAGAGCATTTACGAAAAACGCACGTCAGGTTTGTAACCAAGTCGCAGCTTGTAAGAACTGCATTTATAATCAGTGCCGTTCCTGGGGTGGCGAACGCCTGCGTGCAAGAATAATTTTGTGCGCCTCTATATACTATGCTTAAATTTTGATGATAAGGCCAATTTTCATAATCAAGTTCAGTTTGAGGTTTAAACTGAATAGTTTCCTTATAGACTAAAGACTAAAGTCACTTTAGTGTAAGTGTTTGATTATGAAAATGGGCGTAATAAAATAAAACAACGAAAAAATATGACAAAAATTTTATTTTCGACATCAAATAAAATAGACTATTAACGTACAATATAGGTCATAAATAAAACACGTCCATTCGGAAATTAACAAAAAATCTAATATAACTCAATTCACTCAACTGAGTGAATTGAGTTAAAACTCTCAAACGGCGCTCAACGCAAACAAATCCGTTAACTTGAAAATGTGCAAGATCTGTCTAATACCTAAGTACCTAATGATCAAATAACAAGGCAGTTTTGGAACATAATACGTCTTGCTTTTGCAGATGCAAGCTCATTGATCATTTCATTGTGATCGATGGCTTCACATTTTTTATTTTCGATTGAAATAACAGCTAAATCTGAAAGCCTTTCCTGGCACATCGAAGTTCTCAAATAAGATTTTACAAGTTTTAGCTTTGAAAAACTCCTTTCGCCAGACGCAACAGAAATCGGCAGTGTCAAAAATATCCTTAATGCTATAGACAGGTTTGGAAACAAAGACTGCAAATTTTTCTTGGTTATATAATTCAGAATATCTATGGGTGAGTCTGAGGTATTGCGAGAGACAGGGTTAAGGATTTTGTATGATGAAATTTCATTGTACAAATCAAGACCATCAATATCCTTGCAAACATTTCCTTTATGGTGAATTTGCAAAGCCAAATCCAAATATATGCACGATCGTTTAATCTCATCAGAATTTAGGTTTTGAAAATCACTCAAAAATCCAAATAAATCATTGCATTGCTTCAATCTCTCGAAACGACTTTGTAGGGATTGAATAACTGTTGTATCCAAAATTTGGAAATAAAAACTGATCTTGAATTTTCGCTTTGGATCTATAACTTGATCGTCTGTACTTTCATATGAAAATTGACGCTTTCTCTTTCGTTCCCTAATTGAAAGAAATGTTAGCTCTACATCATTTTTTCCAGCTTCGGCTATAGCCTCATTCACAAAAACATCAAAATTTTCATCTGACCTTTTTTCAGTGAAGTAGTTTGTGAGACTTTTTATTTCTCTATGGCATTCATTAACAACTGTATTTGGATTCTGCATCATTTTACTCACTGTATTGACATTTTATAATACATCGTACCAAATAATGATGGAACAAATAAATTTAAACGTTTTAATTTTTTTAAAAGTACCTTTGCTGAATGTTTGGTATCCATGTCTCTTGAATTATCTTCCATCAAATCAAGTAAACCCCTACAAATCTCGAGAAGATGAAATCTAAGAGGTTGAGCGGCTCTGACTCTGCTTTCCCATCGAGTTTTACTCACTGACTTTGGAGAGAGATTTTGTAAATTTCGCTTTAAAATATTTCAACTGTAGGGTAAAGCAGAAAAAAAATTGAACAGCTCCTGAATAATTGAAAAAAAACCTACAATCTCGTCTGAGATTTTAGCTGCATTATTAACGGTCAAATTTAATGTATGAGCACAACAAGGCAAAAAAATAGCTCTCGGGTTAACTTTTTTAAACTGAGCTTGAATGCCCACATGCTTCCCAGACATATGCGTCATTGTCATAACCCTGACCTCTCATATTAAGAAAATCAATTTCAAAAGTTGGTAGTATCTCATCTCTCAACAGATTGAAAAGCCCTTCTCCTGTACTATCCAAAACTTTGAAAAACCTCAGAAAATGTTCTCTTACTTCAACCTCATTTGAAGAAAAATGAACAAAGCGAATTATGAAAGTCAACTGCTCAACATGACTAGCATCTGGAGTTTCATCCCAAATTATTATTGAATAATATTTTGCTTTCTTGAGGCAGTTCAAAATTTCTATGCGAATATTTTTTGATAATAGATGGATTAATTCATTTTGAAAGTGATTGCCTAAATAATGGGGCATGTTTTTTTTCAACTCTCTAGACCTTTGAATATTGCTCAGGTGCTCCATCATAATCGGATCGAATTTGGCAATCGTTTCGACCAGTTTGAGAAAATTACCATTATTTGATTCGAAAAGATTAGAGCTGTCACCCCTGAATGCTAAATTCTGACTGGCCAAATATTGCACAATACAAATTATTCTTTTGATTATTGCACGCAATCGTCTTTTTCAATTTCGTAATGATGTTGTTGCTCTTTATCAATTGTGCAATCTTTGCTCAAACGCAATTTCAATTCGTGCCATTTTTGAGCCCCTTTCATATGTTCCATACTATTGTCATGTCGGGAAATATTAACTAAAAGGTGCCTCCAATTGGAGTACCCAGTGGTCAATTGATGAGACAAAGCGCTAAAAACTTTACAAAAAATGCAAAATACGCAATTAATTTTTTTAGAATACACCAACCAATCCCTATTAACTATTTCGCCGTTTGGCAACTTCCTAAGATATTGCGTTACTGAAAATTTCCTACCAGACTCATCAACAGGAAAATTTTCTTTAATTTGAACAGCTCCCTTTGTCACGATTGATTGGATTAGATGATGACTCAAATTATTTGGCCATGTAGATGGATCATCAATATCAATATCACTAATATCAGCAATGTCACTGTGCTCAGATCTTTCTTCATTCTCGCTTACCGGATGACCCAGTTCAGGAGTTGGATCAGGTGAAACAGGCGTTACAGAACTTCCAGACGTGGATGGCTGCTGATCTTCGATAATAATCATCGGTTCTGCAACAACTTGTTCTTCTCTTGACAGAAGTGGATTCGCCAAAGAACTGCTGAGTTGAAGGAATTTGTTCAGCGAACCGCTGAGTTTATCCCGCTCTGCCTCCAATTTCAATCGACGTTTTTTATTTTGGGCTCCAGACAATTTTTTTTTCTGCCAACACTCATTTCTGAAGAGATAAAAAAAATAATTAGAAAAAAGCTGACCGGAGTCAAAATATAATCAGAAAACACTCGAATAGAAATATTACTTGATTTAATAATATGTTTTCTTTCATCTTCTCTTACCTTAAGATTTAAAATCAGCAACTCAACGGCAACACGTAATATTATATTCAAATGAAATTATTATTAATCGTCAAAAATCACCGACGAATACTCGATGACTGAACTGACTGACTGAAACAAGCCACATTCTCCTGTTTTATATCACCGCTAAAATCTGGTGGAAAAATCTGGAGCCGAAAAAAAGTTTTTTTTGGAGAACTTTTCAGAAAATGATATTTCTTGCACCTTCGACCTCTCTGAGGCACACGCCGCCGATAAATGCATAAAAAACAATAACATGTATATTATTTGTCGAGCGAGCCGCCAAAGGCGAGCGGCATCCTTTGAAGATACGCCGCCGCCCGTAAGCCGAGTGCCGACACGCCGTCAACAGATTTTTTGCATGTAAATTCCAGTGTAGAAGCAAAGTCTAGAAGTTACTTCTTATATTAGTTTACTGTTTCTTCCTGTAATCAAAGTTTACAGCTTTGCTATAATTTGATTTTTAATACCTTTAATGCCGATTTTTTTTCCAATTAGAAGTGAGTTTTTGCAAGAGTAGCGAATAGTTGAATTTGGCGCCCCTTAAATTGGGCGCCTGCGTGCGGGGCATTCGCTGCATACCCGCCAGGAACGGCACTGTTTATAATTTACATCAGTGAGACATCCACACGTTGAATGCACTAATCAATTGGTGGTTGCACATATTCAAGTTAGACCCTATGGAGAAGTTCTAGGGAAATTTAGTGTGATCTCATATTAAGCTTGAATAATGAGAGCTGTGGTTTTCAGACGAGGTGACGAACAACTCGAGTTTTTATATTGAATGTTTATTAAGAAAAAATCACTTTTCAGTGTATGAATTATAATTTTGTCTGTTTTTCTAGTCAAAGAATACTGCCCTAAAAAGGCAAAGCGCAGTAAGTGACAAAAAGTCGAATTTGATTAAATCGAATTTTAATGAGAATGGATGACCCTTCTGTGATAATATTGCAATAAGGCGATTTTGGGGTCTAAAAATACACAAAAAAATTATCATATTTTTCTTTAATATCCATGAAACGTTTTACTTTCTTTCCTCTGCTACATATTTCCTGTATTGGTCTCTACAAGTTCTAGATTTTTGCTTATGTTCTAAAAAGTTTTTGCAAACGTTGCAGTTTTCATTTTTCTTTGAATTTTTACATATTGTTTTCATAGCGCTTACATTGGTATTTTTATTCTTATTGTCTCCTAGCTTTTTGTGGTTTCCATTATTATCATTTTTATTTTCTTCTACCACTTGGTAATTTCCATCATTACTATTATCGTCATCTGTCGCGTCTTGATTTTCATCGTTTTTATTATCGCCTTCTGACTCTTCCCGATTTACATTATTTTTTTAGCATCTTCTGATGATTTTCATTATTATCACAATTGATCCCTGGTTCCTCTGAATCCTTCAGTAATCTCTATTTTTTATTTTTGTTGAATGGTCGGAGCCTTCTGTAACTTCCTCCGTTATTTCTCCTGCTACTGATAAAACTCTCTTTATTTTACTCTCTTTCCGAACTATTCGTGTCGGTTTCTTTCCCGTCCTCCAAGCTAATATTCCTTTGTTGGAGTTATTATATAATTGGTATCCGCCAATGAATCATCAGAATAACCTTTAACATCATCCTGCTGTAACCCTTCAGTCACCTAAAACTGATCCTAGACTAATTTATCCTTGCTATATCTTCTAAACGAATAGAGATATTCGAATGGGACAAAAAGTGGTCTACTCCATTTCTCATACGCTTTAATGTAGCATAGAAAAAACTACTGCCTTTTTGGAGTCCTTTACACCCAAATAATCACAAGCGGCTTTTCAAAGCCAGGTATTTGGCCATTTAACATACTTTCATTCGGGGATGATGAATTTGCACCTATAGAAATTTTCAGTGAGAGCTCTCAAGAGGAATACAAAGAAAATAATCTGGAAATCGAGAGATAGATGTTGTGGAGCCGGAAAGAAGTCAAAATGATGAAATTATTGATGAAAGCGGCAACAGAGACGAAGTACAAACAGACCCTTTAAGTAACCAATCGAATTTTGATATGTCTGCGAATATTACTCCATCTCTGAATGTTTCACCGCTTCTAAAGGCTGGACCAAGCTTCTAGACTAATAATAACACAGTGTCTCCAGCAGCTATTCGACCATATCCAAAGAAGGCTTTTATTGAAAAAAAATCTGAGAAAGGAAGAGAAAAAGGAAAATCCAGGGTTTATACTGACATACCAAGAAAAATCGGTTAGAAATATTACACAAAGAAAACGAGAAGTTAAATTGATGAGGCAAAAAGCAAAGGAGCTGAAAACAGCAAGAAATTTGTTGGGACTTACAGAAACTAAGAAACCTAAAAAGAGGAAGGTCTGTCTTCGTTTGAAGCCAATATCAGATTCGGATTCCAGCGAAGATGACTTATTGAAATTAAGTGATGATGATGAGATGATGATGATGATTATGATGTTGAAGATCCAGACGAAGGAGATAGAGAAGAGTTAGACATTCCTAATCCTGAAAATATAAATATTGGGGATTTCCTTCCTATTAAGTTTGAAAAGAAAAAATTTGTAGTTCATTATGTAGCCATAGTCATTACTAAATATAGTTTGACGGAATACCTAGTGCTATATCTAAGAAAAAATCGAAGTTCTTATATTTTTATTTTTCCTAATGTAGAAGACCAGGCAAGCGTTGATTTTAGAGATAATGTTTTACGCTTGCCAAGACCAAATTTTACGAAAGGCACAACTCGATTATCTTCTATGTAAACTTTTTCAGTTAATTCAAGTGCATTCAATGTGCAATAGAAGCGTTCATAATAATATTATTTAAGTTTACAATTTTGTTTACTTATTAGAGTTATTTTACGATTGTTTTTATTTTGATTAGGTACTGAGTTTTAGTTGTTTAATAAGAGAATAGTTTTGGCAATATTTTAGCGATAATAAACTATTATTTTCATGAAAGTGTTATACTTCAACCGATTCCGTACAATCTCCACTTTGTATTAAAGTGCCCCATGTAATGATGTATCTAAGTACCCCGTTGGTGGGGCAGAATGATTGAACATCCATTTTTTACAAAACACGTACTAATTCTGTTCTTACACATCTTAAACTGTTTTTATCCTTGACATTATAGTATTTATACATTTAGCTGAATGCTGACTGGAACACTAATCATAAATGTGACATTTATCAACATATTATTTGACTTTAAGTTTTTATTCATCAATCTACTCCACCTCCCCCTAATCTGGCATTTTCTTCGTTACTAATGACCAGATTTTATTTTTGAAATTTTTTTTGAATAAACAATAGAAGGTGCTATTAAAAATTTTAAAGTTAGGGGTTGTCACTGATGGTTGAATATTTGAGAGATGGTTTTTCTACGCCATATTAAAGTGTGTTAGAAATGGAATAGACCAGTTTTTAACGTATTGGAATATCTCTATTCGTTTATGAGTTATAGGTTGGATAAATTAGTTTGGGACACCCTGTTTATTCAAGAATATATGTTTATCCTTTATCTACTACTCTCTAAATTCCAATTTAAAGTTGGTTTCACTTAGCAAGGACAAATTGCAACAAGTTAAAATTGAAGCAATGCCTGTCCTATGAATATTTGATTTATATTTATATTTATTCTGCTCGAGAGTGCCGTATTTCAAATTTTTCTTCTTCTTAATGTGATCTTAAACTGACTAATGCAACTTTATTTTGATAACGGAAAAAAATAAACATATAATAATCGGATAAGGCAAGTTCGCTTGATATTTTCAAAGTTCCTAAAGTGGATGAGTTTGTATATTTATTCAGTGAAACGTGGTGTCGATTCGGTAAAGTTGAAGTAAATTTACCGTTAAAGAAAACAAATTTCGTTTTACTACCATGTTGGCGACGAAGCGCCTAGAAGGAAAATTAAGAAAGTTTACTGAGATTTCAAAATGTGAAGTTATTCCAACTGTTAGATATGACGTAATTAATTTAAATTACTATTAAAAACATTCCACCCTAATTTTTTTTTTTAGTATTGATACAATTAATCAAAGTCGCCAAATTGTTAGTCTATAGGGTTTATTTTGACCATATATGAAATATCAACGCCGTGTGATTCATTGAACGAAATGAGTTTATTGCAAAAAGAATTATGAAAAGGGATATCACCTAAACTTACTTCGTATTTACTTTTTTAACAAATAAATTCTGGCGAACTATTACACCTTTTTGGCCGATATTAATAAATTTTTATTTTCTCGTCTAGGGCAGCTATCGTCGATAGTTTTCCCAAATAAACATCCTGTACTATATATAGTAGTGCGTCATTAGAAAGGCATTACAAATCAGGACATGAGACAAGTTAATTAATGTTAAGTATAACGGCCTTTAATAATTAAACCTATGTTCTGCTAATTACGTTTCAATTCTATTTCTTGTATTACTCCACTTTAATGTCAGTTAAGATCATGGAAGTGAATTAAATCGATCATCAGCAAGTGTGGTAGACGTACGTATATGGTTGGGAGGTAATTTTTTTCTTTTAACAATATACTGATATCTTTGTTTGAATTAGTTATACGGATGTCCAATACACCAAGGATGATACATTATAAACAATATTATCAGAAATCATGATTTTCTAATGACTTCTATGTTCCAACTACTTGGTTCAAAATTTATTTGTAATTCATATGGGGCTTTTGATTATTTGTTTGGAAATTCTGTCATATTTTGCTTAAGTGATTACTTTCAGTTCGAAAACAGTTATAAAAATATTATTTGTAGTACTACCAGCACACATTCATATTCAAGAATAAAAAAAGTCCCTATCTCTTCTAATAACAGCTTACTCCAAACTGAAGCCAATGTATTACTGTGTTTATTTCATGAAATTTGTTTTGTTATTAAAATTCTTGAATAGATAGTTTCTTCAAGAACATAGTTATTTAAAAGGCAATTTTAATAAATGTTACATAGTGAGCAGGTAGAAAATCAGGTAATATTTTTTTATTATAAATATGACACTCTGCCGAAGGGCACAGAGCAGATCCATCTCGTTGGATCAGCTAGGCAAGAGCGTAGAGCAGATCATTGTATATACTGTTACCTATGTTTGTTTCCAGCTAATTTAATTAGGTGCAGACTGGCTGCGATCAAGAAAAATATTTTAACTTGAAAAATTTGTCTTGGTTAACAATTCAATGCAACTGTGTTTTATATTAATGTAATTTTGATTGCTGAGAAAAATTGTGTTTATATTTGGATCATTGCGCATCATTATTAATGTTTATCTCTACTTCTTTTATTAAAACATTCATTAAAACGCGTGACCAGGTTAATGAAGCGGATGTTGATATATCCAATATTCCATTCACTAGCAATGAAACAAACTAGGGTTGTAAGGAATATGAAATTTTAAGAAGTAATCTTGAAGCTCTGCGAAATGAAAAAGTTATACTCAAACTAAAAATGTTAGCACAAGAAATTTGGGAAAACTTCATCTTTCTGAACTAGAAAAGTAAATAAAAAAATATGGGAAAAAGAGGGACTTCGCTGACAGTTGAAATAATTTTGTTGCTTATATTTGCAGTAACACTAATAAATATTTTTATCAAATAAATGGTTAGATTATGAATCTTCACGTTTATCTTTTTATTTAAAAGCCTAATAAATATTTAAGTATAATTAAAATCCTAATAAATATGTTTGTTTTGTTTTATTCATATCTATGTGCAAATTTGCAATAGTTATTTACCAATGTTCTTCGATTCCTTGCAAAATAATAAAATAAAACTTTAAATGGGCATTCTGGGTGACGTCACAACGCGCCAAAAATGCGTCACTTAATTTGGTCGAAAGATACCAGGCAGCCTATAGGGTCAGTCGGGGTAATTGTAAACGTTTTTGGCAAATTAGAATTTTTTTTATTTTATTTGACCATTGCAGCCTTCCTATTTTAAATTAGTATGTGATTTTTTTAATTATATTATTTTGATATCATATTTCTCTAAATTTCTGCAAAAAGAATTATAATTTTGGTTAAAAAAAATATAAAAATATCTGTCAGTGTTTACATTTACCCCAGTTGATTCGGGGTAAATGTAAACAAGCTTTACCAGAACCATAGAAGATAGCATATTTTTTTATGGGTTAATTGTAAACATTTGACATTCATAACATCTACACAATTTTAAGTATTTTTTAAGGCTTGTTTACATTTACCCCAATTAGTAGGTATTAAAAAAACAATGAATCGTTACTTCTTACTATTAAAGTATTTATTAGGTTACAAATTTATAAAAATACAAAAACTTCTTAATATAAGTATACTACTAAACTTAAGAACAGTCAGAATAGGTGAATGAAATTAAAAAAAATCAAAAATGGTAACACAACTTTAATTAAGACATAGTAGAAACCTTTTTATTAAAATGATAATAAATCCTTTCTCCTTTCATTTTGATTTCAGGGAATGACAAAACCCCTAGTATTTGATCTTCAAAGGCAAAACTAATATCATTCGAGTTAATAACAAAATCTTGTTTTGTATCATCAATAGATTTTAGTCCTATTACTTCATTTCCTTGATCGCTCTTTACAACATTTTCTACAACGCATACATATTTATGCACCGTTGCATTTCTTTTGCCTGATTTAAATTGAACCAAAACAAAATCACCATTTTTTAGTTCTGATATGGGTGTCTTGGTGACATCTAAGGGTTCTTCATCGCTGCTGAAGCTTTCTTCCCATGGACTCTCTGAATCGCTTCTGAATAATGATTTTTCTTCTTCACTTGAAATATCTTTGGAGCTTACACGTTTTTTCATATTGCCATTTTTGTTTCTCTCAATTTTAATCTTTTTCTTTGGTAGGCTGGCAATTTTTGATTTTTCTTGCTTGGTTTTATTTGATTTTTTCTCTTGAGCTTCCTTTAATCTGTTTAATACATCTTCTGTGGCTAATACTTCGCCATACTTTAGTTGTTTCAACCTTGGTATAACTTCTTTTTTTACTGTAGATGCATTTGTGTTTTCGACAATAGTAGTGCTTTCGCTTTTTTCAGGAGATTCAAAAAATAATTTTTTAATTGATGTGTCAGAGGAGGTTGCAGATGGATGAACATTTATGTCATCATAATTCGTTTCTTGGCCAGTGGCGAAAGCAGTACACTTAGAAGAACAGGCGTCATTGGGAAGATGACTGCATACGTTGTTTTTATCTTGAAGATCTGAAGTGACCTTATCTTTTGGTGGCAAAGAATTATTTACTGTGTTAGATACAGCTGTTAATTGTTTCGGTGTTTCAGTTGAATTTGTGTGCCTTTGCAAGTATGCCTCCAGATCTTCTTTTTTAAAGGAATCCCTAGGAAAATTTGTTTCATCCACAGGAAATATTCCATAACTCCGGAATCCAGAAATAATGTTGGATTGTTTAAAGGTATCTGACCAAACTTCACCCAGCATTTTGACGAAGTCAGATTTTGATAACCTTCCAGTCCCTTTACCCATTTGCTTTTTGCCAAAGGCGATAAGTTTTTTTTCCCAACTGGTTTTTACTGGCCCAAAGACACATTTGTCTAAAGGCTGTAGCATATCGGTAAGGTGACTTGGCAATTTGATTAAGGTAATATTGTTAGCTATTGCTTCTTCAATTATACGAACGCTTATGTGACTTGCATGGCCATCGTATAAAAGGACAGCTGCTTGGTTTGGAACTTGTTTTGCCTCCCGAAGTTTCTTTATATGGGATATGAAACCTTGGGTAAACCAAGTATAAAACTGTGGTTCTTCCATCCACCCATTCTTCGATACACTGTACAATGTGCCTGGATATGCTTCTTCTGAGATCCACCTTGCTTTAATTCCTGCCCCTTTAAATACAATCAAAGGCTTGCCCTTTTCACCAATTGCACGTAACCGACTAGGGTCACTTATAAATCCTGATTCATCAGCATTATAAATAAAAGAGGCTTTTTCTTCAGATACGATATCGATATTAGATAGGGTGCACTTGAGATCATCATAAAATTGATATATTACATCTGGTTGTCGGGCATCTTTTCTGCATTTCTGTAGGTGTTCTGGTTTTTTCAGTGATAAGACATTATTATGTCTTTTGAGGAATAAATAGTACCAACCCTCCCCTGGTCTATCTCCAACAAAAGACGTTTTTAAATTTTGGGCTTTCACATATTCCTGGATAAGATTGAATAATTCCTCTTTGTCACAAGGTTATCCAGCTCTTGTCCTATGAACTAAGCATTCCACAATTTTAGATTCCAAGTCTGCCGAAAGTGCTGTTTTACGGCCCCTGCCTGAAGAGTCTAGAGATGTCTTTCGACCATTAATCCTTTGCGATATGACTGATATTGGGACATGGTAGAAATTTTCCGCTTCTCGGTAACTTTTATTTCTGTTTTGAACATCATTGACTGCGTTAATTAAGTCTTCTTTAGAATAGACTGGCCCGTTTGTCTTTCGGACATAATTTCTAGGCATCTAAAATATGAAATATGCGGTTACATTTACCCCAAAAACTTGTTTACTTTTACCCCAATCTAAAAAATAGTTGGGGTAAAAGTAAACACACCATAAAAACTTTAACAATTAAAAAAACCATTTCAAACTGGTCTAAAAACGAATATTGACCTTTTTATTTACTAAAAATACTGTACAGCTAATATTTACCTTGATAACAAAAATTTCCCATCAATATTCAAACACTTGTGTAAAAAGAAATTACAAACTTTTGCAGAGGTTGATGTTTACACTGCTGATAACCAGAAGCAACTGATCAAAGTGACTCATTTCCATGTATGTCAATAGTAAAATGAATAACCATCAAGAATTGGCGGGAATTTGGGATTTGGCGGCAAATTTAAAATAATTGTTGGGAGCGTTTACTATCACCCCGGTTTACATTTACCCCGGTCGACCCTACTTCAATTATCCTTGGATAGATGTTCCTCTATCTTCCGTAACTACGCCACACCAGTTGCCTACGCTATCGCCTCTTTGGACAATTTTTGAACTGTATTTACTATTTATAGCTTGACACTTTATCATCTCCATATGAGACGGTTCTCCTTTTATCTACCCTCCATAATAAAAATATACCACTTCACAACCGGCTGGTTTCTTGAAATGTCACATTTAACATTACATTCTTCTTTTAGATGAAAAAACTTCCATAATTATATTGTTGTCAGCTTTGAAATTCCAAATCCATCGCATGCCAACAAAAATATTATTATGAATATAGGGGAAAGGGGGGAATGGTGGCCAGTGGGGTAATAATAACCATCAAATATAGCAGTTACTGGCCTATTATTATTTCACTTTTAATACATATTACGCCATCTATATCTGTGTCATATAAACTCTACTGTAGCAACCAAGAAGTTCAGCCGTTAAAGCAGAAATTTTTGGCAATGTCAGTTTTAGTTGATATTCATGCTTTATTGTCCGATTTTTAAATGTATGTAAAAGCACTTAATTCAACTTATTTAACCCATTAGGACCCAAGGCATTTTTTGGAACAAAAATAATTTTTTTTAACTGATTCTTATTAGGGGTATTATTATAAGCAAAAAATCAAATGTAAGTTATACTCGAAAACTTAAGGTATACAACATATATATATATATATATATATATATATATATATATATATATATATTATGTATTTTGTTGTTATACATAATAATTACTGGTTTTTGAGAACTATTATTTTTTTTAAGTCATACGTTGATTGAGACAAATATTTTTGATTTAAATGAAAGAGTCGTTTAAATTAATTATATGCGCTCCAGCTGATTGATTTAGAGGTACAAAACAGCTTCCCAGCATAGACAAATCGAAAAGTTGCTCTCTATGGTTCTCAGGGTCATTAGCGGCTATGCGTCTGCATTTGATAACCTTAGTGAATACTTACTTACCAAGACGCGTTGAAAGCGTATATAACTATTTGAGATTGTAATGCATTCTCGATAAATAAACACATTCATTCAAAAAATGTACTTTAATAAGAAAGAAAAATGAAATAAACGTGGGTAAGTAATGTGCAAATAGTACTACAAAAATGTCTATGAAAGTTAGTTAGAATATACACAAATAATTGAAGAATGATGTAATCATGTATGGTCAATCTAAGGTTAATATAACTTCACACTCGTAGATGTAATTAAATGTTTTAACTGTCTCAATATTCTCAAACTAACGCTAAACACAACATCAATACACTTGAATCAACTTTATTTTCATAGACGTTTCAATTTATCTATGATTTCGAAGTCAAGTTGAAATAAATATGAGTTGAGATCTATGACACAGGTGATAACAAACTTCAAAGGTTTGGTTAAGTTACTTCTTTGGCAAAATTAGGTAATTACAATAAGGCCTTCCGATTATTCTCTTTTAGCCGCTAGTAGCAGCTCGTAACGAATGAATTCCGTTCGTTTATTATGGGGTGTGACGCCTAGTCTTACCTTCCCCTTGCCCCTTGAGCACATACCTACAAGTATGAGCTTCAAGCCACAGACATTTAAATATTTGACGTTTAACGAGGCTAAAGGTTAAGATTGTACGGATTACGATTTAAACTTATTAAAAATACCTAAATATGCAAAATTATATTAAACACACTATAATTGAGAACTGTTATTCTAACAATAGCAATAAGGAACTTGTTAAATGTAAATTCATTTGTACTAGAATAATTACCTTTTAATGCTTTTTTATTATCAAATATAATACGTATATATTGTTTTGAAGGTCCCGCTTGCTTTTCTATAATTAATTAATAATAATTTACGTTTAATAAATACAGCTGAGTAACAGCCTTGTTTATAACAAGGGTAAAAGTAACCTAAACTTTTGTAATTACAAAATCTTTGACATTTGACAAGTGATTCCTGTTCGTTTATCTTAAAAGTCGTTACGACTGAGGTGTCACGAACAAGTGCTTGAAGCCCAAATAAACGAAAAGCGCAAATACAAAACAAAGAATATTAATAAATGCCAAGATGAATCAAAAAGAAAATCATTAAAGGTAAGTTCTAGTTGTTAGTGAACTAAGAAGTCATGCGTTTATAGTTATAAACAAATCAAAACATTGAACGTATATCTCGATTTTAGGTTATCAAAATTAAAACTTACAAGTTTCTGATATACAAATAGAAAATTGAGCTATTTGTACTTATTGTTCCGACTGTACTGTACTCCAGAGATGACAAAATAGTGAACATAATCTCCAATTTCCATTAAAAAAAAAGAATTAGAGAACTTATTGATGAGGCACCAAATAATCTCAAATTTCTGCTATGGGGATTAAACTTCCAGGTAAGTACAATTTATTTTAGCATTTACTAAGTTTCTTCGAGTCTTCTCCCTTTATTTTATCTGACATCAACTTTCTGTCAGAGTTGTTTGAATCACAATTTTCTAGTAGCTTTGTTTTTTAGAAACAAATGAACGTCAGACAAAATTCTTGCGAGGCTTACGCTACAAACGCCAAAGAGAGACTAAACCTGACAATTATGTCAAATTTGGGCTTAAATTAGTTATTTTAACCTCAAATATTTTCCATAAAATATACGAAATTTACTAAAATTGTCTAAAACATAATTATATACACTGGAAAACATTGTATAGAAATAAATTAAACTATTAAATCTAATCATTTCTCTTGAAATTGTGTTTTATTACATTTATAGTCTGTTTAACGTTGTTCGTATGAGCATGTCTTTATTCTTAACTTGTGTCTTGGTCTGGCACTTTCAACACTCCAATCTAGCAACAGATTGCTTACCACACTTCCTAATATCTATTAAACTAACTAAAAACGAATGGCCTTATCTAAGATAAGAATACTGAGACAATTTAAATGTTTTTTAAATTCCATCTGAAATGCTTTATATTCACCTCCCACAATTAATATGGGGCACCATGAGCTGTCTCATGTTATGAGATTGTTAGTTTGATGTCCCTAGTAAATTTTTCCATAGTGAATAGTTACCTAGAATTGTTAGTTTGAAAATTTCATGCAAAGTTTGCTATTTATGTCACATGTTGTGTTACATAAATAATATTAGAGTGTAGTTTAAAGTAGCCCTAGATATTCTACAAATTCTTATACTTGTAACTGGGTATTGAACTAAGTTCTCATGTCATAGTGATGATTCAACTATCTTTTAAAAGTACAGGGTGATCATTATATCGTTTACCTTCTTTTTACTACATTTAAAGTTAACATCTCAAATTCTTGTGTAGTTGAGTGTTTGTAATTTACCTATGGGTATTATAGTTAAAAAAAATAAACATCTATTTCATGATGAACTCATATGGAGTAATTATATACATCATTGATGCCCTCCGAAGTGGATTTGACATCTAGGTTATTTTTATTTCAGTAAAACATAATATTACATATTGAATTTTATTCAATCTTGTTGTAGGATAATTATTTCATTAGAATATGTCCCCGAATGGGGACAATGGGGTAAAGTGTTAAAAGAATAAAAGTTATACATCACATTTTACTCATTATTTTAAATTTTAAAGCAAAATACAATAATGGTTAAAACTAAACAAAAATCAATCAGTAGCTACAACAAAACAAATAAGAGAGATTTTGGTCAATGAACATCTTAGGAATGATAAACTCTGAAACACTCTCGTTCAATGCAAAGGGCCACTGCACATTTTGAACAACTCCACCTAGCTTTTTTGTGACACTTAGTACAACGTCGCTGTTGATCTAATTTTTTCGGGAAATGACCACCCTCATGACATCGTACAGTTGGTGGTAATTGCGCAGCAAGTCCGTTTTTCGGTTTTGTCGAATTCTCATTACATGCTAAATAGTGGCGTACTATAATTCTTTCAAACTGTAACAATGAGATTGAATTATTATTTGCCAATTGACGCAGTCTCCAGGCATTGACAACAGTCATGTTGATCATGTTTGTAAACAGCACCCACCACCATTTTTTACCTCTAATAGAAATCCTGTAGTTGCTTACTGCCTGGTCGTGTAAATCAACACCACCCATGGATTTATTGTAGGCACTGAAAATGTGTGGCTGCTGCACATCTACTTTCTCTTTGGCTACTGATGACCAGCGCTTGATCGTACTAATAGGTTGCAGTTTGTCATAGTCGGTAACAATTGAGATCGTATTATTGTCTGACCACCTGATAAAATGAAGCGCTGAATGACTATCATAGTAGTGCTCAAAACAACCTCTCTTTCTTTTTGAATAATTGTACTTTTGTCATCGGACATTTTTTGGTTCTGTTTTCTCTTATCTTACCAGTGGCCCGATAACCTTGATCCTTCAGCATTTTTAGCAAGCCATGGCTACTAAAATAATTATCGAAGAAAATTACATGATCAGAGGGCACTGCAATAATTTTGAGAACAAGAACTACCCGAGATCCCAAGGGTAAATCGTTAACTTGAGGATTTCCTTTAGCACCACAATAAGTATCAAAGGCATAACAATATCCTGTGGAACTACACAGCATCCAGTTCCTACAACCAAAGCGTACTGGTTTTCCATTTATATATTGTTTACTGGAATGTCGACCATAAAACTTTACCATGGCTTCATCGATTGATAAGTTTTCATGCAAAACGCCCCATTGTTGAAATTTTTGATTCAAAAGTGACATTAGCGGCCGCAATTTAGCCATTTTGTCTTGGATAACCAGATTATCATTATCTACTAGGTGAATGTACTTTTTGATTTCTTGGAATCGGTTCCTTGACATTGTTTTTGCGACCACAGGAACCCTAAGATCTTCATCAAGACTCCAATAATTACGTTCGCTTGGTAGTTAGGAGTAAAATCCCAAAAAAAATTTTTAGATCGGCTTTTGAAACAAAGCAGTCGTGTCTATTTTTTTGTGATGAATACAAATTTGTTTGTTGTATCAAATGGTCAAAAATTTCGTCATCGAACAACTTTTCGATTACTTCAACAGGACTACAATTTTCCAGTTCATTTTTTAGAATTTCCAAACGGTCGGCACAACCGGAAGTTGCTGGCATACTAGTGTCAACAAATTTTTTTGTCCACTTTGGACCTACCTTTATTTTTTTGGCCCGTCTTCATTTCAAGTTTTTCAACCTCTCAGACAGTGGCAAGCAATCTTCGTCCTCACTTCCTTCTTCATCACTGCTGTTTATATTCTGCAACTCGATTTCACCGGCTATGTCTGTAGGAAATATATTTTCGGCACCTTCTAAATTATTTTCGTACATGTCCTCTTCATCGGTCTGTGGGTAAGCATCAGGCGGTATAATAACAATGTCTACTTCATGTTCCATAGTCGCTGTAGCAACATCTTGTAAAGCAGCATTTCAATGACGATACTTCCGTCCGTAAAAACTTTTCGGAGGTATTGATGCTAAATGTTCGAGTTCCATAATAAACTGAAATAAAAACTAGATATTGCAAAATTAGCCATATGTATTTTATATAGACGGCTTCCGCCCAATGTCCCCAAACAAGGACATCTAACTTACCTGACTTATATAACCTGCAATTTCAGCAAACTCTAATAAAATTAATTGAAAACACAATGCCTTACACTTAGAACTACACGTTTGGGTATAATAAACACTGCTAAATAATGAAATTTAAATTTTACGTGTCTTTTAGTAAACACATGTACTGCTCTTCCAGACTAAGGCGTGACCTTGCTCACAAAATTGTACCTGTCGTTGCGTTGTCCGAACTGATGATCATCAGCGCCATAAGTTGAGAAGAAAACAACGTAAACTAACACTCTTTCGTACTCAACTGTTGCTATGTGTCGATAGAAGGGACTACAGGGAAATTTTGTTCGCTGTCCCCAAATGGGTCCAGTGGGATATAATGGGTTAACTACATAATTGGTACCGAAATGTTGCAATTTTAATGTAGTTTAAGTCTGCATAACAAATTTTTGTTCTAATTTAAGAGATTAATTACTGTGAGTTTATGAACATAAATATGTATTTTGGGGTTATAATGGCCTCGTGTGTAGGAGTAATGTTGGCCGGCCACAATTACCCCATTTTTTTATAAACTATACAGGGTGTTTCTTCATAAATTCTTATATTTCTGATACCTCGAGTTTACAAGAGAAAAAGCGACAATGCAGGATGGACTGCTCAACAACTTACTGCAGCAATAAATACAATAAATAATGGGAGAAGCTTCCGTGAAGTCGCTAGAAGTTTTGCTATTCCTAGATCTACACTTCAAATACGAATAAAGCGAAATGACACATCAGAGGCTTCTTAGGTCGAAATTCGGTATTTTCAAAACAAGAAGAAAAAGTTTAGCAGAACAAGTAATAAATTTGGCAAAACATTTTTATGGGATAACTCCCACAGAGATTAAAAGATGTGCCTATAAATACGCCCAAGAAAAACAATTATCTCATCCATTTTCCAAAGAAAAAGAAACTGCAGGAATAGATTGGCTGACCGGCTTTTTAAAAAGGAATACAACTATTCGATTAAGAAAACCAGAAGCGACAAGCATTAACCGCATATCTGCGTTTAACAAAACTGAAGTTGACTTATTTTTCTCTAATTTAAAGTCTCTTCTGGACAAGTATACATTTTCAGCATCCAAAATATATAATGCAAACGAGACGGGCATTACAACTGTCCAAAACTCTGGAAGAATACTTCCTGAAAAAGGTCAAAAAAGAATCGGCTTCATAACAAGCGCAGAAAGAGGCCAAACAACGACAATTATGTGCTGCATAAATTCTTCAGGAACATATACTCCACCCTTATTTATTTTTGCGTGCAAAAGGATGAAATTTGAATTAAAGAAAAATGGGCCACCAAGAACAATTTACTGCTGCTCTGACAATGGTTGGATAAATGAAATCATATTTCTAGAATGGCTCCACTGTTTTTACGATGTAGTAAAACCATCAAAGGAAGATCCAGTTTTGCTAATTGTCGACAACCACAGTAGCCACTGTACATTGGAGAGGTACAATTTCTGTAAAGAAAGAGGACTTGTAGGAATACCACCGCACACGTCACATCGACTCCAACCGCTGGATGTGGCATTTTACTCATCTTTGAAATCAGCATATAACATTGAATGTGCAAATTATGTAAGAAGTCATCCTCATGAACGTATCACAACGTCCGAAATAACTGAAATATTTCAAAATGCATATGGTCGCGTAGCCACACCAACTAAAGCCATTAAATGATTTAAGAATACAGGAATATTTCCATGCAAACCAGAAAATTTTACCGATGAAGACTTTGCTCGAGGTGAATTATTTATACAAGAACTATATGGAGAAAACAAAATCAAGAGAAGGAGGTAATCGAACTAGATGAGGAAAAGAATAATAAGGAAGTTACGGAGAATTCAGAAAATACGACACCTGATAAAAAGCATGACTTATCGTTTGTTGACATAATTCCAATACCAGGATGCTCGAAGGACAACTCAGTTGGAAATAAAAGATCCAACCATAATAGCAGTAGGAAGCAATATTCAGAAATAATGACGTCAGCTTCAATGAAGTCAATCTTGAAAAGCAGCGGAGGAACAAATTAGACTTAAATTTGATAAAGGAACAAAACGAAAAATAGGTGTCGAAAAATCAACTCCTTTAAAACCCAGTCTTACTCCTCGAATAATACCCAAATGAAAATGCTCAAAAACCAGATGATCACAGAAAATACTTCATCTGAAGAAGAAAATGATCGCGACATCGACGTTAACGTGGATATTTGTGCAATTTGTGGCGAATTCGATAAGAATAAAGATCTGTGTATCAAGTGTAGTATTTGTAGTCTTTGAGCACATAAAGACTGTACCAGTTTTGAGGGAAAAATATATATCTGCGATTTTTGTCAGTAAAATGGGGGTAATACTGGCATTCGCCACTATTACCTCTTAACCGTGGGTAATCATAGCCACCCGCAGCATTCTGAAAAAACGTTCGTATTTTTTAAAAATTTTGTTTGATTATTTTCAGTAAATACACTTTGAAGTAGTAAAGTTTGAAGTTTTATTTACTGTTATATTTTAAAAATCTGAGCAGGTATAACGGCAGCCATTCCCCCCCTTACCCCTATTGATAACCAATATTGGCTATTATAGTCTAAGCAGAATACGATCTTAGACTACCATATTGTTATTGGTTATAAGACGTAACAATATGGTTACTGTAACAAAATTTATAGCGATGTTAGTCAGAATCGACGTAAATAGATATGAAAATTTTTCCCAAAGTTCTTAGTTTAATAGTTCTTAAAATACACCATTTATCAGTGGGCTATCCCACTTGCATTTTGTATAAAATAAATCCTACCCGTAACTTGTTAACAAAATAGTTTTTTGTTACTCATAAATTATATTGATAAAATATAATCATAATATGAAGGATTCTTTTCAAATAAGGCAAAATAAATAAGGAACCGGTATTTTCCATCAATTTTTAATTGATAAACTGCCCTGTTTTTACGTTCGTACTTCTCCGATAATAATCCATAGAGAATCATGAATTAGTAGTACTACACTCTTATGGAAACTTGTTTCACAAAAATACATAAGTAGCGTAACATGAAAATTATTTTTCTACAGTAATATCGAGCTAACGTAAGCGGACTATTACATGGGCAATCTTTAATTCCTCAAAATAGTTTTGTCTGGCTTAGCTATGGAAAACTGACATTTATTGTAGTTAAGACAGTTTTTGATAAATAGGTTATTTTTTTCTTAAAATACTGTATAGCATCATTAATTATATCACTGTTATAAAATTACATATATTTCGTGCAATATTAAGAGACAACAATTTTTTTTATTTGACCTATTTTACGAGTTTTTTTTTGTTCTGGAGGCTAAATGGTTAGTACTTTGCCTCGGAGGGGGATAGGGATTGTCGACGTCTTTATTCCAATAAAACCCTGAGAAATGCACACTAACAAATCCTACTACCACGTCCACGTCGTAGCCTCTGGGCAATGCATGGCGTACAATGGGTGTACGTTATGTAGCTAACGGTAGAGGGTAAAGGCGCCTAAAAACTGGAACAGGTCGACTAAGGGAAGAAACCCTGACAGAAAACTCTGGTCCTCCAGGTTGGGGGTTTAGGCGTTAGGTTAGCTACCTATCACTAGTAAAAAATATTTTTGCTAAACAGTCTAACAACTGCCTCGGAAATTCGGACGGATCAAAAAGTAAACGACATTGGCTACGAAAAAGGATAATGAACATTGGTACTTGGAATGTGAGAGGAATAAGGAACAAGATTGATGAAGTTATTCACGAAGTATCTGCTTTGAGCATGGATATTGCAGTCTTGACGGAGACCAAAAAGAAAGGCACCGGTACAGAAATACTAGACAAATATGTGCATATATTTAGTGGTGTCCCTTAATACCAGAGAGCAAGTCGAGCAGTTTCTATTTTGATTCATAAAAAACATCGCCACAAAATTACGGATTTCGAAGCCATAGATGAAAATATACTACGAGTAAACCTAGTTTTAAATCAAAAATCTGTTACAATCTTGGGAGTATATGGTATTTCCGATGACGAACCCAATAACATAAAGGAGGAATTTTTTGAAAAAATTAATGATGAAATTATCAAAATTGGAATCCTAAGAGAGATCATTTTAATGGGAGACCTAAATGGAAGAGTCGGAAGAGAACTACAGAGCAAAATAGTAGGCCCATATGGGGAACTGACTAGAAACAATAATGGAGAAAGAATTATAGAAATTTGCGAAAATAACAAACTAAAAATAGCAAACGGATTCTATAAACATAAGGACATTCATACATATTCATGGATACAAATTACAAGAAACTTAAGATCAGTCATAGACTACATTATTATTAGACAAGCCTCTACGATAAAAATAAATGATGTACGAGTGTACAGAGGTGTAACATGCGACTCAGATCATTATATAGTCAAGTCGAAAATATTCTTACCATACAGACGCACGAGAACAAAACCCAATATTGATGTCGAAACAGAGGACATAATAAAAATAACACCCAAACACTACAACTTAGACAGCCTAATAAATGAAAGTACTAAAATGCTGTACCAACGCAGACTAGATAGCAGACTATTGAGTTTAGCAGCTGACCAAACTGTAGAAATTGTTTATGATAATATAATTGCCAGTATGCATGAAGCAGCAGAGGAATCCCTAGGAGAAAGATATAAAACTAGTAGTAGTAAATTGTGGATAAATGAAGAGATAGAAACACTTGCAAAACAAAAGAAGGAAGCCTACGGGAAATGGTTAAGTACCAAACAACCAGATGACCGAGATAAATACCTAGAACTGAAGAGAACGACGAGAAGAACAGTAAATCAATCAAAAAGGGACATGTGGGACCAAAAATGCCAAGAAATAAATACCTATTTAGGAGGCAAAAAATGTACAGAAACATGGAAGTTTATAAACAGAGTGAAAACAACAGAAAAGAAATACACAAATTTACAATTAATCTCTATCAACAAATGGAAACAACATTACGAGACGCTCCTGACAGAAAATAGAGACGAATATATGATAACCACACCGACGGATGTTGTTATTGAAGGCGAAATGATTAAAATCGATAATGATAAAGTGAAGGAAGCTATAAAACACTTGAAAAACAATAGAGCATCAGGACCAGGAGACATTCCGGCCGAGTTACTTAAGAACGGAACGAATAAACTTTTTGAAGCAATAACATGGTGCATGAATCAATTTTTAAATGGCGCTCCTATACCAAAAGAATGGAAAATCGCCTACATTTCCTCTATTCATAAGAAGGGAAACAAACTTGACTGTGCAAACTATAGGGGTATATCTGTTACTAGTACCATGAGCCGCTTATATGGAAGAATCCTTCGAGATTTAATAGAATCTGAATACAGGGAACAAGAAGAAGAGGAGCAATCGGGTTTTAGAGCTGGAAGAACCTGCACAGACAACGTTTTTTGCTTAAAACAGATGATAGAAAAAAAAATGGGTACCAATCAGGATGTACATCTCATCTTTATTGACCTCCAAAAAGCATATGATACGGTTCCTGTAAATAAGTTATGGAAAGTCCTACAAGAAACTAATATTAGTCATACCCTAATAAAAGCCTTGAAAAATCTCTACGACCAAACGATATCACAAGTAAAAGTAGGCAATAAATTGTCACCAGAATTTATAGTAAATAAAGGACTACGCCAGGGATGCTGTGTCTCACCCACACTATTTAAAATCTATGTAGCCCGAGCACTAAACCTGTGGAAGAGAAAGTGTAAGGGAATGGGTGTTGACCTTGGCGGTGTCTGTCTATATACCTTACAGTTTGCGGATGATCAAGTCTTAATAGCAAATGACAAAGATGATTTAGAATATATGACACGTAAACTGCAGGAAGAATACGAAAAATGGGGTTTGCAACTTAATACCCAAAAAACTAAATATTTACCTATAGCACAAGAGAAGATGAACATAGAACTGGAAAAGGAAGAAATTGAGGCTTGCGATGAATATACATATTTAGGTGTAACTTTCGACATAACAGGGAAGGACGACAAAGAAATAAATAAACGTATCACACAAGCTAGACGGATAATTGGGTGTTTAAATGGGATATTTTGGAGTAAGGAAATCGCAAAACATAGAAAATATAATATCTACGAAACCCTCATAAAGAGCAGCCTATTATATGGGTCAGAAACGTGGCGAATAACAGAAAACAACAAAAGACGATTAGAAGCTGTAGAAATGGATGTATTCAGAAGATCGTTAGGAATCAGCAGAAGACAAAGAATACGAAATGAGGACGTACGTCTCCAAATGGGGATAGAAGGCTCCTTAATAACGGACATCGAGAGAAAACAATTAGTGTGGTACGGGCATGTTCAGAGGATGGAAGAGAAAAGACTTCCCAAGAAAGTAATGAACTGGATGCCGCCTAATCGTCGAAAACGCGGAAGATCTAGGAAAACATGGAAAGAAGGAATAGCGAAGGCGATGAGCTCACGAGACCTGAGAGAGGGCCAATGGGACGATAGGAAGAGATGGAAGTTAGACATCGGACAACGTCGAAAGACGTTTTAAAACCGATATATATATATATATATATATATATATATATATATATATATATATGTATATATATATATATATATATATCTTTTTGTTCTAAAATTACATAATATTTGAGTTCACATAAAACTTAACTAAAATTTAGCCTAAAAAAAGTATATTTGATATTCACTAGTCGGTACGAACCGTGTAACTGGCGCCCTCTATGAGAAGCAGATATAAAAACAAATATATGCGATGTGTCAGCTTCCAAAACTTAAGTATTTTTACAAAATTGCATTACAATGCTACCAGTTGTTTCGACATAATCGTAAAAATTGTGTGGATAATTGTTTATATATGATTATAATTTATTAAGCTATTGCATAGCTTCTATCGCGGGCCTTGAGCGTGGAGACCGAATCCAGAAATTCCGTAACGAAAATAACCTAACACCCCCCACTCCGACCGGCACAGCGGTGATACTTTTTAGTTTTACCATAGGTGCATAGGTATTTATCATCTATGTACAACAGTGAATATCTGTACTCGTATAATTTGTGTACAAAGTGTTTTAAATATGAATAAACAAAGTGCACTTATTAATGAAAAAAGTCACGAAAAAATAGTGAAAGAAAATGAGTGAGTACTCTATATACATACATTTTATTACTATTATCACAAATGCAGTATTATTTTTTGTTTTGGTAATTTATATTTTTATGTATAGGTAATACACATTCATGCCGCGCAGAGAAAGTATATATGATATTATATCTATATAAATGTACATCGCGCGAAATTCGATGATCAAACTCTTGATATCGTTATTTTTGTTCAAATTTTTTGAATGAATAATTGTTTTCGTGTGTAATTACACTATTAATACCTAATTATTTATACCTTTTATTTATACCTATATATTTTCTTTTTATAGAGAAGAAAAGCATAAAGAGCTAAAAAGAAAAAGAAATTGTGAACGTTAAAGTGTAAAACTCTATGCAATATCTTTACCGCGGCAGTCTCCGAGTGCCACACGTCTTTTTTTGATTTTAATAATAATATTATATTTGATGCATGAATTGTTGTCACTTTATTTTTGCTCGGCGCCAGCTCAATAAATGTCTTTAAATTCAAATTTGAACTACTTACTTGTTACTTTCATGACGTGACAACACTCTTTCACTCACTACAGTACAAAGTGAGAAATTGGTTTGTTTTATTATCTATCTTAGTTTTTATATTATTATGGTTATAAAATATATGTAAATATTTTTTGAATATCTTGTTAATCAAACTTGTAAGATAGTTGATGAGTATAAGGGCATCTTTAGCTTTTATTATTGCATTCTCTTTGAATTTGGGGTCGGACAGATTTATTGACCGATCTGCAAGTCGTATGAAAAAACAGATTTTTTGTGTGCTAGAGGGTGTTATGATTTGAAGTTTAAATATCGGAAAATCAAATCACAACACCCTCTAGCACAAAAAAAATATATTTTAATTGGACTTGCAGAACTGTCAATAAATCTGCCCGACCTCGAATTCAGAGAGAATGCAATAATAAAAGCTAAAGATGTCCTTATACTCAACAACTATCCTAGAAGTGTGATAAACATGATATTTAAAAAACGTTTACATGTATATTATAACCATGTTAATACAAAAACTACCCAGCAAACATGAATGAGCGGTAGATAGACGGGCCATAGCTGTTAACTGCGGTTAGATGTCGGCAACGGCACATCGATGTTGGTAAATAATTGGAATGATATCAGTTTTGCCGCCTTGGCTGAACATGCGTATATTTATGGTGGATGTTTGTAATTTAGCCACAAATTACCGGTTGAAAATTTGCGATAGTCGCGCCGATGTCGTTTTGACACAGTATGCATGCCGGCATGCGACCTGTAATGAAAATAAAACATTGGCATTACTGATTATCACCTTGGCAGTTGGCACTACTGCTTATTTGCTAGCCGTTGTGTTGAACACGTGTTGAAAATCAACCTAATCTAGTTGTGTTGTGGTGTGGTAATTAATAATTAATCACTGTAGCGACAATTTTATTAGATTTGTGTGTTGTATCCAATCTATTCGGAGCAAAGGCACGAGCAGATATGTCCGGAAACACAGAAACGTAAGTACACACACCATTTGTTGCATCATATACCATCATAATATATGTTTCCTCTAGAAAACCCCTGCATAATATCTCAAAGACCACTCGTCAAAAACAGCGTCTTGCGAAAAATGCTGTTAAGGATATAGTCTCCACTGTAGAGGCTGAGGTTATAATAGACAATATATCTCGTAGAAGTAATAATCTTTTTGTTGATAGTGAGCCCGGACCCAGTAAAGCTATTGGTGAACATATTTTTTTATATTTATATATATTTTTTATATGGAATATTTTTTTATTTTTCATTATATTTCTTTGTTTTAGTCATCATGTTTCATTGTTAAACCTATAAGTATATATATAGCCTGTAGATTTGCATAAATCATTGATTAAGCCCCAACAGTGGGATGCCGGCGGTTGATTAGTAGGATACCCGCAATCGCGCCATAATCTGTACAATGCAATATCAGTTCACCCTAACTTAGTCCATCCGCTGAAGCCCCGCTATGTAACGAAGCGGGTGGTAGTCTGGAGGCCTACTGGTGGCCATCGCGACACGGGCTAGCCGGGCCGGCGACGTATCATGATTGTGGCCCACTTATGTTGTCCGTCGGTTGTTTTTAAAGTGCCTCTAGAGGCCCACGTGTAACATGTTTGCTGGGTAAGATAGATAATAAAACACAACAATGTCTCACTTTACCCTTCATACCAAATTTATCAGAAAACCTGAAAAAGACATTTCACACCTCAACATACATGCTGCTCATAAAAGATGCAACTTACTAAAAACCAATTACACCTGTCTAAAAAGTTCAATCCCAAAGGAAAGAAGAACACTATAATCTATGAAATACCGAAGTTCTAGAAATGATAGAAATCCAAAAAAAAGCAATTCCGTAAATTTAAAGACTGACACTAAAAATCTTGGTAAAATGTATAATGATAATATAAAAACTTGGAAATATAGAAATACACAAAGCAAAATTTATTTCAATACCAGTCAAAATAAAAAAACGCCAAATTAAAATCTCGTTCCGTCTGATTTCATTATATAAAACCAATATATTTGAATCCAATCTTCATCGATGTCTCTCTTGTTTATAAAATGTTCGTTTTGTTTAGGTGTGAATATTGTTCTATTATGTGTGTTCAGAATTCGTGAGAATTCTTCGCAGTCAGTTATTGTAACTCAAATGATTAATTTTAATATTCTATTTGTAAAATCTAAATATTATCTCAAAAACATCAATACAGTTTTAACTTCAATTTCTAGTCAGCAACCGCTCTGTAATTCCTTATTTATTAGTCCCAACAACACATAAAAAAATTGTTATCTATCGCCAAAGCCATAACAATGTTTGCCGTAGTAGCGGTTTCCCTTTTTCGGTTCTGTTCAAAGGTTGCTAGAGCCTCACAATCAAATGAACCAATGGATAATTACACGATAACTGCATTTAATTCAAATCAAAACCATTGGGTAAAAAACCCTTCTAGTGAAAATTCATCACTCCAAATGTCTCAAAATTTTAACTATCTCAATCATCGACCTGAAAATGACCATTCATATTCATTTTGACAATCAAAAACGTCACTGTATTCAATTGCAAATAAACAATATTTTATTTTACTAGCAACAGCCAAAGTCATAGTCAAACATAAAGAGGGCAATCCAATTGTAATAAAAATCTTGTTAGACAGTGGCTCTCAAATGTCTTTCATTTCATCATCTTTAGTCAAAAAATTAAAATGTCAATCTTACAATCACAATGTGCAAGTATCGGGTATTTTAAACACTCTCTATATCATTAATAAGATGGCAGACATCCCTTTCACCTCTCAATATGACAAATCTAAAGAATTCCAAGTTTTTTGTGCAGTAGTGGGATCCATTACACACAGAAAACCTCAAATAAAAATAAATAATGACTCATTAAAAATCCCCGAATGTTATGAAAAACGTTTAGCGAATAAAACCGTTAATTTACCAACACATATCGAAATGCTAGTTGGCGCAGATCTATATTACGATATATTGCAACTAGGGATCAAAAAGTTGGGACATGGTCTCCCTGTTCTGGCCAATACATCTCTGGGTTGGATCGTGTCTGGTTCAATTCCTCAAAAAGCCCTTGATCTAATTCGTCCATCTCAATCTCAACAAGAAGAGTTTGAAATCTCAGATTCGTATCACATCTCATCGAATATTACTCAAAGTAATACATCTAATAAATCTATCATTGGTGAACATAGAATAGTAGGTTCAGATCAAAAATTGTCTAGTCTTTATCTATTCTATCATTCAAAAGGAGATAAATCTAGTAATATCACTTTATCTTGTCACAATCAAGACGATCTATCTCAATTGGGTGCATTAAACGAAAAAGGTTCACACCAAATCTTATCAAATATAAATCATATATCTCAATCTAAATCTATCTCAAAAGTAGAAGAATTTAATAATTCAAACTCTCATCAATTACTATAATTGAGCTCAACCATATCTCTAGATAATCTATTAGAACGATTATGGACTCAGGAAGAGCTCCAGACATATCATATCGCATCTGAAGATGAAAGTCTAGCCGAAGAAACATTTGTTTCAACCACACAAATCCTACCGTCGAGTAGATATCAAGTTGATCTTTCTCTAATCGAATCTCAAGCCTATAAAAAATTAGGTGACTCATTTTTGAGAGCAAAACATAGATTTTTCTCTCTAGAAAAGAAACTTCAACGAGATCCAGCATTATTTGAAAAAAATAAAAAATTCCTTCCCTAGCCCTCGAATCCTTGCCCATGGTCGAACTTCGAGTCCGGATGTGAATTTTTTTCTAAAAATCTGAGATATCCAATTATCCAACTTACAGTTCCAGTCTAAAAGTGTTTAAAAAAATTATGTGCGGTTAACAAAGTCATTTAGAAAAATTTGTGTGTCTGTGCGGGATTTTCTTGTAAAAAATTTTTTTTGTGCAAAGTTCGCAGGACAAACCTAACTTTAACAAAAAAGGAGTAGCAGTCTCAACTGTTCCTGGTGTATCTTGGGAAACATATACGAAGTCTCAACTGTTCCTGTTGTATCTAAGAAATAGGTACAAGTCCAATTTCTACATCAAATAAGGTCAGATAAACTGTCTAATTGACTCTAACTAAATAAATAAAAAACAAATATATCAATAATATCTAAGTATCTGTCAAAAACACCTTTTAAATTATTTTAAATAGTTAAGCAGTGTCAAAAGTTCACAAAAACTTTTCTTTAAATTTAATCTAGTTAAGAATAATTTGTCTATCAATCAAGTCATCTAAGATTTAGACAAAATAAAATCTCTCAATTTTATAGTCAAAAATTTAATAAATTACATGTACTTGATATAGAAATCGTTGGAAAATATTTGAATAAATGTTCATTTTTGTCATCCGTTACCTTGAAAAATAAGCTTATCAGAATGCTATTTTATCGTGAATAAATCTCGTAATAATAATGGAAAATCTTACCAGAATTAGAACTACAAGCAAAGCTCAGATCACAAAAATATTGAAATGGGTAGATGCTAATAAAGAATCCAAAGACAAGTTCAAATTACAAGACAGATTAAAATCCTTAGAAACTTATTACACAAAATATAGCGATGCCCAAGATTAAATTGAATTATTGGACGAAACAGAAGGTCTACGCGAACCCCGTGAAGTTATTGAAAATAATTATCTAGACGCCATAATATCTCTTATAAATCAAATGCTTGAAAAGTTATCTAAATCAAATAATACACCTCCAGCAACACCTATAGCAAACAACACCAAATATAATTTTACCCTTAATTCAAATTCCGCCATTCGATGGTAAGCCAGAAAACTATCCAACGTTCATTGACCTCTTTACCTCGTTAATTGTGAATAATGAAAAATTAAAATCGAATTCTGAAAAGTTTTATTATTTGTTGTCATATCTGCGGGGCGAACCATTTCAACTTGTCAAGTCTTTGAATGTATCTGAAGATAGACTGCTTTAAAACTTCTTGAACAAAAATATTTAAATAAAAGACAAAATGTTATTAACCTATTTAATCGCCTATTAGAAATACCAGAATTATCTAATTGTTCTATACATAATTTAAAACCATTCATTGCAGAAATTGTTTCCATAACGCAACATCTAGAAAATGTTAATGTGACAAAAGAGAAACTTTTAGATTCGTTCACAAAACTAATAGAACAAAAACTTGCACGGTTTTACAAAATATATCAATATCAAAACACAATGAGTCAAATGTGAAAAAATCCACTCGTGAAACTCACACATCTAAATTAGATTCACCGAATAAATCTTATAAAACTCAGCAAGTCTCATTTCACACTGCACAGCAAGCTAATACAAGTAATTATTCATCAAGACTCAAGAAATATTCTCAAAATTGTGTTTACTGTAAAGGAAACAGTCACAAAATTTGTTCATGTAAAGAATTTTCCAGGTTATCCGTCGAAGAACGCCACAATTACAATTTGTGTTGGAATTGTCTAAATCCAAATCATTCTGTCAATGATTGTCAATCAAATAATACGTGTTCCCTGTGTAACAAAAAACACAACATCTTGTTGCATTTAAATCAAGCAAATATCTTAAACAATGGAAATTCTTCAAATTCCGGAATTGTAAACGGTTACTATCAAAATCACACTAACAGACAAAATTTCGACAGTTCAGGTCGACAAAAATTCTACGCCAGACCTCAATCAGTTCCCTCTAATAGAGTTTCAACCCCCGATGTTGATATTCCATCACAATCACAAAATAAATCACACCCTAGAAAAAATTTTTGCGTTTTGCGACCAATCCCAAGCCCTCGAATCCTTGCCCAATGTGATATGTCATAAATGTTTATAAAATATGCTAATTTATCCAATGAACGTTCTGTTAAAGGTAAGATTAATTTGAACGATGAAATGAAACAATATAGTTTGTTTAAATCTTCATATATTTGAACTAATGTTCAATTTAAACTTGTTGACGCGTTTCACTAACACAGTAGCTTTGTCAAAACGAATGAAGGTAAAATATAAAAATGTCTTAATATATACAGTGCTAAATCTATTTACTAAGGTTAACAATGGTATTAAAAGATATTACCTGGAAATTCATTCACTACAAACATTCCTAAGCTATCTTCTAGGTAAAGAGGTTCAATAAAGGAGACTGATTGATATCTATTTAGTCGTTAAGGAGATTACCTGAATATTTATTTTTGTTAATCTCTAGGGCTTCTAATAAATTTAAACTAAAGGATTTACCGACTACATGGAGAATTTCAAAATTTGGGTCGAAAATGTGGTGGTTTTCTAATAAATGATTTGAATAGTTAGAATCTAATTTTTTGTTGTCATAGCTACGTTTGTGTTCCGAAATTCTAGTTTTAAAATTTCTAAAAGTTCTACCGATATAAATTTTATCACAATTGTCATTACCACATTTTAATTTATAAACTCCTGATTTGTTTAATTTTGAAGATTTAGATTTATTATTTTTAATGAATTTGGATAAATTGTGATCAGTTTTAAAGGAAATATTCATGTCTAAAGTTTCTAAAAATGATTTAATTTTTAAGGATGGTGTTCCAAAGTATGTTAAGCTTTTAAATTGTCTATTATTTTTATCTGAAGGGAATACTTGTTCTAAAGTCTGTTTTTTCATCTTTTTATTTATGATATTGTCAATTAAATTTGGATCGTAATTATTATTAACTGCTATTTGTTTTATGATATTTAATTCTTTGGTATAATTATTAATATTTAATGGGACTGTTAAGAGTCTGTGTATCATACTATTGAAAGCTGCTATTTACTTAATTTGATAAAAAAAATGTTTTTGTGGCAGTGACATTTGTGGATTATTGGTGACAGAATGTTTATTGAAATATATTGAATGTCAGAAAGAAATTAAATAGCCTTTATAATCTTGAACAAACAGTCACATTGTATTACTAGATAGATCAAACAGAACAAAATTAATAATCAATACTTAATTTGGACAATACTTTGAAATCTTATAAAAAATGTTATGTTTATAGCGCATTGAACCGACCCTGAAATAAGAGTGATTCGAATATTTTACATTAAAATTTATCTTTCAATTAATTACAATTTTTATAGCCGGGAATTTTTGACAACATCTGTCAATTTCTGAAATACATATCATACGGTAATTAAGCTGTGTGTACAATTGTGTCGTTGTAAATCTGCGTGCACAATTTTGACGCATCTAGCGTAAGGCGTATATTACGCTGGATCGAGAAAAAATGCATATACAATAATTGTCGCTACAACGTACGGCAAATTCTAATACAATTAACGGCAATTCTACTACAATATGTATATATATACAAAATGAGCCAGAAACATGTATGTCCACGGTTACCACTGTATTTCAGTAGCCCTTTATTTTGCGTGAATTACCCATGAATCTCTTTGTTGTTGTTCTTAACATATCACGCGATATTCCTACATCTTCTTTGTTATTCACTATGGGTCGGAAGGTTCATGGCGGGGTGGGGGGGCTGTATGCGCCTCCGTGTCGATGTTGGTTGTTGTCCTGAAAACTTGGGATCTTCCAATTGAAGACACAAATGAGCGTTTGGTTTCCCTGCTGAAATCCGTTATTTTGTGTTTTCCCATGTTTCGATTTACACCTTTGCTCCCAAATTTCACATCCCTATTTGGTTATGCCGTGCTGAAGAGACAAAATGAGCCAGAAACATGCATGTCCACGGTTACCACTCTATTTCAGTAGCCCTTTATTTTGCGTGAATTACCCATGAATCTCTTTGTTGTTGTTGTTAACATATCACGCGATATTCCTACATCCTCTTTGTTATTCACTATGGGTCGGAAGGTTCATGGCGGGGGGGGGCTATATGCGCCTCCGTGTCGATGTTGGTTGTTGTCCTGAAAACTCGGGATCTTCCAATTGAAGACACAAATGAGCGTTTGGTTTCCCTGCTGAAATCCGTTATTTTGTGTTTTCCCATGTTTCGATTTACACCTTTGCTCCCAAATTTCACATCCCTATTTGGTTATGCCGTGCTGAAGAGACAAAATGAGCCAGAAATATGCATGTCCACGGTTACCACTCTATTTCAGTAGCCCTTTATTTTGCGTGAATTACCCATGAATCTCTTTGTTGTTGTTGTTAACATATCACACGATATTCCTACATCTTCTTTTATATATACATATATATATATATATATATATATATATATATATATATATATATATATATATTATAATGTATTTATTTTGGCTCTACGTTGGGCGAACCAGTTTAGATATATTTTAATTTAACGCCTTACGTTGGAGTGAGCCAATTGATATATATTTATTTATATACAATACAATATATTATTTATTTGCCTACACGCTGTAGTGCCAATTTGTTATATATTTATTTTATTTGATTGTTTAATGGTTATTATGGTTATTTGATTTGAATTATGGGCGCCAGAATTGGTCCGCTTACCACGAATCGCAATTCAAATTAAGATATAAGTTGATAAATTGTAATTTTATTTTATATTGTTATTACCTTATCTCATGGATGGATTCGGCACTTGGCCCTCACCAGTAACAGGAAGCTATAGGTGGAGATATCAGAAAAAATACAAGACAAACATAGACAAACGATTTAATAAATGGTGAAAAGTCGAAATAATAGTTCTGTGTTAATTACAAAGTTAAACAATACATATCTTATAAATCCAATTGAAATATTTGCGAAAACCTTCTCATAAAATGTTTCATACCAGTTATTTATAAATTTATATGAAATTAAACTCATCAAGTAAATTGCGCTCAAAAACTATCTATTATGTGCGTAGAATGTACATTCGCTGCGCGTGTGTCTATTCCGTGGTATAATTTAGTTAGCAAAGATGAGAAGAGGTGTGGCGTATTTAAGATTTTATTATTATTTATGATATGAATTTGGTAATTATTTGAACAAGTTGTTAGTGTTTAATGTCCGTGGTATTAGTGGAGATTGAATTATTTAAATCTAATATTTATTTAAGAAATTAATATCAATGATAACGGTTAACCTAACATCTAAATATACTTGTGAATGTTTTTTATAGGAAGTTTAATATACACACGAGAAATAGAGTTCATATTCGGCTTCTTCTTGGCTCTAAATATGATGCATGTGGAAAAAGATTGTGGCTACGATCGAATAAACCCGAACTTAGGATGTGAAAATGACGAATTATGAATTATTTCACCAGTTGAGTACCACAATTAATGACAAGATGTATCAACAGTCATAAAAACTATGCTAATAAGGTAATTTATTCAATCTTACCCAGTCTGGTCGATAGCACAAATTATATTCACTTATTGTTTAAAATACGCGTTACGTTTTTAATTACTTTACTTTCAATACTTTATTGATTGCTTTGGTTAACTTTTTCATACGATTTTGTTTAAATTATATCTACTTTTAAATTAATTTGGAGAAGAAAAATTTTACACGTCTCTCCATTTACAAAATCACGACGCTTCTCCCAAGATTGAAATCAACAACTTGCAACTGTTTTATTTTTTCATTGTTCATTGTTGCTAAGTAAATAATTGTTTTTATTGAATCAAAACATCCATTCTTGTGTTATTGTAGATAAATTCACTGTGTTCATTTACATTCTGTAATCACTCCGAATCACTCTACCCGAACTATTGAAAGAACGTTAATTTCCGCGTTAATATTTCGGTTTGACATTTGATATTATATAATTGAAAAGTTTATGCTATATACAGGGTTTTTCAAAGTGTTTACAAATTATAAAAATATAATAGTTGAATTATGTTTCAAAATTCACGTGATTCTATATGTTTAACGTAATTTACTTGTTGTTATCATTTTTTATTCCTTTGAAATATACTTTGAAAGATAATTACTAAATTGAATAGAAATCTCGTAAATCACTTTATTAAATGTTTATTAAACGTAAATATTTCTTAACGTGTTTAAGCTATGTCTATTTAAATCAGCATGTCGTTATGAATTATCTTTTTTATTGAATATTTACTAAGATTCACATTATTCATATGATGCTAATTAGTTTAATGTCCTGGTAGCTATGTTTCACTTTAATATATATATATATATATATATATATATATATATATATATATATATAAACAAGTAACAAAGAGATTAGTGGGTATTGCACGCAAATAGAAAAAGGGGCTACTGAAAAGAGTGGTAACCGACATGCATGTTTCTGGGTCCTTTGCCGTCCTCAGTACGGTATAACCAAATAACGGTGTGAAACTTGGGAGCAAAGATGTTGATCGAAACATAAGAGAACACAAAACAACGGATTTCAACTGGGAAACCAAACGCACATTTGTACCTTCAATTGAACCAGAAAAATGCATGTCTGCGGTTACCACTCTGTTTCAGTAGCCCTTTTTCTTTTTGCGTGAATTACTCATGTGTCTCTTTGTTGTTGTTGTTTACATGTCACGCGATATTCGTACATCTTCTTTGTTATTTACTATGGGTGGGAAGGTTCAGGCAGGGGGCTATATGTGCCTCCGTGTCGATTTTGGTTGTTGTGGCGAAAACTTGGGATCTTCCAATTGGAGGGACAAATGTGCGTTTGGTTTCCTTGTTGAAATCCGTTGTTTTGTGTTTTCTCATGCTTAGATCAACATCTTTGCTCCCAAGTTTCACACCCGTATTTGGTTATACCGTACTAAGGACGGCAAATGAGACACATGCATGTTTGCGGTTACCAATCTGTTTTAGTAGCCCTTTTTCTTTTTGCGTGAACCACCCATGAATCTATTTGTTGTCGTTGTTTACATCTCACGCGATATTCGTACATACTCTTTTATATATATATATATATATTTATATATATATATATATATATATATATATATATATATATATATATATATATATATATATATTTATATATATATATATATATATATATATATATATATATATATATTTATATATATATATATATATATATATATATTTATATATATATATATATACATATATTAATACCCTGTATCTTGAAGACGGGATACAAAAAATTTTTACAGAGCTAACCCACATTATTTTGCAGTTTTCTACCTATCTTAGAATGAGAGCACCTTGTAGTCAATTTTGGAAAATATTCAATATTTTCAAATGCATCAAAATATCATTTATATTAATTAAAACTGATAAAACTAACATCAATAAGAAACTATAGCTTTTGAATGGTCATAAAAATCTTTTATCAGAGGTTTCATCAATATATCATACCGAAGACTTTCTAATATACATAGTAATTGCAAGTGAATTTGACTTGCCGGTATTCTTTTGCACACTTTTGCCGCCCTCAGGTGTTTACCCAGCCTCGACCATCCACATTATAAAGTACTAAAATATCAAACTTATGAGTTTCTGTTGACAGTATGCAATAAAACGATTGTATAAAATGTATATTTTTTCATTTATTCTATTTTCTAAAATCACTACCAGTTGAAGACAACCGCTTATCAGATCAAGAATATTAAATGAAAACGGCTGGATAATTTATGCGGTATTTATGAAAATACATATTTCCACATGTTGATTTTGTATTAGAATTTACTTACCTTGAATGCACGAAGTTATGTATACGGCACTTTTCTTGACATGAGCATCACATTTATCATTTGTTAAGCCCATAGAATCCAGTAAAATATATTGTTGATAAGTATATGAAAAGCCAAGTAGGCAACACTTGTCTTTCATGGTAAAATGGATGATTTAATATCGTTTCTGTGTTGTTAGACACATTCGCCGGCTGTAACGGACTTTCTTTACAGGATATTATGATAAATAGAGAATCAATGGTTAAAATCAGTTTGAAAGACATTTACACTTCATTTGTTGAATAAAATCTCCCAATAAATTTATTTTCCTGTCATTTTATTCGCACCTGAAAAGATCGGGCCTAAAAACAACATTTACAATCTAGTATAATATTAATGTTTTCAGGTCGCTATGATTATTGGTATTATGCGAGCCTGTAGAAAAAATGGACTCTACTCAATGAAAATACAGGATATTGAAGATTTGGGGTATGTTATTATTAATGTTCCGAATACAAAAACCAAAATCCCCAGAAAATTCACGATTACCGGAAAGTTTTATTACTTATTAAAAAAATATGTTTCTTTAAGACCTCCAGATATTGTGACAAACAATTTTTTTATTAATTGTCAAAAAGGACGCTGCAAAAAACAAGTTATAGGCATAAATAAACTTGGGAATATGCCTAGACAAGTTGCACAATTTTTAAATTTGTCTGACTCACACTTATATACAGGACATCGTTTTCGCAGAGCCTCAGCAACAATGCTTGTGGATTCTGGGGCAAGCATAGAAACCTTAAAACGGCACGGGGGCTGGAAATCCACAGAAGTTGCAGAAGGATATATAGATAACTCCTTATGAAACCGCCTAAATGTATCGACAAGCATAATGTCGCAAATTGATAAAAACCAAGAGCTATCAGTCAGCGAAACTAATTTTCAATAACAAGATTTACCTAATTCACATATGGGGCCTTCTTGTTCCAACCAGCAGCAACAACATATATATCCCTCATTGCGCGTCAAAAATATAAGTGATTCACCTAAACAAGTCACATTTAAAAATTGTACAGTTACTGGCGTAACTATTAATAATTATATATATTTATATATATACATATATGTATATATATATATATATATATATATATATATACTATTGCAGTGAGTTATTGTTATTATTAAATAAATTAAGTTATAATGAATTAACCCTCTTTGCTCTTGAGTTTTAATATTGTTGAATTGTTTTTGTTTGTTAAATTTAATTGTTATTGTAGTTATGGAAATTATTGAATACTCCTACACATGTTATTTTTTATAAGGCTAGCTCTATTTGATTTTATTGATTTTGATTTTTTTAATTTAATTGTTTTAAGGTATTTGTTCAGCATGTATGTATGTATGAAACTCTCTCAGGTCTTGGGTTCCTCTATTGTTGAATAAATTCGTCATTAAATAAAAAGAAACACTTTACTTGTAAAAATGTTTAATTATTTATTAACGAGAATTTTTTTATATTGTAAAAATTATCATACGACGTCTCTGTGTAGTTAAAATTATCGATCCATATATGTATAGTATGCTATGCGCATGCTTAAAGCATCACGTGTTGATGCGTTAAACGAAACGCTTCATATACGAATTACGCCTGTTCGATCTTATAACCTGCTTAACGTTATACCAACGAATATTTGATATTTAGAGCACATGTACAGAATTTATGTGAAACGACTTATGCATACAGATAGTTACAATATGGTACAAGAAAAAGTTATTAGTTTTATATACATAGAGTAGAAATATTACATAGATGAAATCAGAGGCATCTTTCTTAAGTTTTTATTTGAAATGAGTAAGTATTTAATTTTGTTTATTTAGATTGGCCATTTACTATTGAAAATTATTTAATTGTATAGTTATATTAAGTCTCTATTATGATTCTTTTTCAGATATATCTTTTTCGCAAAGTTTATTTTACTCATGAGATTTTTATACACTGGATTATAATTAGTGAGTTCTTAACTCTTGTTATATATAACAATGCGCACTGACCTTGTGTCCTGAAACTAGGATATGCCTTTTCTGGAATCTGGAACGCTGCTTGCGAAGTTTCTAGTCGGATAAATTTTGGAAGAATTGATTCTCTCTCAGGAAAATCAGCTGTATATACTTGGTAAGTACTATAGTATATTTTGATATTGGTTTCTTACTTTTTATATCATGATTTGGGGATAATTTCTAAAATTTTCCGGGACGCTGCTCCAATCAACCTCCTCGAACCGACGCCAAGCTACCAACCCTTTTTTCTTCAATTTTTTTCAACAAACAATCAGTCTTTTGTTTTTTTTTCAGCTCACTTTCTTTAAAATGTTTGTAACACCTTGTTTGTTGATTGAAATTGTTCCGTCATATTATTTCTAACCAATCACTTTTGTTTAACGCACTATTTTATGATTTCATTTTAATTTACTCTTAAATATCTTTACTTATCTATCAAAATAAGTTTCACTTGATTGTTTGTTTACTATAAAGTTCATTTGGTTGTAATGGGACGAATAGTTTACATTGATAAAATACAATAGTCTTTAATATACCAATGCTTAGTTTAATTTTCTTATTACAATTAATTATTGTTACGATTATATTTAGCCATTCACATAAATTCTTTGAACAATTTGTCAATATTCTCTATACTGATTATTTACATTCATTTTATATACTTTTAAACTTATTAGTTCTATGAAATTACTCTAATGTCAGCGTTTGTCATTGAAACATATTGACATTACAGCGTCAAATATTCTAATCATATCTCTTTGTAAACATTGTGTTATAATATCGAACAATATTTTTTGAATGTTTATTAATTCTTATTTCTTTTTCAGATTATGTGTTCAATGTTATATTCTTATAAAGTATTTGATACAAATGGATGATCTTAATTCCATGGTTTCGGATTTATGATTTAAGGTAAGTTTCTTTTTGTTTAATTCTTTGCAAGTTGTAAAGTTTCCTTGAATTGTTAATTATATGAAAGCTGTATTAGCAAATTGAGGGAAGATACTTACAATTATCTAATAAATATGAGCAATTTTAATATCTCATTCTTATCTCCCTGGTAAAATATAGTCTACTGTTTTATTATATAGCAATTTCTAATTATTCTATCTCATAATAATATTTCTACCTTACATATACGTTATAATACATATATATATATATATATATATATATATATATATATATATATATATATATATATATATATATATATTATAATGGATTGTTATAGTTGTATACTTTGCCGACAATACCACTATAATTGTTATATTATCAATTTAATATATTCAACTCTAGTATAGCTAGCTCAGTAATGAAATAAAGAAAATTTTTTATGTATTTATATATTTATGTGGAGAGCATGAGAAACTCTTACTACTCTTTGGGATCTGGAAGTGATTTTAACTCTATATCTACAATATTTTACATATATATGAATCATTCAAATAACTGATATTATATTTGTTAAATTAATTGGTGCGCCTATGTATAGAAACTTTCAATATAGCAATCGATTTTTTTTCACAATTAAAATAGATGGAAATTATCAGTAGAATAATCGATTCCAACTGTCACTCATATCAGTTGAAGTAATATTTATCTGAACATAAACAATAGTTTCAAGAATACCTTTAATACAACAACTATATTATATTGATCAAGAATTATGTATTATAAATTTAAAGTAAGTGATGAACTATCTTAAATACTAATATAATATTGAAATGTCAAACAATAAAATATTTGTTAAATATAAATGGTAAGTACTCAAGTCTATGTTATTACCTTTCTTTTTTTTTATTATAAATGTACATCTCTAACCCGAATGTTGGTACCAACAAAAACAAAAAGAAACACTAACCTCTCAACCACTAATATTCCTTTCTTGAAATTCTGTCTGTTAAAAAACCATGTCATGCATACATATGTCGTCCAGATGGAGATGTTTTTTTTCTAGATTTCTTGTTACAGGTACCACGTGTTTGTAATTTCTATTATTCTCCAGCTTCGAATTCCCAATCAATGCTTAATATCTTATTCAGGTACTTTACATCACGATTCCGTACCACATCAACTAATTATTCAATTTGAAATGACTCTTTCATTTGTACCATAGCCTCCAATAACATGTATTTTTTTATATATTGTATATATCTTCGTAGAAATTATGATTTTAATATCCTTATACTAGCTATTTCGAATTAATATATGGAATAACTTACTTCTTTATACAATAACTTAATTCTCTCTTTTTAAATTCTTCAACCATTTAAGTTTTCTAATCTCCGACTTCCATCATTATCCAAAAATCAACAACCAACCCGCCTTTTTTTATTTTCCGTTGCTATCCGAAATCATAAATATCTTGATTTCAGATTCATTTTCTAATTCCTAATATATAATTACAAACCATAAAATTCACATCTTTCTTGACTCAATAAATATAGATTTCTATGGTTCTGCTTCTTTTTCAATTTATAACCTTATTCCAGTCAATTTATAAAATGATTTTTTTGACATTTCTGACATTATTTGATATATATAACCAAAACTCTCTAAATGTTGAATAATTAAGTTATTACATGTTTATTTATTGTAACTATTATTAATGTTCAATGAATATTTTTAGAATATGGATTACATGTTTCTTTTAATTAAGGAATTTTGATTTATAACTTGTTATTTATTACTTACAATGGATTGTCGATATCCTTCTTAAATGAACTACTGTGTTTAAAGGTAAGTTTTATCCTTTTTATTCAAATTTCTTATTACTATTGCTCATATATTGTATTCCATTATGAATAGATTACTTCATCAATAAATTCTTTTGGTATCATATTAAAGATATTGAATCAAATGTTCCAAACTTCAATATATTTGTGAGAGTGAGAATTTCAAATATACTTCCATCTAAGTAGTGAAGAACTATATCTTCTATATATATATATATATATATATATATATATATATATATATATATATATATTTTTTTACTTTCATAAGGTAATAGATATTATGTATCCTGATCAAAATAGGTGCTAATAATTCTCCAACACTTAACAGATGATGTATATATGCTCCAGAATATTTTGTACATGTAAGACATATACAGTTTTTTTAAATACTGCATTAAATCTTCTGTATATTGGAAATATTTTCATTAACCGATACTGGTTTATATAATTCTGTGTAGTATGCTGATATGAGTTATATTATTTTAGTTTCTGTGTTCTTGAATTATGTTCAATATATATATATATATATATATATATATATATATATATATATATATATATAACACTAATCCAGACAAGGAAAATTAAAAAAACTAATATAAGCAGATATTTCTAATTATTAATAAAGTTATATTTGTCGTTCGTTTTTTATTTGATAGTCGTAGACAAATCTTTCTACTCGTGTAGAATTTTGCTTATTCCACCCTTGTTATAGAATATACTATTCTATAACAGATTGAAAATATTATTCTTGCTACGCCTATGGTCAAGTGCGGTTATTCTTGTGTTTACGTACCAAGGCGTTTCAGGGATACCTCAGCAGAAAGATTCTAGAAGTCAAAATTATATACCAGCGACAAAGTTACTATCTCAAACCAAATTTTTTTAATAATGCTATTAATGCAAGATGCCTTAATACACACTGAAGACTACACAGGAATTCAGAAGCTCGCCAGGACATGAGCATTAATACTATCTTCTAGACTTTTTGCAAGTAAGGATATGAAAAATTTAATGAAGATTTTACTGTTATCAAGGAGTTAACATGTAAATTAGGGTATATAAGGGTTCTTGTCTTAGACACAAAAGATAGGGAAATCTATTCAGAATCGGATGAAAATATTTGTTCACTTTGTAAGATCTTATGGGATTAAATTTAGTCGTTTATGATTAATTATTCGTCTTTTAAAAAATAGATTAGAAATAATAACGAATTGAATGAGCGAAATTGAATATGAAAAAAACGAATTACATATGAAATTTTTATTAATAATACTATTCATTCGTAATCTAATGATTTTCACTTTAAATAAATCAATTTATGAAATAACCGAGTCTGATACATTAAATATTAATTTAGTACCATTAACTGAAATGAATACTGATTGGAATATATTAAAAATATATTTTTTATAATAATCGATTGTTTATTTATTCATAACCACTTTGACACTATTCAAGTATATTGTTTCATTTCCTTTCAACAATTCTAGCATAAGTGAAGTGTATTTTATGCATTTTATTGAACGCATTCAGTATTCAGTAGTCGCAAAAATATTCATATATACATAGTGCGAATGGAAACGTTGGTAAATATTCGCTAATTTATTGTATTTATACTTTACAGATGTGTTAGTATTTACAAGATGGTTTTTAACGTGCTAAATCAGGACACGAATATACAGACGCGGTAAAATTACTAATATTATATTAGTCTACTGAATAAATCATATCTATAGGAGGAACATTTATAACGTTATAAAAACATCAACGGTATTTTCAAGATATATCTGAATTATGTATGTAATCGTCATGTTAAAACAACATAGTATTTGCGGTATATAATTTCATCCAGCAAAAGAATACAGTACATACAAACGTATTAGATTTGACTTTTTTAAATGAAACTAACTGTTTCTAAATAATTCCACAATATAATGAAAATATGATAAAAATTACAAAAAATTGGCAGTTGTTTCATTATTACCAAATATCATCGTCAGAATGACAGAAGTTATATTTCGTGTGATGCCTACCTGACGTTTAATAATTACTTTTGGCTAGACCAAGTAGTGGCCTACCTTGTGATTGACAATATATTATATGAATAGAAAAAAGATGATATGATATTGCAAATATTAAAGCCTAGATATTATTAGCCTACACCTTTTTCTCATTTAAGATCAGTATAGCTGTGGAATGATATAGAAAACAAGGAAAACTATATCTGCTACAGTTGCTCACATATATTAGATGTTCGTATGAAAAATATGTATTTATCTCCGATTATTATTGAACTAAAACGCTCAGAGTTAGCACATTTGTAATTCGTGTCGTAGCACAATGGATATTTTTAATTTTTATACTTTGAGGTAAAATCGAAATTTGCCCGTAATTAAGTTAAAACTGATTTAATGTTGATCAGTTTGATATTAGTTCAGTGTTTTATTCTGAACCTAGAGATTGACTCGACCGAGTCGTTCCAAGATACTTGTTACACTCTGAAGTGCGAACGTTTCGCACAAGAGATTTTTCACCACTGCTTCCTCGGACGAGAGATTTTTCACTACTGTTGTTGTTTGCGCGAGTATTCGTCTTTTTATAACAAGACAAAAAGACTGCTAGATGTTCATATTGCGACAGCGGTTTACAGATAGACCATTTGCAATTAAGATCGGGATGTCGTAAATGTACATTTCTTTTTCGTTATATTAGGTTCGACACTTGAAATCCTACGCCGGGTAAATTGCCTATTTCCAATAGTGATAAGTTATTGTAACATTCTTGGGGATGCAGCCTTAGCCATGATTGAAGGTTCTATTTATTGTCCCAAAGCCATTTATATATTTTAGTCTTAGTGTGGGGTAAATTATTAACGTCAACCGTTGTGGAACAGCATCAATTACTTGAGTTGTTTTGTTACGATATTTTAAATGTTTTTAGGAAGTTCCATTATTCCTTCTCATAATAGTTATTTACGTAACAAGTGATATTTTACGGGATGAGTAGCCAGTTTCCAGGGGAGCCATAGGCGAATCCTGGAAGCCGGCGAGTCCCGTAAAATCACTTTCGGGTAGCGTTACGTACAATATTCTTTTGCAGCCGTTTATTAGATAAAATATTAAAAAATAAGAGGGATAGATACTATAAATATTACTTATGAACATTAATTGTACAATTATAACAATTACTTATATTAATAGTATTAGGAATATTAACAGAAGTGGCTGTGTTGAAATTGTACTAGCTTTCGAGATATTAATTTCGTTACGGCCATTTTGAATCTTGGAGGCTATGTCAAGTTTGTCTCTTAAATAATTTTCTAGGCATCCTTCTGACACATTCGTCGATTTCCACCCTCCGTGTCTCTTTAAATTGGTGATACTGCCACCGCCATCAACTAATAAAGTGGCTGAACTTCTTCGTAAACAGTGGCCGGTGTATTCTTTGGGGTGTGGCAATTTAAGATATTCGGCAATTTTGGAGGCAATATTTCCCAAACTATGAATGCCAATGGGTTGTACAGTACATTTGCCGTTTTTGTAAAATACAAATAATCTATGATGTGGTGTGTTGGGTTGACGTAATGACAAATATCTTCTGTATAAATAAATATTATCTTCTCCAATGACGACGAAGGTTCTTTCAATATTCGTTCTAGAATTAGGAATTTTTATGACTAACATTGTTTGTTTATCCTCTATATCATCTAGGCTCATGTTGCAAAATTCCTCACGCCGACAAGTAGACACAAATTGATCAAGAGAAATAAGAAAAAAAATTACTTAATTTTTACCTTTATCGCCAAGTAAATATTATTATCAGCGTCTGATAAAAATTTATCTATTTCTTCTTTATTTAAATCTCTTGATTTCTTTGCTTTGTATGCAACGGATTTCCTTTTAAGAAGAGCGATAACTTTGGGATATCGGCTTATATCGATATTGTTTTTAATGTAAATAGTGGACTTAAGCATCGAGTAATTGCTCCAGAGGCTGGACGGTTTTAAGATTTTAGATTTTTCCAATAAATACGCAAGAATGACTTTTTCATCTATAATACACACATACATTTTTATCATCTCGCCATTTTTGGAACAAATTATAGACCATTTCATATCTCTCTCTTGACTTTACCGGCAACTACTCATGAGTAGCGGCTTTAGCAGCTTCAATGATTTCATGTGTAATTATTTCCTCGTCACTTTCGTTGTCGATTTCCATTTCTGGATCGGAAAATTGAAAATATAGTGGTACTATCAATAAATTTATTTTGACAAGCCATGTCATAATACAAATTCCGTAGAAGTCATTGCTAAGGCCGCCTACATAGATATTGAAAATTATTCCGAAAGTAAAAAAATCGTCCCGAAAGTAAAAAAAAAACATTCCGAAAATAGCGACTTTGGGTACGATTCGTGTAAAGTTTCACTTTCGATTTAATATATCATACCGAAAGTTCTATTTACCGGACGGCTGCAGAAAAAAGGTATAAAAGTTACAAATTAATATAAAATAATTATTCTAAAAACAAATGCTTCTTCTTCTTCTTCTTGGCTTATCCTTATGCCTTT